>JAIUSX010000114.1:5677281-6917172 GCA_026573805.1 Hesperophylax magnus
GGAAATTGCCGCGTAAATTTGAGTTAGGCCATATTGACATTGCAGAAATCGCTATTATAAAGGCAGTTCAGCAAGTACATTTTTTCGATGATATGAAGTCAGTGGACGACGGCAAGAAAGTACGGCAAGTTCTTGCTAAATTAAATCCATTTATTCAGGACGGTCTCCTAAGAGTAGGAGGCAGATTGAGAAACGCCGAACTCGAATTTGATAGTCGTTATCCTATTTTATTACCCGCTCATGATCATATAGCTGATTTAATAGTAGATTATTACCACATTAAGAACTTGCATACGGGACCCACCTTACTAATGTCTCTGTTGAGGCAAAGGTTTTGGATACTTTCTTCGCGCAATTTGATTCGGAAACGCGTGCCTCAGTGCAATACATGCTTTAAAGTCAATCCCAAACCGCAATTCCCAATAATGGGAGATTTACCCGCTTGCCGCGTCCGCGAAGCTAAGGCCTTTCTGCACACGGGGGTCGACTACGCTGGGCCGCTTCAAATAATCCCGCATAGACGTCGGGGTGTTAGAAGCCAAAAGGCATACATTTGCTTATTTATCTGTCTGGTGACCCGCGCGGTTCACATTGAACTCGCTTCAGACCTCTCGACCGAAGTCTTTCTCAACGCGTTCAGACGTTTTCTATCCCGTCGAGGGCCTGTAAATGTAATGTATTCTGATAATGGGACAAATTTCGTAGGAGCTAAATCGCATTTGAAGGCTTTATTCGAACTTTTAGAGTCACCGGACTACAAGAAAGAATTCTCAGAAAATTTGTTGGAAAACCGCATCGAGTGGAAGATGAATCCTCCACAAGCACCCCTCTTCGGTGGGATCTGGGAGAGTAACATTAAGTGCATTAAATGTTACTTAAATAAAGTTGTGGGTACATCTTTTCTCACATACGAAGAGATGCAAACGGTTCTTTATCAGATTGAAGCTATTCTAAATTCACGCCCATTATCAGTGCTCAGCGTTACCGATGTTTCGGCTCCATTGCCTTTAACACCCGCGCATTTTTTAACGCTCACTCCATTACAATCTTTACCCGCTGCTGATTTGTCAGATGCGCCAGTAAATTTGCTGCAACGAAAACATCTTGTCGATCGTCTCGTCCAGACTTTCTGGAATCGATGGCGAATGGAGAATCTGAACACGCTGCAATCGCGTCAGAAATGGAATACAAATTCGAATCCAATAACGAAAGGCACCGTGGTAATAATTAAGGGCCCACTATTCGAATTTCATCCAATTTCCGACATATTTTCCTTAAAAGTTTGAAGTTTTTAAGCTCTTAAAAAAATATATGTTATTCTTTAAGATAGTATCTATTTGTTCCAAAATCCGAAACGGTAATTATTTGAAATTCCCTCGATAGAAATAAATCGCAAAGTATGCTCCGAAAAATATTATTAACACGTTTATTTCTGTTATTTTACAAGAAATGAAAAAAATGAAAAAAATCACAATGCTTCTTTTAATGCTACTCAATAGACCCCAAAAGTGATTTTTGCTATTTTTGAAATACGCCGTGATTTATTAAACATTTTCACAACTGTCACTTACGCCTATTGCTTTTAAATCATATTTATTATAGCGCGCTCGCTCCGACTTGAAGATTAATCTATCTTTCTTTGAAAAGTTCATTCGCCAACTCGAGGGCTTTGGGGGCAGACGTGTTGTTCAACGTTCTCTGATCTACAGACGTGCGATTACGTGCAAATATTTGAATCTATAAAGATAATTTTTACGCGTGTAAAGTTTATGAGTTAATAAATATTGTTTTTTCAAAGATGGGAACTACACGAAAGATATCCCGTATTTCAAAGAAAAAATGATATCTCATAAAATTATATCCTATCTAATAGGTGAGAAGAAAAAAATACAATTTTTGATTTATACGCTTATATTTATTATAAACGACAATTTACTATAAAAATTAATAATTCATATTTTTATTTATGTATTGTGTAGTAAAAAGTTATTATTTTTTTTCAGAATAGGTACCTTGGGAAATAAAACTAATTCCAATGCATTAGAAATTACGGGGTAAATTTTTATTAATTTAGTTTTCTTGTTGAGGAATACCTACACGATCGTGATTTACCTATTTGTGAATTAACTTTCTACGTACACAAATACACACGTCACTTTACATCTGCTCTAATGATTCACACTGCAACGATGTCCGAAATATAATATAATATGTAATAATAATAATAATATATGGGCCATCTGTTTCAAATAACAATACTCGAACGTGGAATCCAGAAAAATAATAAACATGCGAGCGAAAGAAGCTATTGAAAGTTCTGAAACTGTGGGGAATTTAATTTAGTTCAGTGATGTTATTTTTTTATGTCGGAAGGAGGCCCTGAAGAAAATAATTTCTCTCAGAGCCTGTGTCATCTTTGAGAATGCTGTATAGAGGGTATTTTCTGAGGAGGAGGGAGTGAACCTGTCCTGAATGTCAACTGTACAATTTCTACCCAGAATTGACTTTATTGTACGTTTTTTGACTAACCGTACCTAGGTGTTCTATTTTCAATAAACTCTTTAATTATTTTTCAGATGTGAAATCTATACTCCGCTACAGAATGTTTTGCCCGAGTCTTGTAAAGATGTTAAAGCACGGAGGTAATAATAAAATCATTTGAGCCCATTACTGTTATTTAAAAGGTCACTTGAAGTGCAGTACTTTATAACTCTGACAATAATAGCTTTTGAATTGTTGATTGAACACTTCATTGTAACTGTTGCTGAAGTGTAAATCTACATACAGTGTATTGACTCTGTTTGACATGTTCTCAGTATCTTGTTTATGCGATCGAATAGGTGACAAATCACTTTTCTGATGAACAGTATCCTTTGTGTGGTTATCATCTTTAGCTGATGTAAAGGATACTTGGTCGTTCACATCAGCGAATAATCTTTTGGAGCGGATAATTTGGTGCACATTCTTTGGAAGTAAATAATTGCGACACTTTTTCGATGATTTACTTCGGATGTGGTTTCTTTTGGATTAACTTATAAGTACTACTGTCGCCAACCAATATAAGTTGCATGTATCAAATCATACGATTCAACGGAAGTTTTGATCAAGTTCATTAATTTTTGTACCATCCGTGGTCTTTAGGCAAAGCACATTGGTTCTCAGTTGCACAAATGCAACAATATTTACTTGTAGGTTTAAAAATTCTCCAAATTTTCTGTCAATAATTGCTGCTGCACATAATAGGGCTGTATAATTTAATCTATATGTATGATCACTTCGCGATCACCGCCACTCCATCCTGCAGAAAACCTTCTTCAATAGCAGATTGACGCTCTCGCTCCACTGTGACTTCCACTGCGAGTAATGCACATTTCTTTCACTCTCTTGACATATATTTGCTTTATTATAATGTTTTTGGTACACCAGGGATAAGTCGACAGCCGTCAAAAACTCAGACAGTTGAGCAAGCCCAATTCCTTCAGTCATCCCCGATGCTGCTGCTACATTGATGTCCATGGTATTTTTAGGCTTTTGGTCGCATGTGTTGACTATAAATTTGTCGCCACATTTTACATTCAAATTTTATTTTGGACTTAAGGTCAGATCTGGGCTCAGATTTGACAATAACTTTTCCAAATCCGCGTCTAAATGGAGAATGGTCCGATATGGATTGCAGTTGGTTGATAAAAAAAGAAGGTGTCGATGGTGCATCTTTATTCTCCTTATTCCGACCGTGTCATTTGTATCCAACCTAGAAAATCAAAAGCTGCCTTAAAATGGATATCGATCTATGAAAACAATAACATTGATTTGAGTGCCAGTATAACTGTTATAGTTTTTTAATGTTTGTATTGTATTACGGTCTTCATCATATGGCACCAGCGTCAAACGTTGTTACCAGGTTGTCTCTTTTCATATAACCCACTTTCATTCATCACACCCAATTTCACGTTGAATGAACCCGATTATGTACCTGTTGTCGCTGACGTCTATTATTTATTATACCTGACGAGTTTTATTTTTATTTATTAATATTTAAACATGCTACACTACTTATGAAGATTGTCAGCAGGTACGTAGTGACAACATTTTATGCAATTGGTAAATTTTCAAAGAAGGTATATGTATAAATAAAGATGATGATAAATTACCAACTAGATCAATTGGTTAAATTAACAGAATAGTATAAATATAAATATGTAAACAGCAGTAAAAAACTTATACACTAAACAAGTACAAATGAATGGTCACATCAATAGTTTCATATATTATATAGGTAGGTATATGAAGTATTACAAACATATAATGATATTCCTTTTCCTAACAATGTCAATTCTAATTACAAATACAAGTGCTTCAATAGGGCATCAATATAAATATCTGTATCTTATAGTAATTTCCTTTTATTATATTTGACTTGCAATACAAATGGTATTATTTTTGATTGTTTTTAGTTTATTGTATTTTTTGGGTACAACATAGTTTAAGGTTCTTTCACCGTATTTATTGGTATATCTCAGAACCACCAATTCTTCATTGTATTATGTTTGTGATTAAATTACATTTGACAATTTAAACAAACAAGATTTAGAGAGTATTTAAAAGTATATCGTATGTTATAACCAATAAAGTTCAAAATTAAATTGTAAGTTCACATGAACTTAAACTATTAAAAATAGTAGTTACAAAAATTTCTTACCTTTGTGAATAAATAAAGCACCCTCCAAACAAAAATACAGAAGCTTTTTTGTGAGAGTAGGTACATCATTAAAAATATATGTTAGAATGTAATTTTATGATTCATACATGTTATATTACTCTCATAATTATTGAATTGTTTAAATGAATAAATAAATCATTACAAAACTGTCTTCTGATTTATATTTAAATCCTTGAGACACTAATGGCCCACACCCTGATAAAAAAGCTTAAAAATGTATAAATTATCTTCATAATACAAAATATGATAAGTATAAAAAACGTATACATCTATATAATTTATATAAATGTACAAAAGTAGATAATACATATATATTTTTTATACAATATGTCCGGGGGTTAAATGTGCAAGGAAGGTGATTCTACATGATAGTACAATTAAAAAAGACGATTTTTTGAAATTTTAACGTTTTAAGCTAGTTTTCGGATAAAAAAAATTAATTGATTGTACAGAAAAAAGTATATTGGTCTATGAAAAAATGTTTTTTTAAGGAAAAAAAAATGAAATTTCTCCTCCTTGAAACCTCCTGAAGTTTTTGAACTTTACCCCCGGACACCCTGTATAGATAAACTTATATATATTGATTTTATAAAATCATATTTTTTTACAAATTACATATTATTATAAAATTAAAAAAATAAATAATTTATGGATTCTGAAATACCCCACAGTTTGACTTCCTTTGTATTGTGCCAGCAGAGCTCTGCTGTTGGCAGCTGACACGTGTTGATATTATTTCACATTTGTAAAAGTAGATTTAGTTTGGAGTCGTGTTAATAGATGTCTCGAATTCAGGACATAATATTATTTTTCTTGAAGTGACGACAGAGACCCTATAGGCAATCTTACAAAGGTTTAAAAGTTGCCGTAGAGGCAATTCTCAAATTCTGATAGGGAAAGTGCACTCTTAAGAGTGACAATATCGCACCACTACAATGGCCTATTGGCGTGGTGGTAAACGTCCACACCGGCGTAGATGGGGTGTTCCGCGCTGCGGACGTTAAGACTAACTCCGGAACATATCGCAGGGCAGTCGTTAAACTTTGTCCCCTGCCTACACAATAACTTTAACGTTATCATAGATTTAGTTAGTTAATTTAGATCTACCACAAGTTTAGTATTGTTATCTTAGATTTAGTTAATTTAGAATTTAGTTCTACCGCAGGTATTGTTTATTGAATCCTTTCATAACGTGTTTCTTTTGTTGTATTAGTGACTTTGACCATTGGTCAAGGCGGGGGGCATGCTCGGGCCAGTTATAATTGTTGCATATAGTATTTGGTTCGGTTGTTTCCTGCGTCCCGCGCCTTTACCTTCGGTCAGTTGTGTTAAAATTACCGCGCCGCAAAGTAAAACCGATCTACCGCTTTCCGCATAACCTATGTTGAGTTTTTACACCACCGCGCCGCGCTGAAAACAGCAAATGTTATACCGCAAAGATCGCCGTGACTAAGTCCATAAAAATAGCAATCTCTAACGCATTGACCATATCGCAAAATCCAATATCACCATTCCTTTTCCTGACCTCTCTTCCAATACTAACAATTACCCTACCGGTGATTACCGCAGAGCAAAGTGGAAGGTGCCGACAGCTTGGAGATATTGGTAAGTCAAATCAAACAAATTCACAAAATACCGCAATTACAGTCCATTCACGCCGCAACACATATTTCACTTTTACCTTAATTTATCAAATTCGTCAGGAAAAGTTTTTTTTATCAACATTATTTGTGATTAATCGACTATCGCTAGCAAGTTTATGATCAACCTGAGATAAAGTTGTCAGCAGGTCGATATGCATCGTTTTCGAAAATTTCAAAAACATCACGCTACTGATAAAAATTTGTCAGTGTTGCGATCGCAGACCATATTAGAGATTTGGATTTAAAAAAGGTTGATTTATTAAGGCAACGTAAGATTCTAATACCGTGGGTTTGCACGACGCTCACATTTTAATTAATTCTGATGAACGTATTACTAAAATCAAAAATGTTTCTAGAAGGCTCCTAATGGATGTAAGTTATTTTTATTTAAGATTAATAAAAAGCAGGACAAAACTTACCATTACATCGGACCGCGCGTCGTATATTGTTTTTACACGACTTATCAGTTATGTCGTTAAGATTTCCCTCTTTTTTTAGAGATTTGTTAAGCAAAATTCCAGCGCAGGTCTGTCCAATACACCTTGACCGCGCGTCGCATATTTTTGTGCACGACTGCTTCACTTACGTCGTTAAGATTCTGGCTTTATTTTAGGGTATTGTCCCGTCTTAAGAAACGTCGGGCATGCTAGCGATATATAAAATCTTACATCATTCCTGTTTAGTCGTCGACATGGCCGTGCTAGATTCCCTAAGTATACTTTACGAAAATTCAGAACACAATGTGTAAATTGTGTCAGAAAATTAACGAATATATGAACACCCTACTTATATGTCAAGTATCAATCTAGTAAAGGACTGTTTGCTAACACAAGTGCCCACTGCCCACTGACCTGGTCGAAAAACTGTTCAATGTCCAGTTACATCAGTTTAAGTTCAAAAGTCGGCAAAGTAATTTACTTCAGGGATGAGGAGAAATGTATCTATTGATGTATTTATATCGATTCATATTAGTTTTATATTAATAGTATCAGTAATATTCTCATGATCAAAGTTGTGTGAATAATTTGAGTTATTAAGTGAAACGATTCACCGAAGATTAACAGTAGCGGTATAATAACATAATGTAATTAATTATATTGATTAAAGACTTGAATGCTGAAGCGAGAAAATGAATGAATTTATTCAGAGCAATGGGCCTATATACTATGCACATAGAGGCGTTGAATTTCTTGCGGTAAAAGAACACAAAAATTAGCAGTAACCTATCAACAACAATCAAGAAAAACATATTACCAGTAACGTTGCTGAGTTTCTTCCGATAGAAAAGTATATAACAACTCTGATAGATATAAAGGACATAAGTCGGCTGGATGGGTGGATGTGTTGGTTACCTGTGAAATGTCCGAAGCATTGGCACGAGCTCTTGCCGCCGTTGGAGAGACAGCGGCCGCCGTTGAGACAGGGGTTCGGGCGGCAGCTCTCTACCGGTGCGTCCTGCGCGACCTGCATCAGCTTGGTGCGGTAATTTACGTCTGCAACGAAAACGAAAGATTACCAACTTTCCCAATAAAAAAAAACTACTATCCAAAACACCGTTCAGCTGTACACATTGAATAAAGACTGCACAAGCTTTACTAATAAAAAAATCTTTAACTCCGTTTCAATAATCTGGCAACGTCAAATTTGCCATTATGGCAATGATCTGACGCATGCGCGTTTGTGTTTGTTTCGTCCGCTAAATTACTCGAGTGAAATCTCTTTAAATCTGTTATATTGGTATAATTCAATATTTTTATTTCTTATTTGTGTTGTTTGTAGTTTTAGTAAAGTAATTATACAATAATGGCGTCTAGTAAATTTTGTTCCATTGTACATAAAAAGTTATTTTAATCCTGACATCGTATATTTGATTTGAATTTAAAAGTAATTTTATGAAAATCATGTTCATTATAACATAAATGCCTTATGCATGTGTGGGAAAAGTGTATTTAAAATAAACGTTTGAAATGTGTAAACAGCGCGTTCAAAATGTCAGTTTTTTATTGTTATTTTTCTGGGAATTAAAAACAACTTCAAACAACTATAAGCTTTTAATGTGAACGGGATAAAAAGTGAAGTGACAGTTTTCTTGCATATTCCCCAAATAAAAGGAATGTGTGTTTTGAATTTCGGCGTAGTTTTGTTGAAATGATTTTGTCAAATGCTAGTTAGAATTCTCAATTCCATTAACTTTGCTGCCTGGTTATGTATTTCACCGTTAATGAGTGATGACGGTGATGGTGAGTGAACAGCGTGTGCCCAGGTAAACCCACTAATTAGGAAAGTTGAGTATTGATTTCCACGACCTTTAAGTATTGCCTGTGCCTCCTCTACTATACACGTCTGCTATTCAGTCGTCTGCCCAAATTGAGCTAAGCCTACTCTGAAATGAGTTAATAATGCAGACCTCTGTAGGATCTGTATTTATCCATTCAGGGCCGAATTTAAGATCTGTAGACTGTCGGTGGATCTGGGAGATTATTCATAACCCTAGTAAAAAGGGGGGTCTGCCCACGGAACGAAAAAAATAATTAACGTGAAAAATCAGAAAAATTTTCTTACTGTTCTAAAAATAAACATAATCAGCCTTACTAATAAAAAATCACTTCTAAACCGTTAAACAGCGTTTTAGTCACACCTTGTATAAAGAACGTACAATTTTTGAATCGATTTAGACCTAATAAAAAAACTCTATTTTTCAAATCTGGCAGCACCACATTGGCACACCACAGTGGTAACGCGCGCGCAATAGTATTTCTTTTCCCCGCTATGTGCGTTACAAGCGTCGTCCAATTATTCTGTTTCTGATCATAAAATGAGAGATTTATTATTATATACAATTAATTCAATGTATGTACACCTTACTTGTGTTATTTTTCGTCACTTTTAGTCAAGTAATTATAAAATAATTGCACGTCGTAAATTGAACATTCATTTTATTTCAAATTGTAGGCAATGGCATAGAATATTGGAATTGAATTTTCCAGTTAAAATTTTTCGAAAAACAAATAAAAAATTTAAAGGATTCGAAAAACACGGTCCTTTTATTTAATTTATTTTTTATTTTGTTACTTTTATAAATAATTAGGTACATTTTTGTATGGCACATGAAAAAAAAATATATAAAATTAAAACAGATCATTGAAGTCCTCCTCACTAGGAGATCCTGTGCTGGGGGGGACTATATATGTTAGTATACGTTTTCAGCGACTAAGATGATGTTTTTAATATCTTAGCTAGTTCTTCTTCCGATATTTCCTTAAGCCAAGATTTGATGTCCTTAATGTAGTTATTTTTCGTTTTGCTTTGTTTGATGTTGAGAGAGAGTTTATTGTATAATTTTATTGCTAAAAATTCAGAGCTTCTTTGTCCAAAGATAGAATTACATTTAGGAACATTTAGGAATAATTATAATAACCTAACCTAACCTATATTAATCCAGCCTAACCTATAATAATCCAACCTAACCTATGTCCTAACCTAACCTAAAATAATCCAACCTAACCTATATCCTATCCTAACCTATAATAATCTAACCTGACCTAAGCCTTCGTCACCTATAATAATCCAACCTAACCTAACCTATATCCTAACCTAACCTATAATAATCCAATCTAACCTAACCCAACCTAACCTATCCGAACCAATCCTAACCTAACCTATCCTAACCTAACCTAACCTATACAAATCCAACCTAACCTATAATAACCCAACCTAACCTAACCCATAATAACCCAAACTAACGTTACCTAACCTAACATAACCTGACTTATCCTAACCTATAATAATCCAACTTAATCTAACCTAACCTATAAACTAACTTGAACTATACTAATCTAACCTAATCTAACCCAACCTAGCATAACCCAACCTAACCTATCCTAATCTAAAATAACCTTTTTTTAAATATTTCCTTACTTGTATCTTTTGGTTTCTTTAACCAAAATAACAAAATAATATTTGCATAGAGTAAATGGTAAAAATTCTAGCCACTCATATCAGGAATACCAAAAAAAGAAAATGTCCACAATAGAAATTATTCCGGCTGTCATCCAATACAACGAAAGCGAATTTTTTATTTTACGTAATTAAAAATTAAAATGCTAAAATTAAAAAATTCCCGAATGCATTCAGATTCCTTCTATATTAATTAAGGTAAATCCGAAGGTATTATTTAAAAATATTTCGTATTATCGTTGTCCAGCGTTTCCAAATAATACCTTAATATATATTATATAAATATTTATAGAATTAAAATTAAAAAACTTTTTCACTTTGTTCCACTTATTTATTATTACCAGGACCGGTTTCATCCTACTACGGACATTTTCAGACTGGTAAATGTCCGTAGTAGGATGAAACCGGTCCTGGTAATAATAAATAAGTGGAACAAAGTGAAAAAGTTTTTTAATTTTAATTCTATTACAATGGAATTCCACCACGAATTAACAGTGCAAAAACTAGACTCATAAATATTTATACCTGGCAAAATGATTGTTTTACTATACATATAAGTACATGTCAGATTAGAGATTTGTTGGCTAATTTTACAATCAACGAAGCGTTTCTATCTTCCGATTGTCTTTCATGTTATTTTATTGGGTTGGCAGTGCCTATACTTCCGCGTATATCATATCGGTGTTCTGTCAAAATAATGCGAAATTATTATTTACGTAAATAATATTAAATATCAATATTTTTCAAAATCGTACATGCAAAGAGTTGTTGTTTATTGTCATTAAGTTAAATCAAATGTTTGTTTTATTTGTAAATGCGTATTAAAACGGTAGTTTCACGTAAATAATTACCGTTGTTTGAATAAATGAAGTTGTACGTATTTGTATATCGCTCTTATCCGCTCTGTCGGCCAATAGGGAAACTACTCCAGCGGCCGGTAAAGGAGGGATTGACATTTTTCAGGAACCTTGGAATGTTCGATTCTTCAAATATATAAAACGTATTTGTGGATAATTTTTACTGTGATGTAATTAATCCAATGGATCATGAACTTTCTAAAACATATTTTCTTCGATATTATCCAAAAATTGTATGAGCAGAAACGATATTTTTGAAGAAATATCGTATTACATGTGGCGATTCTATTTCAGTGTGAAATCGTGTCTTAATCTTTAAAGTCTTATTTTTTTTTGTATCCGGTCGACTGCAAACCGAAATGAACCTTACGGTTGCTTAATATTGAGGGGCAGAGTGGTATTTTTTTGCCTGCAGACCCCCTATGCAAAATTTATCCGAAACAGACAATTTGAATTCGACCAATCAGAGGGCCTACATCGTCCAGACGCAAGAGTATTAATACTATCAGATGAGAAATAGTATTGGACCCAATACACTTCCTTAAGGGACACCGTACTTGATTGGTAGAGTTTTGCTACTTTTTTTACCAATTTGTACATACTGCTCTCTTCCAGTTAAGTAACTTTTAAGTAGATTTAAAGTTGTTTGTGTTATTCTATTTTTTTTTAAATTTTAAAAATAGTATTTCATGGTTAATTGTATCAAAAGCTTTTTGAAGGTTAATAATAACTGCCAAATAATTTGCGAGAAAACCGTCAGTTCACATTTTACCTAGTTCATACAGTTAAACAAGTTTAAAAAAATTTAAAATTACTTTTAATTCCCCAAAAAATACAATTTTTTTTTAACCTTTTAAAAATCTTAAGACTTTTTTTTTGGATTAAATGTTTACTAAAACATCAAATTTTAGAAGTTGATAAAATGTTGAGATTCAAATACAAAATTGAAAATTATTACGATATTCACCAAGTTAATTAATCGTGGTTAGTTAATTGTTTACGTGAAATAAAGAATAACGCAAGAAATGCCTCCGTGACGTGTTTCGTGATCCAAATATTTGCCCAATCGAGACTTAAATTTCCAACCTGAAACTGTTTTTACGAGATTTAAATGGAAAGCAGATCTGCAATGTCAGGCGAGTGTAAGTGTAAATGAATATTGGGCTAAATGGAATATTTGTTTCCAGTCAAATTTGTATTACCCTAAAGATACCCTAAAGTTTGAGTTTAGACTTACGGAATTCAATACTTCGTTTGTGTGAAAGCAGTATGAAACAATACATGATTATTACTTCAATGGTGAAAACCAGGTATGAAGATAAAACAAATTTGGTATATATTATCCTGAATAATGGCTGTTACATTTGTCTGCTCATCTTTTTGAAAATTGTAGCAAAAAGCATTGAACTGAATCAGTTCAATTGTTATAATTGGTCATCTAAAAATACGGTTTGTTTCAAAGAATTTGAACTATTTATGAAATTTCAAAGTAAGGACGGGTTTTTTCACGGAATTTCAACAATTCATCAAATTTAAAAGTTGATTTTCAAGTTCTGTGAAGGTTCTATTCAAATTTTTCATTATTTTAGTTTTGTGAAATAACTGGCCGATAATGCTATAATAACAGAACTTGAATAAAACCTTCACATAACTTTGACTTACTTCTACCATCATGTAGAAGCATCCCGAAGTTAGCGCACATGCTTTTTTGCTTATGACGGTAGAACAGGAAAGCGTAGCTTTAGTTAATACTGACCGATCTGCGTGGAGACCGTAGCGTTGAGGGAGACACCGATGGCGTCGCTGCGCTGCCGGACTCGGAGGGAGTTGAAGTATGAAGTGATGGACACGGAGGCGGAGGCGGAAGACTCCTCCTCGCACAGCCCCCACCAGGTGCCGTTCACATCGGCGTAGCTGTCGAACACCTGTACAGCGAAAACATTTATCAGCGTTACAAATAATACATTATTCACGGTGTCCGGCAGGCAATCTGCCTACATAGGATTTATTAGATCAGGCAATCTGCCTATCTAGGATTTATTAGATCAGGCAATCTGCCTATCTAGGATTTATTAGATGAAACAATCTGCCTATCTAGGATTTATTAGATCAGGCAATCTGCCTATGTAAGTTTTATTAGATCGGGCAATCTGTCTATCTAGCGTGTATTAGATCAGGCAATCTGCCTATCTAGGATTACATTTTAACTTGTTATGAAAAAGAAAGAGAATAAAACTTCTATTTATTAGTAGCTGAAGTCCCCGGCGTTACCCAGGCTTTACAGAAAGTTTTCCGAAATCAGACTTAGACACTAATTTTCCTCAGGTCATGTGTGCAATATTTCATCAAAAGTATCAAAGTTTTGCTCTAAAGAGTGTGAAAAAGAAGGTAGGAATGGTTTTTCAAAATGCTATGCAGACCTTTCTCTTCTTTTGAAGGTCAAGACAGTGTGCATCAAAATTCATCAATCTCGAAAAAAAATGGTAGATTTGTTTTAAAAAATATCGCAAACTAAAAAAATACTCTTTTCTTCAATTAATATAGATATTAATAAGAAAGTACAGCAGATAGTTGAAAGAATATCAATAATTACAGAAGAAATGTATACACGACGCATTACAGGAGCATTTGATTTCGTAAAACAGACTAGATAGGAATAAATGTCGATCCGACATAATACATTTTATTTAAAAAAAAGAAAAAAAGATTTTGCACGATATTGAAAATTTGTTACTTTTGAAAATTATAAAGATCAATATATTTACAACAACTTTTGTAAATGGCCTTACCATCATCATCAGGTAACTAAAATAACTAACGATATTGTTTAAATCGTGGATTACATGAAAAAACCTTGCTCAGCCAATATGTTTCTGATGTATACTATTCGGGTGTGGGTAGTTTTTAGGTAGCATTGTCTTCTGTCTTGTCTTTTGTTCCTCATTTCGTGTTTTAGGTATGTTTCGTTATTTTTTATTTTTTTACATTGACTCACATAGGAGGCCCCGAGGAAAATAACTTCCAATAATCAGGGCCTACGATATCATTGAGGATGCTGTGTGTGTGGTATTTTTGGGGATATGAAGGAATGAACCTGGATCTTAAAGAGACCCACGTTGGAGGAGGGAAGAAGGATATGAAGGAGTGAACCTGGATCTTAAAGAGACCCACGTTGTAGGAGGGAAGAAGGATATGAAGGAGTGAACCTGGATCTTAAAGAGACCCACGTTGTAGGAGGGAAGAAGGATATGAAGGAGTGAACCTGGATCTTAAAGAGACCCACGTTGTAGGAGGGAAGAAGGATATGAAGGAGTGAACCTGGATCTTAAAGAGACCCACGTTGTAGGAGGGAAGAAGGATATGAAGGAGTGAACCTGGATCTTAAAGAGACCCACGTTGTAGGAGGGAAGAAGGATATGAATGAGTGAACCTGGATCTTAAAGAGACCCACGTTGTAGGAGGGAAGAAGGACAGAGGCCGTGTAAACAATAAAATAAATAAGTGAAATTTTTTCTTTATTGTTCTTCAAAGTACAATCCCATTAAACCGCAATTAAGCAGTTTGTCAACAGGATGTTCATGTTCAATTACAATATAACATATTTTCATAATATTATTACGTATTACAATACAACGTATACATCATATTTATCACCAACCACTGCCATAATCAAAAGTATTACTAATACAGAGTATCTCTGCTTAGTAGCCATGTTTTCAGCATATATCTGAATCTCTGAGGTAATTCGCATTTTTTTATATTGCTTGGTAACTTGTTGAATATTTTGGGCACGTTGTATTCCAGGGTTCGCTGTCCGTATTTATTGTTATGTTTTGGTATAAGCATTCCTTCATTTTTTTGTGAACCTAGTATTTTGTTCATGTTCGACTTTCCTCTTATATTCAGAGTCAAATATATGCTGAATCAATATTTTGTGCCATAATAAGGCCTGTACCGGTAAGACAGTCAAGTTCCGATACAATAATGATATGTTTCGCCTCTGTGAAAATATCTGTTTTGGAACTAGTAATTTAACCATAGAATTTTGTACTAATTGTAGGTAATTTAAGTTAGTTTTGCAAGAGTGTCCCCATGTGGCTATTCCATATCGTAAAGTAGATCCTGCAAGTGATAAGTAAATTATTTTTAAAATATTCACAGGTACGAAACATTTCAATTTGTACAGTTTACCCATTATCGCCCTCAGCCTTTTAAAATTTTTGTTTATTTGCAAGTACCATTTAAAGTTGCAATCAACAGTCACTCCCAAATAAACATATTCATTAACATTTTCAATACTATCGCATTTGCAGTTCTGCAAAATGTTTTGATGAATACATGCAAAATTGTGGGATATTATTTCAGGCTTATTCAGAACTGAAGCATGTGGAGATCGTATGTGCATCAATTTGGTTTTTTTGGTATTTATGATTAGGCCTGCGTCGTGTGACCATTTTATCAGGGACGTAAAGTCATACTGCATATATTTAATAGCATTAGATAATTGATTATCAGATATAACAAGAGCAGTGTCGTCTGCGTATACAAAATGTTTTACATAAAAAAAAAGTTTTTTCATTATTGATACAAATATTATGTAAAGCGTGGGTCCCAAAATTGAACCCTGAGGTACGCCAGCGCTCATTTTTTTCTTCCCACTCAGTTTTTCTAATATTTTTACACAGATATGTCTATTAAATAAATAATTTTTAAACAAATTAAGTAGGTTTCCTCTTATTCCAATTGCCTCTAAGATTTTTAATAATTTTTGTGGATCAATGTTATTAAATGCTTTGGAATTATCGATAAATAGTACTAATACATGTCTTTTATGGTTTAATTCATTATTTATATAATTCGAGAAGTCCTGTAATAATTTTTCTGTGCTTTTTTTCTTTTGAAATCCATATTGTTTGTTGTCTATAATGCAAAATTTTTCTAAGTAATTGTTTAATTTTAAAGAAACATATTTTTATAAAATTTTATCAAGTGCATGCAAGATACTAATAGGTCGATAGTTTACTATTTCCGAGTGTTTTCCTCCTTTGTATATAGGTCTAACAATAGCACATTTAAGGTCATCAGGCATTTTCCCTTGTATAATAAGTCTATTTACAAAGTGTGTTAAAACAGGTCCTAAAATATCTTTTTGTCTTTTTATGTCGTACATTCTTATGTTGTCCATTCCCATAGATTTTGAATTTTTCATTTTTGTAACAATATTTTTTATCTCTGTGATAGTTGCCTCGGGTAAATACATGCTTTAAGGTAATTCCACTGGATCAGCATTGGATGCTTTAAAGTCACATCTGTGCAATATTTGGTTTATACTATCTGAGAAGTAATTCACATATTGGTTTGTTACACTTTCCACTGTCTGATCCTTTAAAACATATCGCGAGATAACTTCATCGCAATTACTTTTTGTTTTTCTTCCCAAAATTTTATTGATTTCATCCCACGTTTTCTTAGAATCATTAAAATTACTTTTGAATTTATCTTTAAAAAATCAAATTTTTCGTTTGGTAATTATTTTGTTGACATTATTTCGCAAAATTTTTCATTAGAAGGTGAGTTTTTCCATCTTCGAAACAATAAATCTCTTTTTTTAATTTTCTCCAAAATATCAGAAGTCATCCATTTTTTTAGCGCATGAGGTCTTTTGTTTGGTTTTTCAAAATACGATACCGTACATTTGGCATATAGATTAAAAAATATATTTTTAATTTGTTGATACACAATAGTACAGTCTTCCTCATTATGTATATAATTCCAATTTATTTCTTGTATCTGACTATCAATACGTTTTTGGGACAGTACAGTTATTTTCTTCTTGTTATCTAAAAATTCTTATGTAGTATCATATTTAATACTAACGGCTGTCACATAATGATCTGCTAAGGAAATCTCGCATACACACGCTGATAATGGTTCCATTTGCGTAAGCCTGTTAGTGTATCTAACGTATATATGATCTATACATGAACGTGTTACTCGCCCATTAACAATTGCTTCCCTCGTGACATCGTCTATGCATTTAATCAAATAATTGCTTGCAAGAATATTCTCATATGAGGATACTACAGGATTTTGAGAATTCATCAAGTTTAGATTGATGTCCACAAAATACAAAACATTTTCTCGTGGGCCTATTAAATCCGTCAGAATAGATTCTATTTCCCTTGTGAAAGATTGTTTGCTAAGATTCGGCGGTCGATATATTGCTAATATACTCAGGCTTTCTTCATTTGGAAGAGTAATTATACCATAAATATTTACAAAATAGTCCGATTCTAATAGTTTTTGTTTAAATACCAGATTGTTCCTAACATATATATATTTTATTTATTTTATAAAATACAGTATAATTATTTAAATTTACATAGTAAGAACATATTTCAATAAAAATTAACATGTTTACCTTTACAAGAGTCTAAAACTCGTGTGTAAAGGGAGAAAAATAAAAATAAAAACTTAACATACATATGTAAATAGAAGAAAAAAAGAATCATAAAAACATATAAAGTGAAGAGATTTTAGTTTTTTAATACAATAATTTATAAAATAATATAGTGAGATATCATCGTCATTCTAATTCGTTAAATTATTTAAGGTAGTGAAGTTTATTTTATTTTTAAATTTATTATAGTCCAGTTCTAATCTCATCTCTGTCGTTAGTTGATTAAACCACACCACTCCAGTGTACGTGTAATAGTGTTGTGCAAAACTGGTGTGCATTAATGGAGTGCATAAGCGACCCATTGTATTTTGCCTATTGCTCTCGACACGAACCATGGCATGGTGTGACTTCTTATAGAGATCTTTGTGGATTTGAAGCAGCGTATTTTTTGTATATGTATTTTTTAGTGATGGGACTTGAAAGTCTTGGAAAAGTTGTGAGGTTGGGTAGTCTGATGGTTTTTTTATTAAAACTTTTATTAAAACCTTTGAGTGATTTTCAGCGGTAAAAGTGATGATTTGTAAGCTCCACCCCATGCAACGATACCATACTGTATTATTGAATGGGCTAGAGCGTAGTAAATATTTTTAAGAATTTTTAAGTTAAGTATATTTCTTAGACTAATAAATATGTAAATAAGTTTTCTTAATCTATTTATGATATTGGTTATGTGAGTTTTCCACTTAAGGTTACTATCTATTATTACACCTAAATATTTAATTTCATTTTTATTTCCTATGCATAAACAGTCATTATTTTGGCAAGTAGATTTTTTTGATGTGCATTTTTTTAATGTATTTTAATATTTAAAGTAAAAAAGGTTTTTTTTTGTTTATACTAAAAATTATATAATATGTTTTTTCAATATTTAATGTTAATAAGTTTTTATCAAACCATTCTTTTAACGTATTGATATCATTGTTAGCAATTATTTCAAGTTCATTCCATGAATTCGCTTGAAATATAATTGCAGTATCATCTGCATATGAAATGAGTTTTCCTGTTAAAGGTAATTTAAAGATATTATAAACATATAATATGAATATAAGAGGGCCCAATATGGTGCCTTGTTGTATTCCAAAGTCACTTGTGTTCGGTTCACTGAGAGTGTTATTTATTTTTACATATTGATTTCTAGAGTTCAGGAAACTTTCCATCCACATTTTGGCATTATCTATAATTCCTATTTTGTTAAGCTTGTACAGTAATTTTTTGTGACTTATGCTGTCCAAGGCTTTCTTTAGGTCTATGAATATTGCAAGAGATTTTTTGCCTTTGTCTAGTGCTTGATGTATTTTTGTTGTTAAATCTATGATTGTGTCCTGTGTGCTTATTTTTGCGCGAAATCCAAATTGTTGGTCACTCAATATATTATTAGTTTCAATAAATTTTAGTAGTTGCTTTTTGCTACCTTTTCAAAATTTTTTGAGATATTTGATAATACTGATATAGGTCGGTAGTTACTAATTTATTTAGTATCACCTGATTTAAAAATCGGTGAAATAATAGTTTTTTTGTAAATGGATGGAAAGATTCCTTTTTTAAGAATATTATTTATGATATGTGTAATAGGTTTTTTAAAAAGTTAAGATTTTTTTCAGAATTTCAACGGTTATCCCATCAAAACCTGGCGCGGACTCAGTTTTTAGGTTTTGTATTATAACAACAGTTTCTTGTTCAGTTATCGTATCGAATGTTTTTACCGTTTTATTTAACGAAGCTACTGGAATTCCTAATGTGGTGGTATTATCTATGTTAGTTATTTCGTTTGCGAGATTTTTTCCGACATTTGAAAAAAAATTATTGAAAGCATTCGCACATAGTTTTGGGTTATCAGAAACTTGCATCATATTATTGTTAATGTGTAGCTTTAAAATGTCACTTGTCTTTCTTTTTTTATCAATTATTTCATTTATTGTTTTCCAATTTTTTTACCACTGTTACCTGAATTTAACATTTTTTGTTTATATAATTCTTCATTGGTCATTTTGATTAATGCCGTTAGTTTATTTCTGTATTTTTAAAGTGTAAAATAATCGAATTATTTAGTGGGATTTTTTTTGTAAGTTTAAATAATTTTTCTTTTTCGCTAATGGAAACCACTAGACCATGGGTGATCCATGGTTAAATTTTTTAGTTTTTTTTTTATTAATTTTTTTGTGTATTTCAGTGCTTGAATCCTTTATATGCTTTTGTAAGGTGTCATGAAATTTTAAAGCACTTATATTTACATCTTCTGTGCAGAGTATAGATTCCCATGTTTCGTGAGACAGTTTTTCATGAAGTGTTTGTTAGTTTATCGATATTTTAGGCATGTTAGATTTATTACTATTATTAATGTTTTGTTTTTCTATGTTATAGTTAAGAATACGTGTATGATGGTCCGTTATGTTGTTTCTCCATATTATCGTTTGAAGATTATCAGTGTAGTTGAAATTACACCATATATATGATCAATACACGATGGTATTTGATTATTAAATTCTCTAGTATATTTATTTATACAGGGTTTAAAATTTAAAGCGGTCATCACAAAGATATTAGAAGAACGAGATGTGCTATGAGCAGTTCATACTGTGTGGAATTGTTTTGCCGAGTGTCGAAGTTTTTGTTCACCAATACTACTGCACACCTTCGCTTACGCTAAGGTATCCGCACTAATACATAGAACAGATTTCTGTGCGTACACGTCCCGATACCGTTCAAAGTACCCTAATTAGGTAGTACTCCGCCTACGGTCCGGCGGCCAACATAGCATATCTCATTCTTCTAATATCTTTGGGTCATCATGTTGATATAATTGTTCTTTTCAATAGTGTGATTATTTTCAGCAATGTTAATATTAATATCGCCAATTAGAAAATTATTTGTACATTTATTATTTAAAATAATATTATTCAATTCTCCAATAAAAGTGGATATAACAGCTGAGTGTGTCCTGTATATTGATATTATTTGTATAGGTAGTTTAGTATTAATGCTCAATCTTATAATAATACAGTTTGCATTAGTCATATTCGTTTCAGTAAAGAGTACGTCTTTAAATATCGTCTTCGTGTATATAACAATACCACTATTTTTGTTAATATATAGCAATATGCCCCCTCCTGACTTATTAGTGCGACAGTAGTTATAACTTGAGTAACCTGGAATCTCATACATATTAACTAGGTCCGCTTGTATGTTTGTTTCGCTCAGCATTAAGATATCTATACGCTCCCAACTAGTATTTAGGTACATATTCAATACATCCCAATTCTTACTTAATGATCTAATATTTACATGAATACATATTAAATCCCCAGTTTTGCTTTTTTAATTTTTAACCTCTGATCAAGATCGTTTGTCCTTATAAATTCAACTTCATTGTCTTCCTCTAAATAATTACTTTCAGCTATATTTTATAATGTATATAATATGCATTCTATATATGAAGCGTAAACAAAAATCAATAATAGAATTTGTTGATAAATGGAGATATGGTATTTATATACAATGATCATTTTCTAAAAAATCCTTAAAAACAATGTCAAGTTTATGATATTTCGAATTGTAGTGAGTTTTAGAGCAATAACTAAATGTAATCATTTTTATTGTGCTCATAAAAAATAGAATAAAGTCAATAGAGTAAGGAAAAATCTTAAATCTATAATATTTCATATAATGTCTAGTTTTGGAGCAAGAAATAAAAGTATGTATTTTAATTATATTGATTGAAAATAGAGTAAGGTAAAAAATGCTGAGTCTATAATATTTCATATTGTATCTTGTTTTGTCGCAAATAATAAAAGTTTGTATTTTAATTGTATTGATTGAAAATAGATCAAAGTAAATCATGAAGTATTGTGTTACAGATGAATGAGTTTGACATATTTTTGGGAAGAAGGTTGTATTGATCAGCTGTATTATACACTTTTTTCCTAAATAAGTTAAATTATAAATTTAAATAAGTGTTATCTAGTTCGTTCGTACTAATATTATTACATCCCACTTGTCTAAAAAATGTCTTATGTAAAATGGATGAGTGTGCAAGTAAATATGTTCGGAAGTATATTTTGTTAGTAATTAAGAACTCGTTTCTATTAATAACGTCATAATTGGGCGAAATAATAATGTAACTCGACTGTGAGTTGTTAGTACTTAAGTAGATACTGCAAATTTGAACCGGCGCGGCGCTATTAAACAGGGTGTCGACGTTGATATGCTGTAAACAAAGTATAGTTGAAATATTAATTTCTTACTTGTTTTTTTAATGAATATAGCATTTTAATTATAGTCAATTTTCTGGTAAGCAGATTCTGTCATTTTCTTGATGTAGTGGCACTTGCTGTCATTCGCTCGATGGTTAGAATTTATTTTCCCATTTCTTTTTTTATTAAAGACTAGACAATTGTAGCACTTTGGTGTTTGATTTTTATTTGGGCAGTTCGCTAGAATGTGTTCTTCTGCGCAGTGGAGACATTTGGGTTTTTCTGTTTTCTTTCGGCACTTGTTGGCAGTATGTTCAAACCACAGGCAGTGGTAGCATTGGGACAATAGGTTGGAGTCCTCTACGTGAACCCGCATAAATCCCAGGTTTATTCTTACTTTTTCGATTAATAGTTTTCTCATTTGACCGGTTGTTTCTAGGATTTAGTTGGATAGTTGATCGCTTCTTTTGTTTTTTATTTCGGTCATTATTTTGGGCATGTTTTTGCTGTCTTCTTTGGTAAGTTGATAAATGTCTTCATTGTGTTCTATAAAATCCTCGTTAAAATCTTGAATGTTGTAGTCTTTATGTATTCCTTTGATGATAACGTTTGGTTAACGTTTTTTTTTTATTTCTGATGCAGATATGCTGTTATTTTCTTTTTTGTTTATTTCTTTCATAATTTTATCAGCGTCTTCTTTTTTGGGGCAAGTGATGATAACATTGTTATAAATTGTTTTTTTTTTTATTCCAGAAACTTCAACTCCCAATTTCCCGACTCTAATTTGTTTTTGTATGTTTATTTTTATTTGGTCAGTGTTTTCATTATTATTCAAAATTATCCTAATTGTATGCAGCTCTTCTTTTGGCAAGTTTAGTTTTCCTTTTTCAATGACGCTAGCGTACGTTTTTTTGTCGTCCGCCGTTGATTGTTGCGGGGGTTGAGAGACATTTTTTTTCATATGTCATTAATTTACCCTCAATTATTCCAACCTTGGTACCAACGTCAATCATTTTGCTTGAAAGGGTAGATAGTTTTGTCAAAAGTTTAGCCATTTGGTCTTTAGTAATTTTGAGAGATGGATCCGTAATGGCATTGTGGATGCCGTCAATGAGTTCTTTTGCTTCATTAATAGATATGAGGGCGTTATCGTTAATATTCATGTTGTTGTGTGTGACAGCCCTGCTTAAGTACACAATGTAATTTATTTGATGCGGTAGTATATTTGCATCATGTTGTGCACACCGTTACCCCGATACATGCGAGGTAGGTACTGTGAACTGTGATTGTATGCGTCCAAAATGAAATGTTATTATCACTTGTTCTGTCACTGAAGATTTTAATTTCACTTTAAAATATTTAAATATTGTTCGGTTTTAACCAACTATTAATCTTTTGTTTATTAGTTGTCTCTCAAGGGACTACTTCCGATTTAAATATATGCTTTAAGCGGACTTTTTACCGGGTTTAATACAAATTTAACACGGAGCAAAGACAATGTGTGTCTTTCGATATTATTGATGTGAAGAACTTCGAATAAACACAGTACATAATAATAATAAATAATATTTGGATGATTTGTATAGCGTCGTTTTTGTGCAAAATCACCTCAAGGGCATATACCTACATTTACACTGATTGTGTAAAGAATTCAGAAAAGCGATAAAGTACCTTCCTATAATATTATAATAAAATGTTTAAAATTGAAACTAATGTTTCAAAAATTACATAATAGAACACATAATTGTAAATAATAATAATAACTGGAACAATCGACTGAACAAGTTATAAAAACAGCTCTGTGTTTTTAAGCATTTCAATGTGGAACGAACAGTAGAACGAACAGTAGAACGAACGTCAGTGATATTTTAGCAGGAAAGCAATTTGTCGGCGACAAAGCGCTCCATTCCACAAAATGTCAATAGTCAGAGTGTTTTATCGGCTTCTACTTATCAGGGCTGTCCATCAGCGCACACCGCACACCAAGCTCACACTTCACACACTCCTTCAATTCCCATTACGGATACCAAGACTTATATTGATAGAAAGTTATTATTCTAATGGAGAGTTCCTAAGAGAGAGTTAGAGAGAATGATATATTTAAAGAAGGGTAAATGCAGGTAAATCCATTAATGGAGGACTGAACGCGGTTAGCGCTGACAAAAAACTGTCCAAAGGAGCGAAGTTAGCAGTCCACAATGGAGTGCCTTTATCCGCAATGAAGTGAAGAGGTTATTATTATAAGGTGTCAGAGGAAGGGTGAAAGTAGACTGAATGCTGTACAATGATTATGATCGTCTGAGAAATGTGGAGATCTGCAAAGAATGCAAGGCTGATGTAAGCGTAATGAGTAATGAGTAAGATTTAAGAAAGGGAAACTCAGATATTATGGACATTTAAAGCGAATGAACGAAGAAAGGAGTGTAAGGGGAATATATGAATATACGCATATGTGAATGTTAGAAGAAGTCGGAGGTACTCGGTAAAGACATGGCACGATCTAATCAATCAGATTTACGGAGTCGGGCCATGTCGAGAGTCAGAATAATAGAAGAGTATGAGACGATGTATGAACGTTAAGTGGCAAGGAGGGTGCGCTAAGACAGAGTTGTTTGGCGGTCCGTCCCGTGCTGGTCAGTCAGTCAGTTAGTTAGACTGTGCTTTGCGGACAGTCCGTCAATTAATTTACAATTATGAATATTATTTATTTACGGTAAAAGTACATTTAAATACACAGAATAAATCATTTTTACAAAACAAGATTAGACGACAAAATTATACAACGTGAAACCACTTATTATTATTATTAGTCTTATTAGAATCATATTTGATTCTAATTAACGAAAATTGACAACCAGGCTATAGAAAACCAAATGCAATTACTGTTCTCAAAAATGACAACGAGGCTATAGAAAAACAAATGTAAACTAATAACAGTTTTCAAAAAATGTCAATGAGGCTGTAGAAAACCAAAGGTCAACTTTTAACAGAATTCAGAAAAATGAGGCGGTTACCGTGGGATTAAGTGCAACAAATAACAGTAAGGATGGGTTTATTATCTAGATATTAAAAAATCATTTAAGAATACTACCATACTAAATATTTAAGTATTACCACAAAAAAGAAATTAATTAGCATCCTACTATTCTGATACATCCTACATCCTACATCTGTCTGGCAAAGGGCTTGCATAGGTAAAATGAAGGTGTGATACCAGTTCGTTCTTAATGCGAAGTAGTACATTCCGGTTCTTCGCAGCAACTATTCCAGTTTATAATTTATCCAAAAATAATGCTATAGTCCATTGCAAAACAGCCTCACGCTACTGGTCTCCAAAAGGGTCCCTCTTAACCAATCAGGATCAATGGTCAACGTTCCATATGCAAAGCTGATGCACACAAAAATTGGCGAATGTGTTCATCGAACCTCAGTCAAGAGGAATGCCCGCTGCTCTGGGCTGGTGATCAAAGAATGGCCACTGCTTCCAATGCAAATCACAGATTCTAGCTCCCTCAGGTTTGGCAACTCTCCAAGTCAAAATTCCAGGGCTGTCAATTTGACCAATAGCAAAATGACAATGTGTACGTACTTAAAGGTCCCATACACCAAAACCATAGATGCGATGTAAGTAAAGTGATGCACACACCTTGTTACAAATCTTATATGTAACAAGGCTATAGAAAACCAAAAACTTTTTCTTATCCCGTATTAAACTAATTACTGCTTTCTGAAAATTAACTGTTTTCTTATGCTGTAGTAAATCAATAACTGTTTTCAGAAAGTTACAATGAGGCTGTAGAAAAACAATTACTGTTTCGTATGCTATAGCACATTTGTTACCGAAGCTGTGTGTGTGGTATTATATAATAGGGGAGTTAATAAACGAAAACAGGTATTGACATTATTGTTATAGTGGACGACAGTTTAAGTTCGCGTGGCTATATTCGGAAAGTGAAAATACAGATAACAGGGATCATGTACCAATCTTCTATCTGGCAACTTCATTAATGTTAGATTTTCATTAGACAGTTATAGTTTGTATTTTAAATGTGAATATAAAAATTATAATTTATACGTTTTATAAATTTGTTATCTATTTTTCACTCAAATTCTCTTGAAAAACAAAAATCTTCTTCAATTTTTATAATAAATGTTTGGGAATCTGGTAGTGAGACAACGAAAGTTTATTCTGAGTCAGTAGAGTTGCGCAGTTGGGAGATGACTCTGGACCAATGACGATGACACCAGGTGTAGGCAGCAATGACGGCGATGGAGTCGTTGAGGCGGTAGTCAGTGAGTCGACACCGCGTTGGTGGAGACCGGACTCGTGGATGTGTTAGCACTAGTATTTCGGGTACTCCAGTGTGAACAAGGTAGCCGAAGGTGCGATGGACCTGGTCGGCAGATGTACGGGAGATGCAGGCCGGCGACGATGCCGCGAGGCCGAGGCGCAGACCGTCAAAGGTATCGCAGGGTCTAGGCGCGTGAGGAGCGCTGGCCAGGAATGATAGCCGGGGGCCAGGGCGCCAATGTGATTCCGAGGAGTCCATAATAATTTTTAGTCCGTGCAGAGCCGGGTGTAGGTGAGTAGGTCCTGTACCGGCACGGTGAAGCAACAACGGGGCGCGACGCGGAGGAAACCGAACAAAGCGGCCGCTTCAGTATGCAGCAAGTAGTCGCGGTACTCGCATACTTACCCCTCGACCACGCAGGCCCTCATTACTTTATTCGTCGGGATTTGAACCCACCTTGAAAGAGCTTTACCCCTCGACCACGGAGGCCCTCATTACTTTATACGCCGGGATTTGAACTCACCTTGAAAGAGCCTTACCTCTCGACCACGGAGGCCCTCATTAATTTATCCGTCTGGATTTGAACCCACCTTGAAAGAGCTTTACCCCTCGACCACGGAGGCCCTCATTACTTTATACGTCCGGATTTGAACCCACCTTGAAAGAGTCTTTCCCTTCGACCACGGAGCCCTCATTACTTTATACGTCTGGATTTGAACCCACCTTGAAACAACCTTACTTATTCAACGCAATGACAATCGCGCCTTTATAAAGACATTAAAAACGATGAAATGAAACTAACCTGCTAACCTAATCTACGTAACATATTAAATCTAGTTTTTGATTCATCACTTTTCATGACTTTTATTTTGTGTTGAATTGTCATTTCAGTGAGTTATCCGGTCACCAATAGTTATAAATTTACTGTAGTTATTATTATTATTTTTAACATTTTCCGTCTTCATGCAAAAGTAAAATCTATGCGCTGGTGGTAGATGCTAAATTAGTCAGCGACCATCAGAAATAATGCGTGAAAATGCGTTCCGTCAACAACTGTTTGTTGAATTTTTGGGACGATAGGTTATATTGCACTTTCAACTATACCACCTTCATCAAGATTCAATACATAGCCATTTCATCTATAATAATTTATTTTATTTTATGATGTAGGATAAGAATTGTTTATATAATTAAGCCGTGAAGTGTTGTAGTGTGAGACATGCATGAGGGGAAATTAACAAAGAATTATGTTAATAAATGAACACTACCTTCAAAACAATGCAATTTTAGTGCGCAAGACGCTTATACATAATTTAACCACGCCGAATGTCTTATTTCGTCTGAATAGTTAAACAAAAGCCATTAGAGATGATGTGCAGTATTTTTAATAACAGAGACGTAGAACAAATCTCACGGAAAGTTTAATAACTGTAAAAGAATTGCGCAGAGATGAAGAACAAATCTCATGGAAAGTTTAATAACAGTAAGAGAATTGCGCAGAGAGGAAGAACAAATCTCATGGAAAGTTTAATAACAGTAAGAGAATTGCGCAGAGATGAAGAACAAATCTCATGGAAAGTTTAATAACAGTAAGAGAATTGCGCAGAAACGAAGAACAAATCTCATGGAAAGTTTAATAACAGTAAGAGAATTGCGCAGAGACGAAGAACAAATCTCATGGAAAGTTTAATAACAGTAAGAGAATTGCACAGCGACGAAGAACTCGAAATAAACGGTTCGCAGAGCTAAAACTTAAAATTAACAATCATGCAATCAAAATATAAATACAACTCGAATTCCTTTTAAAAACACTTAAATTAAAATAAAACAAACTATATTTATAGGTGTGTGTCTCACTTTAACAATGCGAAGCGTCATTTCGGTCTCCGGAGAAGCAAAACTTTTTTTATTTTTATTGTCTCTAGATACAATGCTTTACTTAATTAAATACATTATTTGATAATGTCGGCTTCACTGGGTACTTTACCTGTGAATATGCCCCCAAAATAATGCATTAAAAGAGCTATTTTAGTGATTTTAAAATAAAATAAATCTGACATGAAAATCAGAAAAAAGATACGATCACATCTACCATCTTTTAAATATGCGTTTTATTATCTTCAATAATTAAATATTTCAATTTTAGTTTTTGTTCATAAAGTTATTCCAAAAATAAAAAAGCTATTTAGTTCAAATCATTATAAGAATAATATAACGAATATTTTTTACACACATGCAAGTAGGTTTTTGGAATACTTTTGTTCTTATTTTTTTTTATAAATTAAACCTGTACTGATAACCTAACAACCTATTTCAGGTTCTTAGTTTGGGTTAAATAAATTGATAAAGTATTCTTAAAATCGATTTTCATACACATCACGTTAATAATGATGATAATTGAAAGTGGTAGCCTAGTTAGTGAACACGACAAATTGGACAATTTTAATTTTGACGAAAGCTATTAAAAATTCAATATTTTGCTTCTCCAGAGAGTCCTCAATTTGTCGTGTTGATCAATTATAATGAACTTCTCCAGAGACTGTTCATTGTAATTGATCTGACACGAAGTGTTTTTAAAATAATTTGTGCATTTGAAGGTTGAGAGAGTATTATTTTTGGATATTTTCCAAAACAAAACAATGTTCGTATGAGTAACAAATCGGATCAGTAATTTGGTCACCAACCAAATATAAAATAAAATTATTATAAAGCTTGTAGCTAGTAGATAGAAAAGAAGGCACACAGGCTGGTCTCCCTCACAAAGGGAGAGTAGAAGGTTGATTGTAATTATTTCTAACCGGTCTAATGATATTTAAATTAATTTAGTCGGCTGATAATGCTGATAACGGCTCTCGGCTAAATAACCACGCTGCTTTGTGGACCACGAGCTCGTTAACTTACTAAGGAAAATGCCATTTTTAAGGCTTCGGTTCGCTTCGAGCGCTTTTCATGCTAACAAAAGCTGAGATGTTTGTAAGAAAAATAGGAATGTCCGATCAATGTTTTGTTTAGAATTTATGATAAAGACTGGCGCATACCCGTGAAATCATGGGATATTCTAATTTTTCTGAAGCCGAAAGTATTAATATAATATGTTACTTATTAAATACAATTTATCAATGTGGTTCACATAATTGTATTTTTTTGTTAACAAATTAGAGAGAGGATCAGAAATTAACCTTTCGATTGTTTGTACTATAGTTATGTCACTACCTTTCGAATGAACTAAACTTTAACAAAAGTAATACATATTTCAAACATAATTAATACTCTCACCCATTCCAATTTCGAAAAATACACAAATTCACAGAAAATTTGAGTACACTAATGTAAATTTATATACATATAACTAACATTTCACACACAAACAACATATTAATTATTTGAAACTTGATGAATTGTGTGAAAAACGTAGTCACTATTCTGCCATGTAAAGGTGATCGATTAGATTTAGACTTGGAATGAGCATCTAAACTGGCAACGTCATAAACTTGGCCACGACTGTGTTACACGCATTGAGTTATACCTAATTGGTTATACCTGATTACTGATTATACCTCTTTTATACCCTATAGTTATACCTCATTGGTTATACGTAGGCAGGGCCAAAGAGCGCCACCACTATTATCAGCACCTTGAATACTTGGCGCCTTTGCAAGTCGGCGCCCGACCTGCTCCATTGCGCCAGCACAGGGCCGGCACTGTACTAGGGGTAGGAAGAGATTTGAAAAATTCACGTTATTTTTGGCTAAATTTGTGTAATTTTTCATCAAAATCGATGTTATTTTGTAATAAAATTTTTCGTTTTCATTGAGTAAAGAAAAATCGCGTAGAGAAGAATTCAAATATGGCCAGGTTAATAGTAAGTTTGGAATATTTGTCGTTTTCAAAAAAATTGTTCACTTTAACTATTAAATTGTGATTGAAATGTGTTTCTTGCGGTTGGGTTTATTAGGGTTGAGGGCAGCCTGCATCCAATTACCGTGTCCACTGGGGCGAGAGATTATTGACAAACAATTAATATGCCCCTCGCCAACATCCCCCCTTCAGTAACTTCCTTCAGTATGACCAGGAACCACACAGCTATTGGACACTGAACAGGGAGCAGATCTGCTGATTGTTGGACTTAATAGATCTGCTGATTAAGTCCAACAATCAGCAGATCTGCTCCCTGTCCACTGTCCAGTGTCCAACACCCCCCCTTCAGTAACCTCCTTCAGTATGACCAGGAACCACACAGCTATTGGACACTGGACAGGGAGCAGATCTGCTGATTAAGTCCAAAAATCAGCAGATCTGCTCCCTGTCCAGTGTCCAACATCCCCCCTTCAGTAACCTCCTTCAGTATGACCAGGAACCACACAGCTATTGGACCGGTATTTGACGGGTCGATTGAAATTGGCCAATGACGTAGGCACCCAGCGGTGGAACTTGATACAAAACAACTGTATTATTTATTTATTAAAGTTGGAGGGAGCAAGCGGCGTAATTACAATAAAGTGCCCACTGCTGAGCATTCAGAATAAGAATAAGAAGTCCGCCCCTGTCTTAACCCAAAATGTGCTTTTATTTCATGATGACTATTGAATAGAATTATTCTTTAGAATTCAATTATTTTTCAAAACCTTCTTGGAATATTGTTGATTAAAGGAATTCTATGTCAATTCGGATAAAAAATCATTTTTGAAATCCGTGAATCACTTTAATTTAACGAATTATTTAACTTTTTATATGATTGTAAAATTTAATTGAATCTAGATTCTAGATAAAATTTTATAAATCATTTTACATAACATTGAAGAGGAAGATAATACTAATAAATCTAAAAGACACATAAAAAAGAACAGGAGACAGAAAAAGAAAACGGTCTCGACTGAAAAGTAATTAAAAGAAAAGTTCCAATGAAAATTGAATTTTACACAACAGTTTCATCTATAGGGTATGTTATTGTACTTATTTATATAAAGAAGAGTGTCGGTGGCTAGTTTTTTTTTTACATGAATCTACAGTTTTATTCCGAGAAGGTTGATGAAAATTTTCACACTTGACCTTCAAAACAAGAGGAAGTTGACTGAGATGAGATGAGATTTAAAAAAAACGTTCAAAATATGGAGAATATTATTGTCTATATATGAATTTGAAAAACTCTGCGGAACGTCCGGGAAAGGTCGGTGACTTCTGCTAGTAATAAGTAACTGCTATAACAATAGGAAAAGGTTGAATTCGAGGTGCACAAAAATGAGCTCTTCAATTTACAACAGGAAAATTTTTCTCCCTAGCATTTCCAAGTCCTTTTAGAAAGTCCTCAACCGGAAAAATTAGAAAACAACATTTTTTGAGAATTCGGAGGTGTAATAGAAGTTGACGTGCATCCATAAAAATAATATGCTAAAATTTAACTTCAAAACAGTAAATCTGTTAGCTTTTACAAATTAAGTTAAATGTCCTGTGCGCTATAGTTTTTTGTATGCGGAATTATTTTTTGTATCAAATGAATTTATCAGATTACAATGTCATTTCCATCATGAACCATAGAGCTTTTAAATGTGGGATCAATTTTTAAAACCGTTTCTGCAAACTCCCTACTCAGTTACCGTCGTCAGCTGCCAAGTTAATATTAATATGACCCCTTATCACTCATTACAATAATATTAAAACCGCTGTCTACAACTTTGAAAGACGGAGAATCAAAGAGCTATGTAAGACAGGCTAAGATTATAATGAAGGCTTTGTCTTGCGGTCCGAATGCGGCCGCATCGGGAAACAAATTAAAATAAATTTACATTTTGTTTTCGGTTTTCCTATTCATTTTATTGTCTGGGAAACAATAAAATGAATAGCAAGACAAACCAATCCGAATGGATTGAATTGAAACATAATTATAATTATTGTTGAAAACTTTATTACACAAACTGTTATTATATTTATTTCCATAAAACTCAAATTTGGGTTCAGAGAAGGCCAATAAACAAGTATATATACTCAAGCACTATTTGGCTTCTGAGGAGGTCACTAAAAAAGTATATGTGCACAAGCAGAATCATCACAATCTGTTCAGCACAAAAAACTATCACGCAGTATTACAAATAATATTATTTTTATAACACAATCAAATATCATCTGCTCAATATTTTTTTTTTTACAATTTTATAATCTCATTCTGTCATTATTAAAGTCACCAGATACCATAGATAAAATAATTTACCACAAACAAACAAAAAAATCTGATGTTCAAAATTGCCCTCTTTCAAAGCATAGTTATTTAATGTCACGTAAATTATTTTCACATCAATTTTACAATAAGACGTATTTTATAATAAATATATACCTTCAAAATGTATTTTAGTAAAACGGCAATAACATTTTATTATCAAAGTGTACGTGGCTTGAAAAGTAAATTAAAAGATTTGTACTGCGAAGTGCTCAGTGGCAATTATGATTTAATTTGTTTTACAGAAACATGGCACGACTCCACAATCTATGACCGCGAAATAGTAAATGATCGTTACAATATTTATAGATGTGATAGGGGCACATCGAGTTCTCATTAAAAATCAGGCGGTGGAGTTCTAATAGCCATAAAGAAAAAATTACATCTTTTCTATTCTCGGTCCAACATTAGAACAACCCGTGGACGCGCATGTCTCCGCCCCTTCTCCCCACTCCTACAAGGACGAGCGTTAACACATTCAGACCCACTATTTTAATAAATTTATTATTTAATTTATTTTCCTACCGACAAATAAATTAAAAAATTAAAACATTTTTATACATTCAAATAATGATGATGATAGTATTACAATACATATTGTACTTTATTAGGAATCAGATTTATCAAATCGGCTAAGAAATCAATCCAAAGTTGAAAATATCATCATTGACATTAAAAAAAAATAATTTTCCTCAGATGATTCATTTGAAATTTCAAAAGCTAACGAATTATCATTATTGTCCTCGAGTTCATCAACAATGTGATCGATATTCCAAATTTTTTTTTCGATACCAAAAATGTGTCGAACAAAGTTACTCCAATGTTCTGGTGTAACTTTTTCGATACCTTCTTGCATGAGTCGTCTTACGTCACTTATTTTGAAGGAGGTATTGTTAACTGTGACATGCTGTTTAACCATTGACCACACCAATTCGATCGGGTTTAACTCACAATGATAAGGAGGTAATCGGAGCACAGTTTGGTTGACTTCGCTCGCAGTAACATCTACCACATACTTATCATATAATCCGACATATATAGTACGAACTGACAACCCGCAACAACTCCGCTTTAATCATACTTGTATCGATATTTAGTTCTCCCTTTTCTTCAAGCCATTGAATTACGTCACCTTTTTTACATTGTCTCGTTGGAAGCTTGTCCAATTTGACAGAATGATATGGGGCATTGTCCATAACTATGCAGCAGTTTTCATCCAGTGATGGCAAAATATTTTTAAACCACTCCAAAAATGTTTCCCCATTCATTTCGTCGTGATAATCCACCGAATTTTTTTTTTATTCAAAAATTAAAAGACCGTTCGGAACAAAACCTGCAGCACTTCCAATGTGTAAAACTATTAACCGTTTTCCCTTACCGGTTGGATTAGGGGGTCCTACGGAAAGGCCGCGTGTGAAAGCATCTCGTCTCGATTTAACAGTATTATCAACCCAAATTTTTTTTGATACATCACCTGCATTAATCCAGGTTTCATCGAGGTAGTATATCGTACAACCTTCCCTACGGCGTCTCTCGATTGCTCTTAAGTAATCTCTACGCCAAAGAATTAAGTCTTCACGCTCCGTCAACAAACTGTCACGTTTTCGATTACAATATTGAAAACCCAATTCTTTGATTACCTTGTGGAAAGTGCTGCGCTTAAAATTTGGCAAGGAATCATCGTTATTGACATTCTGCAAAACTTTATTTATTGTGGGATATTGCTTTTCCAAGTAAAAAGTGTGAATCTTTGATCTTATGGCATTTTTATCGAAATCATCGATTTTATCAAAAAAGTTCAGTCGCTCTCTCTTTTTATTTGGCGATTTGACATCACCGGTTCTTGTATACCGCAATAACGTATATTTGATGGTGTGTAGCCCAATACCCGTTTGCTCAGAAATTAAGTGAATGGCACATGTTTGTGAAATATCAGGGTCTCCAGATAAAATATTTTTATACATATTTATTATCATTGTCCGTTGAGGTTTGTGCACCACCTATAAACATAAAAAAACCGATCAACACCAACATTCACAAATTTTATACATATATTACCTATCTATATCCTTGAATTATAAAAATGCATTGTTGTAAATCGAATAGTCATACAAAAAACACATAAATAATGTTTACCTGTCCTTTTTTGTTTTTCGTAATTGGTGATAATGAATTCGGACATATCGGCTGAACATCCATTTTATCGCAGGGTCTGAATGGGTGAATTTCTCTAAGCGCGGGCACTTAGAACGAAAGCCAAGGACATACTGAATTGTAAGCGGAGATAACCGAGCGATGGTGAAGGAAAGGAGCGGGGGGGGGGTGGTATGCGCAGAAAGAACCTAATTTTTTTATTTTTTTTATTATTTATTGAGTTAGTTTATACATTTGAATATAAACTAATATAAACAAGATCATATTTCATTTTGTAATTTTACATATTTTTACAATAAATATAACATTTCTTTTTAAATACATTCATTCTTCCTTCATTCTTCAGACTTTCAGGCATTTCATCATACATTTTTAGTCCTTTGTACATTAGGCAGTTCTGTGATTTTGTTTTTTTCATATGTGGCAATCTAATCCTATTTACATTTCTGGTTTCGTAATTATGAACATCTCTATTAAAAACAATTTCATCCTTAAAATATTTTGGCATTTGGTTGTTCATGATTTTATGTACAAAAATTAACACATTAAATAATAGTCTCTTTTTTATAGAAATCCAATTTAGTTCTACTCCAACAGGTTGTTCTTAACTTGGACAGAGAATAGTTTCAGCACACTGCTCGAAATCTTCAGAAGATTTATGGATTAAATTTAAATTGCATGAAACATCTAGGCAATCCATCAACTTGTGTTTGGCATATTTGCCTCCAGATATACCAATCGAAAATCTCACAGCCTTTTTCGATAAGTGTCAAACGACATATAATAACTTTTCGTCAGAAGATATAACAATGATATTGGGTGATTTTAATGTACCATATATTCTATGCTCACTAAATGTCAATGAAACTTACACCAGACCAGTCTCATCTAATGGCCAAAAATCAATATCTCTACTAGACTTTCAAAATTTGACTGGACTTAATCAGTACAATCACGTCTCTAACAATATAGATAAGATTTTAGATTTAGTGTTTTCCAACCAAAATATTAACATTCAAATTGCTTCACATGTACTATCTAAAGTTGATTCCTATCATCCTCACATTGAATTCAATTTTTTAATGTCTAAATGCAGACCCCTACCCACCAATCTTGATCACATCAAATTTAACTTTAAAAAAACGGACTACATTAAATGCAATGAAATGTTATCACTTAATAACTGGGACGATCTTAATTCCCTGAATTGAAATGACTCCCTACTACATTTTTATAACTTATTATTGCTAACAATTGAAAAACACACTCCGCGCTTAAAAAACACCAATAAAAGTTTCCGATTTGGTTTAGCAGTGTTTTGATCCACCAAATCAAAGAAAAGAAAAGTTTAGAAAGAAATGGAAAAAATACAAAAATCAATGCGACTATAACAGTTTTTTCCATCTTGAGGGCTAGAGTAAAAGTATCCATACGTACCTGCCTTAAAGTCTATATAGATTCAATAGAAAATTCTCTCCCTAACACCATCAAAAATCTGTCAACCCTCATTAATTCGAAAAGCGTTTCTAATTCTCTCCCCAAAATCGTGCATCTCCATGACAAATCAGCAACTAATGATGAAGAAACATGCGAACTCTTATCTACTTACTTCTCTTCTGTATTTAGCTCACCATCTAAATCTATAAGTGACTCGAAACATTCTTCCCCACTCTATAATTATCCACTGTCTCATATTAAAATAACTCTAGAGGAGGTCAAGATGAATTTGAACACTCTCGTTATCAAAAAGGGTTCCGGTCCAGATGGAATCCCTCCACTATTTATTCGAAATTGTGCAGAACAACTTGCAGTACCATTACACAAATTATTAGTCAAAAGTCTGAACGATGGGATATTTCCGGATCTGTGGAAGATAGCCCACGTCATTCCGATCCATAAGTCTGGTAGTAAAAATGATGTAACAAATTACCATCCATCAGCCTTTTATCTTGTGTTGGCAAAATATTCGAGTCCATTGTATATAAAATCATATTTAACCATCTAGAAATATAATTAGCCCTTTCCAACATGGCTTTGTAGCTAAACGATCCACAAGCACTAATTTACTCGAGTATATGGACGTTCTGTGTAAAACGATGAATAAAAAAACACAAGTACATGCCGTATACACCGATTTCAGTAAGGCCTTTGACAAAGTTAGTCTCAATATCATAATGAATAAACTGGATAAAATCGGCATACACGGAAATCTGCTTCGTTGGTTAAAATCATATTTATCACATAGAAGTCAATTAGTTACTGTTAACGGTTTTAACTCTTCCCCAATCTTTGTTACGTCGAGCGTACGACAAGGATCATACCTTGGGCCTTTGTTTTTCTTAATTTTTATTCGACCTTACATCTAAACTCCGCTGTAACGTTTCTCTATATGCTGACGACCTGAAGTTATATAAAGCAATTAAATCTATGGAAGATTGTGAACTCTTACAACAAGACCTTAATACTTTATCTGCTTGGTGTGTTGACAACGAAATGGAACTGAATATAGCTAAGTGCAAAGTTATAAATTTCACTAAGAACATTAACAAAACCCTATATTCATATAGCATATGTGGAAACGAACGTTCAACCAACACATTGAATACATTGTAAGTAAATCAAATAAATTACTCAGTTTTATTGTAAGATCAACTAAACTGTTCAAGAATTCTATTGGCTTAATAATTCTATTCAATTCGTTAATCCGCAGTGTTTTTGAGTATGGGTCAACAGTTTGGAATCCACATTATATCACACAGGTATCTAGACTTGAATCTGTCCAAAGAAAATTTACACGGATATTGTCTTATCGATCGGGTGTCTATCATCTACTAGACGGTTACGAACAAAGACTATATTTCATATTTCAAATCAGAGAGTCTAGTTAAAAGACGAAACATAAATGACCTCTTAATGCTTTACAAAATTGTAAATAATCAAGTACATAGATAGTAACATAGTCCATCAAATCAAATTAAACGCCAGGCCCAAATTCACTAGAAACCTTAACATATTTACGACCGAAATTTTTGCCAATAACACTGGTTATTTTAATCCTATGTCTAGAATGTCTCGATCATACAATGATATTGCTAAAACACACACTTGCATAGATATTTTCGTAAATAATATAACTTGTTTCAAGAGATATCTCCACAATTTCTGTACACAAAAAAAACAAATATTGTTTGTTGATTTTTAATGATTTGATATTTTGTATTATATACTTAATTTAAAGATATTTAAAAAAATAATTATGTCTTGTAATTTTGTAATTTTAAGCTTAGTCTAAAAAAATACTGATATTGTTGTGTTCCTTCAGTGAATGTGCAAATGTGAATGCTGCAGACACTTATAGTGCTTAGTCTAGGGACATTTATATTTGTATGTAAATTTAGTTTCAAATAACAACAAGAATGTACTTTAAATGTCCTGTTTGTGTCTCAATAAAATAAAAAAAAAAAAAAAAATAAAAGCACTATTTGGCTTCTGAGGAGGTCAATAAACAAGTATAGGTGCACACGCACTATTTGGCTTCTGAGCAGGTCAATAAACAAGTATAAGTGCACAAGCACTATTTGGCTTCTGACGAGGTCAATAAACAAGTAAGGCGCACAAGCACTATTTAGCTTCTGGCAAGGTCAATAAAGAAGTATAGGTGCACACGCACTATTTGGCTTCTGAGGAGGTCAATAAACAAGTAAGGCGCACAAGCACTATTTAGCTTCTGGCGAGGTCAATAAAGAAGTATAGGTGCACACGCACTATTTGGCTTGTGACGAGGTCAATAAACAAGTAAGGCGCACAAGCACTATTTAGCTTCTGGCGAGGTCAATAAAGAAGTATAGGTGCACACGCACTATTTGGCTTCTGAGGAGGTCAATAAACAAGTAAGGCGCACAAGCACTATTTAGCTTCTGGCGAGGTCAATAAAGAAGTATAGGTGCACACGCACTATTTGGCTTCTGACGAGGTCAATAAACATGTATAGGTGCACACGCACTATTTGTCTTCTGAGGAGGTCAATAAACAAGTAAGGCGCACAAGCACTATTTAGCTTCTGGCCAGGTCAATAAAGAAGTATAGGTGCACATGCACTATTTGGCTTCTGAGGAGGTCAATAAATAAGTGTAGGTGCACACGCACTATTTGGCTTCTGAGGAGGTCAATAAACAATTATAGGTAACAAGCACTATACAAGCACTGTTGCTACATTCATGACGAGCTTTTCAGAATTCATAGATCTCAAGAAGCCAAATTATATGAATACCGCACAAGAGTCCCAACTACTCCCAACGGTCTGGAGCCAGTGACATTATGGCATCCCCAATTGGGTGTCTTTCCAAATAAAAAATATATCAACCTAAAATTCTGGAATGAGAAGCGTTCTTTCTGAAGAATATTGGGTTAATCCAACTATTTATTTCTATCGTCAGTTTGATAGAGATAGGAAATATTAATTTAAATTTATTAGATTGAAACAAAACCTCTTGATCTTTGTTTAGTATTTTTCAGTTTTTAATAATGATGAAAGATTTGCGAAAATATGCTGGGCACTTGGCTGAAATTAAATATTGTTTGTTATGAACCCCTTTGCAGATCAAATGAAAGCCAGGGTAAATTTTTGTTTGAATACCGCACATGAAACATAACTGTCCTGAGCCGGTGGGTTTGGCGTCCCAAATAGGGTATACTGGGAGATTTTTTAATTTTTTTTTAATTTTTTTATATATATATTGTACAGACAGGGAGAGCCTTTTCAACTAGATTCAAAGAACATATGCGTTGCTATAAAAATAATAAAATTGATTCAGAATTCGCAGCTCACCTCTTGGAGAAAAACTACGTCCCGCTTGACAACAACGAGCCTAAACCTTTACACATAGAAAGAAAGGGTTTTAGATTAAATTTACTAGAACAATTAGAGATAAATAAAAGAACTAATGATCCAAACATAACCCTAATTTATAATCAAACAAAAGTGATCAATTTTCCCCTGCTTAATATTTTCAAAAAACCCAAAAAATATAATTCCTTAACATAATCACCCACGTACCAACAGTTAAGAAAACCCTTAGGTCATTAATTTTAACAGATGTGTAAACACTGCTGGATTCCCAAATATTTTGGTTATTCCAATTCTTAATGAATCATTTTTGAACATTATAGAAATTTAAATGGGAGGGGATAAATAAAATCATATAAATAAGTCGTCGCCGTGTGGACATATCCACAGTTTGATAATGGCCTTAAAAGCCGAAACAGCTGTCACATTAAAAACTGTAAAAATAACAGAAATACTTGCAGAACTTAATAATTATTATAACATTATTAAATTTGATTTATTTAAAAAAAATTAAATGGAGTTCTACGAATTAAACACCAAAACAATAAATAAATATACTGGGAGACTGAAGCGAGTAAGAACGAAGGGGAATCATAAAGAGTATCCGACCGATTATATTGGACTGGTCTGGACTGGACACGGCGAAAGTTACGTCAAGCAAAGTTTACATTCCGATTAGTGGTTTTTCACCAGGGTGAAACTAACAGTGTCTATTTCTTTGGAACATACCGAAATCATTAATCTGTATTCGTATAAAACAAAATAAAATTCATTTTTTGCACGCTGGGTTTCAAATCTGCTAACTAACTAACTAGCTAACCATCTCGCCGTTTCCCCGCACGGGTAGACAGAGAGGATGGACCGCAAAACAACTCGGTTTTGGCACACACTTCTTGCCTCAGTCACATTCATACATACTCTTCTATTATTATGACTCTTGACACTCGAGTATCTGATTCACATGATCGTGCCATGTATTCCACGGGCGTCCCCGACTTGCTACCATTCGCATTTGCATCATATATCCTCCTTACACTCCTTTCTTCGCTCATTCGCCCAATTCTACATGCCCAAACCATCTATGCGTCCCTTTCTTAATCTTACTCATTACGCTTACATCAGCCTTGCACACTTTGTGGATCTCCACATTCCTCATCCAATCATACATGGTTTTACCACACATACGCCTCAGGGATCTCATTTCAACAGCATTCAATCTACTTTTATCCCTACTTTGCCAGTTCCATGCCTCACTTCCATACATCAGGGTAGGTACCAGCACTCCATTGTGGACTGCTAACTGCGTTCAGTCCTCCATTAATGGAGTTACATGCATTTACCCTTCTTTTAATATCTCTGTCAGCCTTCCCATCTCTCGTAAACATACTTCCTATGTACACCTGTTCCAAGTATTCCTCATTCACAACTATATTGAAAACTGTTTTCGTACTCTCTCTTTCAAACACCATTACTTTAGACTTGCTTACATTCATCATTAACTTATTCTTCATGCATATTTCGTTCATCCTAGACACGAGAGACTGTAGATAATCCATAATATTAGCAATCAGCACCGCATCATCGGCATACTTTCAGATTACTTAAATTCACGCCCAATCCCACCTCTTTCAATTCTTGCATACAATTGTCCATGTATAGATTGAGTAACTAAAGATGACATAGGCCCTGAGGGAAATTATTTTCTTCAGGGCCTCCTGTGTGGAGTTAATATAAAGAAAAAAAAAAAAGAGTAACTACTGTGACATTACGCAGCCTTATTTAACACCGTTTGTGATATCAAACCACACAGTAAAACCACCGTTCACCCTAACACATGCAACGCTTCCCTCATACAGAGACGCAATTGCCTGTTTTTTTTTTTTTTTTTCATTTTCTAGATTCTTATATTCCATGAAGTGGTGAATCATTTAAATTTACTGAATTTAAATTTAATTTTCTTTATAGAAATAGAACGGCATCATATGCGCCTCACAATTTTGACCTCATGTGGGTGTTTAAAATATTACCTGGCTTTTATAGACTTAGAGGCCTTGTATTTTCACGGTAGGGAAAAAAATTGTTTACCTAAAAACCCTACTAAAATTGAATGTTTTTTCCATTGCCTGAGTCAGATTCGTATTCACTCCATACTTGGACAACACCTTCCATAGCTTTTTCCCGTCGACTCGGTCGTAAGCTTTTTTGTAGATCAACAATAGGACAGAAAAGTTTCTGGTTTTTTACCAGAAACTTCTTAGTGAGCATACGCAATGAGAAGATTTGCTCCATGCATAATCTGTGACATCTGTATTAGAAGCTGCGCTTGGCCAATTGGACGGCCAAGCGGGTTCATCATAAAGATGCATTAACACCATTCTTCGGATTATTTCAAAGACACAAACTAGGTAAAGTAATGAACGATGTAAATATTGATACTTTCCAGGAATTGTTATAATAGACACGTGGAGAAACACAGTTATAATCAAACAAGCAGCCATCGCATTGCCTGCAAATGAATGGCAAACACCCATTGTACATATATAGGGGCTGAACAAATACACTGGCTTAAACTTATAGCTCGCATTAATGATTTCAAGCATTTAAGGCTTTATTGCAGGCTCTATGATGTATGGTGTATTCATAGATCTATAAATCTCCATACATCATCAATGTGCATTGCAGCTTGCTGCTTGCTGCCATTCAAATGTAATTGGATAAAAGCTTATTGTATTGCAATCAAATACCAATTGTATTCAGAGGCGGCTCCAGGGATCCAGGCGTGGTAGGTTATTTTGAAAAAAAGTGTGACTAATCTTTATTTGAAATTGTGAAAAATGCCCAGATATTATTTTCTATATCAATTTGTGGGTAGGTACGTTATGAGTCCACGACTCAAAATACATATTATGTTAATATAGTAAATTGGAAATAACTACACCATATATATAGGGAGAGTATGGTATATCGTACCGGTCGGTAAATCGTACCACCTCGATATTTTTGCTACGGGTCACTATTTTTTAATCCTGATAATATTCTGCCAACCGTTAGAAGCGTCATAGTTGTCCCGCCATTTTTATTTAGTGTTGGATTGTTCGTGCGCTGGCAGTGGAGTATTTTTGTTTTTTCACAATTTTCATCTATTTTTTTCGGCTCCTGCGTAAGGTGATTTCGTGTTCAAAGGTAGGTATGTTAGTTTTTTCTCAAATTAAGTTCACTTAGCATGTTTGTATTCTGCAAATTCCGACTGTAAAATCATATTCTCACCTGTCGTTTACATGTTTTGTTGTCATTTTTTCATAAAAGCTCAAAGTTTGTTAAATCGTACCACAAGTGGTTTGGTAAATCGTACCGGTACGATTTACCGTAATTTGTTAGTTGTTTTTAAGTAAATTATTTTCTAGTTTTCAATTAAAGAATTCAGTACAACAAACACCAGAGATCTCGTCAGAGCCTTTGTTGCGACCACCACCACCAGTGAGTGACCTCGTCAGAGTCTTCCTTTTCACCACCAGATGCAGTTCTGAAAGTTGAATTGGGACAAACGAATTCAAACGCGTCGACATCTTTTTAACTATCAATTCTTGAGATTTCTTCAATACCAAAGAACCAAGGAAAAAAGAACACGCGCATGGCACAAGAGGCTGCTGAAATAACAGCAAGTCCGTATAAAAAAGGACTAGAAGTTGCTGCTGGTAGACGCTCAGCTGTCAAAATGCCCAAATTAAAAATTGAAAAAAAGAAAAATAAGATTATTAAAACTGATAAAAAGCCCATTAAGGGTAAGAAGTGCGCTCGACGAAAGAAGGCCGATTGCAGAAGTAGTGATAGTGAAGATGCTGACAGTATTGTTGTTTTGAATGATTCGGATTCGGATATTGATGATGACAATAAACAAAACGAATGCCACCTATGCTTTGGCAATTATTTTGAAAAGGCTGGATCCAGTGCTTTCGTTGCCATAAATGGGTGCATGAAGCTTGCACCAGTAACCCAGACATTTGCGACACATGCATGCCTTAAAAATGTCCATGTTTTCTTCGATATAAATTGGAATAATGGTCTAGGTACGATTTACCATACCGGTGGTACGATTAACCGTACCGGTTCGTTAAATCGTACCGAAAACCATTTTTTATAAAACGTTTAATTTGAAAACATTCCAGATGCCTGTAAAATATGATTTAAATAAATATCGTACCCAATAAAATAAGTAATTATTTGAACCTAACTCCAATTCTCTAACCCATTTTGATCATACAGTATTGAGAGTTAAGTGCGAAGTGGTACGATATACCATACTCTCCCCTATATATATATATATATATACGTTACGTTAACACAACATTAAAATATAGGATTTTCCAATAAGAGGTGTTATGTGTATTTAATTCCGGCTATAAAATGATTTTTTATGGCCGGAAATGGATGGTATTGATCTGGACAACGTTTACTTTCAACAAGATGGCGCTACGTGCCACACAAGCAACGAAATCATTGAATTTTTACGGGAAAAGTTTTCGGACCGTGTTATCTCTCGAAGAGGTGATCACAATCGGCCACCGAGATCTTGTGATTTAACACCTTACGACTTCTTTCTTTGGGGCCACGTGAAAGAGAAGATCTACGCCAACAGCCCAGCGTCGATTCAAGACCTGAAAGATGGAATTCGTGAGGCTATCGAGGATTTGGTTAGGGAAAATTTTATGAAAAGGATATGGTCCTGTAGGCGTGGTCGTGGTGGTCATTTGACTGATGTTATGTTTTACTATTAACGGCATACCTTTTTCTTTATAATGAAATAAACATTTGATCATTTATATTAAAAAATGGCATTTTTCTTTGAATATCAAAATAACACCTCTTATTGGAAAACCCTGTACAATATTAAATAAAATAAGAGTTTGCCCGTCCGCAGTATACAAAGATACTGGGTGCAAATCTAAGAGTATGGTGGTTTCGTGGTGCGAAGCGAATCAAGGTTTGTCAATTCCATTTAAATTTAGACTTGCGATTCCATTTGACAATGATCTTTTACGCTTTTTTCATTATTCAGCTTCATTCTACATCGATAACAACATAAAAAAACCTTTTCCGAACTTGACCAAGCTACCAATTGACCTAAGGGAAGAACCGCCCCTTGTTGTATTTTTGATAATAACGTCATTATTTCATTTGGGCTTGCTTAGTTTTAGTCGACAGAAGAATTTAATTTCAACATGACCATACCGTTTGCAGGAACCTATCCTTGATCTACGTAATGCTGATATTTACAAGTGCTTTGTTTGTTACGAGTAGAATCTGAAGCAGCAAAGCTCAAAGCACCATCGATGTGCACAGATTCGTGTGAATTACGTTGGTGTCGCAATATTATTTAATAATAATTCAAGTGCGCTTTACTATAACAAACTTAAAACGTTGATTCAGTATTAGTTGTCATGTTCTTAAAATTATTCCTACAGTGCGCCTTACCCAATACAGATCTAATAATATAACACTATATCAGTATAATATGTTAACTTATATATTATAATATGTAATTTCGTACATTTATATAAATTATATACCCGTACAGTATGTATCTATTATGAAGATAATTAAAAACAACACGAAGATAATTTATATTGTTTTAAGCTTTTTCTCTATCAAGAGGATTTTTTTTTTTTTTTTTAATATTTTTATTCTAGATAAAAGAAAAGTACATTTTCACTTATTTAACTAGAAATAACATATATATTACACATAAATATATTACACACCGATATTATTCACTTGCATTGTTTTGTTGATTGAGCATAAAACTGAACAATTTTTTTTTAAATATACCTATACTTTTTTCATTTTTAATTTCGTCTGGGAGGCAATTATAAATGTTGCTTCCCTCGTAACCAATGGATTGCTTGCCATAATGAGTACGTATCGTGTTTAAATGTATTTTATCGTGTTGCCGTGTAAAGTGTGTGTGTACTTGGGACGTTTTAATGAGTTCTGTATTTGTATGTATGAGTTTATTATTTATTTTGTAAATAAGGAGACATGTATTATATTCATATAATTTTCTTAATTTTAATAGTTTTGTTTCTATATATAATTTTTTTGTTGATGTTCTAGGTTTGAAGTGAAATAGCTTTTTGATTACTTTGTTTTGTGTTACCTGTAGTTCGTTTATATATGTTTCACATGTATTTCCCCAGATTTCAACCAAGTAGTTTAAATGTGAGTGTACGAGGCTATAATATAGACCTTTTTTAATTTTATTTGGTAACAGATATGATATCCGGCTGAATACGCTAATTAAGGGGGTGATTTTATCTTTAATATCTTGAATATGCTGTTTAAAAGTTAGGTGTTTATCAATGCACAGTCCAAGATATTTCTCCTGTATCAGGATTTGCACCCTTTGATTTGAACCCTAGGTACAGCAAAACAGACAGTGCAGTTTGAAGGGCTATTTAAGACCCTGCGCACCCAAATGCATTTATAATTTTGTAAACGCCCACCGCCAATAACATCAATAGGTGGGCACAGGAGTTCCATAGTCGTGCATAGATAAGAGATAAGAAATCATAATGTTACAAATTATTAACGTATTTACCTAAAATCGACCTTAAAACGTTGGAATTTCGAAAGAGTTACATTTTATTTTTTACTTGTACAATCACGCAGAATCACCCGAATCCTGTGTGGAGGTACGTAACAAAAACATCATCATTATTTAATGGCCAGTACAAAACGAACTTACTCGGTTTTTCCAGTTATCAATGCATTAAATATGTCTTTAAATGGAAGCACCCTTAAATAAGTAACTATAAAATAATAAAAAAACTTGAAAAAGTTGAATATGTTTTTTAATACAGAGTTGTCCCATAGGGATAATTTTTAATACTCAGGTTTGTTTGTTGATTTTTTTGCTTTGTTTTTTTTTTTAAATTTAATATAAATTGAGTTTTATAAAGATAAAGGTAATTTTTATAAAAGTATACGTGATATAAATTATATTATTGATATAATAAAGAATTGCGTAATTCAGTAAAGAAATTATCTCACAGTTTTAGAACAATCGGAGCGAAAAAAACGATAGCCCGTTTTATACGATTTCAGAAATTTGGTTTGAAAGTGGATATTTCTGTAAAACTCATTCCTACGATTAAAAAACTGAAGGTGGTATTTAAGAATTGGTATTGGTACAGCGGCAGATAATATTTATTAAAACGGATAGAGATGAGAGCCACGAGCCGGATAGACAGGATAGATAGGAGAGAGCGATCGTTTTTTGTGGTTTGCGATATAACCACAAAAGTCTTTTTTGTCTGGCTTGAGTAATCAGCCAGGCCCCGCTACTTTTGCCGGCCGGAGGAATCCCGCCGGCCCACCGAGCAGGCGCTCGCGCCCACCCAACTGCCTTTATCAAGGCAACACTTTCGCGCAATACTCAAAAAACGCAGATTCACGCTGGCCCCCGCAAACCGCCCACAAGCTCCAGAGACGTGCTCACTCTTCAAGAGGAGGCACCGTCTACCGCCTGTCAAGATGTTCCCGACGAGGATGCTCCCCGCTGACCACGAGGACTCCCCGGTCGTGGTACCGCCCGGCGCCCATCAGATAGCGCTTCGAAGGAAGACAGGGACCATGCGCCTTACGGTCCCCGCACCACAGCCCCGCACAGAGGACCCAAGGACCCGGAGACCATCCACCACCACGACTGCCACCACGCCCGACGTAACCGAGATGACGGAGCCCATAGCAGGCCCCTCCTGGGCAGCAGGACCCAGTCCTGCCCCCAGGCGCCCCCCGATAGGCCCAGCGTCGGCCTACGTGGCGCCCCCGAGGCCCCAGCAGCCGATGGAGACGGCTGCCCCCCAGGATGGAGGCTGGACGAGGCCGTCCAACCCCGCAAAGAGGCCCATGTCCCCACGGGGACCACAACCGCTCCAGTGTGGCAACCGATTTGAAGAGTTGCCCGAGGTAAGCGAAGGCGCCGGCGCGCCGCGTAATAAGCGTGCCAATAATAATCATTCTTTCTCCCCCGCAGGTACCGGCAGGAGAGACCGTGTTCCCCCGGTTGTGATGACCCTGGGGAACATGACACACGCGCAGATCACAGCTGCGGTCCAAGGACATCTGGGGGCGGGTAAGCTCTTTACTTTTAGGTACAACAGGGGCGGCACGGCCAACATCTTCGTGCGCACGATGGAGGACCATCGCGCCCTCACCAATGGACTGCGAGCGGAGGCGCGCGGCTTCCACACATTCACGGCCGAAGCCGAAAAAATGAAGAAGGCCGTGATCAAGGGCCTGCCACTAGTAGAAGTACAAGACATCGCGGCGGATCTGGAATCGCAAGGATTCCCAGCTGTGAAGGTGGTCAAGATGACTGCCTCAAATGAGTATCCCATATACTTAGCTCACTTCAATAAGGAAGTCAACATGGGACAGCTGCGCGCGGCCGTCAAATACCTGTGCCACTGCCGCATTCGACTCCAGAAGCACAGGAGTAATCACCTTCAGCACGGCACCCAGTGCTACAGATGTCAAGACTTCGGACATGGGTCCCGAAACTGTTCGCACACAGCAAGGTGTGTAAAATGCTTACTGGAGCATGCTTCGGCAGAATGCCCCAAGAAGACGAGAGACGAGCCCGCCGCATGCTGTAACTGCTCAGGCCCGCATCCCGCCAACTACAGAGGCTGCCCCAAGCGGGTAGCGTACGTCGCCTCAATACAGCAGCGACCTGCCAGAAGGCCCCAACCCCCACCGGCAGAACAGAACCCGAGCAGGCCACCTCCTCAGCCGAGGACGGATGGACGCACATGGGCCAACGTAGCCGGAGGCACCGCCCCCGCCCAAGAGCAGCGCGAGACCGCGCCGCCCCCACAGCCCCGCCCCCAGCCCCGCTCACAGCAGGAGCCCGTGCGCGCGCCCACCACTACAGAGGACGACCTGGACATCATGGCCCTGCTCCAAGGCCTCCTGAGGATGCGATCGCAGCTCGCCCGCTGCACATCAAGAGCAGAGAAGCTCGTCGTCCTGATGGAGCTCCTCACGACCACCCTCGATGTCTAATCCCGAGAAGGTGAGAGTCCTCGTATGGAACGCATTTAGCGTGCGCAACAAGACAGACGAACTGCTCGCTTTGGCAAATGAATTAAACACCGACATTATTCTCTTATCAGAATCCCACTTGAATCCAAGCGTACCGCTGAGAGTGCAAGGTTTCGAGATTCACCGAGACGACCGACAGGGAAGATCAGGCGGAGGAACCGCAATATTCGTTCGACAATCAATGACGTCCACAAGAATTCCCACTCCGAAGTTGAAGCACGCTGAAGCCACGATTATCGAAGTCACCATAGAGGGTAGAGCGCATACCATCATCTCCGTATACTGCACCCAAAGTAACCTAGTGAGAGAAGATCTCAATAAATTGCTCAATCTGGGACCAATCGTTGTGATGGGAGGCGATTTGAACGCCAAACACAACTACTGGAATAACTACAGAGGTAATGCGAACGGAAATACGCTCTTTACACACATGCAGACAAATACCTATTCGATAATGGCGCCCGACAGACCTACGTACTACTCGCAACGCTCTAGATATCCGAGTACATTGGATATAGTACTCGAGAAAAATGTTAAGACAATATCTCCACTGCGCACATTAGACGAGCTGTCTTCAGACCATCTGCCCGTGTGCTTTACTATAGGCGGCACAACTTCAAGGACCCCCAGAAAACAGCGCAATTATAAGGTTGCGGACTGGGAAGGATTTAAAAAGGAAGTCAACGAACGAATTCATCTCACTTCGGGAACTCTGCGCTCGCCACAAGAAATCGACGCAGCTACAAGCACTCTCACAGAGATTCTTCAAACAGCACAAGATACACACATTCCTCTCAAAGAAGTACATTCATACACGATCAAGCTTCCCGAGCACGTTTTATCGCTCATCAAGGACAAAAATCGCCTGCGACGCATGTACCACCGCACGCGTGACGAATACTTCAAGACAGCGTACAACTGCCTGCAGAGGGAAATCAAGACCGAAATCGCAGAACTCAAGCGCGAACTTTGGGACAAAAAAGTCGCGTCGCTCACGCCGAAGGATAATTCATTATGGAAAATGGCTAGCGCGCTGAGACATAAAGATTTCACAATCCCCCCGCTACAGAAATTGAACGGCCCTGGGACGGCTTTGTCGCTACAAGAAAAAGCTGACACACTCGCCGACGGCTTCGAGAGAGCCTACGCCGCTACAGACGGCCTTTCCGACCCGGCTACGGACCGGATCGTAGCTGACTCTCTACGAGATTTGAACGAAGCAGAGCAGACAAACGCTGAAGATATTCATTTCACAACGCCGAGCGAGATTGCGGTCACAATCAAGCGACTCAGAACGAACAAGGCGCCGGGAAGCGATCAAATTCACAACATTTTACTCAAACATCTCCCTCAAAAAGCCATCATCTACACTACAAAATTGTTCAATGCCTGCCTCATGACTGGGCATTTTCCCCAGATTTGGAAATCGGCGACCGTGCGTGCCGCAAGGAAGTTTACTGGGACCATTTCTCTTCATTCTGTTCACCTACGACATCCCCCGAGACGAGAGATGCAATCTGTCTATCTACGCAGATGACGTCAAACTATACGTTTCCTCGCTGAAAGCGAACATGGCCGCAATTTACCTACAGAGGGCGCTCGACGCGCTCGTAGAGTACTACAAGAAATGGCGCCTGAAACTGAACGAGGCGAAAACCGAAGCCATCATGTTCACGAGAAAACGTATAAATAGAACACCTGACTTCAACATCGAAATGGGAGGACACAGCATTGAATGGAAAGATGAAGTTACATATCTCGGCCTGACCATGGACTCCCGCCTCAACTGGAAATCTCACCAAGCAAAGATGCACGCGCGCACGCGAAAAGCGATCGGCATGATGAAGCCAATTTTCAATAGACGGAGTCCGCTACTTCCCAAAACCAAACTCCTCGTCTACTACTCGCTCATTCGTCCGGTACTCTCGTATGCGATTCCCGTATGGAGCAGCATCTCACACACAGACCACAAGAAACTACAGACACTTCATTCATTCAACAACAGTAAACTAAACCAGTCACAAATTATTTCTGTCCACAAAATATTTAAAATAAAACTTAACACACTATTCCTGTGCCATTGTGTTCCAGTGTAAAAGTTGTGAATCTGTTCATTTCTTTGTGTCCTCAACAACAAAATAAAAGCCCGAAGTTTTAATAACAAATAATAATAACTTTACTTAAATTCAATATTTAATATTATTGTTGCACCAAAAGCAGGTAACCTGCATTTCAGTACGCCTTGTGACCGTAGTAGGTACTGATACTACCTGTAAGTGAACCTGATTCCAATCAGTAATCAGGGGAGTTCAACCTACTATTCATTTTTAATTTTTATTAACCTAAATCCGAACTCATCATGGATGCGCAGACATACATATCCCTTGCACAAGATGCCATCAATGCACTAACAAATATTGTGATGGATCCCAATAACAAATTTACCAAGGAGCATATTGCCAAAATAATGCCCAAAACTAATAATATCCTAGGGTCCATAGGCCAAATGGCTGCAAGAATGGCTACCCTAGAAGGCGAATTATCAGTGTACAAAAATATTCCTCCTGCTGTTACCACTACTAATTTCCAAACAAATAACATCTGCGATATTATTGCTGAGATGAATGATCAAAACTTAAGGGAAAAAAATATTATAATATGTAACTTCCCCGAGAGCAAAGCAATAACCCAGACTGATATTATGAAAGACGACACTACCAGCATAAAAAAAATCATTTTCGACCTGGACAACTCTACCAATTCTCTTGACCTGAAAGTTTACAGAATCGGGAAAAGGGATACTAATAAACCGAGGGGTGTAAAAGTCGAGTTCGCTGAGTCTAAATGGCCAAAAATCCTACTCGGCAAAAAACACTCGCTGAAGAATAACATCCGGATGTACCCTGATCAATCAGTTGCTCAAAGGAACTATCTAAATAATTTACGAATCGAACTAAAAAATAGGCAATCATCGGGTGAGCAAGACATTACAATCAAGTACATTAATAATCACCCAACAATTGTAAAATTAAATCCAAAAAACTGACCCACAAATTAATAATATATTATCAAAATGTAAGAGGACTGAGAACGAAACTTCAAGAACTAAAATGTACATTACCAACGATGAATTACGAAATTTATGCCCTTACTGAAACATGGCTAAATGCTGGCATAAACGATCAAGAACTGGGGTTTTTAGATCATTTCATTTACAGAAACGACAGATGTCAAAGTTCCAGCAATAAAACAAGAGGTGGCGGCGTACTATTGTCAGTATCTACCAAACTGAATTCGAAGAAACTGAAATGCCTTCACAAACATCTTGAACAAGTGTTTGTAATGGTTTCCTTAAAAAATGAAAAACTTATAATCGGTTGCACATATATACCGCCATCCTCCGGCCTGCAAACATATAAGGAACACCACCTTGAAGTTGAAACTATGCGAAGAAAATTTCCTGATGCTACATTTATTCTGATGGGTGACTACAACCTCCCAAATATTGTATGGGACATTGAGAACATCGCGTCCTCGAGTCCGGACAACATCAATCATGGCTCCCATGAAATTATAGAAATGTCGAACTTTTTAAATCTGTATCAGAAAAACCATGTGTACAACATCAATTCTCGTCTTCTCGATCTTGTCTTTACAAATTCTTCTAGTGTTAATGTGTATGCCTCTGATGAAATGATTCTTCCATTCGATAAATACCACCCCCCTCTAATAATCAATTACATCAATACTTATGTTAAGGTAATTGACCCCACGCACGATTGTCAAGCGTAATTTTGAAAAAGCAGATTACCCAAAGATAATAGAATTTTTATCTACTTATAATTGGGCTTATGATCTCACTTGTAAAAGCTCAAGTTTAAATGAGGCCTTAGAATACTTTTACAATGTAATTTATCAAGCAATCGATAGATTTGTACCCCTACAAAAATATTACACTTCTAAATTCCCTAAATGGTTCGATTCTGAACTAATTAATCTAACGTACGATAAAAAAATTGCCCACAAACGTTATAAAATAAATAGAACGCTAGATAATTATATCGCATTCTCCATTCTGCGTAAAGATTGTACTAGGAAATCGAAATTATGTTTCAAGAAATACACCAACAATGTTGAAAATTCTATTTTAACAAACATTAATAAATTTTGGAACTACGCTAACTCCTTTCGGAAAAATAACTCTAACTTTCCCGGTACAATGTTTTACGGGAAAAAAGTGGGTCATGACAAAAACGATATTGTAAACTTATTTGCAGATTTCTTCAAGAGTGTATATGTTGAAGACAATGACAACATATTATCTGATAAACCCCAATTTACCGAAAGCTCACTCAACTTGCATAACATCCATGTGGTAGTAAATGATGTTGTGACTTTTATCAAACAGCTGGATACCAGGTCGAATTCGGGGCCAGATATGATTCCCTCAATATTACTTAAAAACTGTATTCATGTTCTAGCTCTTCCTATTACTATAATTTTCAATTTATCCTTATCTACAGGTTGTTTTCCTGAAATTTGGAAAAGTAGCTTTATAACACCTATTTTTAAAAAAGGAGATAAATGCCAAATTGAAAATTATAGACCCATATGTATTATGTCATCACTAGCTAAACTTTTAGAAAAGATTATATTAAGTAAAATCATGCATCAAATTAAACCAATTATATCAACATTTCAACATGGTTTTATGCCAGACAGATCTACGTCATCTAACTTATTGCTTTACGAAAATTTTATTTCTAATGCACTGTCCAAGGGTCTTCAAGTTGATACAATCTATACTGACTTTAGCAAAGCCTTTGATACTGTTTCTCATCGCATTTTAATGGAAAAATTAGAACACTTGGGAATAGGCGGCAACTTTCTCGAATGGCTTAGAAGTTACTTATCATACAGAAAATTATCTGTAAAAATTACATCCACAACTTCTTACACTTTTTTTGCCTCAAGTGGGGTCCCCCAAGGTTCCCACCTAGGACCAATTCTGTTCCTACTATTTATTAATGATATTTCACTAATTTTCGATAATATTCACTTTCTTCTATTCGCCGACGATCTAAAGATGTTTAAATCGATCGGTAATTCTTCTGATTGTTTAACTCTACAAATTAACTTAAATAAACTTTATGAATGGTGCATCGTAAACAAATTACATCTTAATATCAACAAATGCCAAACGATCAGTTTCCATAGATCTAAAACCCCTTTATTATTCGACTACTCAATTAACAATGCCAATCTAAAAAGAGTTTTTGAATTCAATGACCTTGGAGTTATCTTTGACTCCAAATTACGCTTCTTGAATCACATTAATAGCATTACCAGTAAGGGATTACAAATGCTTGGATTTATTCTCAGAATTGCTAAAGACTTTAATAACATAAAAACTATAAAATTATTATACACGTCTCTGGTTAGAAGTCAGGTTGAATACAATGCAACCATTTGGTGTCCTCATTTCAACTCTCATTGTTTACAAATTGAAAAAATTCAAAATAAATTTTTACGTTTTATTAATTTCAAAATTGGTATTCCTATTATTGAAATCAATTATGTCAATTTACGCAGTAAACTTAACTTATCGAAATTATCTGAAAGGCGAAAAATATTTGATCTCCTTTTATTATATAAAATTGTTCATTCAAGGTTAGACTGCCCTGACACTATAAACTTGCTATCTTTACATATACCTCCAAAATATACTAGACGGAATATTTTATTCTACAACAATAACTTCGCTACGAATTCTGTGTTAGAAAGAATACATAGGTTGGGCAATGAACTTAGTGATGTCGCTGACATATTTAATTTAAATTTCAATAGATTTAAAGCCAAATTAGTCCACCACTTTTTAAATGTAAATAATGTATGAGAAATCATTATATTTTATTTCGATTTTCTATTGTTTGTTTTATACTGTTGTAATTTAAAATTTGTAATTTTTTATGTACTTAAAAGCCCAATAGGGCGTCAATAAATAAATAAATAAATAAATAAAAATCTCTGCATTAAAATCACATACAACACAAGACTCAGAACAAACTTGAAGAGATTACACGAACGAGAACAAATTCCAACTCTATACGAATTCACACACAGACTCACTACACGCTTTTACAAATCACTCACACTTAGTAAAAATCCACTCATACGAGACATAGGACAATACAATGCTCCGAGCGACCTGACATTCAAATACACACACAGACTACCTAAACACATCCTCATGGACCATGACCACATATGGTACATACCAGAATCAGACGCGGACGAATAGCGAGCAGTAGGTATTTCCTAAACTCCCGACTTTCCTCCTAAATATATAATATTTATATATCTATTTATATATTTATATAATATTTTAATAATTTGTATGTATATGTATGTTTATTTTCTATCCTCCCATAAGTATATATTAACATAAAAACAGACACACACACACACATCTCAAAAATGCAGGACATCATATACCGATGTTACTGAAGGCCGCATACGTTTCAAGTTGACGTTCGGCCGCTCCTTCCGGGTAAGGTTTTCTGCGATTTTCCTTACCCCCAACGGCAAATGCGGAAGGACCCCAATAATAGGGCGCAGCCGAAATTTCCTCCCCCCATTCCCAACACAACACAAACAGACACGTATGTAGTATATGGCCGCTGTCGGTCGCTGGTGGTGCTGATGCTGGATGAAAACATGCAATTTTAGTAGGGTTTTTAGGTAACAAATTTTTTCCCTACCGAGAAAATACAAGGCCTCTAAGTCTATAAAAGCCAGGTAATATTTGAATAAACCCATATGAGGTAAAAATTGTGAGGCGCATATGACGCCGTTCTATTTGTATAAAGAACATTAACTTTAAATTCAGTAAATTTAAATGATTCACCACTTCATGGAATATAAGAATCTAGAAAATAAAAAAAAATAAAAATTTATTAAAACTTCACATTTGCTTAAAAAAAAAAGTTTTTGTTGGAAAAATATCAATCATGACCTATAATATACCAATGCAGGCCATTCCATCTCATTTTAAGAAAATGACTACTAATACTAAATTACCGTTTTTAAGTTTGTTATAGTAAATGGCACTTAAAGTACTTATTTATTTGGAGTAAAAAACGTATGTTAACATTATATAAGAAAATAATATATTGTTTTTAATATATTAATATTAATGCAATAATAAATATACGGGGACTATGCAAAATGGGCTTTTCCGCCCTCAGTAGCAAGAATCTAACGTACTGATCGCGGCATGTGTACATTATTTGTTTCCCGTTTTTGATATATTATTTAACCGATAAATGCTATATACACGTAACATAAGTTATTGAAATATTTGAAATTAAAAATTATTTACAGTAAATCACGTAATTTTAGATGCCGAAAATACTAGCACAGGTCCAATAAGCATGCCATTTGAGCGGCTAATGACGATTGTTTGAAATGGACTTATGTAAATCCGAATGTTAGAGAGAGAGCGCTAATATTTAAAATGATTGGAATGAACAGACGTAAGCGACTGCTGTGAAAATATTTAATAAAAAACGTCTCATTTGAAATAGAGCAAAAATTTCTCGATAAATATTTTAGTTGCATTTAAACATACACTCTGAATTTTTTCATGCCTATAACATATTAAAAAACAGAACCAAACGTTTTAAAGTGAAACTTCTTTACGCGCGTTATGCATTTTCGAGGACCGGAGTAAAACCGACTCATGACCGTCACGAAAAACCGTGATCATTTCGCTATGGGAGTCTAGCTAATATTATATACCTAGTTTAGGTCACTCTCCAAACTCAGCTTTGCGGTCTAGAGGCAGAGCACCCGACTGTCATCGTGAAGAACCGAGGTTCGATCCCCACTTTAACTATTTTTTTTTTCTTTTTTTGATTTTTTTAATACGAGGAAAAGTGATGAAATGCTCTCGTGCTGCGACTTTGTCAGGCATACATATAAGAAGATATCTACATGATTTGTAATAATGTAGTAAAAAATTACATAAATTTGTTAATTTTAACCGAGAGTCTCCCGAAATGTCTAAATCCATTAAGTGAGACTCTAGACTGGCAGGTGTTCACTCGAGTAATTGGCTAGAAGTAACGGTCGGTACCTATATGATATTTATTTTACACGGTCGGTACCTATTGAGTCGCTCGGTATTTTGATTAATTATTTTTATTTTGAATCATTAAAATTACTAATCAAGGCCGATAACGCGACTAATTACCCTCGCAGACGTGCGTGACAAGTTTTTTTTGTAAAAAACACAGCCGTAAGTGAGTTTTTCAAAATTTAGAAATGTTTTTCAAATTCAGACTCCATACGGGTATGAGACTGTTAAAACACGATAGATCTTTTCCAAAAAGGACAAATATACGGAAATATTTTGAAAAACGACATATATGACTTCACACTGCCGATATATCTTCGATTCGACCCTATATAAAGCGTTAACGAGACGTTATGTGATATTATTCATTTGCCGTGTTTGAAACGAAAATTTGCGCGGGACAAGTCAATTGAGGAGTACACGTTGTATACGCAATTCTCGTCGCGCGAGATACCTCTCCTCGCGGTCTAGAGGCAGAGCGTTCGACACTCGTTATGCAGGACCCGGGTTCGAATCCCATATTTTTATAACTTTTTTTTTTTTTATCACATGCTACTTATAAATATGTCAATATTAGGAATCTAGTTAAACGTTTATTTGTTAACAACACGCCTATAAATAAATGTATGCTTTTTAAAACTATAATGTACAGCATTCAGAATAATAATAATATGAAATGAAAAGAGAGAGAGAAGAATACTAAAAGTTTCACTTCCGTCGTGCGTAGGCTTGCCACACACTGTATTTTTTTTTTTTAATAATTTTCGGAGTGCACTTTATGATTTTTTTTTCTATCTAGGGAATTTCAAATAATTAACGTTTCGGAAAACAAATGTTTAGATATTATCTTCATAACAACTTTTTTTTTGAAACTTTAAGACTTAAGGTGTTAGCGAGAAACTTCTTATAAATCGGTAGAAATTTAGAATATCGGGGCTTAAAAAAAGGTAGTATAAGGAGGCAACCGAAACCAAACAATTACCGGAAATTTAAGAATATTGATTATTATAAAACATTGAAAAGAAGTTAGGATTTATGAATTGTTGGTGTTTCTTTATTCATAAAAATTTAAATGATCAATTATTTTGTTGTCTACAACCACCATACTAGGCTCATGCCCGTATTATGGTAGTCATAATGTTTTAGATTACAATGTTGAAGATGTACAAACATAAGAGAAAGAGAGAGAAAAAGAGGTGAAAAAAAGAAATCATATGAATAGAATGGAATAAAAGGACAGTTAATTTAATTTAATGACACGAGACATTCTTTGAAATAGTTCCTTCCCTTTACCAATAGCCAATCCTGAATATTTTTTTATATGAAGATGATCAGTTTCCAATTTTATAGTATATATATTGAGTGAATTGAATATCTTGAGAGCAATATAAGAGACGTGTCGCTGGGCGAATGTTGTTTTTATAGTATATATATTGAGTGAATTGAATATCTTGGGAGCAATATAAGAGAAGTGTCGCTGGGCGAATGCTGTTTTTATAGTATATATATATTGAGTGAATTGAATATCTTGGGAGCAATATAAGAGAAGTGTCGCTGGGCGAATGCTGTTTTTATAGTATATATATTGAGTGAATTGAATATCTTGGGAGCAATATAAGAGAAGTGTCGCTGGGCGAATGCTGTTTTTATAGTATATATATTATTGAGTGAATTGAATATCTTGGGAGCAATATAAGAGAAGTGTCGCTGGGCGAATGCTGTTTTTATAGTATATATATTGAGTGAATTGAATATCTTGGGAGCAATATAAGAGAAGTGTCGCTAGGCGAATGTTGTTTTTATAGTATATATATTGAGTGAATTGAATATCTTGGGAGCAATATAAGAGAAGTGTCGCTGGGCGAATGCTGTTTTTATAGTATATATATTGAGTGAATTGAATATCTTGGGAGCAATATAAGAGAAGTGTCGCTGGGCGAATGCTGTTTTTGTTGGGGGAATTACACATTTTAGGTGTGACGAGTAACGGGTGTGAAAATTTTGTTGTGTTTTTTTCACGATATTTTTTTCCATATGTAGGTATATAAAAATAGTCTTGACGGAGAATTGAAGATGCAAAACCTCCCCATCCCACAATCCCATATGTAGCAATTGCTTGAAAGAGTGCAAAATAGACACATTTTAATGTTTTTAGGTTAAGGATAGATCTAAAAATGTAGCATAATTTGCGTAGTCTTTTTGTTGTATAATTGATGTGCCTCCCAGTGCAGTTGATCATCTATAATAACACCTTAGTACTTGATTTCGTTAGATATTTTTAGGTTCTCGCGCGAGCAATTATTGTGAGGTGATGTAGGCATGGTGAGATCTTGTGAGCATAAATGGATTGTAACTTTATGACAGTTTAGAGGGAGAATGGTAGGCTTTTTAAATAATTTTATTTTTAAAGCCGAGAAAAAATTAAGTTTTTTGGATTTCTAAGCGTTCTCAATGCATTTTAGGTTCTTCCCAGGGCTTTGGGAACAAATTCAAAGTAATGGCCAGTTTCAATTAATTTCTTGGCAATCCTAACCTGGTGGTTCATAGTATTTTGTTGCTTTTCGACTGTTTCGTGACGCTGAATTGTTTTAACACTTTTCCCGCTCCAACCAATAACGAGGCTAGGAGTCAAATTTTTTTGGTTTGAATCTGCGCAGTGTTGCTTTGAGTGGAATCGAGCCGCCCGCGCCGGTGTGAAAACGTCATCTAATGACAGTTGACAAAAACACCGTACCGAGAAAACAACCGATGTGTCAATTCGTTTTTTAGCCGGAGTTATAATTAGTTCAATCTTATACGAGTGCCTGTGAATTACTCCAACATAGGAGCGCTACTAAAGGAACCATATCATCGAACATAATAATCAACTCTTCCGTAAGTCATATTTGCGAATACCTATCTTTTTGGTTCAGAGAACGCAGCGTTAATCTACATAGGGACATACCTGCCTAGATTATAACCATTATAATATAACCCATGTGTCGATAGTCTACGCGATTATCGCACATCGGCAATATAAATAAAAAGGAAAATATATATAATAATATTCGGAAAATTTATAAAGCGCTGTTTTTGTGCGAAATTACCTCAAGGGCGCTGTATATGCATTAATATAGAGTATATAAAAGTGTCCAGATTCCATGTCGATGAATTGGTTCCTATAAATGCATTGGTTGGAGTAGGTCACTAGAGGAGAAGTTTTTTATTATTTTTTGCAATCCGGCAGGATTTTTTTTGTACATTGTACATTTTTGGTTGGTGAGATCATTTTGCCTTTGACGTAAAATGATCACACATAAATTATGTATTTTAAACATATTTAGACCATATAGAGAGGTGGCAAGAGAGGAAGATGGATAGTGACGTGGATTTGGTTTTGCGGGCTCGCGCTGACTTTTGGTGAGACTGATGCCGGATTTGCCTGGAATACCAACGCAATTTTGAAATGAGTGTTTTATTTACCTAACCTAGTGATGGTATTTAAAGGAGTTTTCAAAAGAGTTCGTCGTTCCTCATATCGACGGCGTGATCTCCTGCGCTCATTGTCTACCAAAATTAGAAAAAAATGGCTGCCATAGTTGGGGCAAGCGTTTTTTTTGTTTGGTGCGCGATCGGTGTTGAAAACAAGCCCTGCAAAATTGTACCGAGAGCCAGAGAGGATCGGAAACAGTTTGCCGCTTGATTCCCGGACATGAGGGATGGACCTCGTTGTCATCATTCCAGAAGAGGTCCTGTAAGAGCACGATTGGAAGAGAGTGCTACCTTCAATCCACAGGAATATGCCTGCAAGAGAATACTACCTTGAACCAGAAAAAGACGCGTTTGTAAAATTCATTTCTTTTTCTCTCCCTGGTTTTATATTCCAAATATATTGATAGTTGTGAGAAGCATTTTGCTTTTATTTTATCATTTATCAAAAAAATAAAATCCTCACCTCTCTGACTAAAACAGTATTGACTTGTTCCACGAATATCCTACATTTAATTTTCTCCATGCTCTCGTTAGATTTATCATATGTGAAAAGGTGAGTGACATTATTATAGGTCATATTAATATACGGGAAACGAGGTATGTTGGAAGTCATTCTTGCTCTGATAGATTAAGTTCATCAATATGTTGGTTTTAAACAAAGTGTAACACTAATAATGCAAAAATGACAAACGAAATGTTTTTTTAACCATATAGGAGCAAAACGCACGCTGTAGTCCAGCAGGGACAGCAGACGCACGCTGAGGTCGATGGCGATACATATAAGTAAATGACTAACCTCTATTTTGCCGCGGCCCTTGGCGCAGTCTCCGTCGCTGAAGCGCACGGCGTGCAGGCGCAGCAGCACGCTGTAGCCCTGCGGGGACAACAGACGCACGCTGAGGTCGATGGCGATACATATAAGTAAATGACTAACCTCTATTTTGCCGCGGCCCTTGGCGCAGTCTCCGTCGCTGAAGCGCACGGCGTGCAGGCGCAGCAGCACGCTGTAGCCCTGCGGGGACAACAGACGCACGCTGAGGTCGATGGCGATACATATAAGTAAATGACTAACCTCTATTTTGCCGCGGCCCTTGGCGCAGTCTCCGTCGCTGAAGCGCACGGCGTGCAGGCGCAGCAGCACGCTGTAGCCCTGCAGGGACAACAGACGCACGCTGAGGTCGATGGCGATACATATAAGTAAATGACTAACCTCTATTTTGCCGCGGCCCTTGGCGCAGTCTCCGTCGCTGAAGCGCACGGCGTGCAGGCGCAGCAGCACGCTGTAGCCCTGCGGGGACAACAGACGCACGCTGAGGTCGGCTTGGGGCGGCGGCGCGCGTGGGTAGTTGACGTGCAGCACGCTGCCCGCGCTGACGTTGCCCAGCTGGATCACGCGCTCGCACTCCGCGAAACCGACTGCAATCACAAAAGAAGACACACATGAATCATTTCATACTTTTTAACGCTAATAAGGTAATGGTTCAGATTACTGAAACATAAATAAGTAAAATAACAGTTCTAAATTTACCGGAAACGGAAAATAATGCATAAATAGAAATATAAATAAATACAAAATAAATTTCTTCGGTAGATTAATTTTAAGGGGATGCCATACGTAGTAATTCAAAATCATGTGTTTTTGGTTTGAAAATTTGATCGCCTAGAAATGTTTCAGATGCTTTAATTAAATACTGCGAGTGGAATACATCTTGGCCTTTGAAACAATCGAGTATTTTTTAGATAAGTCTTTTTATATGCCCAGAAAAAAATAATGTAAAGGCCTATGAAAACTGCTTTAAAGTTCAAAATCTCCTGCTTACAACCCATTTTCGGTTATGATTTTATTGTATAATGTGGAAAATTAAGTTATTTATAAAATGGTCGAAAAAAAAAATTATGCCTGAACATCCACAAAGTAAAATAAAAGGCACTTTTTGGCCATGTTTTTTCTTGCATAAATCAAAAGAGGCGGATGGTGTTAAGCGGGATTTTAAACCTTATCGACATCTACGTAAGGGTTGTTTTTGATAACGGCTCAATTTGAAATATTACACGACGTAGTGCATCGCCTTAAAATAAATATTTTAAATTATAATAACTTACGTACCGAAACCAGACTTCTCAAACTATCAGATAGAAGAGTTCTAACTGATATATTATTTTTATTCAAAAGTATCAAATCTCTAATTGAAAGCCCTGAATTATTGGAATTAATTTATATGAATGTACCTGCCAGACAAACTCGAAGCAAAGACACTTTTAAATGTAACAGTAACCTCAATACTAACTACTCTACGTATTCACCAATTCCAAGAATTCATCACTTTGCAAACAAATACTGTGAACTTATTGATATATTTGGTGTTAATAACTTGTGAGTTTCAAAAGGCAACTAATTTCAGACCTATTTGCTAGTTATTAACTTGTATTATTTATTAGCTTTAAGAAAAGTCTTGTCTCTATACCTTCCAACGTTTAACTCACATACTCCTTAGTTTATTTGTTATTTATTTTTTTGGACGCATATTAATGACTGTATGCATGTACGGTCATACTTGATATGTATATTATAATTTGATGTTCTTTACCATTTCAAGTCCTATTATTTAAATTCAATATTAATTACGTCATTTTTTATTGTTTTTGTGTTTAATTCGTAGAACTCCATTTATTTTATTTTTTTTAAATTTAATTAAAATCAAATTTAATAATATAATTATGCTTGCAGAACTTAATAATTATATTATTAAATTTGATTTTATATAATAAAAAAAAAAAAAAAAAAAAAAAAAAAAACTAATTACAGCGTTGGTACTTTGCCATTACTTATTAGTTTTTTTTCTCTATATATACAACAAACATTATTTTTCTTCTTTTTTTAAACATTTGTTTTATAATACATATCAGTATATTACTTTTTTTTCTAATTACCTTACGAGTAAATTATTTAACTGTTTTCAGTCTTACTGGTTTTGCAACAAACATGAATAATTATATGCATATACGAATGTACAATGTATATACATACTTTATACTTGAAACTTTGCTTTATTTACAATATTACTTTATTTGGATTTTATGTTAATATTTTTTTGTATTTAGTTATGCTATTATCCATGTATTATGTTACACTTACATACATAAACTGTAAAAGCATTTACTCTGTAAAAGCCCGATAGGGCGTGAATGAATAATAAATAAATGAATAATTTATACGGATAATTTTCCGTGAAGTTTGCGGCCATCTTAAATACTGAAGTAACTATTACAACCTACTATAAATGTGGCGTGTGATGGTAAGTACTGATAAATAGAACGATTTAGTTAGAAATGCACAAAATCTATATAAACATAAAATAATATTTCATTGTTTGTCCCCTACAGACTCAAACAATGAGTTATTATTCTAGTGTAGAAATAATGCCCTCCTCCGACTTCTTCTACCATTTAAACCAATCTCTAAACGTTCATTGTTTGTCCCCTACAGACTCAAACAATGAAATATTATTCTAGTGTAGAAATAATGCCCTCCTCCGACTTCTTCTACCATTTAAACCAATCTCTAAACGTTCATTGTTTGTCCCCTACAGACTCAAACAATGAAATATTATTCTAGTGTAGAAATAATGCCCTCCTCCGACTTCTTCTACCATTTAAACCAATCTCTAAACGTTCATTGTTTGTCCCCTACAGACTCAAACAATGAAATATTATTCTAGTGTAGAAATAATGCCCTCCTCCGACTTCTTCTACCATTTAAACCAATCTCTAAACGTTCATTGTTTGTCCCCTACAGACTCAAACAATGAAATATTATTCTAGTGCAGAAATAATGCCCTCCTCCGACTTCTTCTACCATTTAAACCAATCTCTAAACGTTCATTGTTTGTCCCCTACAGACTCAAACAATGAAATATTATTCTAGTGTAGAAATAATGCCCTCCTCCGACTTCTTCTACCATTTAAACCAATCTCTAAACGTTCATTGTTTGTCCCCTACAGACTCAAACAATGAAATATTATTCTAGTGTAGAAATAATGCCCTCCTCCGACTTCTTCTACCATTTAAACCAATCTCTAAACGTTCATTGTTTGTCCCCTACAGACTCAAACAATGAAATATTATTCTAGTGTAGAAATAATGCCCTCCTCCGACTTCTTCTACCATTTAAACCAATCTCTAAACGTTCATTGTTTGTCCCCTACAGACTCAAACAATGAAATATTATTCTAGTGTAGAAATAATGCCCTCCTCCGACTTCTTCTACCATTTAAACCAATCTCTAAACGTTCATTGTTTGTCCCCTACAGACTCAAACAATGAAATATTATTCTAGTGTAGAAATAATGCCCTCCTCCGACTTCTTCTACCATTTAAACCAATCTCTAAACGTTCATTGTTTGTCCCCTACAGACTCAAACAATGAAATATTATTCTAGTGCAGAAATAATGCCCTCCTCCGACTTCTTCTACCATTTAAACCAATCTCTAAACGTTCATTGTTTGTCCCCTACAGACTCAAACAATGAAATATTATTCTAGTGTAGAAATAATGCCCTCCTCCGACTTCTTCTACCATTTAAACCAATCTCTAAACGTTCATTGTTTGTCCCCTACAGACTCAAACAATGAAATATTATTCTAGTGTAGAAATAATGCCCTCCTCCGACTTCTTCTACCATTTAAACCAATCTCTAAACGTTCATTGTTTGTCCCCTACAGACTCAAACAATGAAATATTATTCTAGTGCAGAAATAATGCCCTCCTCCGACTTCTTCTACCATTTAAACCAATCTCTAAACGTTCATTGTTTGTCCCCTACAGACTCAAACAATGAAATATTATTCTAGTGTAGAAATAATGCCCTCCTCCGACTTCTTCTACCATTTAAACCAATCTCTAAACGTTCATTGTTTGTCCCCTACAGACTCAAACAATGAAATATTATTCTAGTGCAGAAATAATGCCCTCCTCCGACTTCTTCTACCATTTAAACCAATCTCTAAACGTTCATTGTTTGTCCCCTACAGACTCAAACAATGAAATATTATTCTAGTGTAGAAATAATGCCCTCCTCCGACTTCTTCTACCATTTAAACCAATCTCTAAACGTTCATTGTTTGTCCCCTACAGACTCAAACAATGAAATATTATTCTAGTGTAGAAATAATGCCCTCCTCCGACTTCTTCTACCATTTAAACCAATCTCTAAACGTTCATTGTTTGTCCCCTACAGACTCAAACAATGAAATATTATTCTAGTGCAGAAATAATGCCATCCTCTGACTTCTTCTACCATTTAAACCAATCTCTAAACGTTCATTGTTTGTCCCCTACAGACTCAAACAATGAAATATTATTCTAGTGTAGAAATAATGCCCTCCTCCGACTTCTTCTACCATTTAAACCAATCTCTAAACGTTCATTGTTTGTCCCCTACAGACTCAAACAATGAAATATTATTCTAGTGTAGAAATAATGCCCTCCTCCGACTTCTTCTACCATTTAAACCAATCTCTAAACGTTCATTGTTTGTCCCCTACAGACTCAAACAATGAAATATTATTCTAGTGCAGAAATAATGCCCTCCTCCGACTTCTTCTACCATTTAAACCAATCTCTAAACGTTCATTGTTTGTCCCCTACAGACTCAAACAATGAAATATTATTCTAGTGTAGAAATAATGCCCTCCTCCGACTTCTTCTACCATATATACCAATCTCTAAACGTTCATTGTTTGTCCCCTACAGACTCAAACAATGAAATATTATTCTAGTGCAGAAATAATGCCCTCCTCCGACTTCTTCTGCCATTTAAACCAATCTCTTATCGTTCATTGTTTGTCCCCTACAAACTCAAAAACTAATCTACCGATTTCGATGAAAATTTCAAAGATTCTTCTGATTAATGTCAAAAATGTTTAGAGATTGGTTTAAATGGTAGAATAAGTCGGAGGAAAGCATTATTTCTGAAAGTAGAAAGATATTCGGAGTCGAATAAAAGTCGACATTACGTAGTTTTTTTTTATTAGTAACAGTGTGGTATACACTGGGGACGTCCGAGGAAGACATGGCACAAACAAAAATATAAAAAGTAAACTTTTCAATTCTTTACAATAATATTTTTTCCACATTCAAAATAGACCCAGTTTTCAGGTACACTAGAATTCATCACCTCCAAACCATTCACAACCCCGAGCAACGACGGGTACAAGTCAGCTAGTCATTAATAATAATGAATTGTTATTTTCGAGTAATTGATTTTAAACGAAGTATTGTTTTCGGTAGTAATGCATATATTGAGTGTGTTTAAGTAGTAAATATGTCGCAAAGAAGATCACATTATAAATATATTAGAAAAATTTCACGGTATATAATAATCGCATTCGTAAAAACGTAGTTAAAAAATGGTCATCGAGTCTGGTTTACAAAATGTTTTTTGAGTCTGGTCGACAAAATGTTTTTCGAGTCTGTTTGACAACATGTTCTTCGAGTCTGGTTGACAAAATGTTTTTCGAGTCTGGTTGACAAAATGTTTTTCTAGTCTGGTTGACCTCATTTTACAAACGTTACTACATTTTTCGTGATATGTAATTTAAAAAAAATGTGATTTCAACACAGAGTCAATGAATTTTTAAATCAATAATTATTAGCCTGAAACACTCATCCACATTGAAAAATCTCCTGATAAAAGATACATGACGCCAACGGGACTTGAACCCGTGTCCTTTCGATTTCCGGTCGACAGCTCTGACCACTGAGCTATTGCGGCTTATCTCTTATCCGCGAAATAATTCAATATATACTAGTGTTTCATTCAACAATTACTGCTTCTTACATTTTTTCACCTGAAACAACCAACTTTATTTTATATGAGAAAGGCATTGTAAGTGCTAACTCTCTCTCTAGATGGCGTCGAGACAAATTGTCTACATTTCTTGGTGAAAATACTAGAACTTGTCTTGTATCTTTTATCAGCAGATTTTTCAATGTGGATGAGTATTTCAGGCTAATAATTATTGTAATAAAATAATTGTTACCCTTTGTGCTATGAATAAAATATCTCGTCTTAAACATTAGTTTACCAAAAAAATAATAATAAATTTTTGACAAGTTCTCATTCACATTCATACATCGTCTCATGCATACTCTTCTATTATTCTGACTCTTGACATGGCCCGACTCAAGTATCTGATTAACTTGGTCGTGCCATGTATTCCTCCATGACTTCCGCTACTATTCACATTTGCATCGTATATTCTCCTTGCTCATTCGCTCTACATGCCCAAACCATCTAAGCGTCCCTTTCTTCATCTTACTCATTAAACTTACATCAGCCTTGCACTCTTTGCGGAATGTGTGCCAAGACCAAGTTGTTTGGCGGTCCGTCCTCTCTGCCTACTTCTGCGGGGAAACGGCGTGATAGCGATGGAACATGCGGGGATTCTTGGCATTGGATTATCAAACCATATTGAAAAATAAAATTTATAATAATTGTAAGAAAGCACCATATTTCGTTTTCGTTTAAAGAGACTTGACGTAATATAAAATCCGAAAATGACTAGACATATGCCCGCTAAAATAAAAATGACTGATAAAAAAAATAAATGATAATTTCAATAAAATTTCGTTTTATTTAGGAGGTAAAAGAACTCGTGGGGGTTTTGTATATCTAATATCTATTCTAATATTTATTGATATATTTATTCATTACTTGCGGGTATTATAAAACAAATTAATTAAGAATTAATAAAGAATTTTTGGCAACCCTAGTGCACATTCACATTAGAACCGATGAAAAAGTTGTAATGCAGGTTTTTTGAATAACGGTAATTTGTTTATCGGGTCAAGTTATGGATGTATTTTTGCACTTCAATACAATAACATTAATGACGAGATACTAACATTTTATCAAGTGTTTTTCAATGATATACAATTAAATTCAAATATCTATCCGGTTGAAAAAAAAGGCTCTTGTTGCGTTGTGTCGACAGCAGTTCGTCTTCTTTTAAAAACATATTTCAATGCATCAATAATGACCTTCTAATGTAAATATCAGTTTATTTTTTAATTGTTCAAAGTTTTCAATTTTTCAGGTTTCCCAAAATCGCACTCAATCTATGGACGTCACCCGTAAAGATGTCACAAAGATATATCAACATCAAATATTTAAATATCAGACAGAATACATCTATAAACTTGGCAAAATGTTCGCCATACACATAGCGCAATAGGTACAGATTTTTTAAAAATATATCATTCAATAACAAGCGTGTAGCAATTATTAGGATGTGGCATTATTCACACGCCGTATTTCTGCGCGACGCGACGCGTGAATAACGTTACGCAAATAGCAGTGTCACGTTATTTAAAGCGTTTCCAGCTATATGCTTCAACAACATCATTCGCGGTACATTCCTTAACTTTGGAAATAGGCTTTGCATTGTATTTTATATTATTATGAGGTTGTTCGTGAAAGTTATTTATAGAATGTGCTTGATGCATTGTGCATAATAGATAGAGCCGATAGACGCGAGCCACAGGATAGACAGAGGATAGAGAGGAGAGAAAAAGTCGTTTTTTGTGGTTTGCGACATAACCACAGAAGTCGTTTTTGTCTGGCTTGAGTTTCAGCCAGGCCCCGCTACTTTTGCCGGCCGGAGGAATCCCGCCGGCCCACTGAGCAGGCGCTCGCGCCCACCCAACTGCCTTTATCAAGGCAACACTTTTCAAGCAATACTCGAAAAACCGTAGACTCACGCTGGCCCCCGCAAACCGCCCACAAGCTCCAGAGACGTGCTCCCTCTTTAAGAGGAGGCACCGACTACCGCCTGTTAAGATGTTCCCGACGAGGATGCTCCCCGCTGACCACGAGGACTCCCCGGTCGTGGTACCGCCCGGCGCCCACCAGATAGCGCTTCGAAGGAAGACAGGGACCATGCGCCTTACGGTCCCCGCACCACAGCCCCGCTCCGAGGACCCAAGGACCCGGAGACCATCCACCACCACGACTGCCACCACGCCCGACGAAACTGAGATGACGGAGCCCGCAGCAGGCCCCTCCTGGGCAACAGGACCCAGTCCTGCCCCCAGGCGCCCCCCGATAGGCCCAGCGTCGGCCTACGTGGCGCCCCCGAGGCCCCAGCAGCCGATGGAGACGGCTGCCCCCCAGGATGGAGGCTGGACGAGGCCGTCCAACCCCGCAAAGAGGCCCATGTCCCCACGGGGACCACAACCGCTCCAGTGTGGCAACCGTTTTGAAGAGTTGCCCGAGGTAAGCGAAGGCGCCGGCGCGCCGCGTAATAAGCGTGCCAATAATAATCAATCTTTCTCCCCCGCAGGTACCGGCAGGAGAGACCGTGTTCCCCCGGTTGTGATGACCCTGGGGAACATGACACACGCGCAGATCACAGCTGCGGTCCAAGGACATCTGGGGGCGGGTAAGCTCTTCACTTTTAGGTATAACAGGGGCGGCACGGCCAACATCTTCGTGCGCACGATGGAGGACCATCGCGCCCTCACCAATGGACTGCGAGCGGAGGCGCGCGGCTTCCACACATTCACGGCCGAAGCCGAAAAAATGAAGAAGGCCGTGATCAAGGGCCTGCCTCTAGTAGATGTACAAGACATCGCGGCGGATCTGGAATCGCAAGGATTCCCAGCTGTGAAGGTGGTCAAGATGACTGCCTCAAATGAGTATCCCATATACTTAGCGCACTTCAATAAGGAAGTCAACATGGGACAGCTGCGCGCGGCCGTCAAATACCTGTGCCACTGCCGCATTCGACTCCAGAAGCACAGGAGTAATCACCTTCAGCACGGCACCCAGTGCTACAGATGTCAAGACTTCGGACATGGGTCCCGAAACTGTTCGCACACAGCAAGGTGTGTAAAATGCTTACTGGAGCATGCTTCGGCAGAATGCCCCAAGAAGACGAGAGACGAGCCCGCCGCATGCTGTAACTGCTCAGGCCCGCATCCCGCCAACTACAGAGGCTGCCCCAAGCGGGTAGCGTACGTCGCCTCAATACAGCAGCGACCTGCCAGAAGGCCCCAACCTCCTCCGGCAGAACAGAACCCGAGCAGGCCACCTCCTCAGCCGAGGACGGATGGACGCACATGGGCCAACGTAGCCGGAGGCACCGCCCCCGCCCAAGAGCAGCGCGAGACCGCGCCGCCCCCACAGCCCCCCCGCCCCCAGCCCCGCTCACAGCAGGAGCCCGTGCGCGCGCCCACCACTACAGAGGACGACCTGGACATCATGGCCCTGCTCCAAGGCCTCCTGAGGATGCGATCGCAGCTCGCCCGCTGCACTTCAAGAGCAGAGAAGCTCGTCGTCCTGATGGAGCTCCTCACGACCACCCTCGATGTCTAATCCCGAGAAGGTGAGAGTCCTCGTATGGAACGCATTTAGCGTGCGCAACAAGACAGACGAACTGCTCGCATTGGCAAATGAATTAAACACAGACATAATTATCTTATCAGAATCCCACTTGAATCCAAGCGTACCGCTGAGAGTGCAAGGCTTCGAGATTTACCGAGACGACCGACAGGGAAGATCAGGCGGAGGAACCGCAATATTCGTTCGACAATCAATGACGTCCACAAGAATTCCCACTCCGAAGTTGAAGCACGCTGAAGCCACGATTATCGAAGTCACCATAGAGGGTAGAGCGCATACCATCATCTCCGTATACTGCACCCAAAGTAACCTAGTGAGAGAAGATCTCAATAAATTGCTCAATCTGGGACCAATCGTTGTGATAGGAGGCGATTTGAACGCCAAACACAACTACTGGAATAACTACAGAGGTAATGCGAACGGAAATACGCTCTTTACACACATGCAGACAAATACCTATTCGATAATGGCGCCCGACAGACCTACGTACTACTCGCAACGCTCTAGATATCCGAGTACTTTGGATATAGTACTCGAGAAAAATGTTAAGACAATATCTCCACTGCGCACATTAGACGAGCTGTCTTCGGACCATCTGCCCGTGTGCTTTGCTATAGGCGGCACAACTTCAAGGACCCCCAGAAAACAGCGCAATTATAAGGATGCGGACTGGGAAGGATTTAAAAAGGAAGTCAACGAACGAATTCATCTCACTTCGGGAACTCTGCGCTCGCCACAAGAAATCGACGCAGCTACAAGCACTCTCACAGAGATTCTTCAAACAGCACAAGATACACACGTTCCTCTCAAAGAGGTACATTCATACACGATCAAGCTTCCCGAGCACGTTTTATCGCTCATCAAGGACAAAAATCGCCTGCGACGCATGTACCACCGCACGCGTGACGAATACTTCAAGACAGCGTACAACTGCCTGCAGAGGGAAATCAAGACCGAAATCGCAGAACTCAAGCGCGAACTTTGGGACAAAAAAGTCGCGTCGCTCACGCCGAAGGATAATTCATTATGGAAAATGGCTAGCGCGCTGAGACACAAAGATTTCACTATCCCCCCGCTACAGAAATTGAACGGCCCTGGGACGGCTTTGTCGCTACAAGAAAAAGCTGACACACTCGCCGACGGCTTCGAGAGAGCCTACGCCGCTACAGACGGCCTTTCCGACCCGGCTACGGACCGGATCGTAGCTGACTCTCTACGAGATTTGAACGAAGCAGAGCAGACAAACGCTGAAGATATTCATTTCACAACGCCGAGCGAGATTGCGGTCACAATCAAGCGACTCAGAACGAACAAGGCGCCGGGAAGCGATCAAATTCACAACATTTTACTCAAACATCTCCCTCAAAAAGCCATCATATACACTACAAAATTGTTCAATGCCTGCCTCATGACTGGGCATTTTCCCCAGATTTGGAAATCGGCGACCGTGCTGCCATTCGCAAAGCCGAATAAAGATAGAACGCAGCCGACAAGCTACCGGCCGATTAGCCTACTATCTACGTTGAGCAAGGTATTTGAACAAATTATACTAAACAGGCTTGTCCCACACCACGACGAACACAAGACTTTGCCAGACGAGCAGTTCGGCTTCAGAAAGAGGCACTCCACGACCCATCAACTCACCAGAGTAGCGGAATTCATCGCAAGAAAATTTAACGAACATCGCTTCACCGCTGCTGCGCTCATCGACCTAGAGAAGGCATTCGACACCGTATGGATAGACGGGCTCGTGCATAAGTTGCACCGCACCAACACGCCCATATACCTAACGAGACTGATACAGGAATACCTAAAGAATAGATCGTTCAGAGTGTTCATAAGGAACGTGTTATCTTCAATGCGTGAGATTCCAAAAGGCGTGCCGCAAGGAAGTTTACTGGGACCATTTCTCTTCATTCTGTTCACCTACGACATCCCCCGAGACGAGAGATGCAATCTGTCTATCTACGCAGATGACGTCAAACTATACGTTTCCTCGCTGAAAGCGAACATGGCCGCAATTTACCTACAGAGGGCGCTCGACGCGCTCGTAGAGTACTACAAGAAATGGCGCCTGAAACTGAACGAGGCGAAAACCGAAGCCATCATGTTCACGAGAAAACGTATAAATAGAACACCTGACTTCAACATCGAAATGGGAGGACACAGCATTGAATGGAAAGATGAAGTTACATATCTCGGCCTGACCATGGACTCCCGCCTCAACTGGAAATCTCACCAAGCAAAGATGCACGCGCGCACGCGAAAAGCGATCGGCATGATGAAGCCAATTTTCAATAGACGGAGTCCGCTACTTCCCAAAACCAAACTCCTCGTCTACTACTCGCTCATTCGTCCGGTACTCTCGTATGCGATTCCCGTATGGAGCAGCATCTCACACACAGACCACAAGAAACTACAGACACTTCAAAATCTCTGCATTAAAATCACATACAACACGAGACTCAGAACAAACTTGAAGAGATTACACGAACGAGAACAAATTCCAACTCTATTCGAATTCACACACAGACTCACTACACGCTTTTACAAATCACTCACACTTAGTAAAAATCCACTCATACGAGACATAGGACAATACAACGCTCCGAGCGACCTGACATTCAAATACACACACAGACTACCTAAACACATCCTCATGGACCATGATCACATATGGCACATACCAGAATCAGACGCGGACGAATAGCGAGCAGTAGGTATTTCCTAAACTCCCGACTTTCCTCCTAAATATATAATGTTTATATATCTATTTATATATTTGTATAATATTTTTATAATTTGTATGTATATGTATGTTTATTTTCTATCCTCCCATAAGTATATATTAACATAAAAACAGACACACACACACACATCTCAAAAAATGCAGGACATCATATACCGATGTTACTGAAGGCCGTATACGTTTCAAGTTGACGTTCGGCCGCTCCTTCCGGGTAAGGTTTTCTGCGATTTTCCTTACTCCCAACGGCAAATGCGGAAGGAACCCAACAATAGGGCGCAGCCGAAATTTCCTCCCCCCCATTCCCAACACAACACAAACAGACACGTATGTAGTATATGGCCGCTGTCGGTCGCTGGTGGTGCTGATGCTGGATGAAAACATGCAATTTTAGTAGGGTTTTTAGGTAACAAATTTTTTCCCTACCGAGAAAATACAAGGCCTCTAAGTCTATAAAAGCCAGGTAATATTTGAATAAACCCATATGAGGTAAAAATTGTGAGGCGCATATGACGCCGTTCTATTTGTATAAAGAACATTAACTTTAAATTCAGTAAATTTAAATGATTCACCACTTCATGGAATATAAGAATCTAGAAAATAAAAAAAAAAAAATATTGTGCATAATATAGTAATATTTTCTAAGCAGGCGTCTTAGCGGTTGTTTTTGCCTATCCTTTAGTAGGTCGTTTACCGGTAATTGCTCTGTTAGTTTATTGTGGGTAGGTGAGAGTAAATTTGTCAGTATCAGTATCTTTTCGCATCTGTTTTCTTCCTTTATGTAGCCCCTACCTTAAACGTACAAGTCATGTTCGGCCGAACATGTATATTAATTACTGGTCAGATGTCACTTACCGATCTTATAGACAGCCGTGAAGCCCTTGCCCTCGGGGTGGTCTCCTGTGCGTAGCCTCAGAGAGAGCGCCTCCCCCAGCGAGAGGAAGGCTCCGTCCGCCAGCTGCTCGGGTGCCAGGAAGGGGCGCAGCGGGGCCCCGGCGCCGATGGACACCTCGAGGGCGGAGCCCGCGCCTAGCGAGTGTTCCGTGATCTCTAGCCACACTCTTTTACCTGAACCAAAATAAAACAAAAATTATTGTTTTTTTAACAATAAATAATGACAACAATCAGTTATACTGCAGCCATGGATTCTAATAGACGCGATTAGTTCGTTATGCAGCTTATAGGATACAACAAATATATCCTACCAAAACTCCCTAAAATCAACAACAACGGTGTTAACAATGACTATACCTTCTAATTAACATTATTTCTCACTCTCAAAAATCAACTACACACAACATTCATTTTCACAAAATACAATAACACTTTCCACAACAAAATACAATAACATTCTTCGGACGCAGACATTTTTCATTTTTGTCCTCAGGTCAATTTATTAAATACATTCAAGGAAAAGTTAATTACGAACAACTCTCTAATCCCATTCAGTTGTTTTTCTTTCGCTCTTTTGTTTATCTTTTATCATTTTGTTTACCTGTTTTACGATTTTGTATTTTATTTTAAAAGTTTAATTTTAGCGCAATTGGGCTAATTTTAATTTATAAAGGCGCTATAAAAAATTATCCAATTATAATAATTGTTATTTAACTTTATTTTTGTACTGTAAATCAATTCCACTGTAGCGAATTATCCTATGACTTTTTGTTGTTGTAAAAATGTATTTAATGCTGTTACTTCACTCTTTATAACACCCAGTACTTATGCATGTAATTTTTTATAAAATGTGCATGTATAACTGTTTGTCCCCCAAATAAAGTAAAATTAAAATAAATCGCTATGTGAAAATAAAATTAATCTTTACCTTATGACAAAATATAGCCTGAATCGCCTTTAGTACTGATTATCAGTTCTGAATGTAGGTAACTCTGGTCTAACCTTCCTCCTCCCTATCTCCTTCTACTATTGACCCCCTCGGCGCACATTATTCTAATTATTGGGGATGTTCCGAGCTCTCAGTGGCTCTGGGCATTCTGTACTCTGTTGCGATGTCCTCATTAAAAAAATAAGAGGAAATCAGAAAAAGAATCAGGCAAGCTTGTCATAGCTTGTCAATGAGGCAAGCTTGTCATAGCTTGTCAATGAGGCAAGCTTGTCATAGCTTGTCAATGAGGCAAGCTTGTCATAGCTTGTCAATGAGGCAAGTTTGTCATAGCTTGTCAATGAGGCAAGCTTGTCATAGCTTGTCAATGAGGCAAGCTTGTCATAGCTTGTCAATGAGGCAAGCTTGTCATAGCTTGTCAATGAGGCAAGCTTGTCATAGCTTGTCAATGAGGCAAGCTTGTCATAGCTTGTCAATGAGGCAAGCTTGTCATAGCTTGTCAATGAGGCAAGCTTGTCATAGCTTGTCAATGAGGCAAGCTTGTCATAGCTTGTCAATGAGGCAAGCTTGTCATAGCTTGTCAATGAGGCAAGCTTGTCATAGCTTGTCAATGAGGCAAGCTTGTCATAGCTTGTCAATGAGGCAAGCTTGTCATAGCTTGTCAATGAGGCAAGCTTGTCATAGCTTGTCAATGAGGCAAGCTTGTCATAGCTTGTCAATGAGGCAAGCTTGTCATAGCTTGTCAATGAGGCAAGCTTGTCATAGCTTGTCAATGAGGCAAGCTTGTCATAGCTTGTCAATGAGGCAAGCTTGTCATAGCTTGTCAATGAGGCAAGCTTGTCATAGCTTGTCAATGAGGCAAGCTTGTCATAGCTTGTCAATGAGGCAAGCTTGTCATAGCTTGTCAATGAGGCAAGCTTGTCATAGCTTGTCAATGAGGCAAGCTTGTCATAGCTTGTCAATGAGGCAAGCTTGTCATAGCTTGTCAATGAGGCAAGCTTGTCATAGCTTGTCAATGAGGCAAGCTTGTCATAGCTTGTCAATGAGGCAAGCTTGTCATAGCTTGTCAATGAGGCAAGCTTGTCATAAAAGGTAATAAAAATAACATTTTAACGAATAGAATAGTTTGTATTTGAAATCCAACCAACATTTAATTAAGAAAATATACTTTGAATCCCGGTCAACTTTCAACCGTCATAAAAGGGTATTTTCACATTTTTTAATTTATTTTTATTTCCTATCGCCAATAATATAATATAATATAAGAGTCGAGCAAATTAGGTAAATTATATGAAATTACAAAAAAGGCCATGAAATTTTTGTTGGTTATTTTGAGGACGGTGAAAGATTTTGAATGAATTAATTCATTTAAATTACTATTCACCGGGTTGGTAAAAAACAATCTAGAGAATAATTCAACAATCTGGCCTCCATTGTACAAGATTACAACTACAAATCCAAATAAAAATCACCAAACCAACTAAAAATCGAGAGAGTGCAGCATAAATTTCTAACGTTTATTAATCATAAATTAGGAATTCCAGTCGAAGATCTTAATTAATCATTTTAATGGACTTACTAAACTTGACCTACTTATCATCAAGGCGCACAATAACTGAATTAGTTTGTTTTTTTAAATAAAGAATGGCAGATTGGAAGCCATGGATTTAACAAACCTTCAAAATGAAGTCATCAAAAAGCTATTTCACTTCAAATCTAAATTAAATATGGAAACAAAACTGTTAACATTAAGAAAATGTATGAATCAAATACATGTCTCCTTGTATACAAAATAAATAATAAACTAATACATACAAATACAGAACTCATTAAAACGGTTCCATGATAACTCAACACAGTGACAATTCAACACAATTTTAAAAAGTGATATAAAGTCATTAGAAACGATGAAAAAATAATAATTTAAAACTAACCTAACCTAACCTAACCTACTTTACCCAGTTAATAAAGTTTTTGTTTCATCACTTTCCATGACTTTATAAAACTTTTTAAAAATGGGTTGAATTATCATTGTGATGATTTATCCGGTCGCCCGTCCCAAGTACACACATACTTTACATGGCAACACGATAGCATACATTTAAACACCATACGTATTCACTATGGCAAGCAATCCATTGGTTACGAGGTGGGCAACATATATAATTGCCTTCCAGACAAAATTTAAAATGAAAAAAGTATAGGTACCTACATTTAAAAAAAAGGTTCACTTTTATGCTCAGTGAACAAAACACTGAAAGTGAATAATATTGTTATGTAATAACACATAAATATGTGTAATATATTAGTTATTTCTAGTTAAATAAGTAAAAGTGTAATTTTCTTGTATCTAGAATAAAACATTTAAAAAAAAACATATTACTTTGAATGTACCCACGCGCAAGACAAGACAGACCGCTCTCTATAATGTTCCAATGACTGCTAATAATTATTTTGTAAATGGGTAATAATTAAAAATCAATCGATGTTTACCGCCACAAATAAGTGACCAAACTAAAAAACAAAATAGTAGAATATTTGTAACTCCACAAAATTTATTTTTTCTTAAATGCACATCTTTACATACATTTTTCTATGTTCCATAAAACATCCAATCGGGTTTAATAAATGTTTTTTATTACAAATTTGCTTTACAACAAAACGTTATTGTTTTTCCTATGCACATGTTAAGCTATGTTCTGTATAATACCCAATCTGGCATTTCAAAGGTTTGATAATTACTAACATGCTTAACAATAAACATTTCCTATTTACTTTACAAACTTCATCAATGATATTAAATATCGTTCCGCTAGTCCACTTTCACAGTACCTTTTACCTCTCTTGTATTATGATTTATTGAACAACTAACTATTCTTGAACGTACAACAACTCTCACTATTGCACCTGCTAATATTGTCCGTACTCGGCCTATTATGCTATGTAATATACACTCACTATTGAAGTCCTGATCAGCATATCTTAAACATTGTATTCACGTAAAAACCTTCATGGCGTGAATAAATAAATAAATTACCGAAAAAATTATAATGAAGGTATTTTAAATTTATTTTTATATTGAAGTCACGACGGGCAACGACGGTGCCCGCCGTCTTGCCAGCCAGTTGCGTATTCTATGTCATAATGACGTTGTAGCCAGTTGGAACCGTTTCGGAATTTTCGGTTATAAAAATCAGTAATTATGAATGCAAAAACCAACTCTAAATCTTCTAAACATTTTTAAGAGTATTCACAGATTGTGAAAATATCCAATTATTCGAGAATTATAAGAAGTTCAGCCATTTAATAGTAGACCAGCAATGTGACTATTAACAGTGGCTGAATAGATAATGAATAATTATGGTTGTAGTACGCTGAGAGTAAAACCTCCTGTCAGTAGTGGTGTCTAGTATTAGGTACCTACACAGAACACCACAAATTACACCGAAAGCAGCAAGTTTCTACAACTAATAGTTGAATAATATTACATGGATGGATCAATATTCATGAATAACAAAGTAGCATATTCGACTGTGTTTTGGTAAAACCCAACAAGCCACATTTTTGGGAATGTTACTTTTCAAATAGAATAGTCTTACATCAAAGTACAACACGGTAAAGTGATTTTTGCTGATTTTTAATACCAAAAACTAAATTTATGAGTAAATTTTTTTTCAGATTTTTTCTAAAAACTTTTGATGAAATTATTAAACCCTCAAATAATTCATATTTGTAAATTGATAGAATTGCTATATTTTGAAAAACAAACAACAACTTTAATATCAACTTCAATATGCGAGTATTTAATTAGTTTAAAGAATTCATAAATAATCGCTCTTATCGTCTACTGTTTTCATTTTGTGGCTAGAAGGGTTTTACCAAACCTCATTCGATATTTTAATCGAGCTTGTTTTTTTGTGAATATCTATTTATTGATTATCAACGGTATATACCATACATCAAACTATCTTCAAAATATTGTCAACAAGTGTGAGTAGACTAACATTGTATTGGTAATGATTTAGAAGATATGATATTATAGCCTTTTTGTACCTAGCTTCTGTGCAGTTAAACAGATCCACTTCATCTGCGTACCTATAACTAACTTCATCTTCGTCTTGGAATTATTACATTTAAACAGGATTTTAGAACGAGTAGCTCTAATGGGTACATGAAATTCAATGAGATTAATTAAATCAAGGCTCTCTGCACTACCATTTACATAAGTCGGATATAATTCTTCGATCTGAGAGATTTAATAAATTTAATTTTTCATTAAGTAATTACAGTTTATACTTTCAATGGGAATACCGAGTTTAAAATTAATGTGTCTTAGAAATTTTTGTTCAATTTTTTTCTATTGAATCTGAATGTATTTATAATGGAGGGACCAGATCGAGGAGTTATATTTGACTTGACTTCGAACTAAAGATGTATATAAAATTTTAAAGGTTGAAATATTTCTGAAGCCTCTGGAGTTTCGAAGAATGAATCCAAGAATGCAAATGCTTGGAAATTCCCTTATTGTTAATTGCTTTTATGTGAGATATAAAGTTTAATTTAGAGTCGATAATGATACCCAGGTCATTAATTTCTTCGAAAGAGGTAAAGGTTGAGTTACTAAGTTCATATGAATATATAATTGGTTGATTTATTTTGAAAAATCTTATTGAATGACACTTATTTATATTAAGATAAAGTTTATGAAGAGTGCACCAATTAATTATCCTGTTTAAGTTATTTTGTAGACCGATACAGTCTTCAACGGTTTTTACTTTTTTAAATATTTTTAAATCTTCTGCAAAAAGTAATACGTTTATATCGTTATTAAATATATTAAAAATATCGTTTATATACAGTAAAAACCATATTGGGCCTAAATGAGTCCCCTGTGGTACACCACTTGTAGCTATAAATTGGTTGGAAAGGAACGAATTGATTTTTACTAGTAGAACTCTATCAGTTAGATACTTACGAACCAGTCTAAATTTTTTCCATCGATACCGAGTTAACATAGCTTAACGAGGAGAATTTTGTCAAATGCCTTAATAAAGTCCGTATATATGGAATCGACTTGAGTTCTATTAGCTAATGCGTTCGATATATAGTTTTCATATAATGAGAGATTTGTCAAAGTTGATTTGCCCTTTACCCATTTGGTTAATATAAGGGGAAATTTAATCTAGTAATAGTTTTTAAAAAAGTTTCGGTATTACGGATAGCTTATATATTGGTCTATAATTAGTTATATCACATTTATTACCCTTTTCGAATAGGTGTCAGATAACAACATATCAAAGGAATGATTAAACAATAAGCAAATCGGTTCAGCCAGTGAAGCAATACAATTGATAAGGATTCTTGGATGCACATTATCGGGTCCGGCCTTCGTGTTTTTGTCTAGGGATTTAATCTTAGTTTAGTAAAAAATAGTAAATCTTAATGTAATACTCTTATGGTTACCTACCTGGTGGAGCAATAATCGTATAGGTGCAATCCAGCTTAGCCAGCAGGAAGTAGGGCCAGTTGGGGCTCGCGATGATGCCGTGCCTCGCCGTGAGCGTCTGGCCCGGACAGGCAGATACGTCCACGGCCCTCCAGAGAGCGCTGAACCCGCCGCCCGACTGCGAGTAGTCCGACCTGACCGCCACCAGCGCGGCGCGCCCTAGCGACACGAAGTCGAACCGGCGCATGTCCGTGTCGTGATTGCCGCAAGTGCGCAGGGGGTCGAGCTGAGCCACACCGTTCACGAGGCTCCTTATCTGTAAGTACAAGTGTCTGTAGTCACATCACATCACATCTCTGGTCGGCCATCAATAGGATAAGGTCCTCCCACATCCGCTGTGCCCGCATGATGCACAGGTGGGGCGATCTGTGAATGCGGTGAGGTCCAGACCAACCAGACAAACGTGTGGTCAATGAATGCCCGCTGCATTCATTCCCCGGCGGGATTGATGAGGTTCACAGGTAGACAGGCTCACTGACCTAGATGTTCCCCTCTGACTCCCCCACCATACACTGCAATACCCTTGATAATAGTGAATGAGCTCACCCCTAAAAGGTACTCGATTAATTAGGTTAGCTGTAGTGAATAATAGGATAATAGGTCGAGGTCCAAATTATTCCAACCGCCGGCTTATTAAGATTTAGTCCGGGCAACGCCGGGGACTTCAGCTAGTATTTCATAAATACTCTCAGCTTCACAAATCCCACAATAATTTTAACAAACCGCGGTTATTTACGCGTCTGAGCTAATAAATTATTTAAAAAAAACAATCGGAAATGTTACTCTGCCCCAAAATCATATTATGTTTCATAGTGCTTTCAAATAAACGCACAGTTTACATCCTCACTGTGTTAGAGGGCTCCCTAGAGTCGGACATAAATATAATATATTTAATGCGGTTCTATTTTTTCATCGGGAAATGGCCAGTTTATATTTATCAGTTTGTACATGTGTGGCATTGCCCAAAAAAACCAATTATGGGTTTCTTCTTAATAACTGTATTTCTAATAAGAGAACACGAGAAGAATAAAGCATATTGAAATGTTTGAGAAAATTACATTAAAATATAAATATTGCTCGTAACAAAAACATTGAAATTTATGAGATAAGTATATTAAATCTCTGAAATAAAAAAAAAAAAAAATTACATTAAAACAAAATATTGCTCGTTATTAAAATATTGAAATTTATGAGAAAAATATATTAAAACTAAGGATAAAAAAAATTGAAATTTACACTAAACCAAAATATTGCTCGTAATAAACAAAATGAAATTTTTTGAGAAATTTATATAAAAACAAAACATTGCTTGCAATAAAAAACATTGAAATTTTATGACAAAATTGTGTTAAACAAAATATTACGCCTAGTGAAAATATTGAAATTTTTGAGAAATTTAAAAAAAAAAATTATGTCGCTCTTTATATCTCTAATAGGAAGGTAAATTAGAAAGTACTTGGAAACGAAAATTAATTAGAAATGAAATGATGGTCATAAATATAAAATGTATTTTGATAGAGAAGGAAGCAGGTTCTATTTGGACAGTGAAAACCCATGCATGAGTGGAATTGTTAGTTCACTGGGAGTTCACATTTCAGTAATTGGAGATCCTGAAGAGCAACCGTCTTACTTACAAGATTCAACTGAATCAAAACAAATTAGTTCCCAATGCCTGCTGAAAATCGGAGAAAAATGAGATTTGCCCATCTCTTCAAATTATTGGTAATCTTTTAGTAACTTCCTAAAATACCGGAACACGTTTTCGTGCACGTGCTTTTTCCTTGATAATGTATATTGGTGAAATGCGAAAATTTAAGGATTTTCATGAACACATCATGATATATTCCTCATCTACTAAAAGTTATAAGGAAATCTACTAACCCATTACCCCACGCAGGAAAATAATTTCCCCGAGGTCTTATGTCATTGTTGGGATGCCTTGTGGAAGAAAAGGAAAGACAGGAAGTTCTGGGATGATAAAAGGTACGAGGGTAGGGTGGGAATCTAGGGATCAGTAAGCCCAGGGGTGACGGATATATGAATATATTCCTCCCACTGCGGCGCAAGGCCGTGGGTTGAGAGACCAGTTGGAGAGGTCAAAGGGTCTCCCCAAATCAGCCTCTCTCGATCTAGCACGCCATGCAGTTAGTGGGCAGGCGTATCCTGAACACACCTCAACCGATAAACCCGTCTAAATCACCAAACGTAGCGAGCCGGCCGACCTTGGCAAAGGTTTTTTGTTATTCAATAAATGGTTCCCGGGGCGACGGTACCCAATACCGCCTCCCAAATTGGATTAAAAATAATTTGAAGAGATTCTTAGTAAAAAAAGAATGATCTTGATTACTTACTTCAACATAATCATAGAGGCAGTCTTTTTGAAACTCCATGTCAATCTTTGAAAACTGGATCACCAATCTTGTACTCTCCGGTCCAACTAGTTTCACAAAATACTGCAAGTTATTTGGGTAGGTCCCCGGATAATTTGGAGATACCAGTCTTCCTTCTGTGTCGTTGATGGTCTTGTTGAGCTTGAGGTTTGGTTCGTGAAGCTGATTCTTTCTCTTGCATACGTAGCCCCCGACATGGGAACATTTCTGCGTTGTCCAATATAATCCACTGGGAAGCATCGGCGTTGGTGAAGTCATCCATTGGATCCCGAGACACGTCGGGTTCTCGGAGTCTGGAAGTTCCAAGACGTCCATTTCTTCTGGACTTCTCCCTGGCAACCAGCCCGAAAAGGTGACCCTCGTTCCATCACTCCAGTCGTAAGTTCCAAGTCCGGAGATCTTTGCTCCGAGCCAGTAGATGGCACTGTTGGAGTATTCAGCGCTGTTTCTGATAGTCGCAGTGAGAAACTTCTCTTCTTCCGCTGTCAGGATGGAAGCGAGTTCGGCTGTGGCACCTCTGCATATTTGCTGGGCAGTTGACCAGGTTACTTCAGGATAACTGACGATCAGGTAGCAATAATCGCTGAAAAGCTTTTGTCGGTCGTCTGAACATTCCATAACTGAAACAAAAATAAAATATAAACGTTTTTCAATATTCCAAGTCAGTCATCGCCTGCCGTTTTGCTCGAGGCTTCGCGCGTATGTGGTACACGTTAAATAATGGCCCTTTGAAAAGGACGAACACAATTTATTAAACGCAAAAAATGTACCATCAGTTATATTTTTTATGGGATAAGGGTCACACATAATTTCATTAAGCTCTCCCAACTCCCAACGAAGTGCGAAAGGTAATTTAATTAGTTCGCGAGATCCATTCGGAATATAATAACACGTCTATCGTAGTGACAATTCTTTTTCGTTCAAATTAAAGTAAAAAACATTAATTTAGAAACTTACGTTATATTTGATCTCCCACACAAGTAACAAGTAATGTATTTGGTAACATGGCAGGAGGTGGGCATTTAAAATTCATGATTTAGTAATTAAAATGAAGCAGCGTAGTTTCACCTTAATAATAATGCGTTAACGTTGATTAAATATCACTAAGTATTTTCTAAGACGTAGACAGCGGATCGAGGGGATGGTTCCTGCCCCTAATTGATAAAAAGAAGGATAATAGTTTTAAAATGACAGCATTGACTATCTCCGTGTTCGATGAATAACGATCCTTAACGATTCATAATTAATTAAATTTTTCACCACTAAAAACAATAAAATTAATTTTATTTGCGGCACGTTTTAGAGTGAAATATATTCTCAGTATCGCTCCGGTGAAAGTCTTCAGAATTGAAACGTTTCTTGAAATTGCTTTATCGGTGTTTGGTGACGAGAGCTGATTATCCATGTCCTTGCCCACCTTCCTTCTCCCAATCTCCTTTCCTTACATACTACCTTTAACCACAGAACATACCCCGCATGAGGATGCCGTGGTCTCACTGGCTCCAGGGGGTTGGGAGCAGTCGGGACTCTTGTGCGCTAGTTTTTAGTACGTTGATTAAATTAAATCTCTCTACAAGAAGAGTCCATAGGTGGTTATGATTTTTATGCAAATAATCCGGGATTGATTAAATTTTAAGCGCGTGCGATGCCGAGAATTTTTTTTTCGCTCTATTTCAGCTCGTGCTAAAACAGAGCGCAATATGATAAAATAATACCGACTGAATAATTTGAAATATTTACGACAAAGGCCAAAATAATTTCGAAGGTATTTCCTGATGATAAAATCAATTTCGAAGCATAACTTGTATTGGATAAATCCGATCCCTCCAAAATATTTGAATTATTTTGTCCTAGTTCAGTCGATAGAGAAGCCAAATGATAAATGAAATCTTCTATTTGCCGAGTTTAACGGGAAGGAATGTGAAACTTTATAAGTAGCAGCCATTCCAACAATCGAATTCATTATGTAGAGATATTTCAGATAATTCATCTTTAGAGTGTGCACTGTGCAGTGCAGATTCCTTAAGTTGTAAATTGAGCGTGGCAGATATTTCCAATTCAGGTGCGAACTTCGTCATTTATGATTTGCAGAAAACTACTCCGAACTTGACTTTTATTTGGGAGTTACTTATACGGAGTTCAATTTAGTTTGAACAGGTGTGAGAGGTACATATTATAATAAAAAAATATTTCAACATATTATAATAATTCCCAGAGAATAACAAAAAAATAACACTTTGGATTTATTGTTAGCGCAAATATAAACAAGTCAATACACAAATATGATTTAAGATTTTCACGGCCAAAAGTATTTTTGTTATTTATTTTTGGGGTGTTATGCCGTGTTGCGCTAACTCCTTCTTTATCCAACGTTTCGGACAGCATTGCAGTGTCCATCATCAGGGCAGATGCTGTCCGAAATGTTGGCTAAAGAAGGAGTTAGCGCAACACGTCATAACACCCCAAAAATAAATAACAAAAAAAAATAATACCAATACACACTTTATTTCAGAAAGAAGAACATAAAATTTAATATAATTTAACTATACAAACTACGTAGCTCTGTTTATATTACCAACTTATCTTACCAATGTATTGTAATTTTCCTAGTTTTACATTTTTCAGTCTTGCATGGTGGAGTATCAAGTTCCGATTTTATTTCTTTTTTTAAACTTTTTTTTTTGTTTTAGAGGTTATTTTTTCGTCTTTTTTTATCTTGCTTTGATTTTGGTGTTCTTATTTATAACTTCTTTGTAAAAAATAACATGTCAAAGCCCAGACGGGCGTGAAATTAGTAATGAATAAATATAATCCTTGAATTATATTTACCTACACATGCATAAGCCATTTATATTATAAAAAACATCAGTTTGATGGAATTTTTGTAAAATGCACGCGGTAACAGTCAATTAAAAAATAATATGTCAGAAATTGTTATGAGTATCAAGTGAGTAAATTAAACGCAGTTAAATAAAAACCATCCATAAATAAATGTTACATTAGTTTTGAGGAGATCAATAAACTAGTATCTACATGAGACGCTGTACCGAACTCAGGAATCTAATGACCACTAATATAAACAATAAAGGTTTATAAAGGAGTAATAAAAGTTTGCTAATTACATTGATTACAAACGTGCTTTACAACGTTGCTGTTCATGTTTATTGTTATAATTGAGTTAAAAAACTCACTTTAACTACGTTATTATACTACTATAATACACTTATCAAACTAGAGGAGAGGCGTATTTATAGTACCCAGTAAAAGTATCTGGTATTTGCATGCTTTGTACTTTCGACAAATCTCCAAAACACCTGGTTCCTAAGTATTTGTAAATATCACAGGCCTTGAAATACTTCGTACTTTAAAATACTACGGACTTCTCTCTCTGGTCTGTTAGAAAATTGTACGGGGAAAGGGACAAAGAAGTATTTTGCCTACGGTATTTATTTAATAGAGTGGAATGGAAGTATTTGACTACTCTTCACTATACGAAAGGGGGAAAGAGATAGGTATAATTTGTTAGTTGCTGTGATGCGTCGCAATGTAAAATACTGATGCCTTTTCGCTCGGTCCTATTAGAAAGGTATACGAATAAAAAATACAGTAATGGGTATTCAGCCTACGGTAATACGCGTATTTTTTTCACGTAAAAATAAATTATGCTTTTTTATTTGAAATATCTGCGAGAAAAACTAGTACCGTGTTCCCCAATTGTATAATACCATATATTTATATATAATATAATATTTGAATGGATGTTTTTACTTAAAATTACCCCAAAAGTGGTGCCTATTACCTACTTTATCTGATAGTATTATTACGCTAGCGTCTGGACGATCTAGGCCCTCTGATTGGTCGAATTCAAATCGTATGTTTCGGGTAAATCCCGAATAGGGGGTCTGCAGGCAAACTTCGACCACTCTGCCCCTCTGGCGGTATAAGAACGAACCAAATGACTGGAGCGAATATTTAAATATGCATCTAACAATACGCAAAGTTACTTGATCATTAACAAGCGTTTAATATGAAGATTTCTTCTGGAAGCCTATCACTTTGTGATGGCATTATTTATTTTATTAAAACATTAATAACTTTGGTAAGTTTTAAGATTCTCACGGCCAAAAGCATTTTTGTTGTTTGTTTTTGGGGTGTTATGCCGTGTTGCGCTAACTCCTTCTTTAGCCGACGTTTCGGACAGCGTTACAGTGTCCATCATCAGGGCAGATCCGGTAGATCCGAAGATGTGTATGATGATGATGATGGACACTGTAACGCTGTCCGAAACGTCGGCTAAAGAAGGAGTTAGCGCAACACGGCATAACACCCCAAAAACAAACAACAAAAATTAATAACTTTGTTTACATCACTTAATTACATACAACCTCTATATGTTACATGAACGAAGTTCACCTCATAAGAAGTAAGTATACATTGAAGTAAAAAATTAAATATAGATTACAATTGGAAAGAAGAAGTGGAAGTAGGGGGGAGGGGTGAGAGTGGGTGGAGTTTATCAGAATTAGGAATTACAATATCGTTAGATGGGAAAGACCAGTGTGATCATTATTCAAAAGATGATCAAACTCAAATTTACTATTTCCATTTAGAGCTCCGAGATATTCTTTAGTTCTGACTTCAACGTTTCTATTGGTTCTACCTTTATAAAACAAGCAAATTGTCTAAAAATTGTGCTTAACAAAAACCTATGCATTTTTAAAATCTATAGATCACCATCATTTCACAACATCGATTCATTTTTAAATTCACTCCACTCTATCATTAACAACACAGAAAACCCAGAACACCAAATAATCATTGGAGACTCGAATATTAATACTATTCTTAAAATCATCGCCAATCCGATGGTTATTTATGTTTTCTCACTGAAAACGCTTTTACTCCGATAATTGACACCCCCACTCGAGTACAAGGTCCAAGTAAATCATGCTTGGATCACATCAACGATAAAAATATTGATTTCGCAGACTCATTTGTTATACACACAACAATTTCAGATCATTATACCACAGCGCTAGGCCTAAGAAATAAACCTTCCTCTCCTCCTAAAAACAAATATATTTGTGGCGTCGAGAAAAATCTAGATTAACTAATTAATAATAAACCGCTCGACCTACTTAGTACCTACTCCCGAATTACGTACCTGCAGTCCAAATCGCATCGTAAACAGAGCAACCTACGTACTTCAAGCACCTACTTGTCTATCGACGACAATAACATCGCAAGTCCGTCTTTCACATTACGAGAACTCGCCAGAAGGTTCGAGTCTACGACCTATTTATTTAATTTATTTATTTATTAATCTTAAGTTAGCTCACATCTTCGTGTGTGCTAATAGTTTTATAAACATATAAACATGTACATTGTTTGGCAAACATAATCTTTCTTTAAATATTTCAATAAAGTCACAAAAAAAGAAACATTAATAATTGAGATAGACATATTTTCTTAATTCATTTTTGAACTTATTAATATTTTCTATCACACCAATTTCCTTCGGGATTTTGTTATAGAGTTGAACGGCCTGGTACATCAGAGATTTTTGGGTGCTTGTTTTTTTTCTTGTTGGCAATCTAATTTGCTTAGAATTTCTCGTCCCGTGTCCGTGTATCTCGTTATTGTAATTTATTTTTCTTTTCAGTTCCTTAGACATCATCCCTAAGTTAATTTTATGTATAAAAATAAGTACATTCAAATACACAGTTTGCTTCACCGTCAAAATATTCAGCTCCTTTAACATGTCTCTTATCCGTGTGTATATGTTGCGCTTAAGTATTATTCACATTGATTTATTTTGCAGTATTTGCATTTTTTTCATTTGCTCTTTATTGCAGAGAAAAAGAATACTTGAACAGTAATTAAAGTGCGGTGCATAATTGCCGCGCTGTCGAAGGTTCCTGAAACATACAGTCTGTGCGAGTGCCTAGGATTTAGTTGCCATCCATCTACCTACTGCTGCCGTCGGCCGTGTAGTATAAATATGCCCGACGCAGCGAGTCAGTCAGTCAGTCAGTCAGACTCCAACGGGACATCATCATAGCGCCTTGTCCAGATCGCCGTCCCTGGCAAGCGCTACTCGGATTACAAGCGCCCTGGTTCCAGTGTCTCTGACCAGCGCTTCTTCCATGCCACCATGACCACCACGAGGACACGCAGCATCCTCACTGGTCACGCCGCTCCCGTTCAACCGTCTACAAGGTCCGCCGCACCTTCGGCCTCCGTCAGCACTGGAGTATTGATTCCCCAGATCGCCAGTGCCTGACAGTCATCGAGTCCCGGTCACCAGCGCCCGGCGTCGACTCACTGACCCGCACTTGACCAGCACATCATCAGCCAGCATCCGGAATATTCTACATCTGTCCAGCGTCAACTCTCGTTACGGCTACACTGACTCATCAATAAAACACAGTGACCTTCACGACACCCTCTTTTATTTCGTGCCTTCACCATTGATCCCCAAATATTTCTAAAATAAATTATCACGCACTAATTGAGGAGCTGACAACAGAAAAGTGGCAAAACGTAATAAACCAGACTGACACTGAGCAAGCAATGCAGCAATTAATCACAAAATTACAATACTACATATCTAATTACACTACTAACAAAGTTATACCGAACAAACAATTTAAACTCATGCCATGGATCACCCCTGGCCTAGTCAAATCCATCCACAGACGTAATCAAATACATGAAAATGCTAAAAGACAACCAGATAATATTCTAGTTCAAGAACAATATAAGAAATATAGAAACATATGTAAAAAACTAATTATTTCCACAAAAGAAAATTTCTACAAAAAACATATATACGAAAACACCATAACTCCAAAACGTTTCTGGGAAATATTTCGTAAAATTAACAAAACAAAAAACAGCAAATCGTCTTTCATACAATAATTTGATATGAAAAACACAAGTACTAACCCCAAATTGATGGCTAATTTTGCTAATCAATATTTCACTTCAGTAGGAGCCTCTCTCGCAAATAAAATCCTTGAAAAATGTAAGAAAACTGAATCTGAACTAGCCAACATACCTTCAACTAACAGACGAGATTCAAACAACGATAAATGAAGTCATGAAAATGATAGATGAGCTGAAGCCATCGAATGCTTGTGGGCCAGACAAAACTTCCTCAAATCTGCTGAAAGTATTGAAATCACTTATAGCGAGTCCCATTGCATACATTTGTAATCTTAGTTTCAAGACTGGCACATTCCCAAACCACTTAAAACAATCAGTTGTTATATTGATTCATAAAAATGGAAACAAATCGGATAAACATAATTATCGGCCAATATCTCTACTCAACTCATTCTCAAAAATTATCGAAAAAATCGTAAAAAATCGTCTCACCCTCTATCTTGAAAGACATAAAATCTTATCTAATAACCAGTTCGGCTTTCGACCAGGTCTAGAAACAGAAAATGCTATTGCTAAGCTGGCGGATATTATTTCCAATAATATTGACCGGGGTAATAAATCCATCGCTCTCTTTTTAGATCTTGCCAAAGCTTTTGATACCATCTCGCATAAAATACTTCTAAAAAAACTAAAGCTAGGTGTTCAGGGACTGCTATACAAATGGATGGATAGTTACTTAACTAACAGATACCAAAAAGTTAAAATTAATGATACTGTTAGCGATCTAGCCCTTGTAGAATTTGGTGTACCCCAAGGGAGTACCTTAGGACCTATTTTGTTGAGTATTTATATCAATGATATGTGTAACAGCAATTTTTCCAATCATATTATAACATTTGCAGATGATACTGTCCTAATATTTGAAGGAAAAAAACATGGAATGATGTACACTGAAAAGCAGAGAGTGAAATAAAACAGCTAAAACTTTGGTTAGGTTATAATCTGCTGACACTCAATTCGGAAAAAACTAAATTTATACGATTTAGTGCGACAGAAGCGGGCCAACCCGAGGAAGCACATAATATTTTTATACATAAATGCATTGACTCCACTGTAATTGCTATAAATTGGAATGCGTAGACAGTATAAAATACCTTGGTGTTATATTAGACAAATATCTTAGATGGGACGGACACATAGATCTAGTTGCAACAAAGGTTAGAAAGCTTACGTACATGTTTATGACAATCAGAAATATCTTACCTAAAAAAGAATTGAAACTCATCTATGATGCTATGTGTGGGTCACTTCTAGACTATGCATCCTTAGGTTGGGGTGGGTGTGCAAAAACTGTTTTGGACAAATTAGCAAAAGCTCAAAAATCACAACTAAGGGTAATCCTCAAAAAACCATTTAGATATCATAGCGATGCACTCTTTGAAGAATTCCGAGTTCTGGATGTTAGACAACTATACATGAGAAAATTAATTTTAAACACCCACCAAAAACGCCACCTCTACCCATCTATTAACCACTCTCACGACACCCGCCACTCACGGAGAAATCCAATTGTACCACTCACAACTAAAACATCTCTCGCTCAAAGACACTTCTCATTCTTAGGTCCAAAACTATACAACTTCATGCCTGATGCTTGGAAAAAGGAAAACACAGCTATTCTTCATAAATTGACCACTAATTGGTTTCATAAATTAGGTAGAAAGGAGAGTGAACTTTTACTACACAAAAAATGAAATCAAACACAAACCAAAAACAACTACAAAAACTCCAACAAAACAGTAAAAGATACCTTTATGTTATAATCTTTATCATTATATGTATATATGTACCTACCTAATACTTTTAAATTTGAATGCTACCCAAGCAGCAGTTAATCTTATGTTTAATGTAATATTTTATTTTATGGTATTTCTTCTCTTTGTTATTCATATTTATACAAACATGTTCGTAGGCTTAGGCACCAGTTAAAAGTACAAATACCTATTATTTCATTATTATTTTAATACTATACTTATCAAAATGTTAATACTCATCCTAATTTGACTGTCCTAAAACGGGAATCCTCCTAGTTGGGCAGTCATAACATTTCTTAAATAATGTATATAAATGTATAATCTTTTACTAAATAAAAAAAAAATAATAAATAAAAAAAGAAAAAAAAAAAAATTACAATCATCCCAATTGTGTTTATAAACTCCCGATTTTTTTGTTTGATTATCGCTATCTTTATTATTAAGAATATATTTCTTCATTCTGTTAGTAGTGTAAAACGCCGGTTGAATAGTACAAGGAATGTTTTTATTTATAATTTCGGAAATATCGTTATCCACAAATAGAATTCTACGCCATTGTTTAATTATATCTTTAGAAATAGGGTAAATATACCATTTGAAGAGCTCATGTTTAATTTTTTTATTTAGTATTTCAACTATCAATTTATTAGAATAACCGTTATTAAATGCTATTTGTTTTATGGTTATATGCCATTTGTTTTTTCAGGTCTTAAAATACTTCACACAGGATGTAAAGCATCGCAAATAAATAATTTTAAATTTTTAGAAATTAGAAAACATGTTATTAAAAAATCAGATATAATTAACAAGATTTTTTTTAATAACTCTCTTTTAAATATTTTCCCACTCAACTGGTCTTTTCCGTCTAACGATATTGTAATTCCTAATTCTGATAAACCCCGCTCACTCTAACCTCTTCCCCTTCCTTCCACTTCTTCTTTCCTATTGTAATCTATATTTAATTTTTGACTTCGGAGTATACTTTCTCCTGATGTGGTGAACTTCGTTCATGAAACATGTAGTGGTTGTATATAATAAAGTGATGTAAACAAAGTTATTTATGTTTGAAATAAAGTTTAAAAAGATTACATTATTTTATCTATTTCCGTTGTATATCAATGCATGTACGCAATAAAATGTAAACATTACATTTATTTATTTATTGGACAATTTGTGTAGCGCCGCTTTTGTGAGATATCACCTCAGGAGTGCTATATTGTAATAATCTATTTACAATATATACTCACCCTCTCTCTGTGAATGACCTAATATGTACCTATTAAATGTAACTGTTGTTAGTATCACTTAAACTGGGCGAAACTCAATCAAGTGCCGCCCGCAGGGCCTAGGCGGAGCGGGTTTTAGTCTGCTAGTTATATTATATTACAGCAGGTCTCAGGTCCCCGTCACTCTCCGTCCGCAATCCCCAGATACTCAAATAGGTATAAAATACTTAAGTATTTTGTACCCGGTATTTTTACCAGGTATTTTTGTACCTGTACTCGCTGTACCCAGTAACAGAAAGTACTCTCAGGACCCACCTCTATATCAAACTCCATTGTACAACTTTCGATTTATCTTTCATACTTCTTCGTGTGCACCCTTTATCGCTGTATTAATTTAGCTATATTCTGTAAAACACCCAATTTGGCGTAATAAAGGCTTGCTAAATACAAACATGCTTTACAACAAACTGTTCATGTTTATTTTTATAAATATCAACAAAGTTACTTCACATTGCTCTGTAACTACATTTTTGGTACCTTAAGTACTCTTTTTATACTCTTATTATTATATAATTGAACTCCTTTATACAACAGAACTTTCAATGACAACTTCATACTCAATTTATTACTGTACTGTACTTATTATTGTAGTCCTGAACAATTTACCTATAATAATGTATAAATAGGCATGAATAAATAAATATGCTTTTTTTATATAATTCATGACCAATGGCTGCTTATCACCTGGATGTAGGAATTTTTCAAGATCGTTAGCTTTCGAGTTCAACCGAGGGCGATGGAGATTGAACTAGATTCTGTAACACAATAATGGAGATCAGCAGAGGACAACGCTCATCAACAGTAGTAGAGGGATGCGGGATTTTTACTATGTTAAGCGTAATAACTTTAGATCATGTAATTTAGTAGTTAAGTAATAGATTTCATTCATCCCATAAATACACTCAATGTAAGTGACGCGTTGTCATTTATCTACGCCTACGGAAAGGCTGACGCAGTAGTAGGTCGTGTGCTGACGTCAGCTATTCAGTGTATACGTATATGGAGTCGTGACAATATGTGTTAGGGACTGTAATATTCCTCAAAATAAAGTCAACCTTGAAGCTGCTGTTGGTCATACACATAAACGAACGTGGAATTATGTTTAAAGAAGATTAAGGCATGTATATAAATACGATGGTAACCATTTGGATATCTCTGACAAAACGGCTTTATCGAACTGAAGGCCCTATCAAAACAGTTTGATAATACATTCGGAAGACGAAACAGCTGTTACGCGTAATAATAATGACTCAGCGGAACTTGTTTATACCTAAATAAACTGTTTTGATACATTAAATAATATACTTTTGAATATTAAAACCTTGGAGATAAAATGGAGTTCTACAAATCAAACGTGATAGCAATAAATTTACAAAAAGTTTATTATGATAAACAACTTTCGTTTTATAGGTTGTACTTATTAATTTTATCTGTTGTTATTTTTGTAAACAGGTATCGGAAAAGAGGGCACATCTGTTAAAATATTAAGTTTGTGAAACGGGCTTTACAATTATTAAATCTAATCCCGGAGAAACGGCGAAGTCAAAGAACGTCAAGATGAAAGATTTCTATAAGGAAATTTCAACGAAATGTTCGAATCTCTTAAAACATGATTTGCTATTAAAATAGTTTGATACTCGTACCTACAACAGTTTTTTAAAGTTTATTAACACCCTGTAAGATTATGATTATAAATTAAACTGAAAACAAAAGTAAAAGATAAATCAAAAAGATTTTTAAAATAAAGCGTAACTTACTTGTTAAGTTATTATCACACTAACTTTAAAGAATCCTTGAAATTTATATACAAGTTGTAATAAGAAATTTATATACAAGTTGTAATAAAAAATAAAAATATATTGCGAACACTTGAGTATATTATGCATAAATAATGATTACTCGTTATTCATACTAACTAAAAAGTGCTGAACTAATTTGGCTTTGAATGTTTCTAGTGTTTCTACGTATCTATAAGCTCGTTGCCCAGTCTATTGATTCACTCCATAACAGAACTGAAAACAAAGTTATTGTTGTGATTTAATGTATTCCATCTAGTATGTATAAGAGATAGTGACAACAAACTTACAGCGTCAGGGCAGTCAAATCTTGAATTAATAATTTTAGAATATAAAAGAAGATCAAATATTTTTCGCCTTTCAGATAATTTCGATAAATTGAGTTAAATTTATTGATAAATTAACATAATTGGTTTCATTTATAGGAATGCTCATTTTGAAATTTATAAAGCGTAAAGATATTAATGTCTGTTTTTTTTCATATTTCGCATTAGTAAAGATATAAGGACATCCGAGGACTGAAAAGCCGCTTTCAAACCGGTGGCGGTGGTTCGATGACAAAAGTATGTCAGAGAAATGCACGGGGCTTACGATGATAATCACTATAATAGGACGAATAGAGCTATCTCTCTCTCTCTCTCTCTCTCTCCAACTGGAGAAAAAATAGTCTTTCCTTTTAAGCGTAAAATTAATATTAAAAAAAATTACATATTCAAAATTTCATTGGGAGCCATAGATCCATATTATATTGGAAACATATAAGACCGATCTAAGACCGAGATGCATATGGCTTATAAAGTTCATACATAAATAATGTATCTATGAGTATAACATGTCAACACTTTATTTCCGTTAAAATTACTATACAGTACACACGGAGTCTGGAAACTCCTAGTACAAGAGGAAAAGTAAAAAATTAAAAGAGTAAAAAGAATAACAATTATTTTACAAGCAATAATTATTCGCCTGAAACACTCATCCACATTGAAAAATCTCCTGATAAAAGATACATGACGCCAACGGGACTCGAACCCGTGTCCCTTCGATTTCCGGTCGACAGCTCTGACCACTGAGCTATGGCGGCTTATCTCTTATCCGCGAAATAATTCAATATATACTAGTGTGTCATTCAACAATTACTGCTTGTTACATTTTTTTCACCTGAAAACAACCGACTTTATTTTATATGAGAAAGGCATTGTAAGTGCTAACTCTCTCACTAGATAGCGTCGAGTTGTTTTCAGGTGAAAAAAATGTAACAAGCAGTAATTGTTGAATGACACACTAGTATATATTGAATTATTTCGCGGATAAGAGATAAGCCGCCATAGCTCAGTGGTCAGAGCTGTCGACCGGAAATCGAAGGGACACGGGTTCGAGTCCCGTTGGCGTCATGTATCTTTTATCAGGAGATTTTTCAATGTGGATGAGTGTTTCAGGCGAATAATTATTGATTGTAAAATAATTGTTACCCTTTGTGCTATGCATAAAAAAATCTTGTCTTAAACATTAGTTTACCAAAAAAAAAAAATTATAAAAAAGATTATTCAAATTACTTAAAGACTTAAAACAAAATTTGGAGCCCGCAACTAAAGATCTGAAACAAATAATTAAATGGACCGATCGAAAACAAGTCTTTTTGGTTTCTTTATGTGATGTAAATTCACTAGTTTCCCGCTTGAACTATCATTTTCCGGACACCATGTAAATATATTATAAAACAATAGTTTTCTTTTTCTAAAAAGTGGTCTATTTTTGAGTGGGTGGCGCGGGCGGTCGAATCGAGTTAGAAATTCACTATGATTCCTTATCTCTTTTCCAGAACCAAGTCAAAATGGATACCATAAATCTTGAAGGAAAATGCGATAACCCTGTGAAATTTTCTAGTCAATTTAGTTAAAGATCGTGACATCGCAAGATAAGCCAATATTCTTCTCCCCAACAGTCCCAACACAAAGTGCACTTTGTGGGCAAAGCCTTGGAGTTGGCTATAATTTATCATAAGCTTACCACTAACCGCTAACCGCTAACCGCTAACCGCTAACCGGCTAGAAACGTTTTTAAGAAAGTTTCATATTGTTTCATAAAAGTTGATGGTGTTTGAGGGTGCTTTTATAAGCTTCGAGGAAAGATAATATTCCGAGAAAATGCGAATAGTTGTTTTTCTTGAAGAAGGGAGGAATGAAGGTAAGCCAAACACAAATATCTATTCCCTCGAATCCACATCACATTTTATTTTTATGTCATTATTTATGAAAGGCAAGTGGCATTTATTATTGTGATTTACTGAGTTGATTGATATAGTTCTTGTAATTTGATCATTCTTCACGGTATGCTGAATGTTGGAATATTGCGTAAGATTTACAACCTGCGAACTAAGGTCTAAGATTGTTACACAGTTTTTTTTTGCGCCCGAACTCCATAAATGAAATATAATATGAGGATTAGGCTGACCTTTGCTCGATTACAGAATTTAATTCAAGGGTGATAAATATTTATGCTTAAGCCTCTTTAAGTCCACGTAAACTACAATATTTGTATATTTACAATGTTAACATATAACGGGGCAAAAGTTATTTGACAGCTAAAGTCAGTGAAAATACGAGATAAATGGGCTCGTGAAAAACGGAAATGAGGAAATCGATAATATTATGTGAATGTTATCTACATATAATGAATGTCTTCGTAACTTAATGGGCGTGTTCCATTCCCGTTGCAGCGCAAACGTACTGTCACGAATAATATAAACATAGCAGCTTTTGTACGATATTAATCCTTCCAGACAATGTATACGTTTGAAAATACAATTTTTTCAGAATTTTTCCTTACTAACTAGATCGAATAAATATTAGCTGTTTTCGTTTTCAAATCTCTGGTATAATTAGCTTTGCGCGCAATTTTTTTAAGAAATTTTAGCTAGTACTTTGTTAAGCCATTATTTTATTATGACACATAGTTTTTGTGAAATTTTTCTATCGATTTAAAAAAAATGTAAGTTGTGAATGTATTTTTTCAATGTGTAATTTAAGAACATGTGATTATTATTGGTCAATTTGTGTGAAACGCGTCCACTGAGACTACCCCAATGTTCTTTACAATGAAAGTGAAGAATTCATTCTTGAAAACATTCAATTTGTGTCCTTTTGACCTCTCCAGCATTGCCTTGCACCGCAGTGCAAAGGATGGATTCATACAACCGTCACCCCTGGACACATTGGTCTCCAGAGTCCTACCAACTGATTCAACTCTGCCAGTTTAAAATCAGGTCTGAAGGGGTATTTACCCCTATAACAAATATCTAAACATTTTAATATTTTAATGCCTTTTGTCGCCTATCACCATTTTGTATGCTTTGCCTCATTTCGATTCAATCAAATATTATCGAATATATTATCTTGAATAATTAAATATTAATTAGCATATTATTCTCCATGCAGAACGAACGTAAAAACTGGGAAAAACAGTTTTCTCTGAAACAGGATTCTTTTTCGTGACCTTTTCATGTTCGATTGTTTTTTTTTGGTTTTAGGCATTTCACCCTGAAAAGAGTGCTTTGTGCCGGTAACAGTTAAAGTGGATAAAAAAATTCGGTTAATCTATTGGGAAAATAATAAAAAAAATTAAATATTGGACTCATTTAGATCACTAAAACAAATTAAATGTTGAATTCATTCAGGTTAATAAACTTACATAAAGCTGTATGAACACGAGAATTGTTAAGAGATAAAAGGTATGAAATGTTAAGGGGGGACTGGTGTGTGATTTTAATAAGCCGGCGGTATATGTTCTTGAAAGATGAATGGTTTTTACAGTTAAAGAAGACGTGGTCGAGGGTTTCCTCTTGCACACCGCACTGGCAGACCGGATCATCCAAAACTCTAATTCTAGCCAAGTGAGATGCAATTGAGCAGTGACCAATTCTCATTCTCGAAATACATGAAATGAATCGTTTTGAAAGTTTTTTACCGTGAAACCATGGCTTAGCAGGGATATGGTTTTGAATTCCAGCATAGAAAGATCCAGTTCTTATTTTGGAGACTGCCCAATTTTCTTCCCAGGCACGAGTCATGTTGGATTTAAGAATCGGGAAGACATCGGAGATAGGAATTCTAAAATTTAGTGGGATAGTTCCGGAATCTGAACCAGATTTGGCGAGTGAATCGGCCATCTCATTACCCTCGATACCCAAATGGGCAGGGACCCAGGTCAATATCGTCTCAAACCCAGATTCACTTAGAGAATTGAGAAGATTTTTTATTTTACATATAGTATTGTCTTCCGGATAACATAGAATATTTGACATAATTTTAGTTAGAGCACTTAGCGAATCAGTACATAGTAAGGCTCGATGAATGTTGAGAACCTGGATTTGATTTAGCGCTTGTTCAATTGCAAAGCATTCAGCTGTAAATATGGAAACTTCTTTCGGTAATTTATAAGTGAGATTGATGTTGAATTCTGGACTATATATCGATGCTTGTTCGATTGTTATTCGAGATCTATTAACAAAAACACAAGGCTCACACCTATACAGAATTATGATTGTCATATGTAGGTTGTTTATTATCAGCTAGGTTATCAACCAGCAGGATACAGCCCGAACAACTCTTAATATCAGAACCCGCTGAAGTAGTCTTGGATCTTATTAATTAGTATAATAAACCATCAGGATATTCTTCAGAGTTTTAACTCGCTTTTGCCGCTAATTACATCGCTCTGGAAAAAGTGAATTGCAATTAGTTCCGACTTTCCGGACAAGAGGAATACGGCTCGCAACAGCTGGCGCTTTCCCTTCTATTTCTTTCACTGCAAGGCATTGCATACAATTAACAGATACGCCCTAGATTAAAGGAAAAAGTGAATTGCAATTAGTTCCGACTTTCCGGACAAGAGGAATACGGCTCGCAACAGCTGGCGCTTTCCCTTCTATTTCTTTCACTGCAAGGCATTGCATACAATTAACAGATACGCCCTAGATTAAAGGAAAAAGTGAATTGCAATTAGTTCCGACTTTCCGGACAAGAGGAATACGGCTCGCAACAGCTGGCGCTTTCCCTTCTATTTCTTTCACTGCAAGGCATTGCATACAATTAACAGATACGCCCTAGATTAAAGGAAAAAGTGAATTGCAATTAGTTCCGACTTTCCGGACAAGAGGAATACGGCTCGCAACAGCTGGCGCTTTCCCTTCTATTTCTTTCACTGCAAGGCATTGCATACAATTAACAGATACGCCCTAGATTAAAGGAAAAAGTGAATTGCAATTAGTTCCGACTTTCCGGACAAGAGGAATACGGCTCGCAACAGCTGGCGCTTTCCCTTCTATTTCTTTCACTGCAAGGCATTGCATACAATTAACAGATACGCCCTAGATTAAAGGAAAAAGTGAATTGCAATTAGTTCCGACTTTCCGGACAAGAGGAATACGGCTCGCAACAGCTGGCGCTTTCCCTTCTATTTCTTTCACTGCAAGGCATTGCATACAATTAACAGATACGCCCTAGATTAAAGGAAAAAGTGAATTGCAATTAGTTCCGACTTTCCGGACAAGAGGAATACGGCTCGCAACAGCTGGCGCTTTCCCTTCTATTTCTTTCACTGCAAGGCATTGCATACAATTAACAGATACGCCCTAGATTAAAGGAAAAAGTGAATTGCAATTAGTTCCGACTTTCCGGACAAGAGGAATACGGCTCGCAACAGCTGGCGCTTTCCCTTCTATTTCTTTCACTGCAAGGCATTGCATACAATTAACAGATACGCCCTAGATTAAAGGAAAAAGTGAATTGCAATTAGTTCCGACTTTCCGGACAAGAGGAATACGGCTCGCAACAGCTGGCGCTTTCCCTTCTATTTCTTTCACTGCAAGGCATTGCATACAATTAACAGATACGCCCTAGATTAAAGGAAAAAGTGAATTGCAATTAGTTCCGACTTTCCGGACAAGAGGAATACGGCTCGCAACAGCTGGCGCTTTCCCTTCTATTTCTTTCACTGCAAGGCATTGCATACAATTAACAGATACGCCCTAGATTAAAGGAAAAAGTGAATTGCAATTAGTTCCGACTTTCCGGACAAGAGGAATACGGCTCGCAACAGCTGGCGCTTTCCCTTCTATTTCTTTCACTGCAAGGCATTGCATACAATTAACAGATACGCCCTAGATTAAAGGAAAAAGTGAATTGCAATTAGTTCCGACTTTCCGGACAAGAGGAATACGGCTCGCAACAGCTGGCGCTTTCCCTTCTATTTCTTTCACTGCAAGGCATTGCATACAATTAACAGATACGCCCTAGATTAAAGGAAAAAGTGAATTGCAATTAGTTCCGACTTTCCGGACAAGAGGAATACGGCTCGCAACAGCTGGCGCTTTCCCTTCTATTTCTTTCACTGCAAGGCATTGCATACAATTAACAGATAAGCCCTAGATTAAAGAGAAAAAAAAACTTCAACATTTTCACGAACAAATTATTTTGTGTTTTTATTTTAAAATAAATCATTTGTGTCATCCTTTAAGCGCAAACTATACATAAACGTGGTAGAGGAAATACTCAGTAAATATGGTAAATTTGTTAATTTATAGTTATTAGCATAGAATAGAGAATAAACAGAATAAGTGCCCTAATAATACAGAGAGATAAAACCAATAAAAGTCACTTATTAGCATAGCATAATTGCACTCTTCTCTTACCATCGCCTGCGTTATTTTTTTAAACTACTTCTAGATGCCTCGTAATTATTCAGCTCAGAGTATAAAAGTGTTTCGAATAAAAAAAAACGGCCGGAATATTCACAAGTTAGTGAAGGTCTGGAAAAGCATTTTCATAAAACATTTTTTCAGTTTATTCAGTTATCCAAACGATATCCATAGCAGCAAAAAAGTTGCTTCAAAGATCAAAGCCATGCGACCTGAGGATTAAAAGTCAACCAAGAACCTTTCTGTGTTCAAAACACGTTGAAGAATGTATCGGCAACAGAACATTGTGTAATAATGTAACTCGATGGATGAAGAATGTTTATTAATGTAATCATAGCGCACGCAAGGAAAAACAACATTGCAAAAACCATCATCACCGACCAACCAATCATTTACTAACAGGGAAATTCAACTTAGTAAATCGCCATTAGATGTTAGTGATATTCAGGTCGCATAGTTAATTAATTTGTGCATATTGTGTATACACTTCCGACAGTGATGTCCTTGCGAAACGTCACCGAGAAACAGTCAATTGTTTTAGCGAAAAAGGGACAATAAAGTGCTTATGTTGTTAAAATTTGAACATTAGAAAAGTTTTAATAGTTATAACTCGATGTTTTACCGTGAGTTCCTTAGATTATTGCATCGGGTTTTTTTTATTTTTTTGAAACAAAATAATAATATTTAAACATGCTGTATATTCGCATACCTACATGTAATGATGATATTTCAGAAATGAATTGACTTATTAATAATGTGTATATAGAGCACACAATGATGTGATAATCTTTAGATTAATTAACAAGTAAATAATAATTATATCGTTTGATACGATATAGACGTTTATTAAAATAGCCGTTCTCCAATTAAACTGCATTTCGGATAACCGATTAATTAACTTGTCTATGAGTTATTATTCTCCGTGGAATTGAAATAATGCAAATTCGGAATTTTCAAGTAGTACCTACCTACTGACTGGGCGTTGATCATAATTTGACATCAACGCTGTTAAGCGTTAAAATAACGCCATTGTGGTTAATTTCCAGCAATTCATCAATAAAGAACTCTAACCTTCTAACTTAAATACCAGTGTAAATTTTTGTTATGGTTAGTTTCAGTAGTTAAAATTATTTCAAAAGTTTTTTTTATTTTTCAGGGTCTCTGAAAATCGCACCAAATCCTCATGGCTCACCTGACTGTGACGCCATCAGTCACCAGTCTCATGACATCACAGTCAAAATCCATGGACCTGACTGTGACGTCATCAGTCACCAGTCTCAAAAAGCCAACATTTTCTTTCAACCGGCGCTATATTTTGTATGGAAGTCGAGACGTTTTTATTCTTAAGATAACCCACTTTTAACATTGAAGAACACTAGGTAAGATGTTAGCATGTCGTCACTAATGTTATTGTATTAAACTAAAGTCCAAACATACATCCGTGACCGCACCTAATAAACAATATACCGGTGTTTACCTGCATAAGTACAAAAGAAATGGTGTGACGCCATCAAACATACATCCGTGACCGCACCTAATAAACAATATACCGGTGTTTACCTGCATTAGTACAAAAGAAATGGTGTGACGCCATCAAACATACATCCGTGACCGCACCTAATAAACAATATACCGGTGTTTACCTGCATTAGTATAAAAGAAATGGTTTCACGCCATCTAACTAACCATTATAATAATGCTTCATTATTATTTAGGTCAACTGAATTAAGTTCCGGGGATCATTTTGTACTAATGCAGGTAAACACCGGTATATTGTTTACCTGCATTAGTACAAAAGAAATGGTGTGACGCCATCAAACATACATCCGTGACCGCACCTAATAAACAATATACCAGTGTTTACCTGCATTAGTACAAAATAAATGGTTTCACGCCATCTAACTAACCATTATAATAATGCTTCATTATTATTTAGGTCAACTGAATTAAGTTCCGGGGATCATTTTGTACTAATGCAGGTAAACACCGGTATATTGTTTACCTGCATTAGTACAAAAGAAATGGTGTGACGCCATCAAACTAACCATTATAAAAATGCTTCTTTATAATGTAGGTCAACTGAATTAAGTTCCGGGGATCATTTTGATTAAAGTACAATAGTTTAATTTATGCGATCCAATGAATGTTTGCTAGAAATTTAATCAATTTATTGTACTTGTAAGTTTGATTACACCTTGGTGTTGGTGTTTCAACTGTATATTTTCTTAATCTCAACAGATCACACATTTAATAAAATCACAGGCACTTCCATGTTACATAAAAACAGTTTAGGTATTAAATTAGACAATTTAGAAGCTTTAGAAATTAGGAAATCATTTTTACTTAATAACCAAGAATTTTTACTTAATAACCAAATTAATTTATCCAATCAAAAAAATACACCCTATAGCCCAATCTTTAACTTGTTTCCGGCTATTTATCTCAACCCATGATACTATATATTGTTGTTCTGAGATGTTTAATTAATACCCACTATTATTATTGTGTTTAATTTCTATGATAATGTAAAAAATCCTTTATAATCTATTACCATTAATTTTTTGTAAATTTACTTGTAATTACATGTATATTGTTGTCTCCCTTCCACTTATTGATTATCCTTTGTATCGCTTTCAAATAATGTTATCTCTGTCTAATTATATCCTTTCTCCCTCTGTCTGTCAACCTATATATAACCAACAACTCTGTCTTAGTATTTAGTTATTATTATATCCTGATGAAGCTTGGTCTAAGCGAAACCGGTCGATGTGTAAAATAATAAATATTCGTGGTTAGTTTGTTTTATTTTAAAAAAATGTAAATTTTCACTATTTTCCGGATTCCAGTTTCCAGAGTTTTTTCCTTTGTGGCATCATTGAAGTATAAATCTCAATGTGCGATACCCGGTCTTTTGTTATAATAATAATAATCAACTATGATAATATCGTAATAATTAATTAAAATACTTGGGCAATACCTCTATTAACGTACTCATTTGGCATAATTAAATGGTCCAATACAGATTTAGATAACTTAGAACGATTAATTAGAACTACGCTAACAAAGTTTAATTGCCATCATCCAAATTCAGCTATAGAACGAATTAATTTACCTAGAAATTTAGGAGGTAGAGGTATGGAAAAAATAACTTCTTTGAAACATAATCAGGTAGAAATGCTACGAATTTTTTTCCATAGGAAAGCTCATAGCTCAGAAATGCACAAAATAATTTGAAAGATAGAAACATTACACCTTTAAATTTATACTACGAGAATGCCAACATTTTTATAAATCCCAACCAGGAATTATTAGATTCCTGGTCAAATAAAATTTTACACGCAAAACACTTCAATTACCTCAACCAAACGTATGTTGACAAATTTTCGTCAAACAAATGGTTGAGTATTGAAGAGTTGAGCGCAGAAATAGAAGGATTTATGCTTGCCATTCACGATAGAGTTATTAATACTAAAAATTATAGGAAGCATATAATCAAAGATACAAATCAAATTGATGATTTATTTAGAAAATGTTTGGCTCTTCCGGAAACTATAGAACATATTTTTATTTATTTTTATTTTTATTTATTCTTTAATATTTGTTATACAATGGTATAGTATATTGTCCTCCACGCTAGGAGTTCACCTGTATTGTGGAGGACTTTTTCAATTGTAAAGTTATATAATTCTAAAACAATACAGTGGAGTTGGTTACACAGAGAAACATTAAAAATTAAAATATAAAAACGATTTTTCCATAGTTATAACAATAGTTTTTCCATAGTTATTCCAAAAAAAAGTGAAATATAAAAAATTAAATATTAAAAGGATTGTAGCCAGTTCCATATGTGTTTTTTGTATTCTGTAAGATTAGATGTTTTATATTGTGTTGGAAGTGAATTGTAAAGTTTTATAGCCTGGAATCTGTAGTGTTTTTGTCCAAAGGATGTGTTGGTTTTTGGTATTAGTAGTTGGTGTGCATGTCTTGTTCTGGTATTGCGAGAAGTTTGTGAAGTTTTAAATGTGTTTAGGTTCTTGTATAATTTTTGAATCTTCAACACTGGGAATTTTTTAAATATGGTTGAAGTGGGTGTTAGTATTGGTACTTTAAGTATTACTTTTATTAAGGTTTTCTGAGCTTTATACAGTGTGTCTATGTATTTTTTACTGGCATAGCCCCAGGCAATAATGCCGTATTCCATTATAGATTGTGCTATTGCGAGGTATATATTCTTTATATCAAATATGTTTAGTATATTTCTCACGTTTTTGAAAAAGTAAATCAACTTGTTTATCTTTACTTTAACCGACTCAATATGTCTGTCCCATTTTAAATAACGGTCGAAGTATATACCAAGATATTTGATATTTTCGGTTTGTGTGATTGGAGGACAATTGCATGGGGTGCTCGCTGAGTGACAGGAATGTATTTTAAGGTAGATGTTTTGGAGGGTTGGCCTCTCGAGTTTATGCTAAAGGTTATGAATTTAGTCTTATCTATATTTAAAGTTAATATGTTAGAGTCAAGCCATTTTTTTGTAATATTTAGGCCAACTTCAGCTTTTGTGATGAGTGTGTTCCAGTCAGTGGCCTTAAAAAGTAACACAGTGTCATCAGCAAAGCTTATAATTTCCCCGTTTATTTGGAGGTGACATAGATCGTTAATATAAATAAGGAATAGGATTGGGCCAAGTACGCTGCCTTGTGGTACTCCGTAGGATACTTGTTCCTTGTCACTACATGTGTTTTCTATTGAGGTATATTGGGTGCGATTTTCCATGTAGCTTTCAATTAATTTGAGTTCTGTTCCCGTGATTCCGAAATATTTAAGTTTATTGAACAGGTTTTGGTGGTGAATTGTGTCAAACGCTTTTGCCAGGTCTAGGAATATTCCAAGGCATTTTTTACCCTGATCTATATTTGTTTTGAGGAAGTCTGTTACTGAGGCTATGGCATGTGAGGTACTCATATTTTCCCTGAATCCAAATTGATTTGGTGATATTATATTGTTTTTGTTAAGAAAAATTAAAAGGTGGTTTTTGATATGTTTCTCGAGAATTTTTGAAAGCGTGTTTAGAATTATAATTGGTCTGTAATTATTAATTTCTTCCTTGTTTCCTTTTTTGTGGATTGGAATTACTTTGCCCGTTTTCAAAATAGTTGGGACCACTCCTTCTTTAATGGACCGATTTATAAGTATGGTAAGTGGGATAAGAAGTGCTGACTTTATTATTTTTAGTGTCATCGGTGATATTTTGTCGCTACCCTGAGAGTTTGTATTTTTTAGTTCGTTTATAAGTTTTAGTGTATGTATTTTGGAATTTTAAAGGAAGAAACACTAGTGTGTGTATAGTGGGTTGAGAATTCTGGGATAACGTCATTTGTAGTAATTCTGTTTGCTAATACCTTGCCGACGTTAGCGAAATAGTTATTCACAAAATTACATACTTTTAGTGGTTGTTCTGATGTCTTAATAATCTCGATATCTATTTTGATCTCGGTTATGGAATCGCTTTTCTTTGAAGATGTGTGGGATATTTCTTTTAGAATTTGCCAAATTTTTTCGGGGTCCTTGTTGCATTTATCCAATTTATTTTTATAATATATTTCTTTCGATATACGTGCAAGTCGTGTGCATAAGTTTCGATATCGTTTATAGAAATTTATGAGATAGATGTCATATGGGTTAGATTTGCATTGTTTGTGGAGTTTGTCTCTTTTACTGAAACTTGTTATGAGTCCTTTTGATATCCACGGTTTTAGAAGTTTATGTTTAGTTGGAGAACTTTTTTCGGACGTGATGGTATTTTTTTTAAATTCGTCTTGAATACATTCTATAAAAAGTGACCATGCTTCATTAATTTTATTATTTTCTACGAGTTCTTCCCATTTTTTATTAAGTAGTATGTCATTTAGTTTTAAAATATCAGTTGTATTGTGGGTTTTTGTGGTTTTGGAGTGTAATTCTTGGAATTGTTTGTAGTGTTTATTTTCAGGATAAGTGTATAGTGGTCTGTAATGGATTGATTGATTGATTGAGTGATGGATTGTGGATTTGTATGATCTTTTTGTTTTTAACATAATGTGGTCAATACAAGTTTGGATGGGAAATAGGTTACTTTGTTTAAAGTTGACTCTTGTGGGTTCATTTATGGTGCTAAAGAGTCCATGGAACAACAAAAGGTTTAAGTAATCGTCACTTTGTGGATGTTTTTTATTTTCTAAAATGTTTATATTCATTTCTCCTATTAAGCAGATATTTGTTTTGTTTTTTCATTTTGATAAGTTGACTGTCTAGGGACCTCAGAAAGGGAAATTTGTTTTTTATAGAAGGTGATCGATACATAGCTAAAATACATATGTCATTATTTATGATTATTTCAAAGCCTGAAAAGTGATATCTAGCTCCGTTATAGTTGAATGTAGATGTTTTTTGCAGTAAATTACAATACCGTCATTTTGATTTTTAATATTTTTTGAGTGAGTGACCGTATAATTAGGTAATTGTATTGGTGTGAAGATTTTATCTAGCCAACATTCTGTGAGGATTATCACGTCAAATTCTGTCTCCAATTGTTGAAGTACGACAGTGATGTTAATATCAATATTATATCGGGATGTTCTGTATTAGCGCCGAGTATACATTTAGGCACAATTAAGTTTTTAAAATAATTCACCAAAGTTTGGTAATTAAACATAACTTGATTGACTGCCGTAATATAGTACCATATTATGAATACGAACCAAATTCATTTTTAGAAAATGAATTTTATAAAATATATTACGATAAAACTATACTAACAGACCGAACGATTAGTCATAATAGACCCGATATAGTTTTACATGAAAAAATTTAAAAAAATATATCATTGATGTCGCTATTCCAAATTCCTGTAAAATTTAAAAATCTGTTTCTGAAAAAATAAGAAAATACACAGATTTATGAAATGAGATTAAAAGAATTTGGCATTCTCAGACTATAAAAATATTACCATTTGTTATTTCGACTACTGGCATTATACCTAGTTCTCTCATTCAAAATTTAGGCGTATTAGATCTGTCAATGAATTTTTATATAAAAATGCAAAAATCAGTCATTTTTAATACTAGATTTTTAAAATATTTATATTGAGGGATCAGTAAGATTTATCGGTCCAGTTAGGAGTTCTACCGAGTCAAACCCTCTGATATGAAAATATTAGGAGTCGGTGAATTAATTTCCCATTTGATCTCTGGTGAGTTAACGTGTTGTTCTTGTTTTTTTTTTTGTATTTATTATGCTTATATAATGCACTTGCATAATCTTGATTAACTAGATGATCATTTTTGGAAAAGTGTGTGGAAGGGTTTAGTTTTTCCTGTGGGGAAGATTTAACCCGGACATAAAGTCGGAAAAAAAATAAAAATAATAATAACATGGCATTTATGTAGCGCAGTTTAGTGTCATTTCACTCCAAGTAGGCTTAACTATAACAAACTTAAAAACAGTAATTTAGTATTAGTGGTCATGTTCTTAAAATTATTCCTACAGTGTACCTTACCCAATACAGATCTAATATTATAACACTAAACATACTGTTTATACAAAGTAAAAATGCATGGACAAGACAGGACAGAACAAAACAAGAATATTACAACTAAAAACATAATATAAAACAGGAGGCAGTTTGTGCTCAGAAATGAGAATCTTCTGAGCAGACATTTTAAAAGGTATAAGGAGGCAACCAAAACCAAACAATTACCGGAAGTTTTAGAATATGGCTTATTATAAAATATCGAAATGAAGTTAAGATTTATGAATGGTAGGATTTTTTAAATAATTTTGTTTTTAAAGACCGTTTAAATTCAGCTAAATATATAATATTATGCAAGCAGATTACCAAACATTACATACACCAATATTATTGTGTTTTGATTTTGACATTAACCTAAAAATATCCTTATAAATAAATAATACACCTATCACCTTCGATCAATTGGATATCGATGTCTATCACTGGTTTAGATGTGGAAAGCGGACATTGTGGGCCATAGATATATTACTCACGTAGACTGGTTGTGATGCCAGAACGTGACAGAATCAGCATTCTTGTCGAGCTTATCGATCCTAGAGTCACAAGGTCTATGAATGTTCGTGATCCTCCACATATCTTAGATATTGTATGTAAAGAACGTCAATTGGAAAAGCGTCGTTTATTTCGATGGAATGCTAGTTCATTGAATGATTATTTTCGTTTTTTAAATTAAATTATTTTTTTCTATTTCTAACTTATATAATAATAAATTATGGCTTTTATACAAAAAAGTTGCATCTTATGCTTTTTACATTACATAATTATTTGTTTTATGCACCTTTTTGTAAACAATAATAATAAATATTGAAAATGACTGATATTTTATTTATCTTGCCAATATATTCAGATATAATTATGATCAGATATTATGAAAATGATTCGTGATTGAATACCGTATTGTTTTGACATCTGTCAATGAAGAACACGTCGGTTATGAGTCATAAGTTACTGCCTACCGTCTAGCAGTGTGGTTGATGGTATCGACTAATTCATCAAACAAGTTTGATAGAAATCTGATAAGAATCATAAAATCATGAGCTCCTTCCGCAATAGGTAACGTTTCTATCGAAATTTACCTAAAACATGCACATTCAACCTAATATTACTATTCACATAGTTTGAAAGACGCCCATTATTAAGCATTTCATGTTCAAACCTTACTCATGGGTACCATCTAGTGGATTTCATCGCTGCTCTGACCTCGAACTGAGTTGACCAGCGCACGTGGCGTGTTCCCCGTTCCAACTTACTTCATTCCTCTCCACCCCGAAATATTATTTCGATTTTTGCAAATACCCCCTTAATAAAACTTGTCCGTGTGAAATTAAACTATGTCACACTGTGCAATATTTGGACCGGCGCGGCGATGAAATGAAACATGATACTAAATGGTTAGGTATATGGCTACGCCCACTTAAAGCGCGTTCACGCCCATAGCTGGTATTTTTTTGGAGTCTTATTTCGCCTTAAGGAGGGGAACTTCAGAGTCCCGGTGGAGTTAACTGAGACTCTGAAGCGTGGGCCCAGATAGGGCTAGCGTAGGTGAGTTTAGGTCTTATTGTGAATTTATATATTGGTAGTTTGTTCCTTGGAAATAATTTTTTGTTCTTTTTGCATATCAAGCAATAAAGGGCTGCAAAAGTTCTATTGGGTGAATTAAGAGTTTCGGTGATATGCTTTTTCCAAGTTAATCTGCTGTCTAAAGTTATTCCGAGGTATTTAATGTTTTTTTTCCAAGGGACGTTTTCGCCGAACAAGTGACACGGTAGAAAACACAAGCGGCGCTTTTTGAGGAATTGATGCTAATTCGCCATTGCTTAAAGGATTCTAGTTTTGAAGCGTGGTCTTGGACGCGTCGTGTAGCGGTCATTTCGCTTACTGAAGTCGACATGACTTCAGTGTGGTCTGCAAATGTTCCTATTTTGGTTTTTTTGGTGCGATAGTTATAGATACTGGGGCGGGGGATATGGTTTAGGTAGATATTGAAGAGAGCTGGCGAGAGAATAGAGCCTTGAGGGACACCTGCTCTTAGCAATCTCACTGTGGAAAAAATTCCATCTAATTTGATTCTAAATTTACGATCTTTAATAAAATTAGCTATGAGTTGAAGCATTGAAAGGGGGATACCGAGGAGGTACATTTTATAAATGAGACCTCTGAGCCAGACTTTATCGAATGCTTTGCAGACGTATAGGGAGAGGACTACAGTGTGTTGGCGAGAGTTGAAACCGTTTGTTATTTGTTCGACCTCCCGCATAAGTTGGTGGAGAGTTGAGTGGCCCGATCGAAAGCCGAGTTGATAGTCGGGGATGATTTTTAATTTGTCGACTATTTTTTTCAGTCTAGCGAGGATTAGCTTTTCAAGTATTTTACCTGCACTGGGCAGGCCAATCGGTCGGTGGTTTATGGCCGGAAGGGGGTCTTTACCAGGTTTCGGGATGAGGATAACGTCTGCAGTTTTGTTGTCTTGTGGGAATAAACGTGGTCTAAAGGATGCGTTGCTGATGGCTGTGAAGGAGCAAATGGCTTTGGAGGGGAGGCATTTAAAATTTTTATTTGATAATTAGGTCGGGACCGGGATATTTTTTTGTTTTCCGAGTTTTTATAATTTTGGAAATTTCTTGAGTGGTTGTAAACGGGATTGGATTGTCTGTAGGGATTTCTGTCAGAATGGATGAGACTGTTGATTCTACGGTTGAAACGAATTGAGGTTCATCGTAGGTCATGGTCGGGGAAAAATTGTTCTTCGAGACTGTCGGCAAAAGTCTCGGCTTTGTCTCTAGAGGAATGCACTGTGCCTTTTGGGCCCGTAAGGGGACTTATACTGGTCGGGGGTTTTCTAAGGGTTTTGGAGAGTTTCCAAAAGGCTGATCTAACCCCATCTTAGGGCTGGGATAGACCCGTCTCTGAATTAACCCAGGTGCTGAATCCCCCCCCCCCCATCATCATAAACTGGCTTGAGGTATGACCACGCGGACTCGGTGCTCTTTACCCTGCCTCTTGTGACTGGATGCCCACTTTTCCTCAGGGTCTTTGAGTATCTTCCCCACTACAGTTCGTCGAGGGCCGATAGGGAAACTGGCTAACTCGATTGCGGGCTGGCTGACTTCCGAGTTCATTCTCAATAGGACTGTCCACGAAAGCGGTTGAGCTTTTTTGGGTACTCAATAATGCAATGTAAACATTCATGTTTGATTTTACATCTCCTTTTTTGTCTTTTACATTATCTCTAGTTACTCTTCCATTTTCAGATTGCGGTGTCTGTAATATTAAACTAACTATATAAGTACTTGCATACTGCTTGCTAACCCCGTATGCAGGGACATAGGAGGGTCTAGAGTGGTTAAAAAAAGTAGCTTCATTAAATAAATAAAAATAGAGTCTTAACGTGTACGGTGAAGGAGAAAACCATATGTTTCCTTGTAACGCCGTTGGGAAAGTGGTGGGGTCCCTTCCAATGCTTAAGTTGTCAAATCCGTAACATTCATATTTTGCATTAAATAGTTTAAAGAAGTCTTATAAAGAATACTTTTTTTATAACGAAATTATTATAAACGAAAGTTGAACTAACATAATATTATCTTGTCTTATGTATTATTTTTTTAAATATATCACTTATAAAAATACAGCGTACTACGTAATAAACAATTCCACAAAGATAAAGCTTGTGCAGAAAAGTTTTATGGCAATAATTACTAGTTTTTATCATATTTCTATGGTTTAGGAATAAAACATAATATATTAAATGAAAAAGCATGTTTTTTATTGAATCAATAAATGACAGCCAGCGAGGTATCTTATTATATCCTCGTCGGGGCTTTTATACTACCTGTTAAAATAAAATAAACTATAAGCCCCGATGAAACTTGAGATAAGCGGAACCTAGCTGGCTGTCATTTATTAATTCAATAAAAGTGGTGAAATACAAGGTGTCTTTTTTCACTCGATGTATGTAATACGAGTAGGAGTGTTACATAGTGCTTTATATTTAAAGAATACTGTCTGTGACGGCTGGACTGGCGGGCGGCGGCTGGCGCAGCTTTTTTAAAATAAAAATCTACAATCTCATTCCAAGATTGATGAAATTTTGCACACTTCACCTTCAAAACAAGAATAAGGTCACTGTCTACATGAAACTTCGAAAAACTATCCCACTCCTTAAAGCAGAATTTTGATACTGCCTGATAAAATTTCGCACTTTTGACATTTAGAATAAGGGAAAAAATAATATATATATCTGGTTTAGAAAAGCTCTGCGTGAAGCCCGGGCAACGGCCGGCGGGGCCTTCAGCTAGTCATGCAACATAATTTACTTGAATTATTCACATTAGTACATTAGTTTATATACAGATAGAATAATTTTTAGGCGTAACTGAAAATATTAGTTAAGGTTTTAAACAACTTTAAGGACGGGTTGTATCGGAGAGTTTGAACAATTCTTCAAATTTCAACGTTCATTTTCGGGTTCTGTGAAAGTCCCAATCAAGTTCTGTTATTATATCATTTTTTTTTATTTTTTTTTTTATTTATTAAGTTAAAAGAAATTTACATTTCGCTTTCTTAACTTAAATATGTAACATTAAATAAATAGTTTTCTAATTATTGTTCTAATAACTTAAGATTAAAAAGTTTTTTTTTAAACACATTTATACTCTCAGTTTTAAGTTTATCTGGAAGGAGATTGTATATTTGTACACCCTCGTGGCCAATGCCTCTTTTGCCACTTTCAGTTCTTACAGTATGTGTGTACAATTTGTTATGTTGCCTAGTATAATTATAGGCTATTAATAAGTATAATTATCATTATAGGCTAGCTGCTTGACAAAACTGAAATAATAACAGAACTTGGAAAAATCTTTCACAGAACTTGCAAGTCAACTCTGAAATTTGAAGAATTGTTCAAATTATTCGAAACAACCCGTCCTAAATAATAATTTTAGTGTGAATTAAAGTGGCCTCCCCTCGGTTCAGCCGCTCGCGTGATCAGCGCACATCGCGCGTAAAGACGCTCCACTCCTGCGCATTAGAAATAAGTAGTACAATACCAAAGCCGGGCGTGAGCAGCGTGGCAACGTCTCCTTCTGAAGGGTCTGTATTAGTATTTATTGCGGAGGATGTCTGTAGCTGTTGTCTGGCGCTACTCTCACCGTGAAATATGTGTGCGGGACTTTTGCTGTTGAACAAACAACTAGCAACAACTTTACTACTTTATCACGGAAAGCAACACGCTAGTTACGGAAGCGCCAAGCCCTCGCCGGTCCCGACGGATACACTGCCACATTACATTACACATAATACACACGGGCACTTTACTAAATATATTTCCCTGTAATATATAAATAAACATTATTTGTCTAGAACTCATGAGTTAGATCACCTCATACTAGTGTACTCCAATAACTTAGTGTTGATATATTCTATTGATAGCCTGTTCCTCTTAGAATGATATGGCTTATACGTGCCTAAAAACTTCAGTAGTCGTCACCACGACTTTTTCCACGAAGATACCATACAACGGAACAGATGTTCTAGCACAGTATGACAAGATTAATGGTGCTGTTGAATCAAATTTCTAAAGCGATAGATATGTTTAATTTTAATTATAATATTTATTTTTAAATATGAAGCAATTACTTTGTGATTAGACATTCTATATTAAAATAAAACACTTTGTTTAATAACCGCGGGTTTTGATTAATTCTCACACATCTACCGGTTTTGCTACAGTCAAGCTTCATCAGGATTTTAATTAAAAACTGTGTAAAATAAAAAAAAAAATAAAAAAAAAAAAAAAAAAAAAAAACATAACTTAACCTAACCTATACTAACCTAACCTATCCTACCATATCCTAACCTAACCTATCCTAACCTAACCTAACCTATCCTAACCTAACCTATCCTAACCTAACCTAACCTATACTGACCCTACGTAACCTATACTAACCTAACCTATCCTAACATATCCTAACCTAACCTATCCTAACCTAACCTAACCTATCCTAACCTAACCTATCCTAACCTAACCTATACTGACCCTACGTAACCTAACCTTTAATAATAATTTGATAAAAAGTTATTAAAGTGAAGTTACTGTGTAGCTACCTCTTTAACCGACACTGTCAGACCTTTGTTGGAAAAGGGACAAGCAGCATGGGAACGATAAAATGTGGCGTGCCTCAGGGCTCCGTACTTGGACCATTACTATTTTTAATATATATAAATGATATTGCTAAATGGGGACTTAAGGGTACAATACAACTCTATGCAGATGACACAGTGATTCTTTATCACAATAATGATTTAAATGAACTTGAAAAGGAAATGGAAAGGGATATAGCTTGCCTGGCAAACTGGCTGCGATTAAACAAACTTAGCCTAAACATAAAAAAAACACATTACATACTGTTTGCAAATAAAAAAAATGTAAGTCTTAATATAAGTCTTGATAATAACCGCCTTGAAAGGGCTGATGTTACAAAATATCTTGGCCTTTTCATTGATTCACAGCTCACATGGAATCACCAATTTAAACATGTTCTATCCAAAATTACTCCTATAACTGGTGTTTTATATAGACTTCGCGGGCTACTTCCTCCCTCTCTATTAAAATCGATTTACCATGCTATGATTCACTCACATCTAATATATCTCGCCAGAATCTGGGGATTTGCTACAAAAAAAATGATCAAGTCCAAGTCGTCCAAAATAGAGCCCTGCGAAATATTTTCAGTTTACCTTGGGACACACATGTCAAAGACATCTACAGAAACACCCAAATACTTCATTTTAATACCATTCCCACTTTTGAAATAACGAAAACTATATTACAAGTAATTCAACACTCGGCACATTCCAATACTACACTCTATTACAATTACGACGTACACCAACACAACACAAGAAATCACAACAAACTTCATATACCAAAAATCAAATCAACAAAATATGGACTAAGATCCCTAGAATACATAGCTCACACAAAATATAATCAACTACCCAACGAGATCAAATGTGCAAGTCAATGTAAAAAGACCCAAACTAACATGCTCAAACTTCATCTTATTAATGACTATCTGAAATAATAATGTTGTGTATGTCCCATCATATGTCCATTTAATACATACAGCTATATGTTTCATGTAATGCGTATCATTCCCGCAATGAGTTTATTAACTCCTGGGAGTACAATGCTTTATATAATATACTATATTCTGTATTGTATACTTTTAATAAAAAAAAAAATAAAAAAACATGCCTAAATACCTTTATTATTTTGAGTTCAGCCAAAACAGTACCTACCTAATTTGCAAAGAGTAATTGGTAACTAAAGTCGCTCATATGTTATCAGGAAAACCGACATAAGAAAATGTCATCAACAGAAATGACATTTTCTTATGTCGGTATTCCTGATAACATATGAGCGACTGTAGTTACCTATTACAAAGATACTAGATTACAAAGATACTTATTTGCAAAGAGTAATTGGTAACTACAGTCGCTCATATGTTATCAGGAATACCGACATAAGAAAATGTCATCAACAGAAATTATTTTGGCTGTCATCCCATACAACAAAAGCGAAATTTCATTTTACGTAATTAAAAATTAAAATGGTAAAATTCCTAAATATAGTCTGTTTCGTTTTATGGTAATTAAGGTAAATCAAAAATCGTATTAAACGTGGCCAGTGATCCCGAATAATTACCTATCTTTGTAATCTTGCATCTTTGTAATCTTGTATCTTTGTAATCTAGTATCTTTGTAATCTAGTATCTTTGTAATCTAGTATCTTTGTAATCATGTATCTTTGTACTCTTGTATATTTGTATCTTTGTAATCTTATATAAAATATATTAATCTTAATTGTTTGTAAAATGATTATAAGGAATTAAAATCATTAGTCTCCTTTCCAATCTACATGGAAGGCATTTCTAGTGCGTATGTGTACAGTGTTGTTAAATTTGAGTTTGTGAAAATAAAAACTACAAAACAGCGGTGAAACTGGAACATCATTCATGTGAACTTTCTGAACAGAATGTCCACCGAGAACGGTATCATGGTAAGGTGTATTGCATTCTACTTTAGCGAGGCGCTATTGCAGCCCATTTCATTAATATGCAAGAGAAGCTGCAAATTAAACTGCACTTTAAATATGCGCCGTTAATTTAAATAACGTTTTGTACGTTCTTAAACACACTAAAATAAAAGAAAAGTTTTATCGATAGAACCTTGATTGTAAACAAATTTGCTTAGCTACCATTAAAATACAGGGTTTTCCAATAAGAGGTGTTATTTTGATATTCAATCGTAAAAGATCAATGGTTTCGTTGCTTGTGTGGCACAAAGCGCCGTCTTGTTGAAAGTAAACGTTGTCCAGATCAATACCATCTAATTCCGGTCATAAGAAATCATTAATCATCTCTCGATAGCGCAATCCATTCACCGTAACTGTTGCTCCAGTCTCATTTTCGAAAAAGTAAGGTCCAATGACTCCGCCGGACAATAAACCGCACCAAACAGTCACACGTTGCGGATAACGAAGCTTTTCAACAATAATTCTCGGGTTTTCAGAGCCCCAGATGCGACAATTTTGCTTGTTGACGAAGCCACCGAGGAGGAAATGGGCCTCATCACTCAAGATGATTTGCATTTGATTCACTAAAGTGAATTTCAATGATTTCAATGCGTTGTTAAAGCGTGTATCGTTCCTTTTTTATCAATGGCGTAGTATCTACTTGTCAAATGTCAAAAAATGACAGCTTCAAAAGTAACATCTACCGAAATAGCAGACTATTCAAAAAAACACCTCTTATTGGAAAACCCTGTAGTAATTAATTTAAATGTGAATATCTTCGTGATCGCATATTATAGTGAAACACTGTAACTTAATTTGAGTGGACTACTTCGTGATGGCATATTATAGTGAAAAACTGTAACTTTACGTAAGTGGACTACTTCGTGATGGCATACACTGTAACTTTATGTGAGTGGATCACTCTGTAATGGCATATTGTAGTGAAACACTATAATTTTATGTGAGTGGACCACTTCGTGATGGTATATTATAGTGAAACACTGTATCCTTATGTGAGTGGCCCACTTAAACGTATAATAATATTCTAACCGGTTTCGTGTCAACCATGCCTTTGTCAGGACAGATATAAACAGAACTGTAGGTATGCGACGAACATAAATACGACCTTTAGATTTTTTGGACATGGAGAGGGAATGAACAACGAAAGGAGTGAGAATAGAAGGTGAACGAGACAAGCAAATGTAATAATTATGTAATGTGGAATAATTTTTAAGATTTTATCATTTTAACATTGAATTATGTAGTTCGAAAGCATAATATATAATTACATTTCTTTCATTTTTATTTTTTATGTGAAATCTCACAAGAGCTCCCTTGAATGTACAATGTAAAGTCAGGGATGTTATGTCGCCACCCGGTTGGGCGGCTTTGTGAGGCGGGTTAAGATAGGGGCTATAGGGAGAGATTTATTATTAGGATTATTTAGGCCCAGATTACATGAAGGAGAGGAACTAACTCGTTCCATAATAAAAACGAGTCTGAGAAGCTGCCCGTTCTCATGAAGCCAATATCAACTGTGAACGGGTGTTTGTGTACGTCGAGTTTCACGTATGCGCACCGGTTCACCGGGGATCAATGCTGCTAGCTCCTTAGAACAGGCTGCATTAAAATACCTGTAGAATAGACTCAGCATGCCAACATTGCGTCTGTGCATTTAATATGGCAATCGGTCTGTTTGGCGATTTAACCTTTTTTGCCTACTTTGGAAGTTAGTTAGATAGCAGAAATAAGCATACAACTCCAAGACCAAGTTGTTTGGCGATGTATCCTTTCGGCCTACTTTGGTAGTTAGTTAGTTATCAGGAATAAGCGTACTACTCCTAAACCGAGTTGTTTGGCGATGTATCCTTTCGGCCTACTTTGGTAGTTAGTTAGTTAGCAGGAATAAGCGTACAACTCCTAGACCGAGTTGTTTGGCGATTTATCCTTTCGGCCTACTTTGGTAGTTAGTTAGTTATCAGGAATAAGCGTACTACTCCTAAACCGAGTTGTTTGGCGATGTATCCTTTCGGCCTACTTTGGTAGTTAGTTAGTTAGCAGGAATAAGCGTACAACTCCTAGACCGAGTTGTTTGGCGATTTATCCTTTCGGCCTACTTTGGTAGTTAGTTAGTTATCAGGAATAAGCGTACTACTCCTAAACCGAGTTGTTTGGCGATGTATCCTTTCGGCCTACTTTGGTAGTTAGTTAGTTAGCAGGAATAAGCGTACAACTCCTAGACCGAGTTGTTTGGCGATTTATCCTTTCGGCCTACTTTGGTAGTTAGTTAGTTATCAGGAATAAGCGTAGATACTACTCCTAGACCGAGTTGTTTGGCGATTTATCCTTTCGGCCTACTTTGGTAGTTAGTTAGTTAGCAGGAATAAGCGTAGGGGAGGGGGGGGGGCATAGTAGGGTACTTAACGTTTAAACATCCCTAAAAACTAAAATAATGTGATTAAATTAAAAATTTTAACTTAGAATCATAGCTTAATTCATTGCGAATGCCTATGGATACATTTATGTTGATAACGTAATTAATCTAAGAGATGTAAACACTTAAATTAAAATAGGCATTTGACCCGCTATGCCCCGCGCATAGGGGTAAAGTGGGGTCTTCTATGGGGCATTGTGGGGTGGTCATAATAAGGAACGAAACACAACTTCAAAAAGAAATAATTTTATTTCTTAGCAACAACAACAACTTAGACAGTTTAAAAAAATAAAATTAACAACAACACTTTAGCATAACAAATTCAGTACAAAAACTTCTCTTCATTATTATTTTTGTAGGTTAAGGAAATCAGAGATCACGTAAAAAACTTTATCACGTTTCTTTAATCTTTTATAAAACTTAAACATTAAAAAAAGGAAATACAGAACTATGTTACAGTTAAGTAATGAATTACGGTTAGTTATAAACATCTCCTTTAAAACATCAATCAAGATAACAAAATGCACATAGAGTCACGTGGGGTAACCGTACGCGGAGTGTAAGTGTTCGCAGTGATGTTTCCGACAAGATTGTGCTTGTTAAGCGCCCGCGCGTCCCTTAATTCAGTAGCCTTCTGGATCACGCCGAAGGAGGACACGTGTACAGTGGATGCTGATTTGTCAATAAAAACTGGTAGGTAAATTACTTTTTTTCGTGCTTATACGAAACAATATTCCGTCCGTATAATACTGTAAATGCGTAGGTAGCTGGGTACACCTTTATTAGTGTTTCAGTCTCGGTGGATAGAATTTAATGTCAAGATCAGAGAAGGATTGATTCCCAAGTCTGAGTCGACGGAAGGAATTTAAGACTGGAAAAACTGAATTTAATACTGAATTAAAACACTTGAAAATATTTTTCTTGAGATTTGTAGACTTTGGAGATGGTTTCTTCAGGAGAGAAGTTTCTCTTGAGGGGTAGTTTTTTGAACTGACTTTGTATGGAATTCGGTTCTCTATTTATAGAACGTTTTCAAATGGAACCCTATTGGGGGAGTTTTCACCCCTTTCGTGAAGGGTGAGTTGGTTAGGTATTTTTCCTCTTTACAATTAATTTGTTTAGAGGAAAGTTATATTTTAATATTATACCTTTTACCAGGTCAGTTCAATTTACCCAAACCACCTCCTTCAGTCCCGTTTATTTATTTTATAATAAATTATACAAAGTTTCATATTGGGGTTGAAGCAAAATATCCTTGGTTTGAACATTCCCCAAAGAGTAAAAAACATATTTAGGTACAATTCTTTAAGATATTATGTTAGTATATAATTATTTCTTGATGTTGATATTTATTCTGTGGTCATATCTTCTAATATTTTCCTGTAAATTGGGTCTGATGTCATCATAGGTGGTTGCGTCAATCTTCGTTATCAGTTTTTGATAAGAGCTCCAAAGGAGAATGTGGAGCTGTGATTGGTTGAAAACTCGGCGGCCATCATGGAATTCCTTTCGGGTAGTATGGAGGGGGTTTCACGTAAATACTGGGTCGCCCCCTTAGGGAGGTCCATTCCGTGATTGGTGACTCGTCAATGAAGTATGTTGAGCTGTGATTGGTTGAAAACTCGGCGGCCATCATGGAATTCCTTCCGGGTAGTATGGAGGGGGTTTCACGTAAATACTGGGTCGCCTTCATAGAGTGATTCATTCCGTGGGTTGGAGGTTCCGAGTGAGGTGCTGGATGGTTATTTTCAGATGTATTTCAGATTCTGCTGTTATATTTCTATGTAATTGTCTTGATTAATCACATACAGCACAAAATTTCATTAAGTAATTATGATTTGAAGATTTCCAATTGTGTCGGCGATACGGTATCGAGCGGTTTCGGGGTTTGAGTGCTTTTGTAATTTTTACGTAAATATGAATTCCTCTGAAAGATTCTGGAGGTCTGGATACGTATGATACAGTGCTTTTCTTAAATTTTTCATCTCTGTTACCGATGTGTGCTATTGTGTAACCAGCTGTGTCAGAGCCACGTGGTCTATGATAATTTTTAGTGAAATATTGTTAGTTAGACGAGTGCAAAGTGATAATTCTAATAAAGATAACCACTTATCTGATTTTTAAAGTTTATTGAATTTTGGTGTGATGGGGTAAGTGTGCTGGGGTAAGCGTTCGCAGTTGGACGAGTGCGAACACTTACCCCGATAGATAAAATTGATTTTATAGCATAATATTTCAACTCTCGTTATTTTTTTACAGTGAAATATGCCACGTGTGTACGTGAGAAAGCACCCGGAGAGGTCAGTTTGCACTCAAGAGCAAAAAGAAACTGCAAAAAGGCTTATGAAAAAGGGGAAGAGTCAGCAGGCTGCTGCAGATATTGTTAAGATCAGTGAAGCCTAAAACTAAAATGAATAGCAACTTCAATGGAGAGATATCGTCCGACATTTACACCAGATAAAGAGGTAGATTTTTAGATAAATAGATACTCAATTTATCGTGCAGATGTCATTTTTTTGTGAAACTGTTGATCTAATAATTATTCATTTATTTTCAGGCCGAAATCGTTGATTATTGTAAAAAACTGACGAAATGTTCTACGGCCTGACTATGCAGACAATGAGATAAATTGTTTACGAGTATGCTAAAATCAACAAGATCGAGAACAGATTTGACAACATTACAAAAACGGCTGGCAAAGATTGGGTGTATGGATTTCTAAAACGTAACCCTGTTTTAGCTTTAAGACAGACTACTCCCACAAGTATTGCGAGAGCTATTGTGTTTAACGTTGTTCAAGTTCGGCGGTTTACGCAAACTGAAAAATGCTTGCAAGTCTGAAATAAATATCTCAAGTCCCTATAAAAAGAAACTTCAGCAGAAGCAGACAGATGCAGATGCAAAAATGGTCCGAAAACCATTATTTAAAACCATGGAAATCGGACGACCACCTCTTTTCAAGAAAGTCACACCACAAAGAATCACCACAAAGCGTAAGGCGGGAGATTCCAGCGTGCATAACTGTTTAAAGAGCGCACAAAAACAGGCTTCTAAGGACTATTTTTGCCCACAATGCAAGGAGAAATATCGAGATCCACCAACAGAAGATTGGATAGAATGTATCGTGTGTAAAGCATGGTGGCATGAGAACTGCACAGACTACGATAAGGGGCAATTTAAGTGTTATAATTGCAATGGGAGGTAACTCTTCGCGGTGCGAACACTTACCCTACGGTATGCGTATACTTACCCCGCACACGGGGTAAGTGTACGCAATCGACATGCATGTAAACTTTTTTATATAACTGTTTGATTTATGAACCATATGAGGTTTTTATGGTTGTTTTAGATGCCTTAATAATCGATCATATTAATAAACAAAAAAATTGAGTAAAATACCTAAAGCTTTTTAATACAAAAATCCCAATGTAAAAATTGCGCACGGTTACCCCACGTGACTCTACATGAGTAGACTCTTCATCTTTTTTATCCTCTCCAGCACAAGAGTAGTGTGCCCATTTTGAACATTTTAGGCAACGTATCCATCCCTCGGTTGACTCTGACCACAAGTAACCACAATATATGCATTCAGTATCTTCAGCACCAGCATATTCTTCTGCAGAGCTTTTGATGCCTTTCTTTTTGATAACCTTTCTCTTTTTTGGTTTGATGGATTTCAATTTTAAATCTTTAGCTACCCTCTTTTTCTGTTCTTTTAGTTCTGCGGCCTTTTTTACGACTAGAAGCTCGTTTTTGTACGGTGATTCTGTGATGATTGCTGTTTTTCCTCGTTGTTTACTAAGTCTTTTGCATGTTCTGTTCTCCTTAGGCACTGGCATTATTTGTTCTGGAGTTGTTGCAAAACTCGAGGGCCTATCGATCATCCAAGAACAACCAGGTTGTGGAGAAGGTTGCACAGGTGGGGTTTGAATATTCCTTTTCTGTTGTGGTATTTTCGATGGTGGTGTCTTGTTACCGGTCAAAATTTCTAGGAGTGGTTGTCTGGGTGGCGTCTTGGCACCAGGGTCACCTTCTGGGGTTTCTTGTCTCATTGAAGTGTTGTCTCTCTGCGAAATGGCTTCGTTAACTAAAGGCACCTCAGCAGGCTCAGGATTGTCTGTAGTGTCCGCGGGTGCAAAATCTGCGTCAGTAAAAACATCCTTGTTTACAGGCCATATACCTGTAGCTCTGAATGCATTAATAGCAGTCTTCATTATTGCTGCAGATACAAAAGCTTTTCCGAATAGTCCAGCTTATAGTCACAGACCATGAATGCTGTTCAGTCTTCCTCTTGTATGTGCGCACCATGTTGGCTAAAAACGTAAAAAATAAATGTATTACAACTTAGAAGTCTTTAAAACGGGGCAAAGTGGGGCACTTTTCTAAAATCAAAAAAGGGGCATAGTGGGGTGCCCCACTTTGCCCCAGGCGCCATACCCCACTATGCCCCACCGGCTCGTTCAAAACTAAACACAAACTTATGACATGTTACCTTTGATTCAATGACCTTGTGCTTGTTGATTAAGAAATCCGGAAGGGAACTGATTAATAATAAACTAAAACACACCACAGTACACAAGTACGTTTTAGAAAGAATTGCTGTTCAATTTCACTATTTTTTTTAAGAAAAACACTGGTTTTGATATATTTGATTACATCACACAGACGCGTCCCGAAATGACGTGGCTCGCGTATGGAGGTCACGCGTCGACCGACGACCAATCAAAGCGAGCCCTTTGAAAGTTTGCACAACGATCGTTTCGAGCTGCATGAGGCTCGCCCCACTATGCCCCCCCTCCCCTACTACTCCTAGACCGAATTGTTCGGCGATTTATCCTTTCGGCCTACTTTGGTAGTTAGTTAGTTATCAGGAATAAGCGTACTACTCCTAGACCGAGTTGTTTGGCGATGTATCCTTTCGGCCTACTTTGATAATTAGTTAGTGTAGTATATCATATAGGCGTTTGTGCACGACCGAAGATGGCCGAGGGTTGTCGATCGTTTCCGACTCGGCCGGACAGCGGGCGGTCGGGCAACGCGGGAGCTCATTCTCGTATATTCCTTCCTAGCAGATACACTGCACTGTACTTGATAAACAACTGAATAATTAATAAACGTCACTTCGTATAAAGAACCTATTTTATTTAAACAGTAATGAACATTACAAATTGGCGCAGCTGAAGTGATTTATACGTTGCGAAGTGTTTATTTAATGTCGTTTAGCACACACAAGTTACTTGGGTGTGCGGGTTACTCGACAGTTTTGCTCAGACGGATTTTTTATTGTCGCGAACATTTGAAGGTCGCTTCTGTAGAAGGACTTTTCAGAGAAAGGAGCATCAGTTGGGAAGAAGCTACAGAAATCCAGGCCAAGGCGGCAGAATCTTAATATTGAGAAGGAAGGAAGACTTGCCATCCGGTGGAGGAAGTTTCCGGTCTGTTTTATTAAGATTTGAAGGAAGGAAGACGGTCAATCCGACCTGAAGGAAGACGGTCAATCCGACCAGAAGGAAGACTAAACTAGCCAAGCAGTCAGCAAATTAACTAGCCAAGCAGCCCATCGCCGTGGACCCTGGTTGAGTTAAGTAGTCTTCTCTTTTGGAGGTTATTGTTGTCGAGTTGTGTTGGTATTTTTGCTGTGTCATTGCTGGTTCGGGTGTCGGACCAGGCATCTGGCAGCTATGGAGTCAGGAGGAATCCCACGGTTTAGCCACTTACGTGATGACTGGGGAATCTTCCGACTGAGGATTGAGCAGTTCCTGCTGATCCGTGATGACACAAAAACCGTCAAACTCGATGCATCTCAAAAGAGAGCATATCTGTTGAGCTCTCTCGAAGCTGAAACGCTCACTTTATTGATCAATTTATGTTTTCCTACCAAGGTCACAGATACGTCATTCGATATTTTATTGGAATTATTAGAAAAACATTGTTCTAAGCCAAAGTCGGTTTTTAGGGAACGAGAATTGTTTTTTTCAGCTAAACAGTCGCCGGGGGAGTCGGCTAAGGACTTCGCGGTGCGCATACGCGGTCTTAGCACATTTTGTGAATTTGGGACGCGTTTAGAAGCGAATTTAGCGGATGTATTTGCTCTGGGGTTGATTCCTGGGAGAGCAAAGGAGAAAATCTATCTGGAGGGACCTAGTCTGTCTTTCATTAAGATGGAGGAACTGGCAATTAGGATTGCGGGGTTGGACCATCTAGGGGTGAAAGTCAAGGATGAGGGTTCTGTAGGTAGTTTTGTGAGTACAATCAAGAAAAAAACGAACACATGGGGGGATCAAAGGTCGCGTTCTAGAGGGAAACAGGAGTTTTCAAGAACGGATTCACGGTCGGGAAGCCCTAGTGTTAGGAAATTCTCGAGTTTTAAGAAATGCACTTGTTGTGGAGCGAATCACGCGTTAAGTGATTGTAAGTTTAAAAGCGCAAAATGCTTCATCTGTAAGCAAGTGGGTCATCTTAAAAGTATGTGCAAGAATAATAAAGTGTCTCCGTTGTTTGTAAAAAAGGCAATTCATAAAGAGCACATTGCATTTATTAGTCCGTATAAAGTCGAGATTAAAATTAATGAGATTTCATGTTCAGCTATGGTAGATAGCGGTTCGAGTGTATCGGTGATTCCTGAGGTTGTTTTTAAAAAATCGTTTAAAAATATAGAGTTGTCAACTGACAAGCGTACAATTTCTGGTTACGACGGATATCCATTAAAAATCGTGGGTAAATCAATTTTTTCGGTAACATACAACAACACTAAAAATAATATGTATTTTTTAGTTGTCGCTAAGGGTTCAGAATTAATTGTGGGTCGTGATTTCATGGAACTTTTCAACTTGGGAATTGCGCCGATTATTCGTGATTCAGTTTTTTCAGTGAATGTAAAAAAAGAGGAACTTTTTAAAGAATTTCCAGAACTTTTGTCAGACAAATTAGGGAAATTTAACAAACATAAAGTATGTTTTAAAGTCAATCGGGATTCAAACCCAGTGTTTCATAACGCGAGACCGGTACCGTTTGCGTTAAAAGATAAGACGGAATTCGTTAAATCGGGTAATAATCAAGCGGATTTCCTTTCACGCTTGCCGTTAGAAAATGCGATTGAGGAGCACAATGATGATTTTAGTGCAGATTTTGTGAGTTTTATAGAAGAAGGAACACAATTAGATTTGCGTTCGGTTAAAGCAGCGTCCGTTTCAGACTCAGTTCTACAGCAAGTAGTAACTCATCTGAGGCAGGGCTGGCCTAAGTCTATGAAACGTGACAATATTTTATGGAATTTTTGGGTTAAGAGAAACGAACTTTCTATTGTAAATGATTGTTTGTTCTGGAACCATAGGATAATTATTCCAGTTTCTTTACAAAATCATGTGTTAACCTTGTTACATAGGTTGCACTTAGGTATAGTCAAGATGAAAGGCGTTGCGAGAGCGTATTTCTGGTGGTCATCGTTGAACAAGGATCTAGAAAAGATGGTTCAATCATGCCAGGATTGTGCTGTTAATAGGCAATCACCACCAAAGAGTCAATTAATTGTTTGGCCGAATTCAGGGAGAGTGTGGAGTCGTTTGCATATAGATTACTGTGGGCCTTTATCAGGCAAGATGTTCTTAGTAATTTGCGATTCATTTTCTAAATGGATAGACTGCATCGAAGTTACAAAGGCAGATAGTACTCACACCATTTTAGAATTAAGAAAATTTTTTGCGATTTTTGGTAACCCTGAATTGATTGTGTCAGACAATGGTACTGCTTTCACGAGTGAAGATTTTAAGAAATTCTTGAGTGAAAATAACATTAAATTTATGACGTCACCGGTAAGGCATCCGCAAAGTAACGGACTAGCGGAAAACGCAGTGAAAACTGTAAAAGGTTTTCTTAAAAAGGTGATGGTTGGTTCTAGCTTACACAAAGATTATAGAATAAAACTACTGAATTTTCTGTTAGATTATAGAAACTCGCCTCACTGTTCGACGGGGGTTGAACCCGCTGTTTTGTTAGTAGGCAGGAGGCTTCGTTCCTTGTTTGACGGGTTAGTTCTACCCAAGGTAGGAGAGCTAGAACTAGACTCAGAGTTAGTCAAGCGTGCAAACGATAATATTGCCAAAAGTCAGAATAGACAGATTAAAGGTTTTGGTGGAGCCAAGGCTCGCAAATTTAGGATAGGTCAAAAATGCCTTGTGCGAGATTATCGCCAAAATAATAAAGTATTATGGACAAAAGCTGTGATTTGTAAGTCTCTGGGAAAAAAGGTTTTCATTGTAAGAGTGGGAGATTCGAATGTGACGTGGAAGAGACACTTGGATCAAATCAGAGAGCTGTCAGTAAGCTGGGGTGAGGAGTTCAACGGGTCGCAGTCCGCGTCTGAGATCAGTTGGAACGACCCTCAGGAGTTGGAGACCTCGGTTTTACTACGTGGTTTTAAGGGGTATTCTCCTGATTTCAGGTTGGCAGATGTGGAAGGTGCCGGGCCAGGACCATCAAGAGCATCATCAATACCAACACAAAGGAGTCCGTGGGCGAATCGACTTCGGCCCAGACAAAATACCCCAGAAGAGCAGGCTACTTCTCAAGTCAACATTATAGAAGAGTTATAAATTATGTACATATTATTAATTGTGTGAAATATTTAGTTTGAAATATTTAGTTTATGTGTGTGGTTTATTTTATATGTTTTTTTAAGTATATTGTTGACAATGATAAGATTTGTAGCTGTAGGGTTACCACATAAAGCGGTAACTAGGAACCCTATATCTCTGTTATTTAGTAGTCGTAGCGCTGCAGTTAGAGAGGGAAGGGTGTAGTATATCATATAGACGTTTGTGCACGACCGAAGATGGCCGAGGGTTGTCGATCGTTTCCGACTCGGCCGGACAGCGGGCGGTCGGGCAACGCGGGAGCTCATTCTCGTATATTCCTTCCTAGCAGATACACTGCACTGTACTTGATAAACAACTGAATAATTAATAAACGTAACTTCGTATAAAGAACCTATTTTATTTAAACAGTAATGAACATTACAGTTAGTTAGCAGGAATAAGCGTACTACTCCAAGCGAACATCATTTTAAGAATGGTTGTATTAAGTAGGCTTTTTCTTTTAGTTAGCTAAAATAATATATTATACCGACTTTTAAATGAAATAGGTATCCAAAATGTTAGTCGTTTACTTTGTCAGCGGAGCTCTGTTAAAATGAAATTATTTAAAATAAATGGTTTAGCAACGAAAAAAAGGTGTAGTGGCTTTATTAATTAAAGGCGTGATACACGAGTACGTAATTTTGTACCCTGATGATGCTTGTGCTAAGCGAAACCGGTCGGTCACAGCTTAAATAAATAAAATTTCGTGGTTCTAAAAAAAATAATTGTTTTATTTTCAAGAATAATATGTAGTTGCACCAAGATTTAATTATTATTTATTATTTTATTTTCGTAAACTCTTGTTTCATGTTACCTATATTTTTTTAACCTATGCATTGTTCAATCTTATATTTTATGTAATCTGTATATTCTTATATATTATGTAAACTCTTTATTGTTATTGTATTTAAAAAACATAATAGCATTGTATGTAAAAGCCCTATGGGCGTTTAAATAAAATAAATAAATAAATAAGATAGAATATTGACTCTTCACTGTTGTGCAATTTATTATTTTAGATATAGACTAAATTTTGCTCTGTACTCGTACACAATTTTAATACTATTTTATCACGGGCAATATTCTGTTCTTACGTATTTTTAAATATTTCTTTATAACACTGTTTGTATATAATTTTCTCATAAATTTCAATATGTTTTATTATTATTATGTTGTCTTATTAGAGGTTCATATTGACAACATGTATACTTATTAGTACCTATACATGTTGTTTTATTGGAGGAGAAAATCCATAATTGGTTTTATTTTGGCTATACTGAACAAAATGATAAAATACAGACTATCAAATATGATTTAAGATTTTCACGGCCAAAAGTATTTTTGTTATTTGTTTTTGGGGTGTTATGCCGTGTTGCGCTAACTCCTTCTTTAGTCAATGTTTCGGACAGCATTGTAGTGTCCATCATCAATATAACATCTGCCAATAACACATCTGCCCTGATGATGGACACTGCAATGCTGTCCGAAACGTTGGCTAAAGAAGGAGTTAACGCAACACGGCATAACACCCCAAAAACTAATAACAAAAATACAGACTGTCGATTTCCCGAAAATAAATAAAACATTTGTGCAAAAAAGCTTCCTAAACTACGGTACTAAAGTCTACAACACAATACCACTCTCATTCAAAACTCAGGACAATATTATAGGAGTAGTACGCTACTCCTATAATATTGTCCTGAGTTTTATAGTAGTGTACTACTCCTATAATACGGGATTAAGCAACACAATACCTAATGCCTATTGTGTTGTACAACACAATACCACTCTCATTCAAAACTCAGGTGAGTTTTATAGTAGTGTACTAGTCCTATAATACGGGATTAAGCAACACAATACCTAATGCCTATTGTGTTGTACAACACAATACCACTCAAAACTCAGGACAATATTATAGGAGTAGTACGCTACTCCTATAATATTTTCCTGAGTTTTATAGTAGTGTACTACTCCTATAATACGGGATTAAGCAACACAATACCTAATGCCTATTGTGTTGTACAACACAATACCACTCTCATTCAAAACTCAGGTGAGTTTTATAGTAGTGTACTAGTCCTATAATACGGGATTAAGCAACACAATACCTAATGCCTATTGTGTTGTACAACACAATACCACTCAAAACTCAGGACAATATTATAGGAGTAGTACGCTACTCCTATAATATTGTCCTGAGTTTTATAGTAGTGTACCACTCCTATAATACGGGATTAAGCAACACAATACCTAATGCCTATTGTGTTGTACAACACAATACCACTCTCATTCAAAACTCAGGACAATATTATAACATTTAAATCACAAAACGTAAAGAATAGATAATATAAGAAATAGATAAAATTGCAATAGATTGAAACCGAAACATCATTTCAGAAAAAAAAACATTATTTAATTACTTTATAGTATCCATACGAATGAAAGTTAATCATATGTAAATGTAATCCTCAGTACGGGAGATCCTAGTGAGGTTGTTGTTTATTCTCGTTTTTTACTGCTGATGTGTATGTTGTTTAACTGGGCGCGTATGCATATTATTAGTATGTTTGCGGCAAAACAGCATACAAATCAGCAGTAACTACCAGAGTCAACAACGACCGCGGCCATTTGCATTTAACTGTCGTTACTCGATGGAACTGACTTAATCACGTGACACTTCAAATTACGTCGCGCCTTACTTTAACGTCTACCACTGTGACGCTTCTGCACTTAACCATTGTGACGCTATAATTCCGAATGTAACTATCGCCTAGCCTCGTACACTATAAGAGAAAACCTGAAGAACATCGTGCGCGAGTTCCTTATAACATTCGTATATTTAGTGATTAGGACCGCTTTCAAGTGTAAAGTTATGAGTGATGGCACACTTACGTGAAATATGTTCTCTCGGAAAGTTAATCCTGTCTAATAGGCACCTGGTGTGGGTAGGTACTGGGTACTCGGTAATAGGTACTAGGTACTGTACTAAGTACCAGGACAAAATGCTTCACGATTACATTGTATCAATTCTTGTAATTCGAGTGGTGTTTACTGTTTCTGTGAGAAAGGAAATGCTGATCACAATTGTGATCATGTTTTACATACTAGTGTGTCTACAGTCATACTAGTCTGTGGAATGATGAATACTTGAGAGCAGGTGAATGAGTTTGTGTATGGAAGACTGGTCGTGGTTTGCGATAACAAAAAACTGTCCAAAGACGCAAAGTTAGCGGTTCACAATGATACCTACCTTGATATATGGCAGTGAGGCAGGATGAAAGTAGATGGAATGCTGCAGAAATAAGTTAGCGGTTCACAATGATACCTACCTTGATATATGGCAGTGAGGCAGGATGAAAGTAGATGGAATGCTGCAGAAATAAGTTAGCGGTTCACAATGATACCTACCTTGATATATGGCAGTGAGGCAGGATGAAAGTAGATGGAATGCTGCAGAAATAAGATCCCTGAGGCGTATGCTTGTGAAAGATTGTGGAGATTAGCAAAGAATGCAAGGCGTAAGCGTAATGAGTGATTAATGAGTGTAATGAGGTGATTTTCTGACAAAAAATGGCGCTATAAATATAATCAAATCATTAGTACAACTAAAAGGGACGCATAAATGGTTTGGGCACGTAGAGCGAATGAGTTAAGGAAGGAGTGTAAGGATAACATATATGACGCGAATACGAACGGTAGGAGATGTTGGAGACGTCCGAGGAAGACATGGCACGATTAAGTGAACCGAATTGAGTCGGATCATTGTCAAACAACAGGAAGGTATACATGAGACGATGTATGAATGTTTTTTTGACGGTCGAAACTCTCTGCTTATCCGTGCGGGTAAATGACACTATGGTAAGTTAGTTAGTGTGTCCACCGTGCATAACTGACTGCAACATTTTTTATTAATATGTTAAATTGTATTTATTTATAAATATTTGTAAATCATAGTCTCTATAAAATAGTGGTAAGTACTCTACTATATTACAGCGGGTGTAGCAGGTGGTGAAATCAGGCGCCACCAAAATGGTCATAAGTACAGTTCTTCAGTCACAATCGTCGATCCATAATCTCTCACTGGGAAAATAATATAAAATACTAGCTGACGTGTACTCGGCGTTGCTCGGGGTTATGAATGGTTTAGAGTTAGAGTAAAGATTTGAGGTTGTGAATTCTAGTGTACCAGAAAACTGGCTCTTTTAAAGGTGGTTATAATATTATTATAATGAATTGAAAGTCTTTGTTTTCTGTCTTGATCGGGTCAGGTCTTCCTCGGGCGTGCCTACTTCCACCATTCTCTTCTGTACACCACATTGATACTACTAGAAAAAACTATATAATATCGAGCTTTATTCGACTCCGCATCTAATGAGATGAAATGGAATGCCGTGCAGAGATAATGTGAAGTCTTCCCCGGGTGTCTCTGACTTCCTTTACCATTCAAACCTGACAATAATAAGAAAACACTTTTCAGCGAAATCGGTTCTGTAGTTTTTGAGTCTATGGGAGACAAACAAACAAAGAAAAAACATTTTTGAGTCTATAGGAGACAAACAAACAAAGAAAAAACATTTTTGAGTCTATAGGAGACAAACAAACAAAGAAACAACATTTTTGAGTCTATGGGAGACAAACAAACAAAAAAAACAACATTTTTTTAATACATATAAATACATAAAAAAGTTACACTATGAGAATAATTAAAATTATAATTTTAAAAAATAAAATTTTATTTCGAGTGTAGGTCTGTGATTGTAACATTGTTTTAATGAACTTTTATTTGTTTTGATTTCAAAAGTCATTTTCAAAATTGAAACTGATCTGTCAAAAATTCAAACAAGCGATTAAGTCCTTACCTAAAACATAATATTTCGACAGAAAAATATTAATGTTTCCGTTTTTTAAATTGGAAATGATGTGTCAAGAATTATTTCCATCCCGTGATTTTTCATGGGTCTGTGCTATCATAAAATAAAATCTGGAAAAGCTCAGTGTTTGCACTTCACCAGCTTCAGAGTAATTTTACCACAAAAGACGTATTTGATTTGAATATGTTTTGTCGTTCACTAAGTTCGATTATTTTCCATAAAAAATGCAATAATAAAGTCAACATTTATGACTTTTCCATACAAAAAAGCTACGCTTTTCTCTTAGTGTGGTGGCTAATCTAGAATAATAACCCGATAGCAAACATATCTCCAGAAATCCCTCGAGGCAGGCTCGGTACAAGGCAGAAAAGGGTGTAGCAGGGGTTCTCAACAAGTGGACCACGCTGCTTGAAATGACTTCATCCTTAGTAACTTTTTTAAACAATAACTCCGCACAAGAGGCCCTAAGAAAAATAGCTTACATCAGGGTCTATATCATCTATGGGGATGCTGTACGTAGTGTCTTTTAAGAAAATAAAAGGAAGGAAGTTCTGGAAAGGGAGGCGTGGGCGGGAATCCAGGGGTCAGTGTGTCCGGGAGTGACGAATGTATGAATCTATATCTCATACAGCGGTGCAAGGCGATGGGTCGAGATAGTCCATCTTGAGAGGTCAAAGGTTCTCTCTTAATCGGTCTCTCAGTCGCCACGCAGTTGGTGAGCAGGCGCATACGCCGCCAAGACTTTCAAACTTCACCCCATGAATGTGGAACCTGCTAATTTACCAAATGTTGTGAACCACCTGGGGTGACCTATGGCAGAGTTGGTGGTTGTGTAATAAATGGGTCCCGGGTGGCGGTAATCTTCCTTCATGCCCATCTTATTCCTCTCCACTCATCCTCCAGCCTTACAACCGTCTCCAAACATACCTCAATTGGGGTATGGGCCATAGTCCAACTGACTTCGGGTAGTTAGGGCTCTTGTAAAATAATATCATAAAAATAGTGAACTCAGCCCGGACCATCTGTACATGTGCCGCCCGTACCACTGCGCTCAACAGGAGTACAGCGCGCCGGCCGGGGCAGCCAGATAGACCATATCCGCAAATAGACAATATCCACAAATAGACCATATCCGCAAATAGACCATATCCACAAATAGACCATATCCACAAATAGACCATATCCACAAATAGAGCATATCCGCAAATAGACCATATCCACAAATAGACCATATCCACAAATAGACCATATCCACAAATAGATCATATCCGCAAATAGACCATATCCACAAATAGACCATATCCACAAATAGACCATATCCGCAAAAAAACCCTTTAGTGACACCGTGCGTCATGGCTTTCATCTGATCAGAAAAATAAATTTCATTGAACCATAAAAAGGTTTAGAATCCCCTTGGTGGGGGCAAGCTAGAGCCATTCTGTTTAATTATTGGGCTAAGTGACTTTCTTAATAGCAACACACGCCTGCTACTACCTGCACCCCTGGGGTAGACACTGTGCTTCTGCCGCTGAGAACTACATTGTTACCTCCCTTTCTGATGCATGCGTCGTTTACGAGAAAGAGGAAGAGGTAACAACTGAGCTTTCAACGGTACTGACTGATGGGACAGCCGCAGCTCTCATAGTGTAGAATGCGTTTAATTCACAGATTAAATAAGTCACTAACGGAATTGAAAGAATGAACTCTTTTTGGATTCTAGGATTATTCAAGTTTTTAAGTAGACTGTCAACACTGATTCATTAAGGCACTACCAATGCGACTTAAATGGAATATAGTATTTGTATGAGTGGACAATTAGATACGTGTTTGTATTGTAGCGCCCTTCGGGGCAGCCGGACGCGTCATGCCGTCCTCCAACCGCTTTGTTTTTTTTTTTTAGAATTTACAAGGGAAAAGAGACAATATCCCTTTGAAATTATTTTTAAAATCAGTTAATCAACATTTTAAATTAACTTACCAATTAGTAATCATAACTTTATAGTAATGTTATTAGAGTGCAGTGTGTGAAAAATGAATAATCGCAAAATTGTGCTAAAAAATATTCGAAATTCGCTGAAGTTGAACTTGGGACGAGGATCGGTAACTGTAGGTACGCCAGATGTTTTCAACGGAATTTTTAGAAACTCTGAAGCCCCTAACAAGTGCCAAGGGTAATTTATTATCCCGACCGTCGCTTTTTATTGCTGGAACATTGCACCACTAACACAATCACCAGGAACAAGATTACATGGAGATGAAAGATGGACTTGCCGAACGTCACAGCGGTGCTGCCGAGGTCTGTTTTCTATGTGAGGATACTGTGTCAGCGCTTAATTAGCAGCAGACACATAGCTGGACGGATGATGAACCTCGTGCTGGCACTGTTGGTGGACGCGGTGCACTCTTTCGCTGCAGTAGCTGGTTCAGTTTCCTCACCACCTAGGATTCTTGCTGCAGAATCCATCTTCGTGTCACCTGTTTCTGTACTTCATCACCTGTTCCTGTACTTAATTTAATTTAACTTAATTTAAATTTATTTTTGTAATATTTATACTTTTTTGTAATACCCGTATCAACTGTAAAGCGCCCCTCAGGTGATATCTCACAAAACGGCGCTATACAAATTGTCCAATAAATAAATAAATTTGAGTCTACAATGACAAACAAATTAGTCCAAGATAGTCTTTGGGTGACATTGTAGACTCAAAACTCTTGCAAGTATTTCATATAAGTATTTTATAAGAATCTTTTGGGCCACTTTTGCAAACAAGACGACCCATGAATGTGAAATGTAACAACAAACGCGCCAGTAGAACTTTACAGTATGAGAGCTGTGGCTTAGGCATATCACTTCAATTATTTTTATAAGCAATAATTATTAGCCTGAAACACTCATCCACATTGAAAAATCACTCATCCATTCATATCACTTCAAGTTCAAGTGATTCACTTGAACGGTTACGTAAATAGTAAAGGACTTAAAAGCGAGCCTTGTGGAAATCCGGGCCTTTAATACGAAAATAATTTTGCGTCAGTTTACTTGAAATAGGATGTCAAAATGAACAGGATTTCTGGTACAACAAAAACAATTATGTGAGAGTTTTTTTCATCACTCCCTTCCCTCCACCAACGGTAACACAAGTTTTCCTACCAAAATATCAAATTGATAAACTTCAATCAGTGTTTTAATGCAGCAGTACGGCTCATAACCGGAGTTTCTAAATATTCGTTCATTTCAGAACATCTTCGTAACCTTCAGTGGCCCAAGCGCCTCAAAGAATCCAGTACAAATTGTGCTGGATGGTGTTTAAATCCATCAATGAAATGGCCCCACCCTTCATCTCTGAAAATTCTGGTCTGAGGCAGTCAACTCTTAGATCAGCAATATTATCAGCTGTAGGCAGACTGATCGAATCTAAGCGCAAGCCAAATACTAAGAACGGGTTGTTTCACAGAATTTGAACAATTCATAAAATTTCAAAAGTTGATTTTCAAGTGCTGTGAATGTTTTATTCAAGTTGTTTCATCATTTCAGTTTTGTCAAGCGACTAGCCTATAATGATATGATAACAAAACTTGAATAGGACTTTCACAGAACCCGAAAATGAACGTTAAAATTTGATGAATTGTTCAAATTCTCCGAAACAACCCGTCCTTAGTTTGGAGATCGTGTTTTCGGAGCATCTGGGCCGAAGGCTTGGAATAAACTCCCTCCAGAACTAAGATCCATAACAAGTCCAACAGAATTCAGGTCTAAACTAAAAAATTACATTTTTAAGCTGTCATACCCTTAAATTAAATATAACATTCCTGAGAGAAAGTTCAGTTATATCCAATTTTCCAATTATGTCCTAAATCCTGTATCTTAATTTCGCTAATAAACAATTAGTTAATGTTAATTAAGTGTTAATCTCAAGTGACCTACCAAGTAAGTATGGTCATGTATATTATCTCCATATTTAGTTAGTAGATCATTGAAGAAGTGTATTATACATTTGAACAGCGCTCTCGAGGTAATTTTGCATAAAAACGGAACTATGTAAATCATCCAAATATTATTATTGTCCGGGCTGATTCATTCTCTTAGAGTAAAACGCAAGAAACGGTGGAGAGTTCAGGCATACCATGAAGTAAATTTCATGCCGAATTTCCATGCGATTCCATATAGATTTTCAAATAAATTTCCATATTCGGTGTACTACCACATATTGCAACAAGATTAGAAACCGATTCGGTGAACTTGGAGAGTGATTTAGGGTGACTTAGGGCAGCGGAAGTAAACGGAGGTTCCGGCGAGTAGCGGGTGTTTAAAAACAAATTGCCTACATCCGATATGTATTGCGCTTTAAGTGAGCAAGCGGCCTGTGAATACTGATTCCAGAGGAAAACGCTAAGAGGTGTTCGAGTGGATGCAAACAAATAGTGGATGCCATTCTCTTGCTACATTCAGAGACGATTCGACCGAGGCTAGAAGAAAACGATAACAAGCGGTTACGGCTTCTAATATATTCCAAATAGCAAATAGCTCCCTTTGCTATTTGGAATGTATAAGAAGCCGTAACCGATAACAAGCGGTTACGGCTTCTTATACATTCCAAATAGCAAATAGCTCCCTTAGATTTACATGGCTTCCTCCCCTTTCACCCAAAGTATAATAAGTTTTTTAAATTATGAAAGCATAATTATTAACCTTAAAATTTTATGCAACGTTTCAATGCATATATTACGATGTTCTCGTGCTTTCATAGAAACATACTTATAATTATTAAATCCTGTCACAAGGCGAATAATGTTCAATTACATGAACCGCGTCTGTTCCGACTCGGAAATTTATTAATTTATTCACGCCCTATTTGGGACATACAAAATATTGGATTTAAAAAAATAGGTTTAAATATAAAATAATATACGTGCATGATGGGTAATTCTGGTAATTCGTCTTTGGAAGACAAACAGCAATAATTACCGTAATAACTATAATAATATACGTGCATGATGGGTAATTCTAGTAATTCGTCTTTGCAAGACAAACAGCAATAATTACCGTAATAACTATAATAATATACGTGCATGATGGGTAATTCTGGTAATTCGTCTTTGGAAGACAAACAGCAATAATTACCGTAATAACTATAATCTAGCTAAATAAAGAATAAATATTTTCCCCATTTGTTTCATATTTTTACCGTCTTTCGCTTAAAATGTCAGATTCTCAATTAATTGTTTTTTTTAAGTATTGCCATTTAAAAAAAAACAAGAAATAAACGAACTAACCTTTTTGATAAAATTGTTCAACTCTACTTTTGATTGTTCTGAACTTCTGCATTTGATCAATCTACATTATGTACAAGTACCTAAACAAACGACTAGATTACATAGACTTGGTTGTGTATATTTCATTCCAACTATGATTTGTATTCCTCAGTACAACGTTTACTTTAAGTTTAGTAATAGATATTTAAATGATATGGATGTATTTCACAATAATTTTACCTTAGCAAAACTCAAAAGCCGCATACGCTAACTATTTCTACCTAGTAAAATTCTGATAGTGGCAATTTTACACATTATTTCACGTTGATTTGGTGGATATTGGCGAATTATCTATATATTTTTTTTGTATTTATTATTTCTACAAAATGATATGTAAAAGCCACCGGGCGTTTAAATATAAAAAAAATATATATATAAAGAGAAGCCCGTATTAAACCAGTTTTGTAGTTTAGTAGTAAAAATGACCACACGATTTATTGGATAACCAACACCCTACCATAGGTGACCCCGAGTGATTTGCAAGTTTGATGACTTAGCAAGGGTGTCCGGGTTTATGCCGGGTCTTGCGTTTGCCCACCGACTGGTTGAGGGAGACCTTCTGATCTCCGGTCGGACTCTCTCGATCCATCGCCTTGCACAGCAGTTTGAGGGATGGATTTATACGTCCGTCACTCCTGGAAACATTGATCCCCAGATTCATACCCACCTTTTATTTTTTTTCCCATAAAGACCCTCCAAACATCATCCCAAAGATATAGTCCCTGAGGGAATTTGATGTTAATTCATTAGATGAAATTCTCAGGACCGCCTGTATGGAGCTAATGTAAAAATAGTTTCATTGACCTGAAAATTCTAGACTGAAACTGTTTGGAAATATCCACTACAGTTCGAGTGAATTTAATGTAATATATAAACGAGGATTTTTGTGCTTTACAGTTTAGGTACTCCCTGGAATTGTAGCGTTTCGGTTGTTCCACATGATGGGTGATTTATGACTCTGGGCGCTGGTGAACTTATCCGAAGGCTTGTGTTCAATTTAAAAGTTATGAAGTATGTTGAAATGGGATAACAGTTATATATGAAAAATAATTATTTATTCGAGGGATTAAGTTTCCCTATACTTGTCCTTGTGGCGGGACTAAGCTGTTTTGTTTTTAAGAAAGAAAAATCAAGTTTAAATTGGATTTTGACTGGAAATGGCTTCTGGTTTTATTGATGTAATAAATAGCCTCTGGGAAAGTTCTAATGCTATTTAAGTTCAAGAAAAAATCGAAAATAAGTTTGTTTTTGTTCAAAAAAAGTTTTCAGGCTTTTTTATATTCAAAGAGATTTAACGGTTAGGCAATTTAAATGACCGGTCGGTGGTTGAGTTGACATCGCATTTGGGTCCCACCCAGGCGTAATTTATTTAATTCATTATTGTTAATAACACATCTGCCCTGATGTTGGACACTGCAATGCTGTCCGAAACGTTGGCTAAAGAAGGAGTTAGCGCAACACGGCATAACACCCCAAAAACAAATAACAAAAATAAATTTCTTAATTCGTAACTTCAACACAAATAAACTACACATTCTTTCTAAATACATTCAATTAACAATAGAAAAAAAATAAATTACCTAACTTTTTTGTTTATAACTATTCACTCTGAACTAGAGTGTTTTGAACTCCTGCAACCATCGACTTGAGCAACCAGCAAAATACATGTTTCTACAGCACTAGTTCCGGGACTAACTACCACATACATGCAACTCTTTCTCGCCTTCATACACTTGGAAACAAATTTACCTCAAATATCGACATATTTAACATAAGCTTACTTGTATTTAAGAGATACCTGAATGATATTTTTACCAGAGAGAGAGAATATTATTAATTAGGAACATCGTATAGCATAGAGCGAAATAATAAATTTTACATTCTTCTTATTGTTCACATGTAAATAATGATTTATTACGAACCTAGATTATAATTTTATTTCCGTCTGAAATTTAAAAACCAGTTTCTTATTTTTTCTTTGTTTTTTCTTAAATGTAAATGACAGTTCACCGATTTTGTTCTTAACTCTATGGACAAAAAGAAACAGATTGACTTGACTGAGCGCCCTTCGTGGCAGCCGGATGCATCCTAACGCGTCCTAAGCGTTAACCGCTTTGTGTTTTTTTAGTATTTTTAAGGAAATTGAGGCAACATCCCTTTGAAATTATTTTAAAATCAATCAATCAACATTTTAAATAAACTTATCAACCATTTATTAGAACTTTATAATATGTGATTCGAGTGCAGTGTGTTAAAAGTGAATATTCGGATATTTTGCTCAAAATATTCGACATTCGAAACGAACGTCGATCGGTAAATGCACCCCAGATGTTTTCAACGGAATTCTCGGAAACTCTGAAGGGCCTAGCAAGTGTTAGCAAGCTAAACCCATGGTAATTTATGATCCCGACCGTCGCGCGTCGCTTTTTATTGCGCGCAGAATGCACTGCTTCAATAATCACCAGGATGGACTGGCCGAACGTCTATGTGAGGTGTCAGTGCTTTATTAGCAGCAGACACATACCTATTTAGACGGATGACGAACCTCGTGCTGGCACTGTTGGTGGACGCGGTGGACTCTCTCGCTGCAGCAGTTGGTCCAGTTTCTTCACCACCTAGGATTCTTGCTGCAGAGTCTCCATCTTCTATATTCGTGTTACCTGTTCCTGTACTTCATTTTACTCAACTTAACTTCACTTTATTTTTGTAATATTTATATTTTTTGTAATACCTGCATCAACTGTAAAGTGCCCCTGAGGTGATATCTCACAAAAGCGGCGCTATATAAATTGTCCAATAAATCAATAAATAATCTATACTGATTTTTGTAAGGCTTTCGACAAGATTTCGAGAAGATATAAAAATATACAATTGTATAAGCTCAGTAGATGATTGTAAAAAAATAAAAGAAGATATTAATAAATATTGCATAGAAAATCAATTATTCCTAAGCATAAATAAATGTAATGCGATAACATTTACACGTAATTACCCAATCATCCATTCTTACCACCTGAGCCACATTCCTGTTCAACGAGTTGAAAAAAATCAGAGCCCTTGGAGTATTACTTGACTTTAAATTGTCATTTAAAGATCATATTGAACACGTATTAGAAATAGCCTATAAACAAATGGGGTTCATTTTTCGCATCACAAAACCATTCAATAAACCTTTTACACTTGAACTACTATTTATGGCATACGTAAGATCTCATCTCGAATTTGCATGTCATTTGGAATCCTCAATACCAAACTTATATTAACTGAATTGAAAATATTAAAAAAAACAATTTTGAAACATCTATCGTGTCGCTTTGAAAATCATCAATGTAACCCTATCACTCCTTACAATCGAAGAAAAAAAAATGAAGTACTGTTTCTATATAAGATCGTGAACTGGCCTTATTGACTCACCAGCTCTATTATAAAATATTGCATTTGGTTGCCCGGAAAGCAATACCAGATCGAATACCTTATTTAAATCTAAATACACCCGAAACTCTTTACTCGAATCTATCTGCGAAACTTACAATTCCCTAAGAGATTTTGATATTTTCCACTGTACCCTTATTTTTTTTAATATCAAATTAACCTTACATGTACTTAGACCAAAACAATTATTTTTTAATGTCCATCGAACCTCTTCTAAAAGCCCAAAAAATGGTAATACGTGTCATTAACAAGCGACCGACAAGGTACCCCTCCACTCGACTCCTCATAGAGTATAAGGTCTTAAACATACGACATGTCCACCTAAAATTTTCGCTAATACATTTTCTGTTCAAATATAAAAACAAAACTCTTTTACAACACAACTACAACACCAGAACAATAACCAAAGGTCACTACAAAGTACCTTCACTACATACCACGTCAGCTCAAAGACAATTTTTCTTCCTATCTCCTAAAATCTTTAACCTTATCCCTGAAAACCTTAAAACCGTGAGTCAATCCCATACCTTTAAAAAAAAATTACGAAATGGATCCTTACACACGGAATACATTACATCTATAATACCCATACATTCTACACTCTATCAATTTAATCACCTTTCAGACAAAACATAATAACTCCTTATTCCCTAACTTAGCGGTATAGTATGTAGATAATTAATTAGTGTGATCTATTTAATAATAATTTCTCAAATTTTTCATCTTCTTATAATTCTCTAACTTCTCCATCATCTTCTTGCAACCCAAACTAGCTATACATAATTTTTCTTTTATATATTATAGTAATGTATAGATTCTATGTCTGCAAACTGTAAAATTCACCCGCCATAACACAGGGTCATCCATAGCATGGAGGGTGAAATATCACAAAAAATCACATGTTTTCTCTAAATCTAAGTTTTGTGGATCATTTAAAACATTTATTTCAACAATACTCCTAAACACATCATGTAAACCTACAAATAGCTGAAATTTTCTGTTTTTGTTTCTTGTGTTTGCATAACTTGTTGCATAGCTTTTATCAAATGTAATTTTATTGTTATTTTTTATGTTTCAAAGTATCTGTCAAATTAAAACTATACTACCAACCATGTAAAAGCCCTCTGGGCGTTAAATAAATAAATAAAACATGTATCAATAAAATAAATAAATTTTCGTCTATCCTTTTCGTATATTTTTTCTTTTACTTATAACTTTTATTTACTTTAAATATCTTCTTTCTTCCTAACCTGTAACCATAAAAAAATATTGCAAATGGAACTTAACTGGTTTATTTTATTTAATTATTAAAGACAATATTAGAAGGTTTCGTAAATATACTCAAATAAAAAAATCTACCATGTACTATGTACGTTCATTGTTTTAAAATTATATTTTTTGTTAGCTAAACATAAAAAACTGTATCATGCAGTAAATCACGTAAAATATGAACCCATTTATAGGTCCACAAGAGCTTTTATAGTAAATAAGTAAAAAATATTTTAGTAAAACCTCAATAAAGCAGAATATCAAGTTAGAAAAAAAAATTAATCTGAAATAAAAAAATTGTTAATTGAAGATTAACTACAATTAAATAGAATAGTAATGACTTGATTTTTTCCCTCTTGCAAGCATCAATTTAATCATTTGACATTATAATAAACTGACATTTACAAGTAAGTGAAGCCGTGTAGCTAAACCACAAATGATACAATGGTACATAAGCATAATGACGATTGGATATTAAAATCATTCAACCCAATGACGGTAGATTGTATAGGTTCGTTTATCTGAAAAGTTAAGAACTCCAAATACCGAAACAAAGTTGTAATGATTGGAGTATTCGGCTCCGAGGGCGGCCGAGCAGGAACAGGGGCTTCCCGCCCGCCCCGCTCTACCCGCTATACCCGCCCTACCGTCCTGCCTGTCCGCCCTCCAGGAGTTTGGTGCAAAGTTTGCGGTAACTTTATCTGATTGTGATTTATAGCGGCGAGGATCTTCATGCCTAGTATTTGACCCAATTTTTCTATCACCGATGTAACACTGCTAACTCACTCACTCACTCACTCACTCACTCTAACATAAAATACCGCTTACGTAGTAAGTCACTAAACTTCTCATCAGCAAAGGAAGTAACTGATAGTAAAATGCAATACCTGCCGCGTAAGGTTCCCGACTTCTATTAAACGTCTGGAGATAGTGAGACTGCGGCATCCCCAATTCACATATTATGTTGTGAGGCTGAAGGTAGTGGCAAAGGAAATAGAAAGGTGGGGGAGTACCTGGCAATTCAGATCTGGTAACCAAATACTATAGCCATTTCAAGAACGACACTGAGAGTTTATTCCAATACACAAATAATTAACACACACAAATAATTAACACCGGTTTCACACTTCTTAACATTATTACTGTAGGTTCTGTGAACAGTAACTCTTGTTTAATAAATCAAAACCAAAATTCCCCTTGAAATCTTTTGAAGAGCCATCTGCCTAAATGCGGATATAAAGAAATTGTAGATTGTTTGTAATATTGACTTTAATTGCAACTAAATGCACAATAATTGGAATGTTCTGTTGTATAATAAAATAGACCTAAATAATTAAAAACCGTTTATATTTTTTTAATTTCATAAAATAAATTATACAATTTGTCAATGACAAATCTTTTTCAAACTTTCTAAAGATGGCAGGTACCATAAAATGCGAATAAAGTCCAATTGTGTTAACTCCCCCTGTATACAACGTGCACACTATTTTAAAACTTTATAAAACAATATTCTGTCACGAAACAACATTTAGCTTTTGAAAAATATCTGTCAAGGTTTACGAAAGTTCTATTAAAGTTTAAGTATCGTTTATTTATAAATAGTTGCTTTCATTATTTCTGGAACTAATCACAGATCTATACCCTTGTATATCAACGATAAAGGCATACATTTAAAACATCTCGCCGGCTTCCTCCAAACGTTGATAAAAAAAAGTTCTAGCTAGCTGTACATATATATTTACATTGATCACACACAGGAGGCCCTGAGGAAAATATTTTCTCTCAAGGTCTTTGTCATCTTTTCGGATGCTGTGTGGAGGGTATTTTTTAGGAAAGGAAGGAGAGGATGTTCTGGGAATTTAAAGGGTATGAGGGTTGGGAAGGAGTCTAGCAGATGGGCGAGAGACCAGTTAGAGAACTATCTGGGCAAAACCGATCCGGCCTACCACGCAGTTAGTGGTATCCGCCGCCAAGACCCAGACAAGCCACACCCCATGAACCTTGGCACCAAACGCAGCTAACCACCTGGAGTGATCTATGGCGGAGGTTGGTTATCCAATAAATGGTTCCCGGGGCGGCGGTAACCAAACCCGCTTTCAAAATTTAAAATAATTACATTAGCATTTTTCACCTGAAAACGTTTTATTTTAGCCCTGTGATCCAAATGTGTCGACTGTATAATAAGAAACAGTGTGCTGAAGTAGACATTTCGATCATTTATACTTGAGTCTCTATTTGTGTTATCTTGTCTTTCTTGTTTGTCACCTGAGAGAGCTTTTATATAATTTATACTTGAGTCTCTATTTGTGTTATCTTGTCTTTCTTGTTTGTCACCTGAGAGAGCTTTTATATAATTTATACTTGAGTCTCTATTTGTGTTATCTTGTCTTTCTTGTTTGTCACCTGAGAGAGCTTTTATATAATTTCATATTTTTGTTTTTATTTGTTATGTACATAACTTATTTGTTATGTATGTAACTAAACTTTGTTTATCCACTTAATTGGCGAAATAACGTTTATTCAAAAAATAAAATAATCTAAAAAATTAAGCATCCATTCGTATATACTTAATGTAGTTAAGTTAATTTTTTTTTTTTCAATAATTTTCTCTTTTTCACATTTTTGGGAATTAGTTTAAAACCCGCAGTGGTAAGTTGAGTGAGACTACTTCTTGTTCTGGCACTTGGCGCAAGAATTCATTTCATACGTTTTACAGAACCAAAACTCCAACTGCTTCCACAGATATAGTGACCCGGATTGGGTGCCTTCTATTATGTTTCTGAATATCGGAAAATTGTCTTTTACTTTCTCGGTTGTCTCTTTCACGTAATAATAAACGCCTTCAATGAACGGTTTCTCCTCAACTGGAACACCAAATGTCCAATGTGTCCTTATTTTATTTAAGAAATCGTCTCTCATCCCTTGGATGGAATTGATAGTCAAACTATTCGCTAAGAAATTCAAGGATTCTGTAAGGAAATATGATTAAAATAGTACTTACATAAAAAAAGTTATCAAACTTATCAAATTCCGTTTCATGCTTAATACACAACAAAATATAAATAGCACTTTGTGTAAACTTAATTAGTAGAAGAAACAACTAATTTACGTCGAGGGAGACGGTAAAAGATGCATTACAGTTCAATTTTTCTCAATCAAAGTAATATTCGAAGGTCAGGAAATAATAGTAAATAAATATATTGAGTCATTTTAAATACATGTAGAATTACGAAAGATTTTTTAAATATTTATGTTGAGGGATCAGTAGGATTTAAAGGCCCTGTTAAGAGTTCTACCGATATCTGGAGTCGGTGAATTATTTTCCCATTTGATCCATGGTGAGTTGGCGTGTGTTGTTCTTGTATTGTTTTGTATTTATTTTGCTTATATAATGCACTTGCATAATGTGAATTGACTAGATGATCATTTGTGGAAAAGTGTGTGGAAAGGTTTAGTATTTCCTATGGGGAAAATTTAACCCGGACATAAAGTCGGATAAAAATTAAAAAAAAACCTAAATACCTATTTTGTGCATGTTTACTTTCCCCGACGTAAATGGTTGTGTCCACTTGATATTCAAGTTAAAATCAAGTTTTGTCTTTTTAAAGAACCTTTCCATGAAAAATGCATTACTAAAATTTGGGTAATTATTCGGAATCGCTGGACAAGGATTATATAAAATATTTTTAAATAAAACATTCTGAATTACCTTAATTACTATAAAAAGGAATTTGACTGCATTTGGGATATTTTTATTTTTTAATTACGTAAATCGAAAATTCACTTTCTTTGTATGGGATGACAGCCATAAATCTGGAATGACAGCTGGAATGCTTTCTGTTCATAACATTTTCTTTTGTTGGTATTCCTGATACGAGTGTAAAATATTCCAACCTAACTTAATCCAACCTAACCTAACCTATAATAACCCAACCTAACCTATCCTATAATAATCCAACCTAACCTAACCTATAATAATCCAACCTAACCAATATCCTAACCTAACCTATACTAATCCAACCTAACCTACAATAACCCAACCCAACCTAGGAAAAAATTCGGTTTATGGGAGTCACTCGAATAACCGAAATTGAACTTGATTTAGACTAATTTAGGTCTGGGGAATCCGAATCTGTAAGAATTAGGTGGGGGTCACTCCCACCTAATTCTTACAGATTCGGATTTCCCAGCCCTAAATTAGTCTAAATCAAGTTCAATTTCGGTTATTCGAGTGACTCCCATAAACCGAATTTTACCCCCAACCTAACCTAACCTATAATAATCCATATTTACCAAAAATAAAATTGATCTACGTAAATTGATTCCGAATAAACGCACAGTTTATTGTTGTTGTTTATTGGTTTGCATCCCTAAAAAGGGAACTAGCGGGTCTAGTGTCCATATTGTCTCATATACTATAAAATAATGTATCAGATCTAGGGAAGACACTTATCAAGGGAAGACACAGTGAATATTGTAACCTGTACACTTACCCGTTCCTAGTTGTATCAATTTTTCCAATGAAAATAATGTTATTATAAATAAAATACAAGTTCCAGCCAGTTTGTACTGCGTGTGGATCAACATATTTCAATAATTGTATTCACGATGAAAATAAAAAATAAAATGACGGTTGTTAATCGTAACGATGACGACAGTAATATGATAACAATATTATTTGCGTATAATCAATATTGACGTTTCCTGCAATTTTAAATTAAGAAATAATATAAAATCTTTTTTTTTTTTAAATAATTTAATGAGTGAAATCTCAACTTGTAATATTTAATTATTGAATAAATATTAGCGGAACTAGAATCCAGAACCTTTCCGGGCGCTGTTCTACCAACTACCTGTTTACCTCGGTCATATTTAACTGTGTCATACTTCGAATAAGAACTACCAACATTTTCTTCATTTTCCTACCCGCACATTTTTATTGGTTGCTATCTTTATGTGTGATCGCAAGATTCAAATCGAACTAATCAATAGATTTCGCACATTAAAATAAAAAGAGGATTTATTTATCTAAGACGCTATCTTGATTGCATTTAGTTCGAATTGAATCTTGCGAGCATACATAAAAATTGCAGCTAGTAAAAATGTGCGCTGATGAAATGAAAATAATGTTGGTAATTCTTATTTTATTTTTAAAGATAACCTTATGTTTACAGGACAAGGTTTTAATGCAAAGCACAAAGGTTAACAGATTATAATAAGTAATAATTACTAGCCTGAAATGCGCTGTCGTTTGGAATAGAACCAAATAATAATAATAATATTTGGTTCGATTGCCAGACCAGCCAGACTTGTGAACTCAAGTTAGGGCCTTGATGTTTTTGGTGCCAGTCTATAAATTAATGATTTTTACGAAAGTATTCCAAGTATTTTGTATCGATGTGGCAAGAAGTCGTGAACTCCATCAAACCTTGTTCCTGTCTTGACTTGAAATTATCTTTTTTATTTTATTTTTTTTATTTAGTAAAAGATTATACATTTATATATATTATTTAAGAAATGTGTTGACTGCCCAACTAGGAGGATTCCCGTTTTAGGACAGTCAAATTAGGATGAGTATTAACATTTTGATAAGTTGTTTGATAAGTATAGTATTAAAATAATAATGAAATAATAGGTATATGTACTTTTAACTGGTGTCTAAGGGCCGGTTTTATAACCATCCGTTCGTTACGCTTAATACCATTTTTAACTAATATTTGGTCTACCACTTGATTTTGTCGTTTTATAAACGTTCGCCAGGTCAACGATTGGTTAAATTTCGATTTATGCATAACCCACTGGTTTTGGTGAGTTAAATGGGCAACGACCCGTTTTGTTGGCGCTCAAGTGCTTTTTGACAGCTGTCAGTAGGTAGTTGTTGTATTGTTAGTTGTCTTTTACCCGGCGTTCGCTCATTTGAAACCGTCCACTATTTTAAATAAAAGATAGTAGGTATAACGTAATTTGAATTTGTGAAATGGATTCCTCATCAAGCAGTGGAAGTGATGACGGGCGTTTGGCATTTCTTGGAGACACGTCATCTATTAGCAGTGAAGAAGAAGCTGCAGGAAGACGCAGGCGTCCGCGTGTTTTCATGGATAGACTGGACTATTTCAATTATTTTGCCGACATCGATTTCAAAGTGAGATTTCGTTTGTCAAAAAGTACCGTAGGTCAAATTTTGAATATAATTGGATAATATAAAGTGGGTTAATATTGTGTGAACAAATACTGCAAACCGCTCCAAACTTTCGAAATAACGACCGCTTTTGACAGCTAAAGTAATAACCAAAGATGAAAACAATATCAGAGACAATTATTTACCAAAAACATTGCCAGTAAAAAAACTTTCGGACCAAATGTAACCGTTGACCTCTGATAATGCAAATTTGTTTATAGTACCCAAAAGAAGATAACGAACGGATAGCGGTCCGCTAACGAAAAACGGTTCGTTACGTAACAGAAAGTTGGCACTTCGTTTATAAAACCGGCCCTTAGCCTACTAACATATTTTGTATAAATATGAATAACTGGGAGAAGAAATCGAATAAAATAAAATATCCATTAAACATAAGATAAACTGCTGCTTGGGTAGCATTCTAATTTAAAAGTACTAGGTAGGTACATATATACACATAATGATAAAGATTATAACATAAAGGTATCTTTTACATGGTTTATTTTTTGTTGGAGTTTTTGTTGTTGTTTTTGGTTTGTGTTTGATTTCATTTTTTGTGTAGTAAAAGTTCACTCTTCTTTCTACCTGAATGATGAAACCAATTAGTGGTCAATTTATGAAGAATAGCTGTGGTTTCGTTTTTCCAAGCATCAGTCATGAAGTTGTATAGTTTTGGACCTAAGAATGAGAAGTGTCTTTGAGCGAGAGATGATTTAGTTGTGAGTGGTACAATTGGATTTCTCCGTGAGTGGCGGGTGTCGTGAGAGTGGTTAATAGATGGGTAGAGGTGGCGTTGTTGATGGGTGTTTAAAATTAATTTTTTCATGTATATTTGTCTATCATCCAGACTCGGAATTCTTCAAATAGTGCATCGCTATGATATCTAAATGGTTTTTTGAGGATTACCCTTAGTAGTGATTTTTGAGCTTTTGCTAATTTGTCCAAAACAGTTTTGCACACCCACCCCAACCTAAGGATGCATAGTCTAGAAGTGACCCACACATAGCATCATAGATGAGTTTCAATTCTTTTTTACGTAAGATATTTCTGATTGTCATAAACATGTACGTAAGCTTTCTAACCTTTGTGGCAACTAGATCTATGTGTCCGTCCCATCTAAGATATTTGTCTAATATAACACCAAGGTATTTTATACTGTCTACGCATTCCAATTTATAGCAATTACAGGTAGTGGAGTCAATGCATTTATGTATAAAAATATTATGTGCTTCCTCGGGTTGGCCCGCTTCTGTCGCACTAAATCGTATAAATTTAGTTTTTTTTCCGAATTGAGTGTCAACAGATTATAGTCCAACCAAAGTTTTAGCTGTTTTATTCCACTTTCTGCTTTGCAGTGTACATCGTTCCATGTTTTTCCTTCAAATATTAAAACAGTATCATCTGCAAATGTTATAATATGATTGGAAAAATTGCTGTTACACAGATCATTGATATAAATACTCAACAAAATAGGTCCTAAGGTACTCCCTTGGGGTACACCAAATTCTACAAGGGTTGGATCGCTGACAGTGTCATTAATTTTAACTTTTTGGTATCTGTTAGTTAAGTAACTATCCATCCATTTGTATAGCAGTCCCTGAATACCTATAGCCTTTAGTTTTTTTAGAAGTATTTTGTGCGAGATGGTATCAAAAGCTTTGACAAGATCTAAAAAGAGAGCGATGGATTTATTACCCCGGTCAATATTATTGGAAATAATATCCGCCAGCTTAGCAATAGCAATTTCTGTTCCTAGACCTGGACGAAAGCCGAACTGGTTATTAGATAAGATTTTATGTCTTTCAAGATAGAGGGTGAGACGATTTTTTACAATTATCTCGATAATTTTTGAGAATTAGTTGAGTAGAGATATTGGCCGATAATGATGTATATCCGATTTGTTTACATTTTTATGAATCAATATTTTTGGATCTTGTAAATGTATTTAGAGTGTCTCAACAACAAGACACTCTAAATACATTTACAAGATCCAAAAACAAAATAAACACTGCCCCCGAAGACACTAGCCCAGAAGAAGATACTTTTACTAAATTTGCGTCTTTCGTAGACACAAAACTGGAGAAACTCAAAAACCAAATACTCGAAAACATTGAAAAAAAAATGTCGGAATTTCAAAAAACTACCGAATTTATTTGTCAAAAGTATGATGACATAATAATTCGTTTGGACTCCATGAATGAAGTTAAAGGAGAAGTCGAAAGCTTAAAAAGTGATTTGACAAATAAAAGTAAAATTATTAAACATCTAGAAACCAGACTGGCTTGTTTAGAACAGTCGAACCTCGATAACTGTATTGAAATAACAGGAATTGAGGAAAAGACAGATGAAAATCCCAAAGTAACTGCTATAAACCTAATAAAAAGTGCTAATATCCAAATAAGTACAGACGATATTACATCAGCAATAAGACAATATGACAGAAGACCAGGTCATCCAAAAAAAATTCTCTTAAAAATTAGAAATCCAGAAACAAGATCAAAATTATTGGCAAACAAGAAGGTGATCTCAAACCGTGAGAAAATGATATTCCTAGGAGAATCGCTATCTCCTTATTTTAAAGAACTGCTTTGGAAAGCCAAATTAAAGGGAAGAGAATTAAAATACAAATATATTTGGTTTAAAAATGGATCCATTCTAATGAAAGAAGATGAAGGAAAAAAAATCAGAGAAATAAAACACGAAGATGACCTCAATAGAATATAGAAGTTGTATGGTAAAAGGCACCGACAATATTTAATATATTAAAAATGGATATCGATTTAGGAAAAAACATTGATTTGGATGACAATACAGAACCTAATTTAACTATTAAAGATTCATTTACTTGCAAAAATTTTTTGAAACATTCAAACTTTTCTTTACTTTGTTTGAACATTAGAAGTTTAAGTAAAAACTTTGATGAAACCATAACTATGCTTGATGGCATAGAACATCGTCCTGAGGTATTAGTTTTTACAGAAGCTTGGCTAAAAAATTTGATCAATATACCTAGCATCCCCGGATACACAGTTTACAATACAAATAATAACTATTTGCAAAACGATGGTGTAGTTGCCTACGTGAAACGAAATGTTCAGGCGACTGTTGAGGAAATTGTTTTCCCTGGAGCAAACTGCTTAAGAATGCAGATATCGAATAATATATGTTTAATAGCCATTTACAGATCTCCGTCCCAGACTCATATAGATAGTTTCCTTGAATCACTGAGTGTCCTACTTGATTCTACATCTATACAAAATAAGGAAATCATTTTATGTGGTGATATAAATATTAATACATTAGATCTGAACAGTATAAAAACTCAAAAATACCTCTCACTTTTGGCTTTTCACGGCTTAAAGCCAATTATAATTTCACCTACAAGAGTTTCGTCTACTGTTTCAAGTTGCATCGATCACATTATGGTAAAATCTAAATTTGAACCACAGGGAGCTGTCTTCACTACTGACATAACAGATCATGATGCGGTATTACTGAGATTTATGAGCTTTAGACAAAAGAAAATAGCAAAGGAAAATGAAAAAATCAAAACCGTCATAAATAACAATCTTTTGAAGGCTAAATTAAAGGAAGAATCATGGCAGTCAGTCCTGTCATCGCAAGATGTTAATTCAGCTACTGAAAACTTCGTAAAATGTTTAAAAATTCACGTGGAAAGTTGCTCGTCGGTACAAAGTGTAAAACATAACATCAAATACTTAAAACCTTGGAAAAATGATGGAATTATCAAATGCCTTAGAACCCGTGACAAACTGCACAACAAATGTCGAGGAGAGTTTAATAATATTCAACTGCTGGCTTATTATAAGAGATACAGAAACTGGTGTACAAAAATTATAAAATATACAAAGCAAACGTATTACAGAAGGAAACTGGATAAAGTCAACGGTAATAACAAGCAACAGTGGAAGATTATAAAGGAAGCCATAAATATTCAAAAGGAGCAAGTGTCCATAAAAAAATTATTAATCAATAACAAAATTATCTCATTTGAGGAGGATCCACATATAATTACCAACCATGTTAATAACTTCTTCAGTGATATTGGTCCTACATACGCAAAAAACTTGTGCAGTGCTAATAAAACCAACGAAATGTATCTTGTTAACAATTTTATACCTGGTACTCAAGTTACAGGAGATAGTTTTGAATTTAAAACTACTAGCATTTTTGAAGTTACTAATGTTATAAATGAATTAAAAATGTCTTTTTCCTGTGGTATCGATGGCTTAAGTATAATGGTGTATAAACAGCATGTTTATGAGTTAGCTGGTCCTATAACTCATATTGTTAATCTTAGTTTTAAGAATGGCATATTTCCTTCCCATTGTAAAAATGCCAAGATTATACCTCTTTTCAAAGGTGGAGATCACAAAAATGTTAATAATTACAGACCAATATCTTTGCTCAATACTCTCTCAAAAATAATAGAAAGACTGGCTAAGTCAAGATTAGTATCATTTTTAGAAAAATACAAAATACTCTCCGACAGCCAATTTGGTTTCAGAGAGAACAGAAGTACGAGTGATGCTATATTAAAGGTATTGACCAAAGTTATAAACGCACTGGACTATGGCAACAAAGCTATAGCGGTATTTTTAGACTTATCAAAGGCCTTCGATACGGTTTCCCACGAGTTGCTTCTTAAGAAATTATTATCTTTAGGCATTAATAATACAGCTATGGGTTGGTTCAGATCTTACCTTAGTGATAGAACACAGCAAGTAGAAATAAATAAACTGTTAAGCGATAGTAAATCCATCTCATTTGGAGTACCACAAGGTAGTGTACTCGGGCCAATATTATTTCTTATTTATATAAACGATTTATGCAGTCTAAAAATTCCAGGTAACATTGTTAGTTTTGCAGATGACACTGCCTTAATATTTGAGGGTAAAAATTGGAGTGAAACTTTTGAAAAATGTGATACAGGTTTAGGAATAGTTAATAATTATCTGAGTAATAATATTTTAACTTTAAATTCACAAAAAACCAAATACATCACTTTTAGCATTTCTTATAAAAGTCAGCCGTCTACCTCTTATAATTTGATTATTCACAATTGTGTGCAAACGTGTAACTGCAACCCCTTGAAAAGTGTAGACAGCCTCAAATACTTGGGGGTAAAAATTGATAAATTTTTGAGGTGGAATGATCATGTCGAAATGTTAGTAAATAAAGTTAGGAGACTTATCTATATTTTTAAAGATCTCAGACATGTACTAGACAAGGAAAAATTAAAAACAGTGTATTTTGCTATAATTCAGTGCCTACTTTCGTATAATATAGTATGCTGGGGTTCCTGCCTGAAGACTGTAATAGAACCACTTAATATTGCCCAAAAACTGATTCTCAAAGTTATATACAAGAAAAAATTTACATATCCTACACAGTTACTTTATAAGGAATGTAATATCATGAATTTAAAACAACTATTTATCCTACAAACGCTATGCAGATTTTTTAACAATATTAGTTCTGCGAAAAGAACGCAACAAATTCGTACTACAAGAATTGGCTCTGGTCTGAACTTTATGGCAATTCACCCTAAATCCTCATTTGGGCAGAGACATTATTTGTACCAGGCTCCACTTCTATTTAATAGCCTTCCAGATCACATTAAATCGTCAAATTCCTTGTGTACATTTAAAAAGAATGTTAAATTATTTCTGCCATCAGAGGATTTCCAACATATTCTTTCATCTTTGTCCTTTTAAATTGTGGCATTATATTTTGAATAAGTTAATTTTTTCATCCTTTTCTTTTTAATGTAATTTTGTTATCTCTCTTTCTTCTCTGTTTAAAAAAAAATAATAGTTTGTTACATTTTTATTGCAATTAAATATCATGGTCACCCTACATGTTTACAGCATTATATTGTAATGAATAGGCTAATAGGTACCATGTAGGTATCCAATTCGCAGAAACGTCAATGTAACAATATTATTATCTTAATATTTCATTTTTTTTAAATATTGTACTATCTTAAATATATGTTATAATCTTTGTACTATTTTTTTTAAATATTTTGTAAAATTATTAACCTCAACACAGGCTTGTCCTAGTGAGGTTAAAAATTATAACTTTATGAAAAAGACACAATGTAAAGAATCAATAAATAAATAAATAAAATATAACAACTGATTGTTTTAAGTGGTTTGGGAATGTGCCAGTCTTGAAACTAAGATTACAAATGTATGCAATGGGACTCGCTATAAATGGTTTCAATACTTCCAGCAGATTTGAGGAAATTTTGTCTGGCCCACAAGCATTCGATGACTTCAGCTCATCTTTCATTTTCATGACTTCATTAATCGTTGTTTGAATCTCGTCTGTTTTAAGATTAAGATCAGTTGTAGGTATGTTGGCTAGATCAGATTCAGTTTTCTTACATTTTTCAATGATTTTATTTGCGAGAGAGGCTCCTAATGAAGTGAAATAGTGATTAGCAAAATTAACCATCAATTTGGGGTTAGTAGAACTTGTGTTTTTACTATCCAATGATTGTATAAAAGACGATTTGCTATTTTTTTGTTTTGGTAATTTTACGAAATATTTCCCAGAAACGTTTTGGAGTTATGGTGTTTTCGTATATATGTTTTTTGTAGAAATTTTCTTTAGTGGAAATAATTAGTTTTTTTACATAAGTTTCTATTTTTCTTATATTTTTCTTGAACTAGAATATTATCTGGTTGTCTTTTAGCATTTTTATGTAATTGATTACGTCTGTGGATGGATTTGACTAGGCCAGGGGTGATCCATGGCATGAGTTTAAATTGTTTGTTCGATATAACTTTGTTAGTAGTGTGATTAGATATGTAGTATTGTAATTTAGTGATAAATTGCTGCATTGCTTGCTCAGTGTCAGTCTGGTTTATTACGTTTTGCTACTTTTCTGTTGTCAGCTCCTCAATTAGTGCGTGATAATTTATTTTAGAAATATATTTTTTTTAGGAGGAGAGGAAGGTTTATTTCTTAGGCCGAGCGCTGTATTATAATGATCTGAAATTGTTGTGTGTATAACAAATGAGTCTGTGAAATCAATGTTTTTAACGTTGATGTGATCCAAGCATGATTTACTTGTGCCTTGTACTCGAGTGGGGGTGTCAATTATCGGAGTAAAGCGTTTTCAGTGAGAAAACATAAATAATCATCGGATTGGCGATGATTGTCAAGAATAGTATTAATATTCAAGTCTCCAATGATTATTTGGTGTTCTGGGTTTTCTGTGTTGTTAATGATAGAGTGGGGTGAATTCAAAAATGAATCGATGTTGTGAAATGATTTTGCTAAGCACAATTTTTAGACAATTTGCTTGTGTTAAAATGAGTTCATCGACTTGCGTCTGCATACCGTACCTGACATAGATTACTATACCACTAGCTTTATTTATTATACTGGTTGTGTGGTACTCAGTATAATTTTGTATCTTTTTGGCAGTGAAGTATTTATTAATCCAGCACTCAGTTAGAACTAGCAAATCGAATGTGAAATTAAGTTGGTCAAGAAATACGAGAAAGTCATCAATGTTGGTAATACTTCTAATGTTTTGGTGAATAATTTTCAGACCGTACGATTCCCAACAATATTTATTCAGTCTTCGGGATTATCAATCACATTTTTGTTACATGTGAGTACGGTTTCTTCGGGGATATCAAATGATACTGGAATCATTTATATTTTCTTTTTAAAAGTTATTTAAGTATACCCACAATGATAAGATTTGGGAACGTACAGGTGTGTGTGTGGTGTTTGAGTAAAATAATGTGTATATGCTTGTATTAGTGAGTCATAGTGTGAAAAGAATATTTTCCGAGGTAATGTGAATAGCTCGTGATTCTGTTGTTTGGCGTACGTAGACCCGTCCCGCTTTCACCCATACGTAAGCTAGCTTTTTTTCCGTAGCCGTCTTCTTCGTCAGGTAAAGTAAGTGTTTATTTGTTGTTGTTAAGTGTTCTGATATATAGACTGGCGTACGTGGTCCGGAAAGGCCTATGGAGCTCGTGTTAAGTTTGTTTTCCTTCGTGATAGCGCTCAAATTGTATCTTTTTACACAACTTAAGAATTCATCTCTTAAGTGAATGTCTTTGAACCGTACAATTATAGGCCGGATTTTTGTTGCGGTTGGCCTACCAGGAGCTCTAAAGGTTCTCTCGATATCATTTTTAATGGTGGTTGTGCATATTTCTTGACTTATGTTGAAAAGAATGTTATGTAAATTTTCTCCTTCAGCCTCCGGTATTCCTCTTATTTCGGCGACGAAATTTTTTTGTTGGCGTTCTTGATCGTCGAGTTTGAACTCGAGCATTGTTACTTTTGCTTCGAGTTCCATATTTTTCTTTTCGACGGAATCTATGATTTTCATTTTATGCGTTACTTTTTTCAATTCGTCTTCGAATCTCTCCATTTTTGAGTAGAAAAAGGTCATTGAATTCTTGAATTCTTTGAATTCATCATATAAAACTGTCACTTTTGATTGGATGCTCTTGAACTCTTGGAGTTCCACCTTGATTTGGCGGAGTTCCTCCATTAGAAGAGTTTCCCCTGGAAAAGAGTTTCCCCTTTCTTTTATCTTAAAATTTCTCCTCGTATTAACTACGTGTAAAATTGTTTATTTTTTTATGTTATTAAGAAGTAGTCCGTTAATAATTAATAAAATATAACGTTTTATAAAATGAAATGGAAATCGTGTGATCATTCTGGCGGCAAAACGTCTCTGACGCAACAAACAACCCTCCAGAAATTACCTCAAAATGTCTCTGACGCATCAGGCAACCCTCCAGAAACCACCACAAAACGTCTCTGACGCAACAAGCAACCCTCCAGAAAACACCTCAAAACGTCTCTGACGCAACAAGCAACCCTCCAGAAACCATCTCAAAACGTCTCTGACGCAACAAGCAACCCTCCAGAAACCACCTCAAAACGTCTCTGACGCAACAAGCAACCCTCCAGAAACCACCTCAAAACGTCTCTGACGCAACAAGAAACCCTCCAGAAACCATCTCAAAACGTCTCTGACTCAACAAGCAACCCTCCAGAAACCACCTCAAAACGTCTCTGACGCAACAAGCAACCCTCCAGAAATTACTTCAAAATGTCTCTGATGCATCAAGCAACCCTCCAGAAACCACCTCAAAACGTCTCTGACGCAACAAGAAACCCTCCAGAAACCACCAAGAATTAATCTTATTTGAAACAAACACTTTGTTTAACTAACTAACTAACTAACTAACCATCACGCCGTTTCCCCGCAGGGGTAGGCAGAGAGGACGGACCGCCAAACAACTCGGTCTTGGCACACACTCCTTGCCTCATTCACATTCATACATCGTCTCATACATACTCTTCTATTGTTCTGACTCTTGACATGGCCCGACTCAAGTATCTGATTCACTTGGTCGTGCCATGTCTTCCTCGGGCGTCCCCGACTTCTGCTACCATTCACATTTGCATCGTATATTCTCCTTACACTCCTTTCTTCGCTCATTCGCTCTACATGCCCAAACCATCTAAGCGTCCCTTTCTTGATCTTACTCATTACGCTTACATCAGCCTTGCACTCTTTGCGGATATCCACATTCCTCACACGATCATACATGGTTTTACCACACATACGCCTCAGGGATCTCATTTCAACAGCATTCAATCTACTTTCATCCTTTCTTTGCCAGTTCCATGCCTCACTTCCATACATCAGGGTAGGTACCAGCACTCCATTGTGGACTGCTAACTTCGCTTCTTTGGACAATTTTTTGTTAGCGCCAACTGCGTTCAGTCCTCCATTAATGGAGTTACCTGCATTTACTCTTCTTTCAATATCTCTGTCCGCCTTCCCATCTCTCGTAAACATGCTTCCTAAATACACAAATTCATCCACCTGCTCCAAGTATTCCCCATTCACAGCTATATTGCACACTGTTTTCGTACTTTCTCTTTCAAACACCATTACTTTAGACTTACTTACATTCATCATTAACTCATTCTTCACGCATACTTCGTTCATCCTAGACACGAGAGACTGCAGATCATCCATACTATTAGCAATCAGCACCGCATCATCAGCATACAACAGGCAACATACTTTCAGATTACTAAAATTCGCGCCCAATCCCACATCTTTCAATTCTTGCATACAATTATCCATGTATAGATTGAATAACCACGGTGACATTATGCAGCCTTGTTTAACACCTTTTGTGATATCAAACCACCCCGTAAAACCACCGTTCACTCTAACACATGCAACGCTTCCCTCATATAGAGACGCAATTGCCTGAGTCAGATTCGCATTCACTCCATACTTGGACAACACCTTCCATAGCTTTTTCCTGTCGACTCGGTCGTATGCTTTTTGTAGATCTACAAAGGCACAGAAAAGTTTCTGGTTTTTTGCCAGAAACTTCTCGGTGAGCATACGCAATGAGAAGATCTGGTCCATGCACCCCCTTCCACTCATAAAAGCACCTTGCACATCCCATATTTTATCCTTTGTTTCCTTTCTTACCCTTTCAATCAAAATTCTACCATACAGCTTGCCAACTGAACTTAGCAGGCTAATAGCCCTATGATTCCCACATTCCATACGTGACCCTTTACCTTTGTATAATGGCATGATCACTGCCCTTCTCCAATCTAAGGGCGTGTAACCTTCCTTTAAACATTGGTTAAAAAGATTGCACAACCATGTGAGAATTATACGGCTACCTCCTTTAAAATATTCAGCAGCAATATTGTCGAAACCGACAGCCTTACCATTCTTCATACACTTAATTGATCTTTCTATCTCATCCATGCTAATTTCGGTAACATTCAGTCCATCATCATTCATATTTGATTCGCCGCTAGAATCACTGTCACTCACTTCGCTTTCAAAGACTTTGTTTTCAACCACTAATTCATTTTAAATGTATTCACCAACCGGTTTCGCTTGGTTCAAGCTTTTATATATATATCCACAATATGCAAGTGTGAACTGTATGCAAGTGAGATAGAGATAAGCTTACATTATACATGGGACTAAATAATTGTACAAAATAAAGTGACGGAACGCCCTCTTTACTTATATAAATATATGCCCACACTCAGGACCGGCCCTGTGCAGGCGCAACTGGAGAAGTCCGAACCGGGCGCAGACTTTCAAGAAGCCAAGGCGCTGATACTAACTTACACCTAACACAGCGCCCTTTAGGTTTTTATTTGCACTTGGCACCACTGTGTATTTTGTTAATTTTTCATTTTTACCCTGATGAAGCTTGAGCCAATGAACACTTCAAAATAAATTTGCTTAAAAACAGAGTGTTTGATTCAATGACGTTACATCGTATATTATATATTGTAACTTCATCGGTTTGATTCGTTCACTAATACTATGTCAAACCACAAAGTTTTCTACATAGAAAGAAATGAATGTGCAAATATTTATTCAACACAATAACATAACTAACTAAATTAATAAATTAAATAAATAAATGTGTTGTCATAAAATATTAATATGTACTACAGTATGAAACATTTTAAAGAGACGTGTTTTATTTGCGAGATTTATTTATTTATTTACACATTGGGGTACATAAGAGTAAAAACGGTAAAATTAAAAAAAATTTACTCTAAATCATGAAATTTGTGTTGATGTTTCTGATTTAAGTTATACTGTATATATTCTTTTTGTCTACTAAATTTGTTTCATCTCCAATCCGAAATTTGACCATGAACGGAATAGCTTATTATTTACACAATGATGTTGATGAAATGTAAAGGTTCCATGTATGTTTTAATCTGAGTACTGTATGTCATATTATATAGAATTTTTAATCTGCGATATTAAGACAACCAAAGTTATAACTAGTCAAGATACACTTTTGAAGATTTTGGTGGTCTGTTGCGTGCACGACTCGTTTCCGTGTCAGCGTTACTTTCAAATGTTTTTGTGAAGTCAAATTCTTGCAGTAATCGCCCATAAACTCTGCTCATGAACTCTGATGCATCTTCAATTATGTTATTTCGTCTTCCAAATGATAGTATTTTGTCGTAAATAAATCTGAGGGAAAAAGAGTTCCTTTGGTCTAGAGTGCATTGGCGGGAGTTCTGCGGCCATTGGGCTCTCTTCCTGCCGAACCTGTCTTTAATCGCGTGCCTGAGTCTCGCGAGGAAGGAGCTCGAGTCGTGGAAACATTTCTCGTTATTACTTTGCCGGAGAGCCACTTCGGTCCCGTGGGCGTGAGCTAGATATACCACTACACTAATTAATAGGTACGCCCTGAGAAACTTCATTTTGAATTTTGTGCAAATGTAAATTATTACTTATACGAATTATTTCATTTTATCACGATGTCATTGAGAAGGTAATTTTCACGAAAATTTATTATTTTGAACGGTTTTAATTGACAGATTGTATTCGATTGTTTCTTTATAAAACATGTGTTCTATTTTTTAAGGTATTTGAAAGTAATTTTACGTTAAAATAAAATAAATAAATCTGTATACGCCACCATTTAATAAAAAATATATTTTTTGGTAAAATATTGGTGCAAAAGTAAAGTTAAAAAAAAAAATTAAAATGACGTCACAAAGTGAATGTGTAATTGTTGAAAAACTATTATAAGAGGAGGACAGATACTGCCTGTTGAGGTAGCTCTGTCCTCATTGTTGTCATACCTGACATACAGAGCCTCAATCAACTCAACTAGCAGGTAACTGTTCTCATGGTTGTCATACCTGATTCATGCATAGCCTCAATCAATTCAACTGGCAGGTTTCTGTCCTCACGGTTATCATACCTGATGCATGCATAGCCTTAATCGATTTAACTGGCAGGTCTCTGTCCTCATGGTTGTCATACCTGATTCGTGCAGAGCCTCAATTTGTCCTAAGAAAAAAAAATATCTAAAAAATGTAATCATCTTTCCAGTTTAAGCGGATTTCCATAGTGAGGTCTAGGTACGTTACCTCTTGCGGTTTTTTGTTCTTTCTTCGACGAGTGAATATGGTGGCTTCTCTTCTGACTTTGTTTAACTTGAGCCAGGTAGGTTAGGTAAGTTGTTGCTACTTTAGCTACCCTCGCTGTATCATACAGGAAACAGGCCCATGTCATCGGCATAGATCGCTTTGTTGCATTTCACGAGTGAAGGGATCTCATAAATTTGATTTCCTCGCCTATAGGTACATTAATTAGGTACTGTGCTCTAGAAAGTCCAGACAAACTATGAAACTATTTCACCTACAGCCTTTCAACTCCTAGACTCCAGACAGTAAACACTAGACAATCTAGAAACTTTGTTTCTTCAAAAATATATTTTAAGAGTAAGAGAATTTCATGGGGCACTTAAATCGGTTTGTGTTTTGTTTTTTCAATAATTAAGTTTCTCCGCAAAACAAAGGGTTTATTTATTTATAAAACTATCGAATCTCCCCCTAACCAGTTACCAATCATCTTTGTGACTAAATTAAAATAGGCCGCCGATGGCTTGGATTTTTATATTAACCTACTTTTAAATTAATATTTTATTTAGTGAAGTAAATATTACGTACCTTACTTTATTTTAGTTTTTAATTGAAAAAATATTTGGTTGTTTCATAAAACCTCTTTTATTGGGACAGGATATAAATCAATACCATTAATATATGATTCATATTATGTGGAAATGGAAATATAACGTCTTTATACATTTCACGAATATTATGACGTTACATTTTACATAATACTGCAAAGATTTTATAAAAAAATATTTACAGGAATTAATAATATTATGTCAATGAAGAATAGTACACGAACTGTATTTTTTAAGGTAAAAGGACTTAATCGAAATCTGGCTACATACGCTGATAGTTAATAATAAAAAACCTTGATCTTAACACGCGATAACTGCAATCCTCAGTACATATTTAAATGGGTTTAATTTGATATTTTTGGTTTTTCATTTTTCTTCTTCATTGATTTCATTTAATTTATACTACGTCAACTTAGTTACACATGGTTCTAATAGGCACTTGTTTCAAAAATGACCTTTGAATGCATTTTGTTTGTATCTGACATTTAATCGTTTTAACGAGGCGCAGTGCAATTCGTCACTTTAGTTGAATGGGGTTCTAACTTCGCCTTACCACGTTCTGAGGTGTCAAAGTTTGCAAAGACGGTTTCTCATAATCTTTGAACAATTAGGTATATTATAGTTTATCATATTTTAAAGGAAAACATTAAAAAGGACATAACCGTGTCTCAGAATGGCATTAGAGAAATGTAGTTAAAACCTTATGCAATGAATTATTATGCTCTAGATACCTAGTTGCATATGTATATTCTATCTGCACATTTAGGTATGTTCTAAAATGATAAGTACACGTCCTAGAGAATTGGGTAGGAATCTAGAGATAAGTGTGTCCAGGTGTAACGGACATGTGAATATATCCCTCCCGCTACGGCGCAGGCCGATTGGTCGAGAGACAAGTTGGAGAGGTCAAAAGGTCTCTCCAAACCGGCCTCTTCCTATCTGGTACGCCACTCAGCTGGTGGGCAGGTGCATCCTTAACACGCCTCACCCGATGAGCCCGAGCACTCCTGCTGAGTCACCAAACGTAGCGAACAACTTGGGGTGACCAATGGCAGAGGTGTTGGTTATCCAATAAATGGTTCCCGGGGCGGCGGTAACAAAATGAAACCAGGTTGGTAATTGGTAAATAGATAATGAGAAATTATCTTCGCAAACTTTGATAGATTATATCTCAAAGGTTAAGAGAAGTGGGAATCATGTAAAACCAAAGTGACGACACAAAAGTGTATATATTTATATACACTTTAGGTTAGTTTGTTAGTTACTTAGTTTTATAAATATACCTACAATATTTTCATATTTTTCAATACGAAAACATTATAGAATCGGTTAAATAGAATGTCTAGACTGTTATCTTTATCTTTATCCTTATCTTTCAAAAATCCGTGACTTGGTTGCTTTGTTCCTTTCCCATAAGTTGAGGATCAGTTCGGCTCGCGTATGTGTACGTCGCATAATATGTTCACACAAAATAATTTACGGCTATCTCGATTCTACATTATTTCTTAGCAATATTGAAATAAATGTTCCCAATTCTCATTGTTTAAGACTTCAATGCATGTTTCACCCGAATCCATTTAAAAATAATAATATTTTACTTGTGTCTCTATTTATGTCTCTTGTGTCTCTATTTGTGTCCCCTTCGTCTCTCGCCTCTCTTTGTATTATTTGGCAATTGAGTAAGCTTTTATATATTTATGTATTTTTTATTTGTTTTGTTTTTGATTTTAAATCGTTATTTAGATGAATCATATTTGTTGTATCTTATGTATTGGTAGATTTTTGTAATTGTATGTGTATTAACTGAGTTGCTATAGCTGGATTGTTCTCACAGAACACTTGAACATCTGTAAAAACGCAGTATAAATAAATAAATACTCCAGCATTATAAAAGTGGTTGAGTGAAGGTTTTATAATAATACTCAGCTAAATAATAGAAAGTTCGTTCGCCACCGGATATTAAAGAAATAAGCAATATGGATAGAAAAAGCACCTCGGGTCGATAACAAAGGTTGTGTGGCTTCGGATCTCCCTTCGGGTCACTGCTTCTAAAAGGCCCCGCTGCACTATGTAATAATAATAATGTATTGAGTGACATTCCCGAGGAATTTTTCAACGATCCTAACAACACCAGTTTGAGAGTATTTAGGCCGCTGTTGAAGAGGGTTCTGTGTTGTGCGAGGTTTAAGGTCGGGTATGAAACCAAATTATGTTATTTTAAACTTTTTTCGTTTTGTTTGCGTGATTTTTCATTGTTTTTCTAGTCATTTAAAATTGATTGAATAGGTTAAGGTTTAAGGTTAGGTCTCTAGTTTTACACTTCATACCTTTCCACTGAAAGCACCAGCAGTAATCATCACAATATGTACTTGTAAAAGCAAATATGATATGCATGATAGTTGTAAATCTCTAGTTTTACACTTCATACCTTTCCACTGAAAGCACCGGCAGCAATCATAACAATATGTACTTGTAAATGCCAATATGACATGCATGTTAGTTGTAAATCTCTAGTTTTACACTTCATACCTTTCCACTGAAAGCACCGGCAGCAATCATAACAATATGTACTTGTAAATGCCAATATGACATGCATGTTAGTTGTAAATCTCTAGTTTTACACTTCATACCTTTCCACTGAAAGCACCGGCAGCAATCATAACAATATGTACTTGTAAATGCCAATATGACATGCATGTTAGTTGTAAATCTCTAGTTTTACACTTCATACCTTTCCACTGAAAGCACCGGCAGCAATCATAACAATATGTATAGATTAAATAGATACAAAAGAGTTTAAGTAAGAACTTAAATAACTACAAAACAGAGATATATATAAAAAAGAAACAATATAATAATCATTAACTTACTACAATACAAAAGAATAAAATCCAAAGACAGTCAGTTGTAACACAGGCAAATTACTCTATATATATATATATATATATATATATATATATATATATATATATACATATGCATAAGATTATAAACAATATCAGTATAAAAAAGCTTGATCTATTAACCATTTTTTAACTATATTATTTAATTCGGTTGTGCAATTTGATTGAATTTTAATGTCCATTGAAATCTTATTAAATATGGTAGGCACAAGATAAGAGAAAGTCCGTTATCCCTATTTATTTATAATTTTTGTAATGTACATACCTTCATTTCTATCGTAATCTTGTGTCATATGCATGATCTACTTTTTCTTTGTATATTGAATCTGACGTTATGTTTTGACATATAATTTTAAACCATAATATTCCTCGAACAGATAATACGTTAACTGACTCATATAATAATTTTATATCTCTTCTTTATGCATAAATAAGTTTGTTTACCAAAAGCTTAGTCATGGAGTTTTGAATTGATTGTCTTGCAGGAGTTTCCCCAGGACGTTATTCAGTATCTGATTGTAGATTCCGCTAGTGACAAGTAGATTATCGGCATTATGTATTAATACCCACTCGTTCATAAAAATGTACAGTTTTAAATCAATAGATAAGTCTATGTTGTAAGTCATTAGTAATAAATCTTAACTGTAAGAAGATATTAGTTATACCTACGTCTAAGTGATGGGGTATGGATTAAATATATAAATTAAGTTGTAAAGCGACCTTGAATGGGTTGTATAACTACTTTAATTGTTTTTATTAGTATCACTATTGTGTGGAAGGCATTTTTAACAAAAATACAGAATTATTCGGGATCTTGAAGATACTTCTCTCGCCAGAGGAAGAAAACAACAAAATACATTTAATGTTGGGCGCGCGTCATATTAAAATTACACCTATACCTCACACCTAAGTTCAAAATATAATATAATATTTATTTGCTATCCGTCCTAACTTGTAGTAGTTCAAACTTATACCTCATGTCTGTGTTCTAAATATAATATAATATTTATTTGCTATCCGTCCTAACTTGTAGTAGTTCAAACTTATACCTCACGTCTGTGTTCTAAATATAATATAATATTTATTTTGCTATCCGTCCTAACTTGTAGTAGTTCAAACTTATACCTCATGTCTGTGTTCTAAATATAATATAATATTTATTTGCTATCCGTCCTAACTTGTAGTAGTTCAAACTTATACCTCACGTCTATGTTCTAAATATAATATAATATTTATTTAGCTATCCGTCTTAACTTGTAGTAGTTCAAACCTTGAAAAATCGTGCTCGTTTTTTTAATTTATTTTTTACACTGACCCCACACAGGCCCTGAATAAAATAATTTCCCTCAGGACCTATGTCATCTTTGGGGATGCTGTGTAGGGGACTTTTTTGGAAAGCAACAAGAGGAAGTTTTGGGAAGGAAAAAGGTCTGAAGGGTGGGTAAGAATCTGAGGGTCAGCGTGTCCATTTGTGACGGACGTATGAATCCACCCCTCCCACCGTGGCGCAGTAATGTTCCGAAAGAATCCTGTTAGAGATGACAAGAGTTCTGCCTCAATCAGTCTCTCCTGATCCGGCCTGCCACGCAGTTAGTGGTCAGATGCGTCCGCAGCCAAGACCCAGACAAGCCACACCCCATGAACCCGGGCATTTTAGGTGACCTTTGGAAAAGGTGTTGGCTATCCAATAAATTGTAGCCGGGGTGGCGGTACCCATACCCGCCTCCCAATTCGTAAGGCTTAAGACTGGAAGGAATTCATATTACAAAAAAGTGTCTTTGATCACAATAATATAAACAAAGAATTTTTATTAACAAAAAAAGTCAAATGCAGATGTTCTTACATTATTGCAAGATTTTAAAATGATGAAGGAACTTTCAGTAATCTAATATTTATTTCTATGGAATTAAACCGGAACAGAAAAACGTCTGTAATAAAAAGTGAAATATTATTTTTCCTTTCTCCTCTTGTTATTTTAGCGTACGGAGAAATTTTCGCAAAAACAGATCTCCTTAATTCAATGAAAATGAGATTATTGCTTTCCAAATCTTCTTTGAAAGATTTTCCGCACCTTCATTGAGAAAACAACACTTTGCACGAAGGGGAAATAATGTTACGTTAGAGAGATATTGTTTTTAAGGTTGCATTAAGGTGCCGACCGAAGTAGACTTTATCCATTTCTTCGTTTCGAACATGGCTACTTTAGAAACTTTTTACTTTTAAATAGTGTAGGTATATCGCCAAATTATTTAGACTTGTTGTAATTTTTCAATATCTTCCAATCAACACTGTTTCAATAAATAAACATGAAGTGTTCTCCACAAGGTGTTAATGCACATAATTAATGTAGCATTCTCCACAAGGTATGAATGCACATAATTAATGTAGCAGTCTCCACAAGGTATGAATGCACATAATTAATGTATCACTCTCCACAAGGTATGAATGCACATAATTAATGTAGCAGTCTCCACAAGGTATGAATGCACATAATTAATGTATCACTCTCCACAAGGTATGAATGCACATAATTAATGTAGCATTCTCCACAAGGTATGAATGCACATAATTAATGTAGCAGTCTCCACAAGGTATGAATGCACATAATTAATGTATCACTCTCCACAAGGTATGAATGCACATAATTAATGTAGCATTCTCCACAAGGTATGAATGCACATAATAAATGTGGCGTTCTCCACGAGGTGTGAATGCACATAATTAATGTTGCGTTCTCCACAAGGTGTGGACGCACTTAATTAATGTAGCATTCTCCACAAGGTATGAATGCACATAATTAATGTAGCGTTCTCCACAAGGTGTTAATGCATATAATTAATGTAGCGTTCTCCACAAGGTATGAATGCACATAATTAATGTAGCATTCTCCACAAGGTATGAATGCACATAATAAATGTGGCGTTCTCCACGAGGTGTGAATGCACATAATTAATGTTGCGTTCTCCACAAGGTGTGGACGCACTTAATTAATGTAGCATTCTCCACAAGGTATGAATGCACATAATTAATGTAGCGTTCTCCACAAGGTGTTAATGCATATAATTAATGTAGCGTTCTCCACAAGGTATGAATGCACATAATTAATGTAGCATTCTCCACAAGGTATGAATGCACATAATAAATGTGGCGTTCTCCACGAGGTGTGAATGCACATAATTAATGTTGCGTTCTCCACAAGGTGTGGACGCACTTAATTAATGTAGCATTCTCCACAAGGTATGAATGCACATAATTAATGTAGCGTTCTCCACAAGGTGTTAATGCATATAATTAATGTAGCGTTCTCCACAAGGTATGAATGCACATAATTAATGTAGCGTTCTCCACAAGGTGTGGACGCACTTAATTAATGTAGCATTCTCCACAAGGTATGAATGCACATAATTAATGTAGCGTTCTCCACAAGGTGTTAATGCATACTATTAATGTAGGGTTCTCCACGAGGTGTGAATGCACATAATTAATGTAGCGTTCTCCACGAGGTGTGAATGCACATAATTAATGTAGCATTCTCCACAAGGTATGAATGCACATAATTAATGTAGCATTCTCCACAAGGTATGAATGCACATAATTAATGTAGCATTCTCCACAATGTATGAATGCACATAATTAATGTAGCGTTTTCCACAAGGTGTTAATGCATATAATTAATGTAGGGTTCTCCACGAGGTGTGAATGCACATAATTAATGTAGCGTTCTCCACGAGGTGTGAATGCACATAATTAATGTATCACTCTCCACAAGGTATGAATGCACATAATTAATGTAGCATTCCCCACAAGGTATGAATGCACATAATTAATGTAGCAGTCTCCACAAGGTATGAATGCACATAATTAATGTATCACTCTCCACAAGGTATGAATGCACATAATTAATGTAGCATTCTCCACAAGGTATGAATGCACATAATAAATGTGGCGTTCTCCACGAGGTGTGAATGCACATAATTAATGTTGCGTTCTCCACAAGGTGTGGACGCACTTAATTAATGTAGCATTCTCCACAAGGTATGAATGCACATAATTAATGTTGCGTTCTCCACAAGGTGTTAATGCATATAATTAATGAAGCGTTCTCCACAAGGTGTTAATGCATATAATTAATGTAGGGTTCTCCACATAATTAATGTAAGAGAAACATCTTCATTTTGAATGAAAATAACCAACTTCGTAAAACCACTATTTTTAATAAAAAGTATCATCTTACGTCTTAATTTTCAGTGTATAACCTGGTGAAGAAACCTTTGATTTTGAAACATGTTGATAATTTTTATTAAAAATAATGGTTCAAACATTTATTATTTTCGTTCATATGAAGCAGATATTTTGTGACTTGGCATTATAATTAAAAATAAAATAATTACTTAGTAAACTCCACTTTTCATCCAATTTGAATTTATACTTCCAAGTTATTTTGGAATTGTTGAAGAAAGATTTTTTTTAAATTGTAATCGATACATAATATATGATATTAAGTGGAGAAGGGATGGGATAGGAAAGGAATAAGTGGTGGTGGATTTTCACTGGCGGAGATAGAAATAGCATTGTTATTTTAGAATAGACAATATTGGCGTTTGAAAACGGACCTCGTATCCGTATGTCGGATGGCAGCTCGATCCACAGACGGAATGATTGAATTTATTATCAAAGAGTTTAAATTATTTTCTGAGCGTTGCGTGAGGAATTCAAGGATGCGTTTGAACCTGCATATTTCCAAATATACAGTTTCTAGGTTATTCACATCTTTATTCTTCCTTTACTTTATTTAACACAGATTTGTTCAAAACTATAACTTACTCAATTAAATAATGCCGGAGGCAATCAGTAGCAGTTAAATGCTACTGACCAACTTGTAATTATTATTAAATGGATAATGGATACTTTTGTAATTATTGAAGAAGTTATAATTAAACATTCAATAACCAATATAACATTTTGTATAAAAATGGAAAATTTGTTAAAAAGAAATCTATTTATATGAAAAATAAAGAATAGCTTTTTAATTATCTTAAAATAATATTTGCACTATGAATCAATCAGATTTATTTAACTTCTTGTGTGCCAACATATCCGTAAGCATATTTTCAAAAAATCTGTAGATATGGTTGGTTTTACACTACTTTTATAAATATATAAACACAATATCTGATAAGACGGTACAATTAGTGTAGAGCTCCTTTACTTTAGAGTGTAGAACTAAACGCACCAATTTTTTCACTTACGAGGCTTTTTTTCTGCAAATACACTGTTTAAACGGTACAATTATAACAAGTTAGACCCTGAATCTGTAATTTTATATAAAAATTGTATTAGTTGAATTGAATAAATTTACAAAAACATGTTAGTTATTACTAAAATAGAAACAGCTGGCGTACGGAGAAATAATACTGTCGGCGATCAAGAAGTTGAGCAGTGGTTTCTTTTAAGTTTTTTGATACTTCAGCTTAATGCATTTTCCACAATCCGACAGTTTAGATCATTAAAAAATGCTATTTTCTTAGAAACATATTAAAACTGCATGTACGACATGGTATGGTAGAAATATGCGGTTGCATATGGATGTATTATAATAAATAAATGTATTTATGCAATATCCGTTCCCTACTTTTAACATTCCACAATTTGTTTGTAACGAATTAACTGCTGACGTTTGAATTAATAACCCTGCAACTCGTGCAGAACAATGCTATAACCTACTGGGGAGTACTTCCCAATAACTGCTCCTAAAGGATGGACTACGCTAAACAAACTATTGAATACAATGGTTCTTAAATGTCGGTAATAAACGCTAAAGGATAAATGCGTTGTTATATTTTCTCCCGAATTTCCTTCCCCCGAAGAGAAATAACTAAAAATATATTTAAACGGAATACTTTCAAATGAATTTTGCACATCCAAGAACTACTGTGGTTAGACCAAACTGTATCACAGAACTTCAACTTATAATAACGTCAAGTCTTCAAGGGTCACGTCAAGAGATAGAATAACATAGGAGTAAGTATGAGACGATGCACGAATGTGAATGAAGAAACGATTGTTTTTCAGGACAGAGTTCTGTGGCTCGTTCTATCGTCTCTTCCGACTCATTCGGGGAAACTTCGTGATGGTCTTCCGGCACCCGAGGTAATTTTACTGGAGTGCACCTTTTGTGTAAGAAAACTTAAAGCAATTTGTGTATTCCTAGCCTTTCAGAGGTCTTCGTCACAGTATCAGAATCTTGTGACACAGGCTTCACCAATCCAAGAATACTACTATCAATAGCATGTACCATGGTTGCCTGGTTGAATACCCTTTTCACAACCCTCTGAGCAAATCATAAATTGACAAATTTGTTGATAAACATACCATACAACGATACAACCCTGTTCTTTTGCACGATTTGCAAATTCGAGAATTGTGAATAAAGTGATCTTTTATTCATGCAAAGTTTTAAAGACATGCATGTCTTTAAAACTTTGCATGAATAAAAGATCACTTTATTCACAATTCTCGAATTTGTCGCAGTGAAAATTGTGAATAAAATAACGAGAAAACATTTTTGAGAAAACACACGACTGCAGTAGCAAGTATTATTAATAATAGAAAGAAAAAACATCTTTCAAAGAGACGGTGAAAGGAGACAAAGCAGATTGTATTGTAATAATAGATACAGGTTTTATAAAAACGGTTCTTCCTTCAAGTTGGTCGTGAGGCTGCTCCTTCTCTACCAGTTTCTAGATGGTACCTAGACGGGTATTTTTCCTTTGGGAATTACGAACATGAAGCATTATTTCATTGCATTTCAGGGTGGAACGGGGGATGGGCTGCTCCAATGTAATGTTACATGGAACTAGAAATAATGCTGCGCACATTGCCTCTGCCTCTGCCAATACTTTTCATAGCATAGCCCACTTGGTTAGTTTTACTGAGAATTTTGTACTGCGACGAATGTAGGTCACTCATAGGAACGTATTAAATAATTATCCATTTTTTTTATTAATTCGCGCATTAAATTAAACGTCAAATATTTTAGCTTCTTTTTTATTGTGGGAATAGCGGTAAATTAACTTGTTTTACGTTCATGTCGCGAAATTTCGTGAACATTTTTACAAGGTTAAATTTAACACAGGTTCAATTTAATGGATAAGACAAATAATCATATTCATTAATCAGAAACCTTTGAGCTTTACTATATTCCAAAATTCAATATAAGGATCACACAGAACCAATTTTAGAAGAGACTTTTAAACAAATGGGATTTATTTTACGCATTGCAAAGCCCATTAACATACCGCACACATTTACTTTAGATCACAACTTGATTAATTTTGCCTCAGTCATTTGGAGTCCCCAACACTAAACTTATATTGATCGTATTGAAAATTACAACAAAAATGTATTAAACTTCTGTCATGTCGCCTCAGTAATACTTAACTTATATTGATCGTATTTAAAACTACAATAAAATATTGCTTGTGCAATGATGGAGGAGTTAAGTATTAGACGGTCTCTAATTCGGAGGTCGCAGGTTCAAATCATATAAATTTTTATTTGATTAATTTGAGTTATTTCGTAATTTATTAACTTACAAGACCACACAGCCAGTCAGAATCAAAATGTTCATTGAAATGGTCGTGTTTAATGACCAGATCTGAATAGCCAGGTATTTGGCCACATTACTTTTCCCCATCTCCTTCCCCTTCCAATTGGGGACGCCATAGTCTCACTGACTCCAGACGGTTAGGAGCTGTTGGGACTCTTGTGAGGTACTCACATAAAAAAGATAATGAACCTGTGATTTCTGGGGAGGGCAGAGATGGTAGAACCCGATGCTTACCACTCGGCTACTAACCGAACAAGTTAATTAAATACTTGAGCCTGATCAGTGATCATGTCAAAAGTCTGCCTAATAGAAAATATAATGAACCTGTGATTTCTGGGGAGGGCAGAGATGGTAGAACCCGATGCTTACCACTCGGCTAATAACCGAACAAGTTAATTAAATACTTGAGCCTGATCAGTGATCATGTCAAAAGTCTGCCTAATAGAAAATATAATGAACCTGTGATTTCTGGGGAGGGCAGAGATGGTAGAACCCGATGCTTACCACTCGGCTAATAACCGAACAAGTTAATTAAATACTTGAGCCTGATCAGTGATCATGTCAAAAGTCTGCCTAATAGAAAATATAATGAACCTGTGATTTCTGGGGAGGGCAGAGATGGTAGAACCCGATGCTTACCACTCGGCTAATAACCGAACAAGTTAATTAAATACTTGAGCCTGATCAGTGATCATGTCAAAAGTCTGCCTAATAGAAAATATAATGAACCTGTGATTTCTGGGGAGGGCAGAGATGGTAGAACCCGATGCTTACCACTCGGCTACTAACCGAACAAGTTAATTAAATACTTGAGCCTGATCAGTGATCATGTCAAAAGTCTGCCTAATAGAAAATATAATGAAGCTGTGATTTCTGGGGAGGGCAGAGATGGTAGAACCCGATGCTTACCACTCGGCTACTAACCGAACAAGTTAATTAAATACTTGAGCCTGATCAGTGATCATGTCAAAAGTCTGCCTAATAGAAAATATAATGAACCTGTGATTTCTGGGGAGGGCAGAGATGGTAGAACCCGATGCTTATATAATGAACCTGTGATTTCTGGGGAGGGCAGAGATGGTAGAACCCGATGCTTACCACTCGGCTACTAACCGAACAAGTTAATTAAATACTTGAGCCTGATCAGTGATCATGTCAAAAGTCTGCCTAATAGAAAATATAATGAACCTGTGATTTCTGGGGAGGGCAGAGATGGTAGAACCCGATGCTTACCACTCGGCTACTAACCGAACAAGATAATTAAATACTTGAGCCTGATCAGTGATCATGTCAAAAGTCTGCCTAATAGAAAATATAATGAACCTGTGATTTCTGGGGAGGGCAGAGATGGTAGAACCCGATGCTTACCACTCGGCTACTAACCGAACAAGTTAATTAAATACTTGGCCTGATCAGTGATCATGTCAAAAGTCTGCCTAATAGAAAATATAATGAACCTGTGATTTCTGGGGAGGGCAGAGATGGTAGAACCCGATGCTTACCACTCGGCTAATAACCGAACAAGTTAATTAAATACTTGAGCCTGATCAGTGATCATGTCAAAAGTCTGCCTAATAGAAAATATAATGAACCTGTGATTTCTGGGGAGGGCAGAGATGGTAGAACCCGATGCTTACCACTCGGCTAATAACCGAACAAGTTAATTAAATACTTGAGCCTGATCAGTGATCATGTCAAAAGTCTGCCTAATAGAAAATATAATGAACCTGTGATTTCTGGGGAGGGCAGAGATGGTAGAACCCGATGCTTACCACTCGGCTACTAACCGAACAAGTTAATTAAATACTTGAGCCTGATCAGTGATCATGTCAAAAGTCTGCCTAATAGAAAATATAATGAAGCTGTGATTTCTGGGGAGGGCAGAGATGGTAGAACCCGATGCTTACCACTCGGCTACTAACCGAACAAGTTAATTAAATACTTGAGCCTGATCAGTGATCATGTCAAAAGTCTGCCTAATAGAAAATATAATGAACCTGTGATTTCTGGGGAGGGCAGAGATGGTAGAACCCGATGCTTACCACTCGGCTACTAACCGAACAAGTTAATTAAATACTTGAGCCTGATCAGTGATCATGTCAAAAGTCTGCCTAATAGAAAAGAATAGTTACGAATTATTTTATTTAGTTTTACGCCCAGCCGGGCTTTTACATGGATTTTAAGAACAACTTACTTGTAAACCGTTCGTGTTAATAAACATAATTTTAAGTAGATGTAATTTTTACACCGAAAATGGTTTTTAATGTGTCTCCTATATTTTGAATTTCTTCTTCTCTTTTTTCTTTTTTTTATTGCATTTTTCTTTCCTTCTTGCATTGTATCTATTATGGGTACATCATTTATGTAAAGGAATTTAGCGGGTTATTATTTCATTTTATATTATTTTTTACACACACACAGACTATTAAACTGTTGCTAATGTTTTAAATGCAATTACTAAAGTATTTTTCTTACTTATATTTATTTTTAAACACAACTTTACTCTATACATATGATAGGTTTTTAAGGGGTACTCGATTTCAAATAAAACTCTCACACTAAAGATTGTTCAATTATTTTTAGATATGTATGTAATATTTTATATCTAGATTATTTTATGTATTCTTTTGTATTTTTCATTAAGCGCTGATATGTTTACAAAACTATATGTAATGATACTGCTACCCGGCTCAGAACAGATATTGTCTAGTGAGTCGGGTAACGCACATGGTTTGTAAATAACCATTGATCTCAATAAACGACCGGGTTACCGGGAATAAAATAAAATTATATATATATATATATATATACCTAGTGAGCTATCGAAAATTATACTCGATATTATTAAAGCATGACATGATATAACAGTAAACTTATAAACTTAATATGAAACAATATTAGTAAAACATATAACAGAGACAAAAAATAATATAGAAACTATAACAAAACTACATACAAGACAAATCACTAAAACTACATTAACACCTCTACTATAATTTGAAGGATTCAACAAAGTGCTCGTACATATAGTTCTATAAATAGAGTCAATAAATATATCAATGGTTCCCCCAAACTTGTTGCCCAGATCATGCATCCTATCGGTTAGCGAGTGTGTCTGATAGTTGGTTGTGTATGTTTTGCAGAAGAATGTTACATTTTGTCTTGTGTTTCTAGTCAGCATATGAAATTTAATAGCGGCAACGATGGCAGGACTGTCAATTAAGTTGATAATGACTTTGTGTAACACAACCAGGTCAGAAATAATTCTCCTGTCAGACAGTGTTATTAATAATAATAATTATATTGGAAAATTTGTATAGCGCCGCTTTTGTGAGATATCACCTCAGGGGCGCTTTACAGTTGATGCAGGTATTATAAAAAATATAAATAATACAAAAATAAATTGAAGTTAAGTTAAGTAAAATGAAGAACAGGAACAGGCGAGACTCTGCAGTAAGAATCTTAGGTGGTGAAGAAATTGGACCAGCTGCTGCAGCGAGAGTCTACCGCGATCACCAACAGTGCCAGCACGAGGTGCGTCATCCGTCCAGGTATGTGTCTGCTGCTAATAAAGTGCTGACAAATATCCTCACATAGATAACAGACTTTGACAACACCGCTGTGACGTTCGGCGAGTCCATCGTATCTAGTCTCTATTGATAATAATAATAATAATGACTCTGTATCCTTGCAATATAAGGAGATTATATTATGTGGGGACTTAAATATTGATACTCTAGATTTGAAGAACATAAAAACACAAACATATCTATCACTTCTGGCATTTCATGGTATTAAGCCCATCATAAACTCACCAACAAGAGTAACTCCTGACAAATTAAGCTGCATTTATCATATTATGGCGAAATCAAAATTAAAACCACAGGGAGCGACTTTTACTACTGGCGTAACAGACCATTTTGTAATTTTGATGAAGTTTATGAGCTTAACTCTTAAAAATATTTCAAATAAAAACCAAAAAAAAAAAGGAAAACCAAAACTTGTTGTTGACAACAACCTTTTGAAGACCAAATTAAAGGAGGAATCCTGGGATACAGTACTATCAATGAACGACGTCAATCTGGCAAAAGATAATTTCATAAAATGTTTGAAAACTCATGTGCAAAGTTGTACGTCAGTACAAATTGAGAAAAATTACAGAAAATATCTAAAACCATGGATAAATGTTGGAATAATCAAATGCCTCAGAACACGTGATAAATTGCAAAATAAATGTAGAAGAGAAATCTATAACAAAGAATTACTGTTGGAATACTATAAAAGATATCGGAATTGATGTACAAAGATAATGCGAACAACAAAACAAGCATACTACAGAAGAAAATTGGATGAAGTCAATGGTAACATTAAACAACAGTGGAAGATTATAAAGGAGGCTATCAATCTACAAAAGGAACAAACTACCATAAAAAAATTGAAAATTAATAATATTATTACTTCAATGGAAGAGAGTCCAAATATAATTACTAATAATGTAAATAACTTCTTCAGTGACATTGGTCCAAGCTTCGCTAATAATTTGTGCAGTGCTAATAAAACTAGTGAGATGTGTCTTGTGAATGATTTTAAATCTGAACTTCACGTTACAGGGGACAATTTTTATTTTAAACCAACTAGCACTAGCATTTCTGAGGTCACAAATGTGATAAATGATTTAAAAATGTCTTTCTCGTGCGGTATTGATTATTTAAGTGTTATGGTGTATAAAATGCATGTATCCGAATTAGCTGGTCCCATATCTCACCTTGTAAATATTAGCTTCGAGAGCGGGATGTTCCCTTCTCATTGTAAGAAAGCTAAAGTAAATCCCCTTTTTAAAGGTGGAGATCGTCTAGATGTCAATAATTACAGACCTATATCCTTACTCAATACTCTTTCAAAAGTAATAGAGAGATTGGCTAAGTCGAGATTGGTATCATTCTTAGAAACATATGATATACTCTCTACCAATCAGTTTGGTTTCAGAGAGAATATAGGAACAGGTGATGCAGTGTTAAGGGTATTGTCCAAAGTCACTAGTGCGTTAGACTATGGAAACAAAGCTTTGGCTGTGTTCTTAGATCTATCAAAAGCATTTGATACGGTGTCCCATGGATTACTCCTCAAAAAATTATCTTCTCTTGGCATTCATAGTACAGCACTAGGCTGATTCACATCCTACCTAAGTGATAGAATGCAACAAGTAGAGATAAATAATCATTTAAGCAATAGCAAACCAATCACTTTTGGGGTTCCGCAAGGTAGTGTGCTTGGACCAATATTGTTTTTAATCTACATTAATGATTTGTGTAATTAAGATATTCCAGGTAACATTGTTAGTTTCGCAGACGATACTGCTTTAATATTTGAGGGTAAAACCTGAAGAGATGCTTTTAACAAATGTGACTTAGGATTAAGAGCAGTGAAGAGCTGAATAATAACATCTTAACTTTGAATACAATAAAAAATAAATATGTGACATTTAGTATATCATCAAAAAGTCAGCCTTCTGACACTCATAATCTAATTATACATAATTGTCTGCTAAATTGTAATTGCCACCCCTTGGAAAGTGTACATTGTATCATGTATCTAGGTGTAAAGATTGATAATTTTTTAAGATGGAATGATCATATCGATATGTTAACAAAGAATATCAGGAGACTTACATTTATTTTTAAAAAACTTCGACACATATTGGACAAAGAGAAATTAAAAACTGTCTTTTGCCTTAGTCCAATCTCGACTTTCTTATAACATAGTATGCTGGGGATCATGTCTAAAGTCCAATGTAGAACCACTAAATATTACTCAAAAATTGATCCTAAAAGTAATTTACAAAAAAAAATTCTCTTATCCATCCAACCTACTTTATAAGGAATGTAATATTATGTGTATAAAACAGCTATATATCACTCAAATACTTTGTCGATTTTTTATCAATATTAAATTTGCTGAAAGAACACAACAAATGCGGACAACTAGAATTAGCTCTACATTGAACTTTGTGGCGGTACATACTAAAACTTCTTTTGGTCAAAGAAATTATTTATATCAGGCACCACTTATGTTTAATATTCTTCCAAATCATATTAAGTCTGCCAATTCCTTAGTTAAATTCAAAAAGTTAATTAAGGTTTACGTATTGACAGACGATTGTCTTAATTTATTTTCATCCTTGTGCTTTCTTAAATAATAAATTTTTATATAAGTCCCATTTGCTAAAAACTGAATGTCACCCTATCTGTCTTTATTATCTACTTTGCTTCTTCTTTTGAATAATGATTAATGATTAGTTATGGTTCAAATATTGTTACAATATACTGTCAAATTACCCATCTGGTAACACATCTAATACTCATTTTTTCTTTAATTTTGAAATATTTTGTGTTTTTTTTTTTTTTTTTTTTTTACAGTAATACCACACAAGAGTCCCAACTGCTCCCGTCTGGAGCCAGTGAGACTATGGCATCCCCAATTGGGGTATGTTGTGAGGCTGAGGGTATATTGGGGAGGGGAGGGAGATGGGGAAGAGGAAGGTGGGGAAGTACCTGGCTATTCAGATCTGGTCACCAAACACGGCTAAAGCCATTTCAAGCAACGTTTCAATTCTGAATGGTGGTCTTACACCAGGGCGATACTGAGAGTATCTTCCACTCTGGAACGTGCCGCAAATATACTATATATTATTTAAATTAATTAATTGTGAAATAACACAAATTAATCAAATAAAGTTTGCAGGTAGAATTACTTTATGTTTGTGATACTCTTATATTTGCTTCACTCAAATGTAAATTGTTAACCTCGATACAGGCTTTCTCCTAGTGAGGTTGATTTTTATGTGAAAAAAAGTGTTTTATGTATAGTGAGATGCAATAAATAAATAAATAATAATAACACTTAGATAACCTATATAAGCTCCTGTGCAAAATCACCTCATCTCTCCTAGACTCTTTTAGTCTCTTCTACTTAGTTATTCATGCCACTTACTGCATCTTCTCGAACCTTTTAGGTTCGTCTTTTAGTCTATTCCTATCTCTTCTAGCTGACTTCTTATCCTAGCCTATTTTGCCTCTTCCTAGCTCTAATACCTTGATAAAATAAAAATCCAAAAAAAAATTAAAAATTACATGTTCTTCTATTGTATCGTGGTCCAACGATTTCATACCCCTGTCTCAGACTAAGAAAGCTATCGTATCGCAAGCTATCATAAACAAAAATCTTGAACCAAATTCAAAGTGAAGATAAAACTGTATGTTTGTTATCTGAAAAAAAAAAAAAACCGAAAACCAAAAACCAAAAACGATGCAATTGATTCATCGTGTCAGTTGTTTGCTAATTAACAATTAATGTATTCTATTAGAATTTTTACCGTAAAATTGACGTACCTAAGAAATTTGTGCTGAATTCTTTCTATTTTGTTAGGTTCTCATAAAATCTAAGGACTTAAATATAGAGGGTTCTCATACAATTTAAGGACAAATATGGAGGGTTCTCATACGGTCTAAGGACTTAAAATCAGTTAAAATTCTGCAAAGGAAGCAGCATCTTTAAAACTTTATTAGTTAAATAGTTAATATAATGTATGTATGTATGTATGTATGTATGTATGTATGTATGTATGTATGTAATGTATGCATGTATGTATGTAATGTACGTAATGAATGTCAAGTTTTCATTTTGTGACACTGGTATTAAATTTAATATTTTATAATGTATATTCAAATTCCTAAAACAGGAATACTTCCTAGTTGGACAGTCAAAAGCATAAAATGTAATCAATATTATAAAAAATAAATAAATTGTAATGAGTTCGCAAAATCGTTTTACTTGATATTTCTGAATGTTCACAAATAAAGCATTTTGTTCACACCGTAAATAAAATAATAATAACACATACATATATACCTATTTATCTAATATCTAGGAACATATAACAGTGAGGTGGTGAGTTTTCACAATGTGTCAAAACCGCACAAAAAATAATCCCACACCACTAAAACTCAATAGCTGGTTTTTACATAAAATATCAATAAATCAATTTAAAAATCATAAACAATAAAAGTAGGGAGAAATAAAATCATATAAATAAGTCACATTGATAATAACTCTGAACGCGAAAACAGCTCACAACAAATATAAAGGTAAAACAAATACTTAAATTAATAAATAATGAGGAATCTGGGGGTCAATGTGTCCAGGAGCTACGGACGTATGACTCGATCCCTCCCACTACGGTGCAAAGCAATAGGTCGAGAGAGTCCGGCTGGAGAGGTCAAAAGGTCTCCCTTATCAGTCTCCCCCGATCCGGCCCACCAGACCTAGACAAACCTCACCCCATGAACCCGGGCAACCCTGCTAAGAATTATAAGAATGTTAAGCCTGTCAAATATTTAAAATAAAGGAAATACGTAGTACTAATTTTGGTAAATGTATCTTTCTTGTCACCATGAAATAATGGATGGCTACTTTTAAAAATAAAATAAACCTTTACAACGTAAGCCCATTAAATCAAACAAAATTATTATGCCGAGTTCAGAGCGGTACCCTTATAAAGCCGGCGCGCCTGCTTCGAGCCGCGGCCACGGGCGGCAAGAGCTACGAGCTACGAGCTACGAGCTATGATCCCGGCTACGAGCGGTCCCTCGATATAAAGACAAATTTTATTACCGTCTCCGTTACACTCGCGAAACGTGTCTTGTTAGTCGCAGGGATGAAATAGATTAATAGTTTCCATAACCCTACAAGTCAAGTTTCTAAGATGGCCCCTTGATGTGATAACTTATTCGTAGAACTTTCAGATTGCAATCTTCAAAATAAAGATTCGGGTGAAATTGTGGGATTAATCTACCGGCATATCAGGGGAAATCGCAATATAATAAAGGAAAAGTCAGAACTTGAAAACAGCCAGCTCGTTTTTGTGAGGCCGTACAACTTTACAACAAATTCCCGAAGGAAATTATTGAGATTAAAAATATGTGATTTCCTCATCTTCATGTTTTAAACCTGATCTTTATGTTTATTAATTTCTTCCTTCATATTTGTTGACGGTAGGTTGTTGTTCAGGCGTGATTTCGTTTTTGTTGACTGTAGGTTATTGTTAAGGTGTCACTTCATGTTTGATGACTGTGGGTTGTTGTTCAGGTGTTACGTCATGTCTTAAGATTACTTATTCGTATCTAAAAGGGCATTAGCAAAGGGATTTGGGGTTGTATTTAAAGAGAAATTAATTGATCAGTTCTTTCTTTGATTTTTTGTATTAATTATCAAACTGAGAATACGTGAGTACTCTTCTTATCTCGCCAAATGTCGATCGGATTGGTCCGAAATTTATTCATCGATTAACTGCTGTAATGTATTCCCATTTCAGAGTAATGCATATATGTCGGCGCGAGTGTGCGTGATTACCACCAAACGTTTGTTGATGGAATGCATTGTCATTGCACGAGTCAATATACATTACTCTGAAATGGGAATACATTAAGTGCTGTAATGTATTCCCATTTCAGAGTAATGCATATATGTCGGCGCGAGTGTGCGTGATTACCACCAAACGTATGTTGATGGAATGCATTGTCATTGCACGAGTCAATATACATTACTCTGAAATGGGAATACATTAAGTGCTGTAATGTATTCCCATTTCAGAGTAATGCATATATGTCGGCGCGAGTGTGCGTGATTACCACCAAACGTATGTTGATGGAATGCATTGTCATTGCACGAGTCAATATACATTACTCTGAAATGGGAATACATTAAGTGCTGTAATGTGTTCCCATTTCAGAGTAATGCATATATGTCGGCGCGAGTGTGCGTGATTACCACCAAACGTATGTTGATGGAATGCATTGTCATTGCACGAGTCAATATACATTACTCTGAAATGGGAATACATTAAGTGCTGTTATGTATTCCCATTTCAGAGTAAAGCATATATGTCGGCGCGAGTGTGCGTGATTACTACCAAACGTATGTTGATGGAATGCATTGTCATTGCACGAGTCAATATACCGAAGTTAAGCTCGATCGGATACCCTAATATTGGAGAAGACTCTTGTAAATAATCTTGTAAATACTCAATATATATATAGTTGATAAAATAAAGAATCCCGTACAGCAATTTTATCAAAAATCAAATATTTAATAAGATCAACATAAAAAATCTTGCAGATATCGGTGACGGAAAGGTCGGGCTATGTCCCCTGAAATTTTTGAATTATAACAAAGCATCTGAACAATATAATTTTAATGGAAACACATATACAGGGTGTTAAAGGGGGTACATGACTTACTTTAACCAGTGATTCCTGACATTATTGGAAGAAAAATATGCAAGTGAAATTTTGGTTTCCGGTGACTTCTTTGAGTTTTTCTTTTAAAAACACTATTTTTTTAAATTCTTCATTCCACGCGTCGCCACTGTTAATTCATCAAAGTTTTTTGTTGGAAATAAATGTTACAGGAAATTTGACATGAAATAAATGTCACAGGAAACCAAAATTTCTTTTAAATTTTTACCCAAATAATATCAGGAATCACTGATTAAAGTAAGTCGAGTACATCCCTTAACACCCTGTATATGGACGCCTCAGGGTTCTGATTTATACTGCACACAATCTACTTTATTATTTATCTGCCAATTTTCGATAAACGCAAATCGTACTCCTCGTAAGTTCCATGCATTTGACATGAAAATGATTCAACCACCTTTGGTTTAGTAAAGACTTTCTCTAATTGTTGCACTGCTGTCCTCCTGAGTTATACACTCTCTTGGAAAGAGTGGTCGTAGCAACGACATCGTTAACGTTACAACGTTAACCAGACATCACGTAAATACGACTTTGTACTCCGTTTCTTTGTACGCTTTACGATTTCGTACGTTGGTTGTGACAATCTGAATAAATGTAACATTTCGTGAGGACGGGATCGTCATGGTTCTGTTTTACTGCCTTGGAATCTAGATAATTACTTTACTGCTGCTAGCTTTTAACATTAAACTTGGCTATTTTTATACCACAACAATAGCGAAATGGCAAGGGTAAGTGCGGTGTTAATGCACATTATAAAATACAACAGAAGTATCTATCTTCTATAGAATTGACTTGAATGTTCGAAATAATTTCTATAAATAATAAAATGTCTACGAAAAAGTATTATTTAATCTGGTTATTTCGGCATTTTTTTTTCTTTGGTTTATAAAATACTGTTCTAGCATCTGCACATATTTTTAGTTGACAACAGGATTCTAACTTCACATTACCTTGTTTGCAGATATAACTATACGAAACTAGTTAGGGCATAATAATACATTGAATAAGGTTACAACTACATTTCCCTAATGCCATTACAAGATAAGGCAATAGTATAATTAAATATATTTTTTTAACGTTGTTTAACTTAAATACTTGAACATCAAAATCAAAAAAATGTTGAATGGATTATGAGAAATCGTCCATGAAATCTTTGACACCTCAGAACATGATTAAGGCGAAGTTAGAACCCTATGCAACTAAAGTGACGAGCTACACTGCTCCTCCTCAAAACGATCAATTGTCCGATGCAAACGAAATGTCGATTAAAGAAAGTGACGTAAGAACCTTGTAAAGTAAATGGAAGCTTTACAAGTATCTACGGAAATATAACTCAGACTGTAGAAATATTAATGGTTTTGCATTCAAAGATCAGTTTTTTAAATTTCATTTAGAACCGTGTCTAATCAAGGTATCGAAAATATTATTTTTCTTTATGTATCTTTCTTTGAAATTGCGTTAGAAAGTAATTTTAAGATATTATATAATTGACTGTTTAATAATGAACGTGAGTTGCCTTCCTTTGAATTTATAGAATTTATTTCTCTGGGATCGAGAAGGTTACTTAAGTGTATATTGTATACAATATACTCGTACATGGTGGATCTTTAAGAGAGGTGTGAAGGATTGGTTTATGGGAAGTGGCTTTTAACACGGTAACACCACTGTGGAATTAATTTCAAGTAGGAAGAGCACCCCTTAAGAGGTTATCTAAGTAATGTAGAGTAGGGGACAGTGGGGTAATGGCGAACAATGGGTTACTCAGAGCGATCGAGTTCTAGAAGGTTTCCGATACCTACACACGTATTCCAACCGAGCCATGCAAAAGCTGTCTATCTTGTGACCACCTAGCTGTATTTCCTAAAGGAAAGTTGGGTAGGTCGTTGAAGTTAAGAACCGTTATACATTTTCATGCAAAATTATGAAATATTTGCAACTTTTTTAAATGGTGGTATTTCTGTTCTTACATACAGTTTGAAACAAATCAAATTTTGTGGTGTGGCTTTATCATCAACTTGTTAGTGCTTTTTGCAGAAAACGTTCACGTTCGCCCCCGTGTGTATCGGGTAATTTCGAGAAGCAAGCATCTTGTTTTTCATAAATAAATGAAACAATGTAACATTGTTTGAACCACTCTATATACATATAGACGTATAAAAATATATACCTTTTTTTCAATAAACCTCAGGGCAAAATATATATAGTATTTATAATATATCTTGTATTTCAATATTTTTTTAATGTTTTATTATATAATATTAATAATTGCCCAATTTGTGTAATTGCTGTTTCTGTTAAAATAAGCTCTATTCAAAGGGATGGGTTAATTAAAAAAAGTTTTTTTGTTATTTGTTTCGTTTAACATTTAGGTGTTCTTTATTGCCCCATACACCCTCCTACCTATTAATAGGATAAGCTTTTAGTGTAAAGAGCATTTGGGGTCAAATGTGACTTAATGTGTCTATATATAATATAATGTAAGTGAAGATGCACCAGGAGGTATTATTATTATCATTCAGAATATAATGATGGCGGCATTTTCATTACGTTTATTGGCATGTTTTAATATTTGAAAGGGCTTAGAATATTCAGCCGGTTATCTTGAATTAATTTTCCAATAAAAGCTCGTTAATGGCGTTGTCTTGTGTTTTAAAAGAAAGTTAGTATTTGGGGATCAATGGTGAGGCACGAAATGAAAGAAAGTTGTGAAGGTCACATGTGTTTATTGGTGAGTCAGTTGCCGTGACAAGGAGATGATGAAGGACAGATGTAGAATACTCCGGTTGCTGCTGTGATGTGTTGGCAGGTCAGGTGCGGGTCAGTGAGTCGACGCCGGGCGCTGGTGACCGGGACTCGATGAAGGTCAGGCACTGGCAAAGAACGTAGGTCTTCAGGCACCCCAGTGCTGACGAGACGGCCGAAGGTGCGGCGGACCTTGTAGGCGGTTGAACGGGAACGGCGTGACCAGTGAGGATGCTGCGTGTCCTCGTGGTGGTCATGGTAGCGTGGAAGAAGCGCTGGTCAGAGACACTGGAACCAGGGCGCTTGTAATCCGAGTAGCGCTGGCCGCGGACGTTGCCGAGGCGCTAAGATGATGTCCCGATAGAGTCCATGATTGTACGGGCGAAGCCGGGTACGTTGTCCTTCGCGCTAGTAAGATTAGCGCGGGTTAACACTCGTTGATCCTTGTAGACTGACGGCAGAATGATGACTAACTGACTGACTGACTCGCTGCGTCGGGCTTATTTATACTTCACGGCCGACGGTAGCAGTAGGTAGATGGATGGCAACTAAATTCTAGGCACTCGCACAGACTGTGTGTTTCGGGAACCTTCGACATTGCGGCGATTATGCATAGGCCGTAGACTCGAACCTTCTGGCGAGTTCTCGTAGTATCCCAGACGGTACTGCAGTATTATTGTCGCGAGTAGGCAAGTAGGTCTTGTAGTACGTAGGTTGTTTACGTTGCGGTTTGGACTGCAGGTACATAATCCAGGAGTAGATACTAAGTAGGTCGAGCGGTTTATTATTAATTATTTAATGTATTAATCTCGACGCTACAAGTATAATAATAGTTAGTACGTAATCCTAGATTATATCGTTATACCGCCAATCGAGATTTGAAAATGATATCATAAAAGTTCTTAAAGTGGAATTTGTCAAACAATGTATTTAACCAGAAAATTTTCTCTACTTTATTTTTTTAAAGAAAAACAATGATTTCGATTGCCATTGTGCAATTATTATTATTTACTTTTTTAAATTTGTTTATGGCTTACTTAATGTATGATTGCAAATAAATAGCGTTTTGTATACATATTGTTGAATCCTCGATCTATCGGAGTGAATTAATATTAATATTAATATTAATCAGATCACGATTCACATTGCAAGGCTTGGGACAAGTTGTTTCGGAGAATTTTAACGATTCACATTTTTGGGTTCGCGAAAGTTCAAGTTCTGTTATTATATAGGCTAGTTGCTTGACAGAACTGACTAATAACAGAAGTTGAAAAATCTTTATAAAATTAGAAAATTAATTTTTAAATTTGAAGAATTGTTCAAATTCTCTGAAACAACCGGTCCGTATTTTGTGAATGAAAGAAACTAATGTTTATAAGACAAGATTTTTTTATGCATAGCACAAAGTATAACAAATTATTATAGGCAATTATTAGTCGCTGAACTCCCGTCGACGGCATTTATTTTTACTCGGAAGATATTTTCAGTTTGTATGGATATTACAGGCTTATAATAATTTTTAAACCCGTAATTAGTATTAGACACACAACCGACTTGTCACTCATAAACATATATTCCAAGTTAGTGTGTGGGTACACACTCTGTCGTGCATCTCCGTCACACTTTACCAAACACACAAATATTATATTACGGTCGTATTGCACATTTTTGCTGTTGATAAAAGTTCGGACAATAAAAACAACAAATGTCACCAATTACGCAATTTGTATGGACGCCTGTTGGACGAATGTTGGGAGCACGTACCGAATACTATTCGCTATTCTCTAACGGCACTCGTCCGCTTTACTTCCGGTCTAATGGCGTTTGATTCTATGTATTTTATTTTATCTCCTCGGGAAAACTATATGTTGGTCTAATGCTATAACATACGCTATGCACAAATGGAGCATTTCGTATTGCAGTACAAATGCATTCCCATCAAAATAATAACAATACAGTTCAGTTTTTATACCAGTACGGTTGTGAAAAATACTTCATTTTTATTTTTTTTTAAAGATTCACACGATATGCATTAAATAAACTCAAATTATTATTCCAATTATAAATTAGTGTCGGTTTGAAGAAATAACCAACGACAAATACGCTCAACTTTGAACGCCAAACATGAAATTATCTTGCGAAAGATGAAGGACGGATAAAATAATCGAATTTCAGTTAGAAGTCGCCCAAAAAAGTTGAGTCTTATTGATGAAAATCACATTTATTTATCATTACATAATAAAAATACAAGATATTCGAAATAATCCAACGACAAATGTAGCACCGCTTATGAAAAGAAATATAAATATTAATGAAATAGTGATGTGAACGCTAAAGTATGTCTACTGGACTCAGTTCAGTTAAGTCGTGTGTGTTGTTGAGACAACAAGTTACGGAGGTAACGTATCTTCCTCAATTATCAAAAGTGTATGTCTACTGGACTCAGTTCAGTTAAGTCGTGTGTGTTGTTGAGACAACAAGTTACGGAGGTAACGTATCTTCCTCAATTATCAATAGTGTATGTCTACTGGACTCAGTTCAGTTAAGTCGTGTGTGTTGTTGAGACAACAAGTTACGGAGGTAACGTATCTTCCTCAATTATCAATAGTGTATGTCTACTGGACTCAGTTCAGTTAAGTCGTGTGTGTTGTTGAGACAACAAGTTACGGAGGTAACGTATCTTCCTCAATTATCAAAAGTGTATGTCTACTGGACTCAGTTCAGTTAAGTCGTGTGTGTTGTTGAGACAACAAGTTACGGAGGTAACGTATCTTCCTCAATTATCAATAGTGTATGTCTACTGGACTCAGTTCAGTTAAGTCGTGTGTGTTGTTGAGACAACAAGTTACGGAGGTAACGTATCTTCCTCAATTATCAAAAGTGTATGTCTACTGGACTCAGTTCAGTTAAGTCGTGTGTGTTGTTGAGACAACAAGTTACGGAGGTAACGTATCTTCCTCAATTATCAAAAGTGTATGTCTACTGGACTCAGTTCAGTTAAGTCGTGTGTGTTGTTGAGACAACAAGTTACGGAGGTAACGTATCTTCCTCAATTATCAAAAGTGTATGTCTACTGGACTCAGTTCAGTTAAGTCGTGTGTGTTGTTGAGACAACAAGTTACGGAGGTAACGTATCTTCCTCAATTATCAATAGTGTATGTCTACTGGACTCAGTTCAGTTAAGTCGTGTGTGTTGTTGAGACAACAAGTTACGGAGGTAAGTCGTGTGTGTTGTTGAGACAACAAGTTGCGGAGGTAACGTATCTTCCTCAATTATCAATTTAATTTACTTTAATATATAATTAAATAAATTTGCATGTTTCGCATTCTAAGTACATACTACTAATTTTTTAACATAGAAATTATTATTTCCTATCTTAAATTTTTGCTGCAAGTGCAACTGATTTTCTAAGAAAATCGGTTTTTCACCGAAAATATTAACAAACCACAAGGAGAGGGAAAATTTAAATCATATAAATGAGGCATAACCACAGTTTGATAATTGTCTTGAAAATCGAAATAGCTGTCACAGGGAAGGGCTTAGTATGTGGCTCGCTTCGTTTTCTTAGATTTAAAATAACATACATGAAAATCATTTTGACGTAAAATCAATGTACCAATTTGTGATACAACATAAATTTCGGGTGACCGTGTTCAGAAGGTAGTTGTTTTTGGGTCCAAGCTTTACAGCCCGTTTTATGTGACCGTCGAAAGGAGGCAACATCTCTCTATATACATTTCACAAAATGTATATTCCACTAAAGCGACGCGAGGCAATTCACTTTAAGAGCTACCTTTATATTTCATCCTTTTTACGTAGGTTGTGATGTATGATTTAAACAAGAGCGGAACGGTACCGTTTTTATAACACGTTTATGGATAAAAAACAATGTTTTACGTAATATGTAAGTAGGTACCTACCGACTAGATTTTAGTACCTGTATCCGCCTATGAATTTATATGTTCTCTCCGTAGAATTTATAACACTTTTAATTTCTAAGGAATGATAACAATGGATCATATACTTTTCTTGGGCATATTTCAGCACTCCATAATCCGATGAGAATTAAGTTTAACCATTTATTGGATAACCAATACGTCTACCACAGGTCACCTCAAGTGGTTCGCTACGTTTGGTGATTTAGCAGGGGTTCCCGGGTTCATCGGATGAGGTGTGTTCAGGATGCGCCTGGTCACCAACTGGAAGAGGCTGGTTTGGGGAGACCCTTTTATCTCTCAACCCATCGCCTTGCGCCGCAGTGGGAAGGATATATTCGTATGTCCACCACTCCTGGACAAATGGAAGAGGCTGGTTTGGGGAGACCCTTTTATCTCTCAACCCATCGCCTTGCGCCGCAGTGGGAAGGATATATTCGTATGTCCACCACTCCTGGACAAATGGAAGAGGCTGGTTTGGGGAGACCCTTTTATCTCTCAACCCATCGCCTTGCGCCGCAGTGGGAAGGATATATTCGTATGTCCACCACTCCTGGACAACTGGAAGAGGCTGGTTTGGGGAGACCCTTTTATCTCTCAACCCATCGCCTTGCGCCGCAGTGGGAAGGATATATTCGTATGTCCACCACTCCTGGACACATTAATCCCTAGATTTCTACCCAATCCTCATAATTTTTACCTGCCCAAAACTTTCTCTCCTTCCTTTCCTTAAAAAGACCCTCGTCTTAGCATCTCAAAAGATGACATCAGCCCTCATGGAAATTATATTCCTCAGAGATTTTGACAATTATTTGTTTTTATACATCATCATAAACATAACAGGATTATGAACGAACATATTATTGAATGTAACATTAGCGTAAGAACACCAATATAAACATGTATAATGGAACATAAAGAGATAATAAGCTGAATCCAGCCTGCCGCAATTTGCGAACCTATATTGAGGCAGAATTTTGAGCAAAATTAATTCACACACTGTCTATGGTTTTCCAATATGTGAGAAGTATGAGTTTCTTTAACACTATTAATTTACTCATAGTTACCTACGACATTATTCATCGTCCATTTTATACTAACTTTATGAGAATTATGATATTATTTTAAAAGCGTAATAATTGAAGAAGTACTACTGAATTATATTTTTAATGGTGTTTTTGAATTTAACGTATTTTTTTGTAATCTTACATCTGGAGGTAATTGGTTAAACGTTAAACCATTTCACTCCACTGTATTTATAACATTGTTGGGCTGTGGTGGTGTTGCAGCACGTGGTGGTTATAGAAGCATGCGCATTTGATTTGTTGCTGTTCGAAAAAAGTGTTTAGTTTTCGTTGTTGAAAGAATCTTTATGAATTTGTAAAATTGATGTTTTTTTATAAATGACTAGCAGAGAAGGGAATTTAAATTCTTTAAATAACCTGATGGTGGGATAATCATATGGCGAATTTAAATTTTTTATATTAATATTCTCTGGATGATTTCTAAAGGCAAAAGAGAGGTTTTGAATGAACCACCCCAGCCAACATTTCCATATTGCAATACAGATTGAATCAAAAGAGAGGTTTTGAGTGAACCACCCCAGCCAACATTTCCGTATTGCAATACAGATTGAATCAAAAGAGAGGTTTTGAATGAACCACCCTAGCCAACATTTCCGTATTGCTATACAGATTGAATCAAAAGAGAGGTTTTGAATGAACCACCCCAGCCAACATTTCCGTATTGCAATACAGATTGAATCAAAAGAGAGGTTTTGAATGAACCACCCCAGCCAACACTTCCGTATTGCTATACAGATTGAATTAGTGAAAAATATATGGTTAGTAATACTTTAAGATTTAAAATGTTTCGTATTCTAATAAAAATGTATACTAATTTTCTTAACCTTTCTACTGTCGCATTGACTTGTAATTTCCACTTTATGTTACTGTCTAAAATTACACCAAGCTATTTAACATTAGTGTTAACTGTACAGAGCAGTCAAGTTTATATAGATGTGAATTGATATTACAGTTATATGAGTGTATACATGTGTTTAAATTCTCAGGGATAGCATTTTTATAAATGGTGAAACGTATTACAAATGTTTAGTCAGTATTTAATGATAATAAGTTTTGGTCGAACCATCTTTTTTTAAAGTTTATATCAAATTCGACCTTTCTTTGAGTTTCAACCCAGGTTAAACCCTCAGCTAATAATGCTGTGTTATCGGAATATGAGATAAGTTTAGATGTGTTAGGTATTTTAAAAATATCATTGACATTAGAGTCAATGTCAATATTGTGAAGTTAGAGTTTTCTTACAAATTCCATAATCAAAACGAATGTGTTTTCGAACCCTAGAATAAGTAGGATACAGTAATTGGACACAGAAAATTCTACATTTTTTTAGTAAATTGACCTACAATAAATGGGATTCAGTGATGGGACTACATTTATTTGATTATAACCCACCTAGGTACATTTCTTGGGAAGAATCTTCAAAAACAACAAGTTGAAGGTAATTTATTATAATCGCATTCACTAATCTATTTGAATGATCGCTAATTCCAATTTTTTAAAAATTATCTTCATGTCATTCATTATTAATCTCCGTTTCCCTATTCACTATAACGAATGAAAAATATTTGCATAATTACGAAAAAAAATCTCCAATTAATTACTGTAGGAAAAAATATTAAAATTGTGGGAATTTGAAAACAATTAATTTAAATGGCACTTTCTTTCCAATTTCTATAGATAATTTTACATCTAATTCGCAGTGTTCTTGAATATTCATATAACTTTAACCTACCACTCGTCGCCTCAGTGCTTAATTGTCCAAACCACTAAATTGGCAAATTGTTCAATCTCCATCTTAAAACTAAAATGCAAATAGAAGGAAATTGGAAGGATGAGCTGAAAATAGTTGATAATGACGGCTGTTTACTGTTTATATGCATTATTTTCCATTTATGATAAATAAAAATTTTAGAACTTCAAACCAAGTACTGTTAATAATAATTATTTGTTTTAAATGTGGGTTATTTCTAGTCGTTTAAATCAATAACTTTACTTTACTGTAAATTCGTACATGAGTACTTGTATATTATTTGTGTTGCACATGGTATTATATAAAGAATAAACACATGTTCTCTTATTATGTCTAAAAAGTTCAAGTTGCCATGAATGCTTTGTCCAATGTCCATGGCTTCACGACAAACTTTAAATCATTTTGGTACGTGCTTATCGTAAATGCCGGCCGTGTTCGAAGGGACAAGGGGGATGAGTGCAAATAAGCTCTAACGGAATGAGTGCACTCAACCTTCCGTCCTTGTTATGTTTCTCGAATAGGTAAGTATTGAACCATTCCATCCTTTGTAATCGAATATCATTTTATTATATATTTGACTCATCTAGTTTTTTGCAGGATACGTAAAGCTCTGTTTTCATGGTTCTGTTAACTTAAACATTCATTCAAACTTTTATCTAAATTTAACATTTATTTTCTGCGAAATATACTTTTCTCCTATGAATTTTATGTATTTTCAACTTAGTAATCATTCTATGTTTCTTTTAAAAGAAAAATAAAATACTTAACTCTGTCGACACGGGACGCCCCAAGAAAAATCATTTCCTCAGGGCCTGTGTATCCCCATACTGTCCGGAATTATTTTTAATGGAAATGATGGAATGAATGAGAGAATGTTCTGGGAAGAAAAAGGGTTTGAGGGGTGAGTAGGTATCTGGAGGTCAGTGAATCCAGGAAGTATGGACGAGAGAGTCCGGCTGGAGAGATCCGGTTCACCGTACAGTAGATGGGAATACGATAATATATCTGTCACCAAGACCCGGACAAATTTGCACCATTCTTGCAATAAAGAATCTACCAGATCTCGTTACGATAATAATAATGTGATAAACCATCTGCTAATCGTAATTAGACATTTCCATAAGAACAAAACGCTGTCGGCCAAGTACTCGAGCCGCCATTATTGTACAAAGAATAGCAGAAATTCCTTTATGACGTCAAATGGCCATTTCCTTTCATGTTTATCTCACCCTCTCGCTGTTTTGTTCTTTGTGCTGAAATATTTATACAAGTTACTGAAACACGCGCATGCGCCCGGCGCACGGCCCTCCCTGGGCTTTAAATGTCAAAAGTTTACCTGTTGCCCTATAGTGCCTATAGTCTACGTCTACACCCGGCCCGACTTCGACCGATGGTACTGATTATACTAGATTAGACTTATTACTTATTAAGCAGTCCCTCATTGCTTTTCTAAATGTATCATGTTGGAGAGCCTGCGACTTGGACGGAGACCGATGAAGTTGCGAAGAAAGGGGACGTCTGGGACCCCGATAATTAACAAAGTAACACTGGCAGGGGTATTGTCTATGTGAAACGAAATCAATTTAAAGATTGATTATCAGAATTTACGTAGTTCCCTAGTTAACTAGTTGGAAAACTTGTAATACTAATACTTGGTTTGTAAAAATATATTCAAACATGTCCTGTTTAATGATTTGTTTATTAATAATTACCGCACGAGAATAAAGACTTCTTTAGCGATAACCTTTAAACGGTGTTTTTGTAACACATTGAATAAAGACTGTACAATATCTATTTCAAATTATTACTAATAAAAAGTGTCATTAATTGGCTGCGAATGAACTGGTAACATTGCATTTTGGCGGACTGACACATGCGCCATGCGCGTTGTATCCCGGTTAAATGACAGTTTATATTTGTAAAGTGTGATTGAAATCATTTTTTTGTTCAATATTTATATTCGAATGACCAAATCACAATTGTATAAGTATAATTCAATATATTTAAGTTTTGCGATATTTTTCGTCAGTTTTAATCCGTTAATAAAGTCATGTTGTGAGTCAAGCTTCAAGCTCCATGTAATCGGAAAAAGCAAAGTTATTTCGGACATATAATTTTTGGATTGACAGTTGCCGCGTGAATTTTATAAGAATTCCATCAAAGTGATGTTTTTTTAATAACATAAATGCCTTATGCATGTATGGGAAATACAATTCCAAGAAATCATCGTTCATAGCGTACAAGAATGAATCCAAAATGTCAGATTTTTTGGTTATTCTCTTGCAAATCTTAATGTATAAAAATCACGTGTCACTGTGCTCACACACGCTAATCTCCGAAACCGCCCAACCGATTTCAATCAAATTTTGTGAATGTTTATGGTTGGTTCCAATATAGGATAGTTTTGGACCCGATAGGTGGCCCTGTTGTCAAGATCAAAAAAATATTCTGTTAAAATACATACAACCCTAAATTTTAACTTCCCTACACCCCCCTCAATATTTTTAATGCAATTTTTTATAAGAAAAAGCTTTCAATAGATGGTGGTGTGAACAAATTCATTGACATTTGTATAACGCACATAGAGAAAATACCACACTGATCGTTTCATTTTCAGTACTGATTTAAACGTTTCCCTGAAAATATACCGACGTTAGAGTGTGATGTTTTCTCTTTATGCGTAATACAGATGTCAATACATAGAAGGCGGTCTGTGGCAAGAGAACGTCTGCCTGGGCTCACCAGTTTATTTTAAATTTTAATAATTTAGAATTGGACCAATTCCTTAAATAAGAGGAGTGTTTTTTTTTTTTTTTCGAAATTCAACGAAAATTTATAATTATTTCAAGTTTATATAACTGATAAACAATCCTCTTTGGCTCAACTATTTAATGTCAGTTTCTATATTAATAAGATTCTCACATACACGGACGTTCATCAATTGAATAAAATTTTCACCAGGATTTTTAGTAAGGCTGTTATTGTTTTATGTTTACATGTTGTACAGTGTTATTGGACGGTTAGTATTTGTATTTTTTTATGTTAACCCTCTGTCTATTTTATACATTAATAATTGTTTTAAAATCATAATAAAATGAAAACAGTCCTCAATAACAGTGGGGAGGGAAATGAGTTAAAAAATTATGAAATAGTTAATGAAAAATATTGATATTAATTTTTAGCAATTCGCAATTACCAACCTTGCCAAGCTCGTATCAATGCACAATCGAGTATTTTGTACCTTCTTCCATCACATCTTCTTGTGCGCACACAAAATAATTTAATTGAATGCTTATTATCAAGTGAATAAAACTACTGCAGAAAAATGAATATTGTTCAATTTCATTAAATTTGGAAGTTTCGCATTCGAAACTTCCAAATTTATTCATCGAAAATATTTTATAGACCGTAAATGTATGTGGGTAAAGGTTTTTCTCGGTAAATAAAGTAAATAATTGATCAAATCTCTTTCAGCACGTTTTTGTGAAAATTTACTGAAATATCATGGAACACAAAGCCCAATTTATATGTCTGGCTACGTGTTTGTAATACTCTGCTGCGAATCCATCATTGCTTGAATACGCGATGTTATATCTTCTGACAATCGCCTCGGTATTATTTTGCAAGTCACATATTTTCTCGAGATCTTATTCAGCCAAATATTGCAAAGCATTCTCATTTTGCGCAATAAAATAAGAATAATAATTGAAATCGAAGAAAACCCAGGCCAATCACGGAGAACAGTTCTGTTATATTGGTCCTATTTTTGGCAATAAATATATTTTTTTAATTTTAATTTTTTTTTAATTGGTCCATTAAGGTACCACCATTTGTGTGCGGTAACTAAAATGACACCGCTTAAACTTTTTATTAAAAGCATGAATTTTAGGTGATTTTTCACGGAAAACTGCACATCTCCCCAAAAATCGAGCAAAAATACAAAATAATAGTATCCGTTCTTCCGTTACATAGGTTTACTTTTATGATTAATTTAACTTACGCCATGTTTTGATGCATCCTTACTTTATTAACTAATATGTTATGAGAAGGTAAACACTTGCCTAGGCATGGCTTGTCAAAATCTTTAATTATATGCTAGTAAATTTAATCGTTGTTCAGTATTGAATTACAGTTACTTTGTGCAAGTACAAAACTTTTATTGAATTAACCCTTAGGTATCGAACATGAACAATTATTTTATTACATTTAATTTTAATTACGACTAAAGTTGAACACCTGCAAGTTTGATGACCCCTTTTTCAAAATCATAATATTTACCAGTTGAAAAATCTTGTTACCAGGCCTCAAAAAGACTGAATCTAACCTGAAACAGTTCGATAACCCTATTTTCTAAAACGAAATCAAAATATTAACAAAAACCAGTCGCTGGGCGAAATTATTATTGGCACTAAAAATATCCGACTTTTTGAAAACGTAAACATGTTTCTACAAGCTGACGTCACACAAACGCTGGTAGGAGACAGATATAAATAGGCCATTTAAACAAAATATTGGCAGTCAAGTTTCAAAAATTAACACGAGTGGACGGAACACCTCCAGTTAAAACGCGATCTGTTAATTATAATTTAAAAATTATAAATTCCTGAGTGTCAACTGAAATCTGTAGTCGCTTCTGTTCCTCCATCATGGCACAAGTATTCTAAAGATTACAACTATTTGCAACAAGCTGTTTACGGCCGGCACTCTATCAGCCGAGCCAGACACATCTGTCATCATTACAATAATGGGGCGTCTCCGTATGCCGGCTCTTATAATCAAATGACCATGCCGCCGCTGAATACCTGCTGGCTAACGACTGAACTGCCCACCTAGAGGCTGACCAATCCCTGCTGCATTGATGCTGACAACCTAGAGGCTGATGAATTCCTCCTGGCTACCGACTGAACCAGCCACAGATGCTGAGGTCCTAAAGGCTGACGAATAGCTGCTGGTTACCAACTGAACTGCCCACTGCCGCTGATCACCTAGAGGCTAGCCAATCCCTGCTGCATTGATGCTGACAACCTAGAAACCGGCCAATTCTTCCTGGCTACCAACTGAATTAGCCATTGATGCTGAAAACCTAGAAGCTGGCCAATTCTTCCTGGCTACCGACTGAATTAGCCACTGATGCTGAAAACCTAGAAGCTGGCCAATTCTTCCTGGCTACCGACTGAATTAGCCATTGATGCTGAAAACCTAGAGGCCGGCCAATTCTTCCTGGCTACCTACTGAATTAGCCATTGATGCTGAAGCCTAGAGGCTGGCCGATTTCTGCTGGCTACCAATTGAACTGGCCACTGCTCCAGTAGTCGCCTACGTCATTTGCTGTATCGTATGGCGCGATGATGCACAATGTGCTCCAATCTGAAATTATCGCTGAAAGAATTCTGATTGTCTCAATTTTCTATCTGCGTTTTAAATACCAGTTGTATTGAAATACATATATAATTTCTTGTGAATTGGGTTGGCTGTAAAAAATAGGAATAACCTATAAGCTACACCCCTTTGTACGTTCCGTATACCAGTACAATACTTGTAATTAAAATGTGAATTATTATTTGAATCGTTTTTCTTTTATGATGGTTTGGTTAGAACACCTCACGGTGTTTTAATTAAATCATTACCCAGGTTGAGGACTGATGTGTGCCCGTGCTTATTATTTACAGTCTTTTCTTGTGCAGGCAAACACGTCCCGTACACCTTACGTGACGTCGTGTGTCCGTGAGACCCCTGCCTCTCTCATCCGATTTATCCGTAATTTATTTTAAGGAAACCTTTAATAAATGTCATACTTTTTGTAGATATTAATTATTCATTACACATTGCCGTCTTAAGTTCGAAAGTGTAAATACTTTTTATTCAATTTTGCATTATATCTTAGATTTTTTGTAAAGATTTCTGATTGATACTATAAAATTAGAAAAATAAACGAACATGTAACCTATAACTTTTACTTTAATTCATTTTAAAAATGTGGATAAAAAAACGTTTCGAAGAGTAATTGCGAGAGAGAAGATATTTAGTGAGGAAGTTGAAATGCACTTACCGTTTTCCATGGTCAGCGTGGCCTTAAAGCCGGTATAGTGATGGGAATAGTCAGACTCGAACCTCAGGTGCAGCCGGGGGCCCCTGGACACGTGTCTCAGTAGCTTGAGGCGCGAGCTCCAATCCCCGCACAGCCTGCGCCTGTCGGGGGGGTCCCCACCGGTAGGGGGCGCGTCTCCCCCGCGGAGGACGCTCTGGTTGGATGGGGCGGGTTCCCAGATCTCCAGGAAGTCGTAACTGCAACTGTTGGAATTATTTAGTTTTTAATAAAAAAATCAGTAATTTTAAAAACGTGTAGGATTACGAGAGGATTTTTTAAATATTTATATTGAGGGATCAGTAGGATTTATAGGTCCAATTAAAAGTTCTACCTAGCAGAACCCTCTGATATGAAAATATCTGGAGTCGGTGAATTATTTTCCCATTTGATCTCTGGTGATTTGACGTGTAATTTTCGAATTTATTATGCTTACATAGTGCACTTGCATAATGTGGATTGACTAGATGATCATTTGTGGAAAAGTGTGTGTAAGGGTTTAGTTTTTCCTGTGGGGAAGATTCAACCCGGACATAAAGTCGGAAAAAAAATAGAAAAAATCGTAATTCAATTTCATTAAATTAATTTTATAAAATTAGTTATAATTTAATTATCACCCTTAATTGAAATTGAGCTGATAAACATTTCTGCCATTGATCACCTCAAGTGGTTCGCTACGTTTGGTGACATTACAACATTACTCATACATTACTCCGGGACACACAGACCTCCACATTCCTATCAACCCCTCATTCCCTTTTCCTTCCCATTTCTTCCTTCCTCTCCACAATAAAAAAATAATGAAAAAATGATGACGGAGATTTAATGAACATAAGTTTTCTTTATTCAGATCTGTAAACACAGACAAAGTCCGTATCAAGCAACTTATCGATTTGCGAAGGTGAAAATTGTTGCTACTGTGTGCTGAATTCAAAATTATTTTAACCTTCTAGTTTTCTTTTTTGGATGCATCACAGCAAAAACTCTGAAAATCTGAAATGAAAATTGTCAAAATTTTAAAAAAAATCGTTTGAATACCTCAAAAAAACGTTTTCTTAATGTAGTCGCTTTATGGTGGTTATTCCCCTTCATCCATTAGAGAATCAAACATCCAAGTAGAGCCGAGCCACACAGCGATACTTCCCCGATCTCATTCTTAATGGTGACATCACTCTGTCGCTACTAATACATCACTATTCAGTGTAGCCTAGTCTAGTGCTCTCTACCCTCTGTAGAGACGGTACTAATACATTCATGCTCGCGCCATGTATCCTCATTCCTTATTCCAACTGGACGACACCCATTCCAGCCGTCGGCGTCGCGACGCGCTGCCAGCGAATCCTTCCAGCCACTATACCTACCAAGATACCAAATACCAAGTTCCCACATACCAAGTCCTACCTAGTACCTTCCTTCGCAAGTCTCCTTTGGTGTGCTATATAGGGCTGGCATATAGACAAGGACTTAAGAGCAAATGGAAAGAGAATTTTAGATTTGAAGTATGCATCCATTATTATTCAGGGTCTATTGAATCCTTAATAAAAATATTCGGAATTTTTTTTCTTTACCTTTTTCCCGTCAGATGTTCTTAGCCACTGATTTAGGGTTTGGCAGTTGAAAGAAAGTCGAAATTATATTGTAAGATTGTATTTTAGATTATAAGATATTATACATCTCAAGTTTATATAAGCAGCAATCAGCAAAACACTTGAATTGTAGAACAAAGAGCTGACTTTGTTCGCACAGCCTTTTATGTGTAATTTCTTGATATAAGTTTTTATAACTATTTGCAACGTCTTTTACCGTAACAAGCGAAGAGGCTTTAAAATATAAATGTTGATTTAATAATTAACTTTATATAAATCCGTTGTATGAAGTATTCTCGAATACGCATCCACTATTTGGTCTCCCAATTATGAGATTTATAATTTATAGGATCAAATCCATACAAAGAAAATTAACCCGTTTAATCGGTTTATCTGATCAATTTTGAACGTTTACGACCGAATTTTGCACTACACTCATTGACAGCCAGATGTAAACTTTCTGAATTATTGCTTAAACACGTAAATAAAATTATACATACATCAGTTGATACAACAAACATTTTATCCCAAATTAATATCAACACACCTTCAATGAAATCAACAAGGAGAATGAAAGACATTTTCAATATTAAAGCCAACAAACGAATACAGGATATTTCTCCCCTGTACTGCGAATATTACGAAATTAAAACACTATCCACTGCTTTAATAATGAAATAGAAATTAATAATGACAATTTAAAAAAAAAGTTTTAATATTAATCATATTAAACTGATATTATTATCAAGCCATCTATTTAAAGAGAGCAATATTGTATCTAGCAAATCAGTAAGTCATCAGTACCTACAGGTTACAATAAAACATTGTTTGTGGACTCGTATTTGTATTCTTCATTATACCGATTCTTGTTTGTCATTTACTTTTACATATTTAGCTAATTATTTTTGTTACTATTTTTTGTTACAGTGTATTAAAACATCCTAGTGTGAAAACTATTTTTGCATCGTGCCTGCTTTATGTACTTGCATAATAATTCAAATGAAATAAATCTAGTTAAACATTTGTATTGTTCGGTAAGACAAAGTGCGCTGTAATTCGTGGAAAGCAAAAACTCTGTTTTAAGACATTATACATTTAACAGGTTATTTGTTTTTCAGTATTGTATCATCTTGACTACCCATAAACATTACCAAATTAGAAAGTACAACAGAAGGAGACAGAATATAAGAGCGGGAGGTAAAAAAATTACTGGAAGGAAATTCAACGAGTGTTATTATTAAGTTCTGCAATTATTTTAGTTTTTTTATTATTATTTAAGACAATTTTCAAAGTGTGGTTAGACCACGTTGGGATGACTTATTTATATGATTCTATCTACCCCCGCCCAATTTCAATTTATATGATGTTTTCCCCACATAAAAAGTACAAAAAACACCAGGTAAACATATTTCTAAATTTTTCAGAAAAAACACCGTTCAATATATGTATAATTACTTTATATTATCCATACCACTAAATTTTAATCATATATAAATGAAATCTTCAGCACGGGAGGTCCCAGTGAGGATCATTATATGTATTTGTTTAATCATATACAAATGAACTCCTCAGCACGGGAGGTCCCAGTGAGGATCATTATATGTATTTGTTACAAAAAAAGACAATAAGGCACTTATTACTATTATAAAATACGTGGCGATTTGTTTCACAAAATCAAGAGATATTTTTTTTCGTGTTCCCGGGGAAAAACTCTAGTATCGAAAGGGTTAAAAAAAATCGTTCGCTTACTATAATTGACTGCCATTCTGCATTTCGTCTGTCTGTAAACATATTTTTACGTTCCGTTTCCGTTTCAAGGTGGTGGCCGTTTTCGTGGTTCAGTAAAGATTCTTTTTTCAAATGTGAAGTAGTTATGTTTATTAGGACTTTCTTATTTTTATTTTCAATATTAAAGTTCGACACCAAATGTGTGTGTATGTATTGGCCCACCGCGTACTGTTTAAGCACTCTCACTCACTAAATGTAGTAGGTAATAACGTAATAAATACCATCATGTTTATAAGTGTCTTGTTTGTCCCTCTAAGAAATAAATAAACTTTCGATATCTTCCTAGTAGGTAGATACTTAAAAGATTTGATAATTCGGAAAAAAAAAACATTTATACATGCACTGTTCGTTGAACCTAATGACTATTTATTTGTCTCTGAATCTGTTAAAGGAGCCAAAATACATCTAACGAGATTCAAGGTCACCCTTATTGAATAAAGTTTCAAATCAATTCCATTAAAAGAAAAGTTGAGAAGATGAAGGGAAAGAAGAAATATTTTTCTCCATGTAACTTCACGACTATCATTTTTACCGTCGTTAAATCGTATCAATTGATTGATGGAGTAAAGACAGCTTAACCTAAGTTATAAAAATCCTGGGAAAGCGCAATATACATATTACATGGTGTTAAGGGACGTACTTGACTTACTTTAACCGGTGATTCTGACATTATTTGGAGTAAAAAATGCAAATTAAATGTTGGTCTCCGATGGCTTTGATGTATTCCTAATATTTTTACTGACGAAATGATTTTTCCCCGCGTTGTTTAATTTTCATGAATCCAGGAATTCTGGCTGTTTGTCATAAGTGGAAATGTAAATAACAAGAATCATAAAGCGGGTACTAGAATTCTGGCTGTTTGTCATAAGTGGAAATGTAAATAACAAGAATCATAAAGCGGGTACTAGAATTCTGGCTGTTTGTCATAAGTGGAAATGTAAATAACAAGAATCATAAAGCGGGTACTAGAATTCTGGCTGTTTGTCATAAGTGGAAATGTAAATAACAAGAATCATAAAGCGGGTACTAGAATTCTGGCTGTTTGTCATAAGTGGAAATGTAAATAACAAGAATCATAAAGCGGGTACTAGAATTCTGGCTGTTTGTCATAAGTGGAAATGTAAATAACAAGAATCATAAAGCGCGTACTAGAATTCTGGCTGTTTGTCATAAGTGGAAATGTAAATAACAAGAATCATAAAGCGGGTACTAGAATTCTGGCTGTTTGTCATAAGTGGAAATGTAAATAACAATCATAAAGCGGGTACTAGAATTCTGGCTGTTTGTCATACGTGGAAATGTAAATAACAAGAATCATAAAGCGGGTACTAGAATTCTGGCTGTTTGTCATAAGTGGAAATGTAAATAACAAGAATCATAAAGCGGGTACTAGAATTCTGGCTGTTTGTCATAAGTGGAAATGTAAATAACAAGAATCATAAAGCGGGTACTAGAATTCTGGCTGTTTGTCATAAGTGGAAATGCAAATAACAAGAATCATAAAGCGGGTACTAAAATTGAGACAAGATTCAAATATGTAGTTGAATGAAAAATATCAATCTGTGTAATATAAATATACCTAGTTGAAAACATTAGAAGGCCGTTAGTAAAAACCTAATATACAGATGCAATTGACAATTGACCGTTGCTAAATTGCCAAGGAACCAAGAAGCTGGCGCTGATTATAACTACCCTAACCTAACACCTTTGTGTTTTTTACTAGCGCCTTTTGGCTCAGGGCCGGCAGTAGTTTTATGAAATTGAATATGTGTAGAGAAAAATTAAGATCTGTCATGGAAACAATATCAGACCTAGTTTTCTTCACGCCACTAGAAACCAAAATATAATAACGAAACATCAAATATTTTATTTGTTGTTTTTGTGTTTAATTCGTAGAACTCCATTTGATTTTTTTTAAATTTAATTAAAATCAAATTTAATAATATAATTATTAAGTTCTGCGAGTATTTTTTGGTTTTTGTTATTGTTACAGCTATTTCGGCTTTCAAGGCCATTTTCAAACTGTAATCAGTTGTTATCAGTTTGAAAATGGCCTTGAAAGCCGAAACAGCTGTAACAATAACAAAAACCAAAAAATACTTGCAGAACTTAAAAATTATATTATTAAATTTGATTTTAATTAAATTTAAAAAAAAAAAATCAAATATTTTATAATTTTATACCTTCTTATTATCATTATCGTTGATTTGGAGGATTTCGGCAGATTTTCTATTTTTTCTCTCACTTATTTGTACTAAATCATACCTATATTTTTTAAATTCTTAGGTATATTTTATGTAACATATATTCTATTAACTCTGTTATATTTTTTTTTTGTGTAACCTATATTTACAACAGTTAACAGTTTAGTTAACACTGATTTTGTTATGTAGTCTGTGTAACTAAAAATAATAATTATTTACATTATATTTAAAAGCCTTACAGGCGTTTAAATAAAATAAAATAAAAATAAATTATATCTTATATCCTCTCCAGGTATGATATCTTAGGTTAAAGATGAACGAACCCAAAATGAGCGATCCGTCGAAGGAAGCATGAAGATTTAATAGAAACCGTCGCGACTTATCTGTGATAATAAGGACGGGAAAGGACGAAGGGAAGTTGCTATGAAGACTTGTGATATTATTATATTATTATTTAGTATTATTATATTATTATATAGTTACTACATCAGACCGGCTCAAGTATCGGGGATCCATAGAAGCCCAAGTAAATCAAGCCTCCAAGAAGTTGGGCGTCTTGTACAGGGCTAGGAGATTCTTCAACAGTGACCAGCTGCTGACTCTGTACAAGTCTCAAGTCCGCCCAACTATTGAATTTGGAAGCCACCTTTGGGCTGGTGCCCCAAAATACTTAATAAACCTGCTTGAATCTGTGCAAAGGAGAGCGATCTGTCTGATTGATAATCCGTTGTTAACAGACCGATTGCCTTCTCTAATGCATAGACGCAATGTAGGCATGCTGTGTCTGTTCTACAGGTATTTCAATGGAGCCTGCTCCAAGGAGCTAGCAACATTGATTCCTGATGCACCGGTGCACGTGCGCGAAACTCGACGGACACGAGCTGAACACCCGTTCACGGTTGACGTTGGCTTCATGAGAACGGGCCGTTTTTACGACTCGTTTTGTGTAAGTCGGCTCGTATGTGGAACGAGCTACCGGCATCTGTTTTTCCTCCCTCCTATAATCCGAGCCTCTTCAAGGCCCGCATTAACAAATCCCTTCCTACAGCCCCTACCTTATTTCGCCTCACAACGCCGCCCAACCGGGTAGTGACATAGTTCTCCTGTCTGTACACTACACAGGCAGGGACGCTCTTGGGAGGTGTCACATAAAAAAAAAAAAATTATAAAAAAAAAAAAAAATTATTAATATTAATAAATTAATACTGCTGAAGTAACCGTAGTCGCCCAGGCTTTGCACACAATTTTTCGAAATCTGATGGAAACAGTAATTTTATTCTTATTTTGAACGTTAAGTGTGCAAAATTTCATCATGGAGTATCAAAATTTTGCTAGGGGCGGGAAAAGGGAATGGGAATAGCTTTTAAAAGATTGCGACTTTCTTTAATTTTAAAGGTAAAATGTGCAAAATTTTATCATTCTCGGATTAAAACTGTAAATTTGTTTAAAAATTTAAACCACGCCGTCCACCCGCCACAGAGACCGTATTCATATAAATAGTTTACATTAATTAATAAACTCATTAGTTTTTGGTATCTGGTAGTTGAAAGCTACACCAAAACTAAATGCCGAAAACCATACGAAAATTCACTTCACCACAATCTACACATCTGCCCTAATAAAAATATATTATTTTTACTTATGTATTTATATATTATTTTACAAGTTTTATGTATATGTATGTTTATTCTCTATCTTCCCATAAGTATGTATTAACATAAAAATAGTCACGCACACCCACACACCTCAAAATGCAGGACATCATATACCGGTTTTCTGCGATTTCCCATATTCCCATAGGCGAAAGCGGAGGAATTCCCTACAATAAGGCGCAGCTGACTTCCCCCCCCGATCCCAATATAACACAAACAGACATGTACGAGTATGTAGTATATAGCCGCTGTCGGCTGCTGGTGATGCTGAAGCAGAATAATATGATGCTCCAAAAGATGCAATTATAGTAGGGTTTTTACGTTAAAAAAATTTCCCTACCGAGAAAACATAAGGCCTCTAAGTTTATAATAGCCAGATAACATTTAAAACACCCATATGAGGTAAAAATTGTGAGGTGCATATGACGCCGTTCTATTTGTATAAAGAACATTCAAAATTCAAAAAATTATTTTACATTATATATTTTGCTTATAGGTTTCATCCTATTTCTTCCAGCTAACCCAACAAATACACGTTATATTACATAACCTAACACTTACGTGCTAACAAATGTATGTACTTTCGAAATGTTGCCTAAAGAAGGTGGAATCGCAAACGGTATCTAATAACCCAAAATATCGTGATAAATGCCTGCTTTGTCATTGTCAGCTTTTATGTAAGATATACAAGGTCGGAGGGAACTTTAAGTTGGTAAAGAACACTTTGTGGGCTGTTATTACGTAAATATGGATTTGAGTGGTTAGGTCCGCTTCAGAAAATCACTTTCCTCGTGAAAATCTCAAAATTTCTGGTAAAATTTTAACGGAAAATCAAATAAAACGAATATCTGTCTTGATATTATCTTCAGGGCTGACAGTATTATTTTTGTCTGAAATCTGAAACTTAAGAGTAATTATAATGGATGGCGTCCATTAGGCCCCGGCAGAGGCAGTGCTGTAACACTGTAAGACTGCCACACCAAGAGTAAGGTGGCCGTTATGTGGCAGTCTTACAGTGTAACGGACGCGTACGTCCTATATTAGTTATAGTATAATGGATGGCGTCTATTAGTCCCCGGCAGAGGCAGTGCTGTTACACTGTTAGACTGCCACACCAAGAGTAAGGTGGCCGTTACACTGTAAGACTGCCACATAACGGCCACCTTACTCTTGGTGTGGCAGTCTTACAGTGTCACGCGTACGTCCTATATTAGTTATAGTATAATGGATGGCGTCCATTAGGCCCCGGCAGAGGCTGTTACACTGTACACTGTTACACTGTACACTGTAAGACTGCCACACCAAGAGTAAGGTGGCCGTTACACTGTAAGACTGCCACATAACGGCCACCTTACTCTTGGTGTGGCAGTCTTACAGTGTCACGCGTACGTCCTATATTAGTTATAGTATAATGGATGGCGTCCATTAGGCCCCGGCAGAGGCAGTGCTGTAACACTGTAAGACTGCCACACCAACAGTAAGGTGGCCGTTATGTGGCAGTCTTACAGTGTCACGCGTACGTCCTATATTAGTTATAGTATAATGGATGGCGTCCATCAGGCCCCGGCAGAGGCAGTGCTGTAACACTGTAAGACTGCCACACCAAGAGTAAGGTGGCCGTTATGTGGCAGTCTTACAGTGTAACGGCCACCTTACTCTTGGTGTGGCAGTCTTACAGTGTCACGCGTACGTCCTATATTAGTTATAGTATAATGGATGGCGTCCATCAGGCCCCGGCAGAGGCAGTGCTATAACACTGTAAGACTGCCACACCACGAGTAAGGTGGCCGTTATGGCAACAAACCTTACATTTAGATTTTATTGAAAACAAACAAATTAATTAATTAATATTATTAAATTAATTAATTAATAATTATTGACCGGTCGGTGGCCGAGTTGACATCGCGTTTGGGTCCCACCCAGGCGTAGTGTGTTCAATTCCTCGGCTGGCTAAGTCCTCCATCACAACACAAGCAACATTTTCAGCTTACTGTGGTGGTAGTAGGAGATTTTCAAATATTGTCAGCTTATTCGTAACCCGGGAATGTTTGTCTTTCTTTTTAAAAAAAAAAAAAAAAAATTAAATTTATTACTAATCATATTATTATCAGGCCCTTCTAAATCTACCGAGACTTAACTTTGGTGTTTTGTTGTGTTCTTACTAGTTGTGTTGGTGTACTCCGTAAAGCGTTGGTTAAAAAATACATATGACGGCCTTCATGGTTAAAGGGTCCTCGAATATTTTTGAAGGCAACAAAATGAATTACACATGTCTCATAATATATAAAAATTAATAGAGTCTTCTTAACCTATAATAAAACATTTTACCTAACCTTTTATAAAAATAGTAAAAACAAACCCCCAATCACCTAAAAATTAGAATACATAATGCTAACTATAATCAAGAAATATGCTCATCTTGCTTTAAACTCGGAAAAGTTGATAAGATCAAATATTTGGGTAATATATTGATGCAAAATTTAATTGGCAATCACAAATTAATAATACCGTCTGTAAATTAAGATATCTTACGTACCAATTATACAGACAAAAGGAAGTGCTCAATATTGACAAACTGAAAATGATTTATTTTTCTTCACTCATATACGAAATAATAGGATGGGGTTGTTCACTTCATGCACATATAAAACCTTTACAAATAACTCTTAAAATTATTATATCAAAGTTATCTATAATGGGATCAGAACATTTTCAACAGATGAGTTATACAAAGAATCTTAACTATTATGTCTCCGTAAACTATTTATTTCGCTATGTATAACTATGAAAAATATCTTTACAATAAAAATACATTCGAAATAAATGAAAACAGAATCAACAAGAAATAATAATGTATTTTATACTCCCCAAACGAACACCAAAGGCAAAACACACTACAGTTTCATTGGACCTCGTACTTTCAATCTTGTACCGAAAAAATCACTTAATATTACTCTAAACACTTATAACTTCACTATACACTTTTTATACAAACCGCTTAGAAAAATTGTAATCTTGTTTTTGTTTTATATGTCCACAGTTTGTTTCTTTCTAGGTACAATACTATAATGTATTTAACTATATTACCCACGCACAGGCTGCGCCTTAGTGGGCTCCCATTATTCTTATTGATATTTATAATATTGTATGTACTTAAGGTAAAAATTGGGAAAAATAAAGGTATTAAAAAAAATATGAATCCGGAGGTCCCAGATTCGAATCATGGCATGCACGATCAAATTATATTTCATTAAATTTTAATTCTCATAAACATAATATAAAGTATATTTGCGTCAAGTTCCAGAGTGGTAGATACTCAGAAGTCAGAGATCTCTCAGAAGATCATCATTCAGTATCAAAAAGTTGCTTGAAATTGCTCTAGCCGTGTTCGGTGATCAGATCTGAATAGCCAGGTACTTTCCCACCGTCATCTACACAACATATCTCAACTGGAGACGCCATAGTCTCACTGGCTCCGGTTAGCAGGGAGTAGTTGGGATTCTTGTGTGGTATTCACATAAAAGGTCATTTATAAATGTTTTTGTATTCTAAGAAAAAGTGTTTCATTGAAAAACTACAGTAAAATATAACAAAAGAAGAGCGTTTTGCGTATTATTTTTGACAGAGAATATCCTATCAATCACCGCCCGTTGAGTTATGCGTGTTGTAAGAAAAACAGAGGCCAATTTGTTTTCCATATTCACCGCGTAATTCGGCTTCATGAATACCTGATTGGCTTTAGCTTTGTAGTATTTACTTTATAGGTTGGGTATACACTACCCACTGCCCGCTTCATTCAGCACTCTACACGCTCCGCTGTGTTACATGTTATACGTTATTAGAGGTGCACAACTGTGGGAAATGCTAAATTCCATAAGGTCTAGTCTACACGCTCCGCTGTGTTATATGTTATACGTTATTAGAGGTGCACAACTGTGGGAAATGCTAAATTCCATAAGGTCTAGTCTACACGCTCCGCTGTGTTACACGTTATTAGAGGTGCACAACTGTGGGAAATGCTAAATTCCATAAGGTCTAGTCTACACGCTCCGCTGTGTTAGACGTTATACGTTATTAGAGGTGCACAACTGTGGGAAATGCTAAATTCCATAAGGTCTAGCACTAGCGATCGATAACGCCCTAGGTCAATACGATATTTTTATTTTATTTATTTATTTATTTAACGCCCAGAGGGCTTTTGCATGGTTGGTAGTATCATTTTGTTTTGACAGATACTTTGAAAAATAAAAAATAAGAATAAAATTACATTTGATAAAAGCTATGCAACAAGTCATACAAACACAAGAAACAAAAACAGAAAATTACAGCTATTTGTAGGTTTACATGATGTGTTTAGGAGTATTGTTGAAATAAATATTTTAAATGATCCACAAAACTTGCCAAGTTGGTATTGAATATGTCGTCTATCGAATATCGTCTATGAATCATCTATCGTCTATGGTCATCGATATGATTCCGATAGTCGGTAGACAAAAGTAGCTACTTTTGCCGCGGCCTCGAAGGTGTCCGATAAGAATATGCAAAACTTTTTGGATAATGTCGTTCGTCATGCAAAATACCTGGTTTATTATTGAATAGGTGTGAACTAACTAAGCTCTTAGAACTCAAAAAATCGAGTACACGATCCACAGACTTCGTCGAGAATCGACTCTCGACTAGCAATCGTTGTATGTATTGCTCGATTCGCAGACTAAAATCTGATGTTCAGGGCCATTTTTCAGTGCTGATCCTTAAAATATTGGTTTTGATTTATTTACGTGAAATACATAAAGTAACCGTGTTATAGCTTTTTCCATGTTTGCGCTCTCTGATATAGAGGATACACGTTGGATACGGTGGCAACACCACTGCAGCGAGCAATGAGAGGTGGCTGGGGGGAGGGGCGAGTGGTGAGTGGATGTTTGGAGCGGTGCCAAAAGGATATAAAAACCAGCCAATATTTGGACAAACAAAGGATATCTGACAGCTACGGATACGCTTATGAATAAAGAAATTACCAGAATATTTCTCTGTGCTCTCTGCCTCATCCGAGGCGTGAATATACAAGTATGTCCAACTCTCCATACTTAGCATTCATTAATGACTAGTTAACTTAACTTTTAGTAGTAAATACTAGCGTGAAGTCGTTCAAGCCGCACAAATGAGCGAGTTCTTTTCGATGAGCTGTTTTGGACTTTTCTCATATTGAAACACTTACCAGACTGTTTCAGATTGAAACATATTTTTTATCAATAAATAACACATATCTATTATTTCTCAGTACATCCTGATAAACATATTTGTAATAAGCATTAGTTTTGTGGCTCGCCATAATTTACAATAAAAATATATAAATTTGTTATAGACTACTTTAATTTTAATTAAACTCTACCGGTTTCGGAAGCACCCCTTCGCCAGGAGAATATTGAAACTTAGTTTACTTAAAATTAGTTTTAATATTCTCCTGATAAAGGAAGGGTGCTTCCGAAACCGGTAGAGTGTAATTAAAATTAAATACGTGGCCTAAAACAAGTTAATATGTTTTTTAGCATCCTGATAAAGTTGAGGTAAATTTTTGCGATACAAAAGTTTGCAATTATTTATTGACTTTGAACTAAGTGTCAATTCTAAGTGTTTTTCCATGATATCTCAACACAATTACAATTCAACACATCATTAGCGAGCACAAAGAGTAACCGATATACATGTAAAACAAGCAATAGTTATGAAACGGTTTATAATAACTTAGAATTGACACTTAGTTCAAAGTCAATTATTTATTGACTTTGAACTAAGTGTCAATTCTAAGTGTTTTTCCATGATATCTCAACACAATTACAATTCAACACATCATTAGCGAGCACAAAGAGTAACCGATATAGGGTAGACCGAGGCTATTCGGATCATTTTTTATGTTTTCTTGAAAAAAATTAAAATTAATGCATTTTCTAAAAATATTTTTATTTAATATTAAGCATTCGACATTTTTATATGATTTAATTTTAATGATCATAACATATAGTAACTTTAAAAAAACATATGACTATTACTGTAAACCTCTCCACTGATCCGAATCACCACATATATATGTAGTGATTCGGATCAGTGGTGGGGCTACTCGGATCAAACCCGAAAAAATAGTTAAGTATGAAAAAAAACCAAAACCAAAAATAGGTTTTACAACCCATAACTTATATGAAAGTATCATGACACTTATTACACTCTTATTGGCTTACACACCGCACAAATAAAAACTTTATTAAACACTTTCTTATTATTTTTTTAGTAAACTTAATGTTTTGAGACAAGATTTTTATGCATAGCACAAAGGGTAACAATTATTTTACAAGCAATAATTGTTCGCCTGAAACACTCATCCACATTGAAAAATCTCCTGATAAAAGATACATGACGCCAACGGGACTCGAACCCGTGTCCCTTCGATTTCCGGTCGACAGCTCTGACCACTGAGCTATGGCGGCTTATCTCTTACCCGCGAAATTATTCAATATATACTAGTGTTTCATTCAACAATTACTGCTTGTTACATTTTTCACCTGAAAACAACCAACTTTATTTTTATATGAGAAAGGCATTGTAAGTGCTAACTCTCTCACTAGATGGCGTCGAGACAAATTGTCTACATTTTTAGGTGAAATACTTGAACTTGTCAAATATTAATTATTATTTTTTTAGTAAACTTAATGTTTTGAGACAAGATTTTTATGCATAGCACAAAGGGTAACAATTATTTTACAAGCAATAATTGTTCGCCTGAAACACTCATCCACATTGAAAAATCTCCTGATAAAAGATACATGACGCCAAAGGGACTCGAACCCGTGTCCCTTCGATTTTCTTCGATAAAAATAAAGTTGGTTGTTTTCAGGTGAAAAATGTAACAAGCAGTAATTGTTGAATGAAACACTAGTATATATTGAATAATTTCGCGGGTAAGAGATAAGCCGCCATAGCTCAGTGGTCAGAGCTGTCGACCGGAAATCGAAGGGACACGGGTTCGAGTCCCGTTGGCGTCATGTATCTTTTATCAGGAGATTTTTCAATGTGGATGAGTGTTTCAGGCGAACAATTATTGCTTGTAAAATAATTGTTACCCTTTGTGCTATGCATAAAAATCTTGTCTCAAAACATTAAGTTTACTAAAAAAATAATAATTAATATTTGACAAGTTCAAGTATTTCACCTAAAAATGTAGACAATTTGTCTCGACGCCATCTAGTGAGAGAGTTAGCACTTACAATGCCTTTCTCATATAAAAATAAAGTTGGTTGTTTTCAGGTGAAAAATGTAACAAGCAGTAATTGTTGAATGAAACACTAGTATATATTGAATAATTTCGCGGGTAAGAGATAAGCCGCCATAGCTCAGTGGTCAGAGCTGTCGACCGGAAATCGAAGGGACACGGGTTCGAGTCCCGTTGGCGTCATGTATCTTTTATCAGGAGATTTTTCAATGTGGATGAGTGTTTCAGGCGAACAATTATTGCTTGTAAAATAATTGTTACCCTTTGTGCTATGCATAAAAATCTTGTCTCAAAACATTAAGTTTACTAAAAAAATAATAATTAATATTTGACAAGTTCAAGTATTTCACCTAAAAATGTAGACAATTTGTCTCGACGCCATCTAGTGAGAGAGTTAGCACTTACAATGCCTTTCTCATATAAAAATAAAGTTGGTTGTTTTCAGGTGAAAAATGTAACAAGCAGTAATTGTTGAATGAAACACTAGTATATATTGAATAATTTCGCGGGTAAGAGATAAGCCGCCATAGCTCAGTGGTCAGAGCTGTCGACCGGAAATCGAAGGGACACGGGTTCGAGTCCCGTTGGCGTCATGTATTTTTTATCAGGAGATTTTTCAATGTGGATGAGTGTTTCAGGCGAACAATTATTGCTTGTAAAATAATTGAAACACTTTCTTGTCGTAACATTTTTCGTGGCACCATTCTTCGCAAGAAGAACATTGAATGCAATCTTCCTTTGGAGGATGTACAAAAGCTTCATTGCAATAAATGCAAAACCACTTTCTTGAAGCCCCAGCCGATGAAGAAGCTGTTACGGAAGATTTTTTAACTTTAAGTCTCGGGGTACCTTTTCCTTTGAACTGTAATTTTGGGCGGTTTTTGGCGAGAGATCTTTTGATTTCCTTTGCGTTCGAGACTTTTATTTTTTCTTCAGTATCCTTACGCAATTTGTAAACGTTTACTGGAGATGTAATATGAAAAATTGGCACCTTTGCAACGCGGGAGTTCTTTTTAGTTGGCACAACCTTTTCAAGAGTAGGGAGAATATTTCTAATTTCATAGTTAGTAGTTGTAGATGCCTGTTCTATTATATTCTTCATATTTTCTGATTCAGGTGCAGCTATTGGTGAAAGTTCAACAAATTTATATGTTGGAATCGCATGACGGTTAAGTGGAAAATTTCCAGTGGCTTCAAAGCCACTAACAGCATTTCCAATGGTGGCAGATAAATTCCATGCACTTTTGAATACTGTCCCAAATATCACCTTGTTGATGCTTTTTCCATAATTGCTATGTTGCCATGTTGTAGCGTTTTGGTGATAGTAGGTTTTTAGTGGCTTAAAAACTTTTACATCTAATGGCTGAAGAGCATGAGTAGTATGTGGAGGGAGAACTATCAGTTCTATAACAAAATTTACACATATATCAGCTATACTCAATGCCATGTGTGAACTGTGACCATCCAATGTGACAATAACTTTTCCAGTTGTGCAAAATTTTCTGAAATGTTTGACCCATAAACCAAAGGTTTCAGTTGTGACCCAGCCTTTCTCTGTCATGCAACCTTCTGTACCTGGTGGCATTCCAATCATAAATTCATCCTTCTTACGTTTACCCTTATACAGGACAAATGGAGGTATGAATGATCCACTGCATTCATACAAGCCAAAACAGTTACATTTTGACCTCGCTCGACACTTGTCATTGATACCACTTCACGATTTTCCTTTTCAGCAATAATATGCGGACGACGATTATTTAGGGGCATGCCGGTTTCGTCCATATTATAAATGCATTCTGGCCTTCCTTGTAACTGACAGTCTCTTATTACCTTTTCCAGTGTGTCATAAAATTTTTAAATTTTGTCTGGATCCATTCCGTTAATCCTTGCTCGAGATAGTCCTTCTGGTTTTCTTATGGAGAGGTATGGATGACGCGTAAGAAAACGATGAAACCAATCTTCACCTGCAATTCCAACTTCTGAATTAAATCTTCGTTGAGCTTGATTACCAAGACGATAACAATAATCAAAAGCGTATTTCCTGAGCATTTTTGGAGTAATGCCGAATCCACGTTTAGATAAATAAACCAACCTTTCCGCAAACTGTTTTTCAGATTCAACATCTATTGCAGGTCTTGCTCCTGGATTAGAGATGATCCCGGTGATTGAAGTCGTATGTCTTTGTAATTTCGTGTATGGGATTCCGTAGCTCACAGCAGCACTGCGTAATCCCATTTCACCGGATTTTACTTTCCTAACGGCTTCATCCATTGCAATTTTCGACCATGATTGATTAGTCGTCTTTTTCACATAGTTGCGCACCATCTTTTTCAAATAAAAATATAAAACAATTAACGCATCGAATTTTAAAAGCATTAAAATATGATCCAAATAGCCCCCCCACCGTCGCACAGTGGGCTGAAAATCGCCTTTCATAGACATAGAGACTTGAATTTTCAAGGGTATTTTTTTTGGCTAGAAATGGATTCTGATGATCATTACTATGCTATAAAATGTCGTACAAAGCAATTGCGTGTACAAATGAAGGAGTTATAATTTTTTTAAGAAAAATTTGTATGGCGCTGACATTAAAAATGAGGCTATCTCTGGAATCATAAGGTTGGCCGTTCTATCCTTACACACAGATAATACTACTATTTATTTGTATTTTTTTGACATACTTCATATTGTGGCGCAAGGTGCGATGTTTTTTTTAAAAATCCTCAAAGTTGAATAAACCCTTTTTAATGTTGATGATTTATTTTAATGCTTAAACGCTTTTAGGCTTGCAGTGTAAATAAAATATTGTAAACTAGACAAAGCATACTCATATGTAAAGCATTTAAGCATTAAAATGAATCTTCAACATAAAAAAAGTTTTTTTTCATCTTTGAGGATTTTTAAAAAAAAAATCACAAGTTTCGCCACAATACGAAGTATGTCAAAAAAATACAAATAAATAGTAGTATATTTGTGTGTAAGGAAATAATGGTCAACCTTATGATTCCAGAGATAGCCTCATTTTTAATGTCAGTTCCATACAAATTTTTCTTAAAAAAATTATGACTCCTTCATTTGTACACGCAATTGCTTCATACAAAATTTTATAGCATATTAATGATCAGCAGAATCCATTTCTAGCCAAAAAAAATACACTTGAAAATTCAAGTCTCTATGTCTATGAAAGGCGATTTTCAGCCCACTGTGCACAGTGTTTTGGCTTGCAGTGTAAATAAAATATTGTAAACTAGACAAAGCATACTCATATGTAAAGCATTTAAGCATTAAAATGAATCATCATCAAAAAAAAAATTTTTTTTCACTTTAGGATTTAAAAAAAAAAAATCGCACCTTGCGCCACAATATGAAGTATGTCAAAAAAATACAAATAAATAGTAGTATTATCTGTGTGTAAGGATAGAACGGCCAACCTTATGATTCCAGAGATAGCCTCATGTTTAATGTCAGCGCCATACAAATTTTTCTTAAAAAAATTATAACTCCTTCATTTGTACACGCAATTGCTTCGTACGACATTTTATAGCATAGTAATGATCAGCAGAATCCATTTCTAGCCAAAAAAAATACCCTTGAAAATTCAAGTCTCTATGTCTATGAAAGGCGATTTTCAGCCCACTGTGCGTCGGTCCGTTTAGCCTCACATTTATTAATATGATATTTACTCAAAGTAAGATACAAAAACATACAAAATGCAATTTATTGCGCTTAAATTCTATTTACTGTGCATTTGATTGATAAATATATAACATATGAACATGACTAAATAGCTTACCTTTTCAGAAAAAACACTAAGAACGCAGAGAACAATATTACATCAGGCATTTATTTGAGACGTAACTTGTACGATTTTCACACATATCGATTTTTAGCAGTCAACCCACGCAATCTGTAATATCGGTAATTTTACTATTATGGCATCCGATAGATAGGGACGCTATGTCCAAATACTTTCACTGTCATTTGGTTACAATAGCCAAGATATATCCATATTGCTTAGCTTGATCCGAATAACTCACCTGATCCGAATAGCCTCGGTCTACCCTACATGTAAAACAAGCAATAGTTATGAAACGGTTTATAATAACTTAGAATTGACACTTAGTTCAAAGTCAATTATTTATTGACTTTGAACTAAGTGTCAATTCTAAGTGTTTTTCCATGATATCTCAACACAATTACAATTCAACACATCATTAGCGAGCACAAAGAGTAACCGATATACATGTAAAACAAGCAATAGTTATGAAACGGTTTATAATAACTTTCTTCCTTTATCAGATGCCTGGGACACTGATCAGATTCCAGTTATTTGCGGGAGTTTCCCAGGCGAATCAACTAGTTATAAAGCGCCATCTATAATCTACCTCTATCTCTACACGATGTTACTGGAGATGTTAAACTACAGAACTCGTATTAACTCCCTTTACCCTCTCCCCTCGCACCCCTTCATCTACAGGATGACTTATTTTTCCCCACAAACTTGATGAAACTCCCTGTGATGAGGACAAGCCACAAAAATTTATTTGATCCGAGGGTCGCAAGATTTTCGAGATACTGGTGTTAACTTATTTCATTATGGAAACTGAATATACGACACAGAATACAAAGTAACTGCTTCCCTAGGTTACACCGCCTTGAGATTGTTAAAAAATGGAATGAAATATTTTGGCTAGATAAATTGTTTGTAAAAATTAAATTTTGAGAATATTTTAAAAATGTAACTATTTCAAAATTCAAATTATTTCCGAAGTTATAGCAATTATAAGTAAGCGCAGCGGAGTCAGCCAGAAAGTCAGCCAGAAAGTTCCTACAGACAACATGAGAGCGTAACACGAGACCAAAGAGGCCATGAAATTGAAAAAAAGCTGCTCAAAAGGAGTTGGAACCTCGTGTACAGTCAGGGAGGTAATTAAAAGAATAAATTTGATTTAAGACGCTGATGCTATTTACAATATCTACTATGCTATTTATAATATTATTTAAGATGTGGGGTATGGTTCTTTTATTGGATGCCACGTTCATATTTTACAATTTTCAAAACTCAAAATTACGATTAAAATTATTGTTTTTTTTCAAACACCTGTCATTACAACAATTCGATTTTAAATTTATCTTCACAAAAGAAAACCAGACGACGCCTGATAGCGAAAATACGTATACTATCAGCAAGTATTTTCAAAAGAGGGTCCTACTAAAAATAACAAAACATCGAATAAATATATCGTAGTCCTTAAAAGGAGTATTTAATTTCTGACGTTTCGGACAGATCTCACTGTCCATCTTTAGAGGCCTCATGTCTTGAATTTTGTCTTAAACTGAACGCTTTCGTGTGTCTGTTCGGTCCAGAAGTCAAGATACAAGTGGGTGCTTATCAATTCTTCATCCTAGACATAAGAATTGATAAGCACGTCAGGAATGAAATAGCCCTTATAAGGACAACGTTACGCGGGTAAACCGAGAAAATTATTCTACGTCTTACACCCTTTGAAAACCTTAACCATAAATAATAAACCATAAATATATATATATAAACATTCCGGAAGAAAACCCTGTCAAAATCCGTTGCGTCGTTTAGAAGAACTAAGCGCACAAACATACAGACGCGGATAGCGACGTGTGAAACGACTACTGGTATTTTTTACAGCGCCATTTTTGTAATAAAATATATATGAAAAGGAGACCTGGAAAAAAGCTCGACATTATAATAACCGTTACATGGCATCTTATTAGTGAGCTCGTATTGTATCTGTATGTTCTGTATAATGTAAAAAAATATGCATACAATCTTCAACCAATTCTAATATATTTATGATATGTATGATGTACATTTACGATTTCAACCAGGCTTTAATTTTTTGTAAGCTTTATCAGGATTGTATGAGAAAAAAACACTAAAAAGTTGTTATTACAAGAAGATAATAAAAAATCTGCCTGGGTATAAGTAAGTATGTTTAATTCTTTCAACCTTGTTTCAAAGACTTAAGCAAGTTTAACCCATAGACTAAATAAATACAAAGACAGGTTATAGTCATACTAATCAAACAAAAAATCTGGAACGTTCTTGTTTTATCTTTCATCGCCAAAACGAAACGAATACGAAAAGAATAGCAATTCAGAGTATATGTGTGTGTGGTTGAAATAGCAAAACAACGGCGTGCGCATAACTCGGTTTTAGTATCAAGCACGAGACGAAACGCATGAGAAAAGGATAGAAAATTAAAGAATGTATGCGTACGCATGAAATATCTGAGTTATCAACACCCCGCAAGTGGTAGAATTCGCCTATGGTTGTCCTTCCTACATCCTACTCTTATGTGTTTCTGCGTTCCCTATCTCGCTTTATTTCATTTTTAAACACACCGATTTCCGGTAACCTTGAATAAATATATTTATTTAAATTATAAGTGATTTATGTGTATTAACGAATGGCAAGAAACTCCAAGAAGAGACTGATTATTGCGCCTCAAAAGCAAAGGCATTTTTTCACTACAAAAAAAAAAAAAAACGATATGTTTGTGTCAGCTGGTAACGGCTTGTCTGACGACAATGCGATACTAAACACAGTAAGTATCAAATATGGGATTGGATCGATTTTGGATCGAGGATTGGATCGATATTGATAGGAGATTGGAGATTGCGCAGTTTTTTTTGTGTGGTTTGTAATATAACCACAGAAGCCTAACTGTCTGGCGTGAGTCTTCACAGCCAGGCCCCGTTACTTTTGCCGGCCGGAGGAATCCCGCCGGCCCCCTGTGCAGGCGCCCGCGCCCCCAACTGCCTTTTTCAAGGCAACACTTTTCACGCAGAAACACTCAAACAACGCAGATCCACGCTGGCCACCACCAACCGCCCGCAAGCACCCGAGACGTGCTTCCTTTTTAAGAGAAGTCACCGTTCACAACAAATTAAGATGTTCCCGACGAGGATGCTCCCCGCTGACCACGAGGACTCCCCTGTCGTGGTACCGCCCGGCGCCCACCAAATTGGGCTTAGAAGGAAGACAGGGACCATGCGCCTCACGGTCCCCGCACCACAGCCCCGCCCCGAGGACCCAAGGACCCGGAGACCATCCACTACCATGGCTCCCACGACGCCCGACGCCACCGAGATGCCGGAGCCTGCAGCAGGCCCCTCTTGGGCAACAGGACCCAGTCCAGCCCCCAGGCGCCCCCCGATAGGCCCAGCGGCGGCCTACGTTGCGCCCCCGAGACCGCAGCAGCCGATGGAGACGGCTGCCCCCCAGGATGGAGGCTGGACCAGGCCGTCCAACCCCGTAAAGAGGCCTGTGTCCCCGCGAGGACCACAACCGCTCCAGTGTGGCAACCGATTCACTGAGTTGCCCGAGGTAAGCGAAGGCGCCGGCGCGCCGCGTATAAAGCGTGCCAACACTAATACTTTTTTCTCCCCCGCATGTGCCGGCAGGAGAGATAACGGCCACGGTCCAAGGACATATGGGGGCTGGCAAATTATTTACGTTCAAGTACAATAGGGGCGGCACGGCCAACATCTTCGTACGCACGATGGAGGACCATCGCGCCTTTACCAACGGACTGCGTGCGGAGGCTCGCGGATTCCATACGTTCACGGTCGAAGCCGAAAAAATGAAAAAGGCCGTTATCAAGGGCCTGCCGCTCGTGGAAGTGGAAGAGATCGCGGTGGATCGGGAATCACAGGGATTCCCAGCTGTGAAGGTGGTTAAGATGACCGCCTCAATTGAGTACCCATTGTACCTCGCACACTTCAACAAGGAAGTAAACATAGGACAGCTGCGTGCGGCCGTCAAATACCTGTGCCACTGCCGCATTCGACTTCAGAAGCACAGGAGCAACCATCTTCAGCACGGCACCCAGTGCTACAGGTGCCAAGACTTCGGGCATGGGTCCCGTAACTGCTCACACACAGCAAGGTGTGTTAAATGCTTAGTGGAGCATGCTTCGGCAGAATGCCCCAAAAAGACGAGAGACGAGCCCGCCGCATGCTGCAACTGCTCAGGCCCGCATCCCGCCAACTACCGAGGCTGCCCCAAGCGGGTGGCGTACGTCGCCTCTATTCAGCAGCGACCTGCCAGAAGGGCCCAACGCCCGCCGGCAGAACAGAACCCCAGCAGGCCACCTCCTCAGCCGAGGACGGATGGACGCTCATGGGCCGACGTAGCCGGAGGCACCGCCTCCGCCCGACAGCAGCGCGAGCCCGCGCCGCCCCCACAGCTCCACCCCCAGCCCCGCCAACAGCAGGAGCCCGTGCGCGCGTCCACCTCCAATGAAGACGACCTGGATATCATGGCCCTGCTCCAAGGCCTCCTGAGGATGCGATCACAGCTTGCCCGCTGCACATCAAAGGCAGAGAAGCTCGTCATCCTGATGGAGCTTCTAACGACCACCCTCGATGTCTTATCCCGAGAAGGTGAGAGTCTTCGTATGGAACGCAAATAGCGTCCGCTACAAGACAGACGAACTGCTCGCCCTGGCAAACGACATAAACACCGACATTATTCTCTTATCAGAATCCCTCTTGAATCCAAGCGTACCGCTGAGAGTGCCAGGCTTCGAGATTAATCGAGACGACCGAGAAGAAAGATCATGCGGAGGAACCGCAATATTCGTTCGACAATCTATGACATCCACAAGAATCACCCACTCCGAAGTTGAAGCACACCGAAGCCACGATTATCGAAGTCACCGTAGAGGGTAGAGCGCATACCATTATCGCCGTCTACTGCACTAATGGAAACCTACTGAGAGGAGACCTAAGTAAATTGCTCAATCTGGGACCAATTCTCTTTCTTTCTAATATATATAAACACTTTATGTAACTTGGCAATTGATGGATCTATAATTTATTTTGCTGATGATACGGTAATCATCTTTGAATCTGATAATTGGAACTCAACTATGGAAAAAGCAAATAAGGGCCTAAATAAAGTAAAACATTGGTTAGACGACAAAATTCTGACTCTTAATATGGACAAAACAAAATACTTTCTTTTCTCCATACGCAAAGTCACTACTCCTCAAAACTGTCCTAATCTTATCATTCACTCATGCCCGCAAAACCATATTACCCTTACGCCTCTCCTCAATAATTGCTCATGCACCAACCTAAAAAAATCCGACCAAATTAAATATCTAGGGGTTGTTATAGATGACCAACTACGTTGGGAGGATCATGTCAATTTCACAACAAAAAGACTCCGCAAATTGTGCTATATATTTCTCTCTCTCAGATCAATCCTGAACCTTCAAACAATGAGATGCATATATTTTGCACTTTTCCAATCAATAGCTACATACGGTATCGTGGGATGGGGAGGCTGTGCAGCTTCAATTATTAATCCCATGATCTTAATTCAAAAACTGCTACTAAGAATTATATTAAAATGTCACCCGTCTCACCCTTCAGACCCACTTTTTTTAAAAATTCGCAATCCTAGACATTAGACAATTATACGTTAAGACAATTATTATACACATAAGGAAAAATGATTTAACACTCAAAACTCAACACAATATTTGCACCCGCTACTCATCACACCAAAAATGTAAAATTCCTCCAACAAAAACAGCCTTCGCCCAGCGACAGTTCTCTTATATAGCGCCTAAAATGTTCAACTTACTGAGTATTGATATTAAGACATCGAAAACTGATGATCTTTGTGCCATTAGTGTACAGAACTGGTTATTTGCTGAAGGAAGGAAATATTATAAAGAATGCCTTTCAACTTAATAGTGTTCTTATTTTTCGAGTAAAAATTTTATCTCTAAATTAACTTTCAACAAAAACTTTATATTACGCTTATGCGATTATCCTTATTTTTATTTCTATTATCCCTAGCATCTATTATCTATTATTTTTATTTGTATCCTACCATATTTTTATTTTTATCTTTATGTTTACAAGATTCACCTACTCCAATTCCTTTCCTGTATGGTGATCATGTACATAATATTATATATTCAGTATTGGTTATTTATGAAGGGAAAGAACTATTTTAAATAATACCTGACATCATTAAATAAGTTCATTTGCTTTATTATTCTTTTTTTTTCATTTCAATTCATGTTTAAAATATCTTTTTAAAATAATTATTTAATTTATCCTTATTTTCATCGCTTTCTTATTTTCAGTAAAACCTATTTAACCTATACCTATTTTACAACTGAATGAATCATGTATTTCATTTATATAATTATACATAAATTTCGACTACCATAATACGGACATGTGTCTAGTGTGATAGTCGAAAAGCATGTAAAAAACCTGTATCCAAATATATTTTTTATGAATAAAGAAAATTAAAAAAAAAAAAAAAATGTTGTGATGGGAGGCGATTTGAACGCCAAACACAACTACTGGAATAACTACAGAGGTAATGCGAACGGAAATACGTTATTTACACACATGCAGACAAATACCCAATACCAGTCAAATTAGGATGAGTATTAACATTTTGATAAGTTGTTTGATAAGTATAGTATTAAAATAATAATGAAATAATAGGTATTTGTACTTTTAACTGGTGCCTAAGCCTACTAACATGTTTGTATAAATATGAATAACAAAGAGAAGAAATACCATAAAATAAAATATTACATTAAACATAAGATTAACTGCTGCTTGGGTAGCATTCTAATTTAAAAGTATTAGGTAGGTACATATATACATATAATGATAAAGATTATAACATAAAGGTATCTTTTACATGGTTTATTTTTTGTTGGAGTTTTTGTTGTTGTTTTTGGTTTGTGTTTGATTTCATTTTTTGTGTAGTAAAAGTTCACTCTCCTTTCTACCTAATTGATGAAACCAATTAGTGGTCAATTTATCAAGAATAGCTGTGTTTTCCTTTTTCCAAGCATCAGGAATGAAGTTGTATAGTTTTGGACCTAAGAATGAGAAGTGTCTTTGAGCGAGAGATGTTTTAGTTGTGAGTGGTACAATTGGATTTCTCCGTGAGTGAGGCGGGTGTCGTGAGAGTGGTTAATAGATGGGTAGAGGTGGCGTTTTTGATGGGTGTTTAAAATTAATTTTCTCATGTATAGTTGTCTAACATCCAGAACTCGGAATTCTTCAAATAGTGCATCGCTATGATATCTAAATGGTTTTTTGAGGATTACCCTTAGTAGTGATTTTTGAGCTTTTGCTAATTTGTCCAAAACAGTTTTTGCACACCCATCCAACCTAAGGATGCATAGTCTAGAAGTGACCCACACATAGCATCATAGATGAGTTTCAATTCTTTTTTACGTAAGATATTTCTGATTGTCATAAACATGTACGTAAGCTTTCTAACTTTTGTGGCAATTAGATCTATGTGTCCGTCCCATCTAAGATATTTGTCTAATATAACACGAAGGTATTTAATACTGTCTACGCATTCCAATTTATAGCAATTACAGTAAGTGGAGTCAATGCATTTATGTATAAAAATATTATGTGCTTCCTCGGGTTGGCCCGCTTCTGTCGCACTAAATCGTATAAATTTAGTTTTTTTCCGAATTGAGTGTAAGCAGATTATAATCAAACCAAAGTTTTAGCTGTTTTATTCCACTTTCTGCTTTGCAGTGTACATCATTCCATGTTTTCCCTTCAAATATTAGGACAGTATCATCTGCAAATGTTATAATATGATAGAAAAAATTGCTGTTACACAGATCATTGATATAAATACTGAACAAAATAGGTACCAAGGTACTCCCTTGGGGTACACCAAATTCTACAAGGGCTGGATCGCTAACAGTATCTTTAATTTAAACTTTTTGGTATCTGTTAGTTAAGTAACTATCCATCCATTTGTATAGCAGTCCCTGAATACCTATAGCCTTTAGTTTTTTAGAAGTATTTTGTGCGAGATGGTATCAAAAGCTTTGGCAAGATCCAAAAAGAGAGCGATGGATTTATTACCTCGGTCAATATTATTGGAAATAATATCCGCCAGCTTAGCAATAGCATTTTCTGTTCCTTGACCTGGTCGAAAGCCGAACCGGTTATTAGATAAGATTTTATGTATTTCAAGATAGAGGGTGAGACGATTTTTTACGATTTTCTCGATAATTTTTGAGAATGAGTTTATTAGAGATATTGGCCGATAATTATGTATATCCGATTTGTTTCCATTTTTATGAATCAATATAACAACTGATTGTTTTAAGTGGTCTGGGAATGTGCCTGTCTTGAAACTAAGATTACAAATGTATGCAATGGGACTCGCTATAAGTGGTTTCAATACTTTCAGCAGATTTGAGGAAATTTTGTCTGGCCCACAAGCATTCAATGGCTTCAGCTCATTTATCATTTTTATGACTTCATTAATCGTTGTTTGAATCTTATCTGTTTTAAGATTAAGATCAGTTGAAGGTATGTTGGCTATATATATAAGATATCCGAGTACATTGGATATCGTACTCGAGAAAAATTTAAAGACAATATCTCCACTGCGCACGCTAGACGAGCTGTCATCGGACCACCTGCCCGTAAGCTTCACTATAGGAGGCACAACTTCAAGGAGCCCCAGAAAACAGCGCAATTATAAGAATGCGGACTGGGAAGGATTCAAAAAGGAAGTCAACGAACGCATACATCTCACATCGGAAACTCTGCGCAGCGCAACAAGAAATTGACGCAGCAACAAGCACTCTCACGGAGATACTTCAAACAGCACAAGACGCACACATACCTCTCGAAGAAGTACACTCATACACGATCAAGCTTCCCGAGTATGTCTTATCGCTCATCATGGACAAAAATCGCCTGCGACGCATGTTTCACCGCACGCGCGACGAATATTTCAAGACAGCATAAAACTGCCTGCAGAGGGAAATCAAGACCGAGATCGCAGAACTCAAGCGTGAACTTTGTAACAAAAAAATTGCGTCGCTCACGCCGAAGGATAATTCCCTATGGAAAATGGCAAACGCGCTGAGACATAAAGATTTCACGATCCCACCTCTAGCGAAATTGAACGGCTCAGGGACGGCGCTGTCGCTACAAGAAAAAGCAGACACACTCGCCGACGGGTTCGAGAGAGCCTACGCCGCTACAGACGGCCTTTCCGACCCGGTTACGGACCGGATCGTAGCCGATTCTCTACGAGACCTGAGCGAATCAGAGCAGACAAACGCTGAAGATATTCGTTTTGCTACGCCGAGCGAGATTGCAGTCACAATCAAGCGATTAAGAACGAACAAGGCACCGGGAAGTGATCAAATTCACAACATTCTACTCAAACATCTCCCTCAAAAAGCCATAATCTACACAACAAAACTGTTCAATGCCTGCCTCATGACCGGGCATTTTCCCCAGATTTGGAAATCGGCGACCGTGTTGCCCTTCGCAAAGCCGAATAAAGATAGAACACAGCCGACAAGTTACCGGCCGATTAGCCTATTATCTACGTTGAGCAAGGTATTTGAACACATTATACTCAACAGGCTTGTCCCACACCACGACGACAACAACAACAACTTTGCCAGACGAGCAGTTTAGCTTCAGAAAGAGGCACTCCACGACCCACCAACTAACCAGAGTAGCGGAATTCATCACAAGAAAATTCAACGAACACCGCTTCACCGCCGCTGCGCTCATCGACCTAGAGAAGGCATTCGACACGGTTTGGATAGACGGGCTCATGCACAAGCTGCCCCGCACTAACACGCCCATATAACTAACGAGGCTGGTACAGGAATACCTAAAGAATATATCCTTGAGAGTGTTCATAAGGAACGTGCTATCTTCAACGCGTGAGATTCCAAAAGGCGTGCCATGAGGAAGTTTACTGGGACCATTCCTCTTCATTCTGTTCACCTATGACATCCCCTGAGACGAGAGATGCAATCTGTCTATCTACGCAGATGACGTCAAACTATACGTTTCCTCGCTGAAAGCGAATATGGCCGCTATTTACCTACAGAGGGCGCTCGACGCGCTCGTAGAGTATTACAAAAAATGGCGCCTGAAACTGAACGAGGCGAAAACGGAAGCCATCATGTTCACGAGAAAACTTGTAAATAGAACACCTGACTTTAACATCTAAATGGGAGGACACAGCATTGAATGGAAAGATGAAGTGACATATCTGGGCCTGACCATGGACTCCCGCCTAAACTGGAAACCTCACCAAGCCCAGATGCACACACGCACGCGACAAGCGATCGGCATGATGAAGCCAATTTTCAACAGACGAAGCCCGCTACTTCCCAAAACCAAACTCCTGATCTACTACTCGCTTATTCGCCCTGTACTGTCTTATGCGATTCCCGTATGGAGCAGTATCTCACACTCAGACCACACGAAACTACAGACACTTCAAAATCTCTGCATTAAAATCGCATACAACACGAGACTCAGAACAAACCTGAAGAGATTACACGAACGAGAACAAATTCCAACTTTATATGAATTCACACACAGACTGACTGAACGTTTTTACAAATCACTCAGACTTAGTGAAAACACACTCACACGAGACATAAGACAATACAATGCCCCGAGCGACTTGATACTCACACAGACTACCCAAACACATCCTCATGGACCATGACCATATTGACCATATCTGGTCCGAACCAAACTCAGACGCGGACGAATAAGCAGCGAGCAGTAGGTATTTCCTTAACTCCCGACTTCCTTCATAAATATGTAATGTTTATATATCTATTTATATATTTATATAATATTTTATAATTTGTATGTATATGTATGTTTATTCTCTATCTTCCCATAAGTATATATTAATATAAAAACAGACACACACACACCACAAAATGCAGGACATCATATACCGATGTTACTGAAGGCCGCATATGTTTCAAGTTGACTATAGGCCGCTCCTTCCTGGGTAAGGTTTTCTGCGGTTTCCCTTACTCCAACAGGCAAATGCGGAAGGATTCCCACAAAAGGACGCAGCCGAATTTACCCCCCGATCCCAACACAACACAAACAGACACGTATGTAGTATATGGCCGCCGTTGGTCGCTGGTGATGCTGATGCTGGAAAATACATGCAATTTTAGTAGGGTTTTTAGGTAACAAATTTTTTTCCTACCGAGAAAATACAAGGCCTCTAAGTCTATAAAAGCCAGGTAATATTTTAAACACACATATGAGGTAAAAATTGTGAGGCGCATATGACGCCGTTCTATTTGTATAAAGAACATTAACTTTAAATTCAGTGATTCACCACTTCATGGAACATAAGAATCTAGAAAATCAAAAAAAAAAAAAATCAAGTATCAAATATGTCCACTGGACCTTGTTCGGTGAAACCACGTTAATTCATCTAAGGTTTAAGCCCGCAAATCGCTGCACTCCGTGGTACATACTGGGTACCTATTGCAACGGACAAGTCTGCAGGCGGAGCGGATTAGATTACGGGTTGGCTTGAAGGTATTCCGCGGCACAAAGCAACAAGCTTGCAAAGATCTTCTTGTAGAACGCATTGGGGGTTGTTCATTACTTGCGGAACATCGGGCGTGTTGCGTTCAATGAGCTCGGCTTTTGCATTGATTCGCTTTGCTTTGCTTCTCTTGATTTGCCTTGCTTTTCCACTGACAACTAACTATGTAACAAGTAAACTACATTCAACGTTAAATTCGAATAGAATGCTCGATTTCAACACCTTAGATTAACTTTTTTAAATAAAACCTTAGAACTATACTAATTCTAGCAACGTTGAAAGAGGTTACCTTATATGTGCCTTACAAGTATACTCGTGGGAGATCCAATGCACTTACGCTCCGAAAGCGAGGACTGCCTGTCACAACGCGCCAATCAACAGAGCGACTCGACTGCTAAATGATTCTGAATTGACCATCGATATTTTCAACATCACTTACAGACAGTGCAGCAACTATCTTCTGACGCATATCACAAAATAGTAAAATTACCTCCATGACCTTTTGGTTTACTTAAATGTTCCCCAAATTTGTAATCTTCTCGGAGAACATGACTAAATAAATAAATAATGCATTACGTTATGAAGTAAGTCTTATTTTAAACCTTTAAAATTAACTATAAAATTTTGCTCAAGAATTATTAAGAAAAAAATTGACGTTTTCTGTAAATAAACATACAAATTTCAAGCGTTTATAAACATAATCATTTTTTTAGATTTATACAACCTACAAATATGGGATAAACTATATAAAGAAGGTGAATTCATTGGCTTTGAGTTTTACTAAGTAGTTTATACATCTCGTATTAATATTCGGAGGTATGATTTTTTTAATGAGCTCGGGCGAATCCAAAATCGAATCCCCCCATACCTCCATCGTTCAAGGCATGATTCTTTGTAAATACTCCATAGTTCGGCTTGTTAAATTTAAGTTTGAAATAAAAAAAGAGCCTGTATAAATCATTGGAAATTGATATATTATATATTACTGGAAAATATTGAGATTGCATTATTTTCCGTTAATAATTAATTGTAATTTTGTTAAAATATCAGGTTTCTAATGATCAGTGTAAAAGCTATCGTGTTCGTAAATTAACCCTTGACCTTAAGTGATATTTAAATATTGTAGATATGAAGCTTATATTACTGTGGGTTTTATTTATACCGGTATGTTGATTGACTAGGATTAGGTTTTTTAATGATGTGTTCATTCAATCGGGATCATTCAATCGGACGGGCGGTCCGTTTGATAGATTCCCCAATCTTAACAAACGGACTGCAATCTTTAGAGCACAGACGTCGGGTAGGTATGCTGTCCTTGTTCTATCGGTATTACAATGGAAGATGCTCTGAGGAACTAGCGTCATTGATCCCTTCGGCGCCGGTGCGTAGTCGGGATACACGCCAAACGCGCGCCCAACATTTGTACACAGTTGACACTTGTCACATGAGAACGGGTCGCTTCTACGATTCGTTCTTAAGTTCAACAGCTCGGCTGTGGAACGAACTGCCGGCCTCTGTGTTTCCTCCCTCCTACAACATGGGACTCTTCAAGACCCATGTTCACTCCTTCCTCTCCACAAAAAGACCCTCCACACAGCATCCCCAAAGATGACATAGGCCCTGAGGGAAATTATTTTCTTCAGGGCCTCCTGTGTGGAGTAAATATAAAAAAAAAAAAAAAATTCAAATATTCAAAATCAAAACGCTAACACGTAATAAAACTATACATTCCCGTTGAACTTCTTCTTCTTGTATTGTTGTAAAGTGGAGTAAAATCGTCTTATTTCTACTAAAACCTCAAAACATGGCTGGTTGTTAAATTCCTCGTCTTCTTGAACATTGAATCTATTTTTAATTATTGGCAAACTTAGCTATGTAGTCGACTATTACTGTGTTAGTATTGAATGAAATTAATAAAAAGGCACGTAATATTAAATGCAAATTTCTCCCTTAAACCATCCCCCAAAGTAAAAGCTATCGTTATTAAGTGTAATTTACGATCATTGGCATCAGCGTAAGGAAATTTCCTGCGCGCCGTTAGATTGCGGGCTCCGGGCTCGTTGCTCGTTCAGCGCCTGTCGTTAGAGGAGAGTGTTGTACGTTCTGGAACCTTCGGTCGTTAGCGTTAGCTATACCGTTACGAAGTACCAATGTAGCGGCGTAGCGGCGTAGCGGAGTTGCTCCTTTGTCACCGCGCTTTATTCACAGCTTTCATCGGCTATTTGTGTAGCTTAGGATTGAACTAAATACACTACTGAAAAGCAAACAGCCATACGACAACCTCATTCAGACATATTTTAGTTGAAATAATATTTACTGTGAATTCACATTCTTACTCAAAACATTATATGAATTACAATATACTGCACGATCCGTTGACTTTAAGTGTAAGATTTATGTGAGCTAAGCTCAATTGTATTATTAAAAGTATCGCAGACCCATGATAAATCACGGTATAGTCATTGAGTTGCTATTGCGTACTAATATCTGGTAATAAGGACCGGATTCGGTTGTGTCCGGTTGTTCGGCGTTATTTTAATTTGTTTATTTGCGTTATGAACAGTCTTTATAAATTAATATTTTACAGTGTTAAGAATTATATCATTGACCAATAAAACATCGACATAAAAAAGAGAACTACATATCAATGTAATAATGTTTATTGAAATATTTTCTAGGCTTGACATTTAAACATGGAGTGGATATCAATGAGAGAAAGTGATTTACTCAATTATTCAATTAAAACTGCTGTTACTCTAACTTATTTGTTAGTGTTAAATGTCATTTTGAATTAATATGAGGTAAAAAACGTACGTGTTTCATCTGAATAATGTTTACATTATATTGTAACACGTCAATGGGGTTGGTACGAACTCCCGAAAAATCAGTTCCAATGCCAGATAGATGTAGGCTTGTCTGGATTTTCCAAACAAACACTTCCAATTTTGAAACTTAACCTTATGTTCAAAGCAAAAGTTCTAGAGTTCATTGAACCGGAGTCACAGACAGAGGCACAACCAGAAACGGTATTTTTAAGTAATTTATTTATTAATGATCGTAAAATCTACAGTTTACATTTTATCAGTTGTACATGTTGAGTATATATTAAAAATATAACATATTATAGATTTCCTCCTAATGACAGTGATAAAATTATGGTATTTATAAGAAAATTACATAAAACAAAAAAGTAAAAACGTTTGTTTTATGGAGATTATTCTGATGGTAATTTAGGATGTCGTGTTAAGATAAGAAATATTATTTAATTTAGACAGGATTGTAACGGACGTAGTTGGCCATTTAATTTAATTTCATAAAAATTGTTTTACTTTTATAAAATGTCCCTACTCCACGCCACTGGCAAAATCACCACTCCCCGCCACTGGTCATTTTGTCCAATTTTCGGCCAAAGCGGCTTGAAAACTTTGACTCCGAATGGCTTCGATACCACATCGCCGGCTTACCTGCCGCGTGGATCAGAGTCCAGCATTTTTTCTATGTAAATTTTACATAGAAAAATCAATTTTTAAACATTGCAAATATGTATATTTTACTTGTTCATCCCCTCGGCGGTAGTCAAATAAACACTATTTTCGATATACTACCGCTGAGGAGATATTAAAAAAGCTGTTTTTCACCCATATGTAAACCCATTTTTGAACAATATTTTTTACCCTTTTTGCGTGTACAAAAATCCAGGAACCTCGTAGCATAGTGAATCTTATCTCTTTCTGAGCGCTATGTTACGGGGGACCTCGGAAAAATACTAACTTAACATGTTTTACAAATTTGATCGCTTGAGATCATTTTTACACATTTATTTTACAAACATTTCTTATTTTTTGTCGTATCTTGACAAACAAAAAATCTAGTTGTCAAGATACACATTCCTATAACTACTATGCATTTAAACTATGTAATTATCATTCATGTAAGCGCTCAAAATCTTTTCTAACTCTCAAATTTAAGCGACTGCCTTCAAGTGTGCTACCGGCAAAATGAATATGCGACATTTTTCCGGGGCATATAAACACATATCTGGCGCGGGTACAATCCCCCACCACTTTTGGACTCAAAACCCAAGTCGGGTGCGAGTCAGGCTAATTAAATATAAGCAGCCACATAATTGAAAATAAATTAGTTCATCTTTACCACCAAAACCAAGCGTTTTATTTATCAACAAGTGACTCCTGCTCAAGAATCTGCCTCACCTCGCCAAGTCTGCTGCTCCAAGATCTTCTGGTGTTACCTCTTCGAGACCAGCCGGCCCTCCTTTGGAAAACCGCCAACACCAGAAGCGAGCAGAGACAACAGCACACCCAGGGCCCAACATTCACCAAGCCTGGGTGCGGGAGGCAGATTTCATCACAATATCAACTACAATCATCATCATCGGCCGTAAAGGAGCATCTCATCGGTTGAAGACACGGTTTGGACCCGGCGCCTAAATCTACAGTCTTGTGCGGACTCCCGTCCAGTACAAGTGGTCCTTCGAGCCGGGATTCTCACACGCCTTCAACCAGGATGTCTCCAACTTTACGGTCGAGCCGGATCCAAGACGATGGATCCTCAACACCATCTGCAGATGCCCTGGACGCTGGGTCTCAGGCCACGGCTGCGGTTCACGTCACGCCTGACGTAACCCCCATGCCCACGCCCAGCACTACTCCTGACATGGCACCACCTGCACATCATGACTCACCGCCCTCCACATCTCAAGAGGATGCGATGGAGTCATTGCGACAGCAGCTTCGCAGTCAAACCGAGCACATTGAGAGACTTAAAGCAGCTCTTCAATCAGCTCCAACAGCAGCAGCCCCTGCCCCTCCTGGACCTTCGAAGCTCCTGGAGAGGTCACCACCATCATGGACGCAGCCCGGCCAATCGAGCCCGGTGCCTCTGGTGGACCAGAGGTATGAGGAACCAGCAGCAGCAGCGCCTGCCCGATCTGGACCCGTACTCCTGGAAGGGTACCCTGCTCAAGGAGGACCCTGGCGCTTCCAAGGGTACAGCCCTGGATGGGTGCAGCCCGGCCAACCGAGCCCGGTGCCTCTGGTGGACCAGAGGTACTCAGCAGCGGCGCAGCCCAGGCCAGCCGGTCCCCCGCCCTCGTCACCCTGGCCCAATGCAGGGTGGCCAAACATGATGCAGCCTGGACCCTCTGGCCCCGTACCGCCCGCCCCTCTGATCGAACAGAGGCAAGCCGTACCTGAAATGCCAGCCGGACCTGTACCTCTGGTGGACCAGAGGTACGCATCACGAGCGCAGCAAGAGCCAGCGGGCCCTGCGCAACCAGCACCCTGGACCATTCAGGGATGCCCAGTACTGGTGCAGCCTGGACCTCATGGCCCTGTGCTGCCCGTACCTCTGCCCCACCCGGGGTACCCAGCGCCGACGCCAGGATCACCTGCCGGACTGCTGGAGCAGTGGGACGTGCCATGGACACAGCCTGGACCACCTGGACCCTCTGGACCAGCTGGACCATCTGGACATGTGCCGCCCATACCACTGCGCGAACAGGAGTATGGCGTGCCGGCACGGCCAGATGGCCCGCCCACAGCCAGTACCAGCTCCATGCCGAGATTCCCGCCCCAACCTACGGCGGATGAGACGGCCCAACATACCAGAGCCTGGGTTCAGCATGATGGCAGTCCCATGGCTCAGCTGGCCTCCGCCCTGACAGAAGCCATCAGAGCTTCGAGGGCTCAGGACAGCCCCCGTCCCACAATCGAGGACGATCCACGAATGGCGGCCCTTATTGCCAGACAATCTATGGCCAAGGACCTGCCTCCATTCTCTGGAGATCCACTGGAGTGGCCCACCTGGAGGGCACAGTTTAACCAGTCTACCTCCACATGTCGGATGACCTCCAGTGAAAACTTGATCCGCCTACAGCGGGCCCTCAAGGGGAAAGCCCGAGAAGCCGTCGGCCCCCTTCTGATGGACCCTGCTCAGGTTCCGGAGATCCTGGCAGTCCTGGAGCAGAGATTTGGAGGGACTACCTCACTCGCTGCTCTGATGCTGGACAAGGTGAAGAAGCTGCCCCACCTCACAATTGAGGCTTCTCTGGAGGACATCGCAGACTTCTCTGGAACAGTTCAGAACCTGGTGGCATCACTCCGCTCCCTCAACAATGATGGCTACCTGACAAATCCAGCGCTGCTCAGTGACATCGCGGGGAAGATGCCGCCCACCTTGCGGTTGGCGTGGCTGATGGAAGTGCGGCACTACGAGGCCTCCGCTACCATCTGCCAGTTTGCCGCCTTCCTGAAAACCGTCGCGAACGCCATCCCAAAGTCCGGTTTGGTTGACCCCGCGAGGTCCCGCCCACGCCGTGAACATACGCTCGCCACAACGGAACAGTTTTCGCGCAAAAACGGTGCTAAAAAACGTGATACCTGTGAAAGTTCCCAAAATATGTCTGCCGCGTCAGAAAAGTTTTCGCGAAAAAACAATTCGAACAAAAGTGACACTTGTGACCACAGTTTAAACACGTCTGCCGCGTCAGAACGGTTTTTGTCGCGGGAAAACAATGTTTACAATGACAATTCTAGTGAAAAACAACATTTCGCGCAAAATAATCGAAAGCCCCAAAATTTGTCTGGTAATAATCGAATGCCCCAAATTTTGTCTGGTAATAATCGAGAAAATAATCGAAGCGGGGAAAAAGTGAAAAACAGTTACAATGAAGTTCGCGAGTTCGACAACCGCGCCGGGTGTGTTCAGTGCGGTGAAAATGGCCACCAACTTAGCGAATGTCGTACTTTCGCCGCGAAAGACATAAAAACCCGTTTTGTGACAGTTAAAAGTGCCGGATTGTGCCGAGTATGCCTCAATGGCAAACATTTTACCAAATTCTGCAAAGTTAGTGACTGGTGCGGAGTGGGGGAGTGCAGATACCCCCACCACCGACTTCTTCACAACCCGAACTATCGTGAAAATAACAATACAGTGGCAAACGTTCACAATATGTGACGCCACACCGAAAGTGCCGTGTTAAAAGTGGTGGGGGTCATATTGTCGGGCCCCAAGCGACAGATTAAAACATTTGCGCTTCTGGACGAGGGCTCAACTGTCACCCTTATTGATGCCACCACAGCACAGAAAATCGGCACAACCGGACCTACCCGTGAGCTACGACTACACGGAGCAAAAAATATGTGCTCAACAGACTTAACGTCCCGCCGCGTGCCAATCACTCTACGCGGCGCCGGAATTTCTGATGAGTACGTCATCAAGGCCAACACCGTCCAGCAGCTCAGCCTTCCTGAACAGAGGATCCACGGCCGCTACATCACCCCCACACTTCTCATCGGGCAAGACAATGTGCACCTTATTGTCTCGAGGGAAGTGCGCGACGTTCGTGACTCTACGCGAATATTGTCACGGACGGCGTTGGGGTGGATCACCCATGGCGGTGGGGCCCCTGAACACGAAGCTGAGGCTACAACACTGGCCCTGCGCGAGGAGAGCCACAAAGACGACCTCATGAGTGATCTCATCAAACACAATTTTGCGATTGACTCATTGGGGATCACGTCCGCCTCTCGTGTAACTGCGCACATAGTACGTGCAAATCAGCTGATGGAAGATACAACCCATCAACTGACATCTGGCCGATGGGAAACCGGCCTTCTGTGGAAGGAGAATAATATCACACTGCCTGACAATCGGCAATGTGCTTTAAATCGACTGTGGTCTCTGGAGAGAAAATTATCAAAGGAAAAGGACTTGGCAACCGCCTATGCAGCTAAAATCAACGGACTTATAACACAAGGCCACGCACGTGAACTTACGGATCGAGAGGTAGAAAAACCCTCTGCCCGCAAATGGTACCTACCACATTTTGCCGTAGTGAACCAAAACAAACCAAACAAGATCCGTGTGGTGTTTGATGCTGCCAGCCGCTGCCGAGGGACCTCCCTCAATGATCAGTTGCTGACTGGGCCTGACCTGCTGACTTCATTGTTAGGAAACATACTCCGGTTTCGAGAGGGAAAAATAGCTCTCGCCGCCGACATCAAGGAGATGTTTTTACAAGTGAAAATCAAAAGTGAAGATCAACAGTCCCAATTGTTTTTATGGAGACCAACACCTCAACAAGAACCACGTACTTACATGATGTCATCAATGATGTTTGGCGCTACCTGTTCACCAAGCAGCGCCCAGTACGTGCGAAACAAAGTGGCCCAGGAGAATTCTGCACTATTCCCTGCTGCCGCAGCCGCCATCCAAACAAAGTTTTATATGGATGACTATTTGGATGCGGTCGATACCAAAACTGAAGCGACAGCACTCATCACTACTGTTGCCAAAGTGCTGTCAACTGGAGGATTCCACCTAACAAACTGGGCCTCTAACGATACTTCAGTGATGGCTACTATCCCGCTTATAGACCGAGCCAGGTCAGCCATCACCATAAACAGTGGAGAAGCAGATACCGAGAGAATCCTCGGACTTCTGTGGGATCCTGTCACAGATCGATTTTTATATGCATTTCGCGATGCTGCCGATCCTGAACTGATCAGCAGGCCTACCAAACGCCAGCTGCTCAGCATTGTCATGAAGATCTTCGACCCTGTGGGCTTCGTCGCTTGCCTCACAGTCCGATCGAAGATACTACTACAAGCTGTCTGGCGATCCAACATCGGATGGGACGACATCATCACACCTGAGCACAACGAAAGGTGGATGGACTGGCTGGGACTTCTGCAAGACTGCAAAGTTGCCATACCTCGGCGCTGCTTGCAAAGCAAAGAGAGCTTCGTCACCCTCCACCTCTTCTGTGATGCCTCAGAGCAGGCATGCTGTGCAGTCGCCTACCATACCGAGGAGATTGATGGGAACACCACAGCCACCTTCTTGGCCAGCAAGTGCAAAGTGGCTCCTCTGAAACCTCTTTCAATACCCCGCCTTGAGCTACAATCAGCGCTCATGGCGGCCAGACTGGCAGCAACCCTGAAGAAGGAATGTCGCAGCAACATTGCGCGAACAGTGTTCTGGACAGACTCGACAACAGTGTTGTGCTGGCTGCGCACAGATCCACGCACATACTCCGCCTTTGTGGCCAACAGACTCGGCGAAATCGACGAGCTCACCCGCATTGCAGATTGGAGATGGGTCCCTACCAAACTAAACCCGGCAGACATCGGCACCCGAGACGTCAACACTCCTGACCTCTCACACTCTGGACGATGGTTCAGTGGACCAGCCTTCCTGACCTCAGACGAGGCAGAATGGCCGCGCGAACGGTGCAAACTGCCTCAGCCTGATGATGGCACCCTGGAAGTGAGGCCTCAATACGTTGGCATCACAACAACTGTGGCAGAGACACTGCCCGAAATCAACAGATTCTCTTCATGGCGTCGACTTATTCGTACTACCTGCTGGATACACCGTTTTATTAAAAGGTGTCGTGGAAAACATCACGAACAACCTGATAAATATTTAAGAAGCGATGAAATCAAAGAAGCAGAGGCCCGATGGGCAAGAATATGTCAAGAAGAGACATTTTATCAGGACATAAATGCGCTCCAGAAAGGAGATCCACTACCAAGTGACAGCCGGCTCAAAGCCTTGAGCCCCTTCCTTGGACCTGACGGCCTACTGAGGATGAATTCCAGATTACAAGCCCTCAGTAAAGTGCCTCAAGCAGTGCGGACACCGATCATATTAGATGGTGATCACGCCTATACAAGACTTCTGGTGAGACATCATCACCAGGAAGCCAATCACCCAAGTACGGAGAGAACGATGGCTGAGGTGCGAGGCAGCTACCTTGTGCTGCGACTGCGAACAAATATTCGGATGATCGCCCACAACTGCCCCACCTGCAAGATGCGCAGGAGCAAGCCAGCCCCCCCACTTATGGGGCCCTTGCCGCCATCAAGGCTAGCCCACCATGTTCCTCCATTCACAAACTGTGGACTAGATTACTTTGGGCCGATGGAAGTCACCGTATGCAGACATCGGGAGAAAAGATATGGTGCAATCTTCACATGTCTGTCTACTCGTGCCATTCACCTTGAGCTGACAACTTCACTGACCACGGACTCCGCCATCATGGCTTTACAACGCATGACGGCGCGCCGAGGCCAACCAAAAGCTCTGTACTCAGACAATGGTACGAACTTCCATGGTGCTGACAACGAGCTGAAGGATGCCATCGAATTCCTCAAAAATGATACCCGGATGAGGGATCATTTGTCAACAAAGGGGATCGAATGGAACTTCATCCCTCCAATGTCTCCTCATATGGGGGGAGCTTGGGAGCGCCTGGTGCGTTCTGTAAAAACCGCCCTGAAGGCCATCTTGCTGGAACGAGCTCCACGCGAAGAGACCTTGAGGACTGCGTTTGCCGAGGCCGAGTGGACTGTAAACAACCGCCCCCTCACACACGTCTCGGTGGATCCCAGGGACGAAGAGCCCCTCACCCCCAACCACTTTTTACTGGGAAGAGCCGGAAACCGACCTCATCTGTCACTATACGACAGGCAGGATGAGGAGGTATGCCTCCGTCGCCAGTGGCGTATCAGCCAACAACTCGCTGATATGTTCTGGAGACGGTGGCTCCGCGAATATCTCCCCACCCTGGCTGCTCGCCAAAAATGGCAACAGCCAGTCATCCCCATCAAGAAGGATGACCTTGTGATCATCATGGACCCCGCTATGCCCCGCAACAGCTGGCCACGCGGTCGAGTCCTTGATGCCACCCCTGCTGCAGACGGCCAAGTGAGGACCGCCAGGATCCAGACGAGCACCGGAATTTACGTCCGCCCCGCTGTGAAGCTCGCTGTAATCTTGCCGGCCCCACCTACCGATGCAAACCCAACAGTACCACCAGCCCAGCACCATCCCAGAGGGACTGGCCGCCGCGGACTGCGCCGTACCAACAAACGTCCTATTTTTAGTTCAGCATAGCTAAACGGGGGGAGTGTAACGGACGTAGTTGGCCATTTAATTTAATTTCATAAAAATTGTTTTACTTTTATAAAATGTCCCTACTCCACGCCACTGGCAAAATCACCACTCCCCGCCACTGGTCATTTTGTCCAATTTTCGGCCAAAGCGGCTTGAAAACTTTGACTCCGAATGGCTTCGATACCACATCGCCGGCTTACCTGCCGCGTGGATCAGAGTCCAGCATTTTTTCTATGTAAATTTTACATAGAAAAATCAATTTTTAAACATTGCAAATATGTATATTTTACTTGTTCATCCCCTCGGCGGTAGTCAAATAAACACTATTTTCGATATACTACCGCTGAGGAGATATTAAAAAAGCTGTTTTTCACCCATATGTAAACCCATTTTTGAACAATATTTTTTACCCTTTTTGCGTGTACAAAAATCCAGGAACCTCGTAGCATAGTGAATCTTATCTCTTTCTGAGCGCTATGTTACGGGGGACCTCGGAAAAATACTAACTTAACATGTTTTACAAATTTGATCGCTTGAGATCATTTTTACACATTTATTTTACAAACATTTCTTATTTTTTGTCGTATCTTGACAAACAAAAAATCTAGTTGTCAAGATACACATTCCTATAACTACTATGCATTTAAACTATGTAATTATCATTCATGTAAGCGCTCAAAATCTTTTCTAACTCTCAAATTTAAGCGACTGCCTTCAAGTGTGCTACCGGCAAAATGAATATGCGACATTTTTCCGGGGCATATAAACACATATCTGGCGCGGGTACAATCCCCCACCACTTTTGGACTCAAAACCCAAGTCGGGTGCGAGTCAGGCTAATTAAATATAAGCAGCCACATAATTGAAAATAAATTAGTTCATCTTTACCACCAAAACCAAGCGTTTTATTTATCAACAAGTGACTCCTGCTCAAGAATCTGCCTCACCTCGCCAAGTCTGCTGCTCCAAGATCTTCTGGTGTTACCTCTTCGAGACCAGCCGGCCCTCCTTTGGAAAACCGCCAACACCAGAAGCGAGCAGAGACAACAGCACACCCAGGGCCCAACATTCACCAAGCCTGGGTGCGGGAGGCAGATTTCATCACAATATCAACTACAATCATCATCATCGGCCGTAAAGGAGCATCTCATCGGTTGAAGACACGGTTTGGACCCGGCGCCTAAATCTACAGTCTTGTGCGGACTCCCGTCCAGTACAAGGATATAACATTAAAAGTCCAAATATAAATTATAAAAAACAACAACAACAAAAAAATAACTCATTACAATAAAAATCAGAAAAATATTTTTTATATGTATTTAGTTTACTATTCCTTTTTATGAATTGAATGAATAAATAAATAATTTACCAAAAAATTTTCAGAATAATTGATGCTACTAATAATTGCGCCCTGGCAAAGCGGGGGTCCTGGGTTCAAGTCTTAGATGCGATCTTATCTTTTCTGATTTTTCTGTTTCAAATTTTCGTTTAAGAATCGCTTATATTATCTCCAATAAATAAATATTACTATTTGAGGTTGCACTCACTATTCTAGACTAGTAGAAAAGTCAAAAGATTTCGCACATCAAATTTATGATACATTTATCCAAGACACTGTCTAGATTGCATTTACTCGTAGTTCGGGTTGAATCTTGCGATCATACACAAAGATAGCAGCCAATGAAATGTGCGGTGTGAAAATGAAGACAATGTTAGTAGTTGTAATTCGAACTATGACACTCGCAGTTAAATATGACCGAAGGAGATTGGGTCCCGTTAACTCAGTTGGTAGTTATCTCAGGGGAGCCCGGGCAAATCGAGGGTCCTTGGTTTAAGTCCTAGATGCGGCCGTAACTTTTTCTGATTTTCTTTGTTTCAAATGTTCGTTTAAGAATTGCTAATATTGTTATTTACTCGGTTTGTATGAATTATTACTTTGGTGAGAATTTTAAATAAAAAAGCTTATAGAAAATCGTAAACAACCAATCACAGTTCACAGTTGATGTTAACTTATCTCTTAATCATGTTTCTGCAGATAAGTGCAGTTTCATCTTGTTTATTTGTTTTCAGATCCAGCAGATGAGATCAGATTTGGACAGCACAAGGCCGACGACAGTACGCGATGAAGTTTTAAGTTCCACGTGATCAAGTCAGTGCCATCGAGCAACGACAGAATTTCAAATGGTATCGATTGTTTTTGATACTTTTTGTTGATTTATGTGTTGTTTTACCGCAAGCATAATAAACGGAGTAATGATACTAATTTAAACAGTGAAGTTTACTGAACGGCAGCACCGACTACGTAATTTGGCGTTTGCGCTCCCAGACCTGTATTCTAGTCGGCCTTGTGGTTATCAATATTTCGCGAAGAAAAATGAATATTAATAATTAATAATAATTTTAAAAATCTGTTTAAATTATTGATATTCCGGTGAAAAACGGGATTGTGGGCCGTTTCCTGATAAAATTTTATTAATTTTCTAATATGTCGGAACACGTATTTAAGCACCTGCATTTGCCTTGGTAATATATAATGACGAAATGTGATAATATTCCGACATCGTGATAATATATGTATTCTATTTTAATAAAAGTTTAACAGGAAACCTATTTATTCATTCGTCTGAAATTCTGTTTTTAACCGTATTACCTATAATTTGAAGAGATTTTTAATAGATTGGCAATACCTATTTTTCTCCGTGTACTTGTTCCTTTGAATGACTATTTTCCACATCTCAATCGGGTAAACCAGCTCATTAAATCGTCTTTTTAAGGGGCACATGACAATACTAGATATAATACTGGACACACGCAGTATGCTGCTCCCGTAGTCCTGATATCTCCCCCTATCCTGTATTATCCCGGTATAGTCTCCAAGCCGGATTAATTCTGCTGGAGACTGATTATAGTGATTATTGGATCGTTAACGTTGACAGCCTTTAACTGGGTGTCAATTAATTACGATAATCATATCTACGAATATGCAATCATTAAACAATTAAAGCAGCATTCTAATATTATGTGCTTTTCTAATTATTAATTGTATCGTAAAAATAAAAAGATGTCTTAAAACCTGTTCAACGAATATTACATTGACAACCAGAAGTTTGGACTTCAAATATATAACATTAACCGGTTACATGAAAAAAAAATATAGATTTCTCTTTCTGGTATAAATACAAAAAAGTGAATTTACCCTTGTTTTAAATAGAATAACATATATATTTTTTTTAAATTGATAAAAATAAAGTTGCGAAAGGTTTTATGCGAAAATGAATAAAAAATTTTCAAAAACTAGTTGATTCAATAAATACATGTATACAGTGCATATATTTTTTGTGTTACACGAACTTGTGAAACTGTCTGCTGGATTAATCTTTTTTTCTGAATACTTTCCATTAAAACACTCGCCGCTAGATTTAAAGATAAATCCTAAATAAACAAAAAAACAATTTCTCTGAAAGGACCTTCCTGCTTACTGTGGCAATTAAAGTGTACAAACATCTGCCAGAAACAATAAACAAAGGAAACTTAGGTTTGTGGATTTAAAACTTAAGTGAAAAATCTCATAATAGGAAGACCGACCATCATTTTAATAATAACAATTCCACGATGTAAGAAATTTGCAACTTTTATTGGAATAGTAAAAATATGGTGTTGGTAAATCTTAACTGTGCTTGTAGCAGAAAAAGATTATGTATTTATTATGGAAGCAGCAAAATCATTATGTATTTATTATGGAAGCAGCAAAATCATTTGAACCATGAAATCTGACGTCATGAAATTTGTACAATTTTTTTTATTATTTTTTTGTTCAACGTTACCAGATACATCTTTTCCATCATGAGTTTTGAAACTTTTCCATTTTTTTAATTTAGTTTTCATAAATTTTGGTTTAAAACGTCACAAGAGCGTTGCTGTCTGCACAGTGTAAGGACAGGGGTACTACATCGCCACGCGGTTGGGCATTGTTGAGATGCGGATTAAGGTTCTTAATGGCCTCCTTGGTCGAGGGTTAAGGCTCTCGACTCGCAAGCCGGAGATCACGGGTTCAAAGTCAATTTAATTTGATTAATTTGTGTTATTTCACAATTTTCTCAAATAAAATAATATACTATACATATAAATAATATGTATCGCCCTGGTGGAAGAGCACTATTCATAACTGAAACGCTTGAAACGGCTTTAGCCGTGCTTGGTGATCAGATCTGAATAGTCCACCACCTTCCGCTATTCCATCTCCTTCCATCGCCCACTACCTTAACATACCCTAATCGGGGATGCTATAGTCTCACTGGCTCCAACGGTTGGCAATCTAATGCGGAGGTAAGATCTGAATAGTCCACCACCTTCCGCTTTTCCATCTCCTTTCATTGCCCTCTACCTTAACATACCCTAATCGGGGATGCTATAGTCTCACTGGCTCCAACGGTTGGCAATCTAATGCGGAGGTAAGATCTGAATAGTCCACCACCTTCCGCTTTTCCATCTCCTTCCATCGCCCACTACCTTAACATACCCTAATCGGGGATGCTATAGTCTCACTGGCTCCAACGGTTGGCAATCTAATGCGGAGGTAAGATCTGAATAGTCCACCACCTTCCGCTTTTCCATCTCCTTCCATTGCCCTCTACCTTAACATACCCTAATCGGGGATGCTATAGTCTCACTGGCTCCAACGGTTGGCAATCTAATGCGGAGGTAAGATCTGAATAGTCCACCACCTTCCGCTTTTCCATCTCCTTCCATTGCCCTCTACCTTAACATACCCTAAACGGGGATGCTATAGTCTCACTGGCTCCAACGGTTGGCAATCTAATGCGGAGGTAAGATCTGAATAGTCCACCACCTTCCGCTTTTCCATCTCCTTCCATTGCTCTCTACCTTAACATACCCTAATCGGGGATGCTATAGTCTCACTGGCTCCAACGGTTGGCAATCTAATGCGGAGGTAAGATCTGAATAGTCCACCACCTTCCGCTTTTCCATCTCCTTCCATCGCCCACTACCTTAACATACCCTAATCGGGGATGCTATAGTCTCACTGGCTCCAACGGTTGGCAATCTAATGCGGAGGTAAGATCTGAATAGTCCACCACCTTCCGCTTTTCCATCTCCTTCCATCGCCCACTACCTTAGCATACCCTAAACGGGGATGCTATAGTCTCACTGGCTCCAACGGTTGGCAATCTAATGCGGAGGTAAGATCTGAATAGTCCACCACCTTCCGCTTTTCCATCTCCTTCCATCGCCCACTACCTTAACATACCCTAATCGGGGATGCTATAGTCTCACTGGCTCCAACGGTTGGCAATCTAATGCGGAGGTAAGATCTGAATAGTCCACCACCTTCCGCTTTTCCATCTCCTTCCATTGCTCTCTACCTTAACATACCCTAATCGGGGATGCTATAGTCTCACTGGCTCCAACGGTTGGCAATCTAATGCGGAGGTAAGATCTGAATAGTCCACCACCTTCCGCTTTTCCATCTCCTTCCATCGCCCACTACCTTAACATACCCTAATCGGGGATGCTATAGTCTCACTGGCTCCAACGGTTGGCAATCTAATGCGGAGGTAAGATCTGAATAGTCCACCACCTTCCGCTTTTCCATCTCCTTCCATCGCCCACTACCTTAACATACCCTAAACGGGGATGCTATAGTCTCACTGGCTCCAACGGTTGGCAATCTAATGCGGAGGTAAGATCTGAATAGTCCACCACCTTCCGCTTTTCCATCTCCTTCCATCGCCCACTACCTTAACATACCGTAAACGGGGATGCTATAGTCTCACTGGCTCCAACGGTTGGCAATCTAATGCGGAGGTAAGATCTGAATAGTCCACCACCTTCCGCTTTTCCATCTCCTTCCATTGCCCTCTACCTTAACATACCCTAATCGGGGATGCTATAGTCTCACTGGCTCCAACGGTTGGCAATCTAATGCAGAGGTAAGATCTGAATAGTCCACCACCTTCCGCTTTTCCATCTCCTTCCATCGCCCACTACCTTAACATACCCTAAACGGGGATGCTATAGTCTCACTGGCTCCCAGCGGTTGGCAATCTAATGCGGAGGTAAGTTCTGAAGGGTCTTTAGAAAGAAAGACAAACGTTCCCGGGTTACGAATAACCTGACAATATTTTAAAATTTCCTACTACCACCACAGTAAGCGGAAAATGTTGCTTGTGATGCGATGGGGGACTTAGCTAGCAGAGTAAGTGAACACACTACGCCTGGGTGGGACCCAAACACGGTCATTATGTGAAAGAAGGAAAAAGATGCCAGTAGCTCGTTCCTCATACGAGCCGACTTACGTAAAAACGATTCGAAGAAACGACCCGTTCTCCTGAATCCAATATCAAGTGTGAAAGGGTATTCCGCTCGTGTCCGTCGAGTTTCGCGTACGTGCACCTGTGCACAGGGTTCAATACTGCTACTCCTCGAGGCTCCATTGAAGGACCTGAAGAACAGACTCAGCATGCCTGCATTGCATCTGCATATTGGATATGGAAATGGGTCTGTTAATAACGAATTGATTGTCAATCAGATGGACCGCCATTTTTTGCACAGAATCAAGTTGGTTTATCAAGCATTTTGGGGGTCAAAGCTCCAGCCCAGAGGTGGTTGCTAAAATTGATTTGTAAGACATACTTGAGATTTGTACAATATGGTCATTATTGAAGAATCTGCAAGCCCTATAAAAGGCACTAAAAATTGTTATCTATAATTCTTAATTAATTCTTAGGTAATTCTTCCAGTCTACTGATTCTTCGACAACGTTTTTTTCGACCATGCAATTCTTCGAACATCTTAATTCATTGAACTTTAAATAACCCAAATTAGCACCCTAAAAACTAGTTTAGTGATGTTGTACTTAAACCCCCGAATAAAATACGTTTAGTTGTCTCCGTTAGATATTTAAGTTGAAAGTGTTGTTTTTTTATTGCTGTTTTATAAATTGATACTTCTTAAAATGTGTATTTCGAGAATTGACATTCAAAAAATATGCCCTTAGTAAATTGATTTAGAAGAAATTAATTAAAATCTTAAAAAATATAGTTAAAAGACCTAAATTACGTATTTATATTAGATTTTCTTGCAATTGATTTTCTTGATACTTTTTGATGTGTGCTACTAACTAACTAACTCGAACAAACACGGTAAGAATACCCAATATCAGCTGAATAAAAAAAAGGATGGCAAAAATATTCGTTCGCTCATGTAACGTAAGCATAAAAGCGTATATCCAAATTAACGTAAATTGATACGGTCAGTCATCGGATAAAAACTCCACTAACGTTCTGTACCATGTCACAGTCGTTTTTGTTTGCATGGCCCAAATGCAAGTGCATGGTGTTACGCGTGTCAGTGTTAGTTTGATAGTATGTAAGTGTGTCAGGGTGTTGATATACAAACATGTTAGTTGTTTGTCGTCCGCTCCATCGGCAGGTTTTGGGGGTAGCACGCCATTCAAAGGGATGCAAACTAAAGTAACCGGAATACATGATGACACTATATTTAACACAATGATTTGTGTTTTTTATCGGTGTAGCACGCTGTACGGCTGGTGTTCACTGATTTATTTATGTTTTGGCTTATATCTCTCGTGAGTGATAGTCAGAGACGTGCATTCGTGCAGGCAAATATTTAATTAAATTTTATTATATATAATATATTTAATATTAAATTTTATGTCAATGGCAGAATTCATTATAGGTATGGATTAACCATATGGGGAAATACTACTATAACCAATCTGAAACAAGTCCAAGGTGTACAAAACGATATTGTAAAATTACTAGTCGTCCCTAATATTTTTAAACAGAGACATAATACACAGTTGCTGTTTCAGAGTGCCAAAATTTTACCTGTTAAGGCTATTCTATGGCAAAAAATCATAATTCAGTATATATTTACCCCGCAGCATAAAGAAAAATTAGAACATAAATACAGTACTAGATTCACGCGCAATGACGGGTTAATAGTTCCGAAATTTAATAATAAATACGGACAGAGAACGTTTGAATACAACATACCGAAGATATTTAATTTATTACCTGACACTATAAAGCAATGTAAATCTATGAATAAGGTTAAATATATGGTGAAAAATTGGCTATCGGAAAAAAAATATTAACTTTAATATGTATGAAAAATTGTATAAAAAAATTGTTGATTCTGTAGATATAAGATGTAAATTAAAACTTATAAAAATTTATATGTAACTCGACTTTAAGCACCTGTTGACAAGCCAATTCAATTGGCTTAGCAGGACTTGTTTGTTGATATGTATTAACTATTTATTCAACAAAAAATAATTTAAAAAAATAATGCTCGTGATACTAGAACCAAAGGACATAATCTCTCGCAAATCCCTTCAGCTAAAATAACTATATAATGCTCTCCCACTAGCCATTAGACTGAACGATTTTTGTTTTAAATATAAAACAGACATCAAGTCTTGGATCATCAGCCAAGACAGATCCAAGATCAAAAATTTTATAAAAATCCCCTCATAAGAATGTACTCCAACTAGATGCTGATTAACCAATTTATCATTTGTTATTATCATTTATTATTTTTTTTTCATTTTCACATTGTCATTTAATGTAATGAAATATTATATTTATCAAATAATATGTAAACATTAATTTATGTATTCAATACGTGTATTTGGACACAGCTTTAGTCTAGTGAGACAGGTTCGTGCACCCGCTTGCACAGCGCGGGTGTAAACTGAGCGTCCGAAAGTTTTAAAAGTCAATAAAGAATCGAGTTTCGGAAGATACAATTATCATCAGATCAGAATTTGGTAGGCGAGAATTGGGACCACCGCCGCACACTGGGGCCAAATACCAGAAGTTGATACAATAAACTAATATCACTAATATTGTCTTCAATATTTAAATATTACAATTTGAGGTTTTACTCAATAAAGTTATTCCGAAAAATAAATATTCATTCTAGACTTGCAGAAAAGTCAACAGATGTCGCACATTAAATAAAAAAATAAGATAGGTTTATCTAAAAGACGCTGTCTGGATTGCATTTAGTTCGGGTTGAATCTTGCGATTATACATAAAGATAGTTGCCAATAAAAATGTGCGGTGAAAAAATGAAGACAATGTTAGTAGTTCTTATTCGAAGTATGATACAGTTAAAAAGTGACCGAGGAGAATAGGGTCACATTAGCGCAGTTGGTAGAGCACTGTCCCGGAAAGACAGGGGTCCTGGGTTCGAGTCCCAGATGTGACCGTTTCCTTTTCTGATTTTTCTGTTTCAGATTTTCGTTTAGAAATCACTAATATTGTCTTCAATATTTAAATATTACAATTTGAGGTTTTACTCAATAAAGTTATTCCGAAAAAAAAAAAAAAAAAAAAAAAAAAAAAAAAAAAAAAAAAAAAAAAATACGATGTCGTTTCAATTGTTTCGAGGTACCTCGATAGTTGTAGCATTATTATATAGCAGGTAGAAACCCTTGACCATACCCTTCTACCTGTGACACCGCTCAGTACAGAGCGAACACTCGTGCAGATAATACGCCGTTTACAAGTGCCAGCATAAACCTCAAGTTCAAGTATTTATTTCGGAAGATATCTATTACGAATCCCAAAAATGAGTATGGAACCATCATGTTCAGGTATTTATCTTTTTTTTTCACATTAAATTTTGAACATTTTTATTTATTTTGATAGATAAAATTGTATATCAAATATATACAAAAATATTGTAGTGATTTTTAGAAAAATTATATTCTTTTAGAGATTAGTTGAGCTCCGGGCACTTCCGGGCTATCATTCAAACCCTTTTAGGACCAGTAACTATTGTTATTTACGAATCACTTTTAAAATCTTGCACATATGTACACTTTTTTAAGTAATGAATTATTTAATGTGATCGGTAGCTATAATTAAAATGAACAGTTTTTTTAAAAACTCAGGATCATTCAATTTATTATCATGTTAGTTACAAAACCTGTCAGAATAGAGATTTATTTCAAAATAATCATCACTGACATTCAATTTCCATTTTTGGACGTAAGGTGGTAAAGTGTAACTCAAAGATAAAACTTCATTGTCTCCCTTCCTAAAACTGTTTATACCACATATCTGGTCATAATAGAACAAAGATAGAACGCGTTTTCTGAGAGACTAAGTCGTGTCAGTTGGTGACAGATATAGCACAATGCAATTCAGTGGTTTTTTATGCCTCGTGACAAATACAGCACTACGTGAACCGAGCGGAGAAATTTATTATTTTTCTTTTTTTCACACAGGTGTGAATTCTGATACCTTATTCATGACAAGACGACAATTATTCACAATAATGAAGAACTCTGGACACATTCCAGATCAGCTAAATTCACTGAAAAGGGAAATGGAGTTGAGGACAGGATGCATCGGTGATCTCAGAAAACATATTTCGAAAAGGATAAATCGCTTCAAATCGGAACACTATTCACAATGGGTAGCAGGGCACCAGATTGAAGTAAGATTTCTGGAGAAAAATAAAAAATTGCTGGACTCATCAATTTATTTTCCTAATCTTACACTAAAACACGGTGGTCCCGGTCGCCCGAAAATTACCTTTGATCAAAGTACAAGACGAAAGAAACGACAAAAGACTCTGGATTTGAGAAAGTCTACTCCTCTAACTGAATTACTTTATGCCACACAAATGTAACTTAGAACTACAGGACAGACAGAGGCGTCTATAGCAATCACTGATATTTTATCTGATTCATCAAGTCACAGTAAATATTTAAAAGCTTATAGAAATTCTCTTGAAACTGTTACTATGTCAGGAGAGGTGCTATAGCACTCGTAGTGGAAGCGGGATTATCTCGACACCAATACAATGTAATAAGATCAAATGCTCCAAAACTTTACCCGTCTTATAAAATTGTACAGGCCGCAAAAAAGGAATGTTACCCAGTGACTGAAAAAATCAATGTTTGATACTTCAGTTCATTTTGATTTGCAGACAATGCTCAATCTTGCGTTTGGTCTTCGCTCAGGGCGATGTAATACGTACACTCAACTCTAAGGAATTATAAAATATATTTTCAGTTTGTTGTTTTTGTCATCAGATCCTCTGGAAGCAGCCAAAAAAAAGTTGACCACACTCCCCATAGAAGCGGTAGAACTGCTAATGGCTCCACCATTACAGCCGACAGGTGAAAATTATTTAAGTACTCAGGATGATGATGATGATAGTGACGATTACGATTATTATGATGATCGTGATGGTGATGATGATAGTGATTTTGAGTCGGATAATGAGAATTGATTTTTTTGTTATTTATTTATTTAAATCGTGTATATATAAAATGTACATAATAAAATTTACATATATTATGTATTTAAAATTTTTGATTTTTTATAACCTTCCTTTCCACATTCAAATTTTCTCTTAAAAACGTCCCTGTGAATAAAGGGCGTTTTTCATCAATCTTGCCCCAGTGTGCGCCGCCTCCAGGGACCATTTATTGGATAACAAACACATCTGCCATGGGACACCGCAATTAGTTTATGATATGTTTGTCCTGGTCTTGGCGGTAGATGCTTCTGCCTGCCAACTGCGTGACGGACCAAATCGGAAGAGAGCGGTAAAGGGAGACCCTCTCTCGATCCATTGCCTTGGAAGGTTGGAAGGGACAGATTCATTCGTCACTACTAAACATACTGACCCACAGATCTGTTTCACCCTTCACATCTTTTTCCTTCGCAAAACTTCCTCTACTTCCTTAATACAAAAATACCCTCCATACATTATCCACACCAAACCAAAGACATATAATGTAAAATAAACAGGGACTTCACTTCTTGGGTCGTGTCGTTTCCTCTCCCATTAGGCATGGGTCTCTTTAAGACTAAGAAAAAATATGTATTTAATATAATACATCCTAGCCACACTGCATCTTCGAAGATGACAATGTTTGGGGTTAATATTTTTCAAAGAATTGTTACTTTTAAACAAAAAATCATTAATTTGTACAAACACCCTACTCACATATGCAAAGTGAAATATAAAGTGAACGAACGCCTATGATCGTGACATAATCCTTAAATCTGTGCTAGGCGCTCGTATCCCAACACGTCAAACTAGTATCAAAGTATTGTACTTAGTAGGTAAGTATAGTACTTACTCCACAAACATATGATATTACAGAAGATGAGCCTAAATGTACACTGAATAACTTGTGCTCACAAATGAGTATAGGATTTATTAGACTTGCGTCGCGTCAGGCATCAAGTGACAAACATAGAGAGACAAACAGGCGGCTCCGGCCCGACCCGAATGATTCCTTAATCCGCGTAATACGCCCGACGGAAACTTGGCACAAATTGGATAACTTTTAGTCATACGTTTCCCTTGAATTTGCATAACTAACGGGGCGTGGCTGTGTGATGTGAGTGTGGCCCAATTAGTCGGCATTTTGCTGATTGGGTAAACCCTAGTTAGTAAATGCTGTTATACCTACCGCGCCGCAGTCGGACATCTAAATATATTTAAATAATTCGTCAGTTAGACACCAGACATTAGGAAATACGTATGATTATGAAATTATAAAGTATTTCATATATATATATGATGTTGAATTGTGCGCCCTACTGTTTGAAGTTACTACATAATTAAACAAAAACCTTGACTCTTGAAAATGGGTTAAAACGAATGATCGAAAAAAATTCATTTTTTTAACGAACGAATAGCTGTCGTTGGAAAAAAGATGTGATTAATGTGTGGTCTACAATGGTTTTCACATGAAAACGGGTCGTATTTTCATTCGGCCATGTTGTCAACAGCTCAGCTGTGGGACGATTTAAATTTATTTGCTTCCTTCTAAACGCTTCAAGAACCTTGTTTACACCTCTATCTCATGGAATTAGTGGTGAAAAATATTTATTTTCAATAATTTGAAATGAAAGCTTATGGAAATGATCTTTAAAATATAGGTTTCTTGATAGCTTGACGTATTTTTTACATTAACTCCACACATTATTTCCCTCGGGGCCTATTTCATCTTTGGGAATGCTGTGTGGAGGGTTTTTTAAAAAGAGGAAAGAGTGAAAATGGGTATTGAAGAGACCTATGTTGCAGGAGGGAGAAAAGAGGCCGGCAAATCGTTCTACAGCCGAGCTGTTGAAGTCAAGAACGAGTCGTAGAAGAGACCCCTTCTTACGTGACAAATGTCAATCATGTACATATCACAATAAAATACGTGAACTCATTACTAAAAATTATATACTGTGTACCAAAAAACTACGACAACAAATAATAAAGTGCTATTACCAAAATGTGAGATGGATCCGCACCAAACCTCCCATTTTGGTAGCGTCGGCAGCAACCATCAGCAGTGATATTTTCTTTTTATCCGAAACATGCTCGATTTAATTCTTTCGAATTAGGCTTCCTTAATTATAACATATATCACAGGCACAGACATTCTTAAACAAATGCCAAAACACGAGGGGGTGGTGTAGCCAGTGCTATCTCAAAAAAATCTCAGTTCCTCAAAAATATCCACAAAAACACAAGCATCTAGCAAATTTTTGTCAAAGTGAACACTTCTAGCGGAAAAATAATGGTGATATACATCCAAATTCTGAAGTTCAATGCTACAGCAATCAGTGTGAAAAGTTTGAATTTGTGACAAATACCCTTATACAAAATTACTTCTAGTTGGTGATTACAACCTACCACATTACGACTGGTGTAATATAAGTACAGACAATTATTGTTCCAATGTTAAAATTCGTTAAGTAAGAGATATGGCCCTGTTCTTGGGACTAACTCAGTATAATTGTGTTCATAATGCAGGTGGCCGTACGTTGGACTTGGTCTTGTCCAATGTGACTGATATCTATTTTGTGAGAAGTACAGAAATACTTTTACCCGTCGATTTTTACCATCCACCACTAGAAATATGTATGTCTAATAGGGTGTCCCAGGACATAAGGAAGAAATTCCTTTTCATGAATTTAAATACGCATACCCTCTTATTTTATTCCATTTGATCCCAATAACTCATATAATAAATATTATTTTGATTAAAACACCGGCAACCCGTGCCGACTTGATGCAAAACATATGGTACAAAAATGTGTACAGAGTTAATATGGAAGGATTTTAAACTTTAATTATTGTAGGATAAATAAAATTAAAAAAATGTACAAATGTTCAATTATGTAGTATTTTATATTTAAAATGGTTTATTGATTAAATTTTCTCTTCAAAGTTTGTTTTTTACAGTCAGGATAAATCTTCCGGTGTTCCTGAACGCATCGTAACAAAAATTAATTTTGTTCCTGTTCGACCGTGATTAAGCCATGAAAATCTTGCATTAACTTAACAGCTCTTTCAGCTGTATCATTCACTACCCTCAGCGACGACACCTTCTTTCTGTCTTCTTGATACCAAGCATTATTTGACCACATCGTAGGGCATTCGTTAAAAAAACTGGCATCTATTTTCAGACGATCAAACAAAGACTTGCTTTTGACTGAAATGAAGTCGTAAATATTTTTCTCGGAAACAAAATTCACTAAATTATGATATGAACAAAAACCTCAATACAACCAACTCAGCACAAGTCCTGGTAAGGTGTTTTAACTGCTATAATACATTGTAGCCATGGCTTGAATCTTTAATTTTCTCGCTGTATCTCCGCCTTAAAATGTCTCAGATAGCTCTAACAACTCTCGATAGTCAACTATAAGTATGTTTGTTGTCAGTGCAGTACGGTAAAAGTCAAGCAAATCATAGATTTCGGAAGCGGTTAGGTGCAATGTGAGATTTTCTCTGTAGCACTGAATTTTATCAGGATCAACATTTTTCCAGTTATCTCGAAACTTTTTGAAGAGTAAGATGTCAGGGCTTGTAGTCACTTGACTGATTTTTACTTCAAACACAGCTTTTAATACCAACTCATACACATGATGACAGCAAGCAAAAATAAACATTTTTCTATTAAATTTTTGTCCAAGAAGCACACAAGCACCTTTGAAGCGATCTGTATTTGAAGCTGCAGTATCACAACACAGAATTTGCACTTTATCTTCCAGATTCCAGTCTACAATCGCATTCCATACAGCTTGCGCTTGTTCACTTCCCGAAGAACTTTCGTGGCACAGCAATAAGTTGTTCGTTATCCCCATATGATATATAATAATTGGAAAACGTTCATCTTTTGATTTTAGAGGATTTTTCAGGCAACAGTTTTCGCTTTTCCGTTCGAATTCTTTGAATTGAAGTCTTACTTATTGGAAACTGATCAATATTATATCCAAATGCCTCAATAGTAGCTTCAAGAATGAAAACAGAATCTCTCATACTTAACTGGCACCTGTCTAGCGCTGCAACTAACTTTGGAGTAATTAAGTCTTTTCGCATCGACGTTTTACTGGTTTCAGGTTGAGTTTTCTGTAACGGTTTTGGAAAATCTTCTAAATTTGTGTCTTCGTTATAATCAGAAGATGAGTCGTTTTGTAACGCTTCGTAAGACGATGTTGAAGGAGTTGGCGCAGAGAAAAATTTAGTACGCCGCTTTTCTTCATCGATTGTTCTAAGGCGCGCTCTCTCCTCTTTATCTGTCAGTTTTTTTTTCAACCCCCCTAAAGTAGCCAGGACGACCTGGCTCTCTTTGCCGCTGCAAGAAGATTCTATATTCATTTATTTGTATTAATTCAAGAGCATCGGCGTGTGCAATGTCAAATAAATTATCTATGTTTTTAACAAACTCTTGACGACGTTGTTCAAATATGACTTGCGTTTTCTGCGCATTTTTTTGCAAGTCCCTTCAAACTTGATATAAGTTTACAAGTTTTTTCACACAATTAGGTAAGGATTTGGTTAGTTTACGCGCCTTTTCCCAACAGATAACACACTCACGAATAGTGAGATTAACACTTTCATTGACAGTTAAATTCACTTCCCGGATATCGTAGAACAAAACTTCAAGAATTTGTCCATAAGATGGCAGTTTAGAACCCGATATTTGGTGTTTTACGACCCCTATTAAAAATATACCATTTTTTGAAGTGCGTAAATCTAACGACATATTGCCTGAATGAGTGATATTCGTTTACTAACAAAAAAGCAAGTTACTACAAGCTCATCAACACGTTTGCTCGCGGGCGTCTATGTACAAGTACTAACATGTTTCGATGCAAGTCGGCACGGGTTGCAGTGGTCCCAAGAAAACGAAATTTTATTTATAAGAGTTTTGTCATTATTGAAAGAAAATTAGAGGGTATTCGTTGAAAAATAACAATTTAATATTTTTGGGACACCCTAATGTCTAATCTTAAACAAATTCCCCCTGTAAAAAATATAGAAGAAACTCTAAATTTCAAAAAGCAGACTATGTTCTAATTTCTAACTTCCCTATGATCAGCAACCCTAAAGATCTTACGCGGTAAAAAGGCTTAAAAAAGGTGGCATTAATAATGATTACACCAGTATTAAGTTGATCAATTATCTCTTTGAAGTACTGTGGTTTCAAAATTCGGCCACCTTGAAAATAAATAATTATGCTAAAACGGCCATCTATTGACAAGTTTTTTAAATGCCATGTGAGACATAGATTCTCTACTATTTAGTTTCCAATAGCGATAATAGGTGGCTTTGCACGGTTTGGTTATGTGTTTGACAATTGCCAGCGAATTGTGGTTTTTTGTGATCTCCGACTTTAAAGTGAAATATAACGGTATGTATTTAGAATTTTTGTCCATTTCTTATGAATTCTAGTGCCCTTGTATTTCATTTGTTGAATTATCAATAAGAAATGTCTATAAAAATAGTATTTTTTTGTAAAATCGAAATTTTTTGGTGGTTTTGCTTTTCGACCACCGTACTTGAGGTAATTTTTTTAGTCTTACAACATGGTTATTCTGATTTTATAATTTTACAGATACACCATGCCGAAGAAAGGTCTTCGCCAAGAAGAAATCGCAGGAATACTTTTAGAAGAGATACCTTCTGATGATGACAGTTGTTATGGGTGCTCAGACAATGAGGAAGAGGATCTACAGGAGGAGCATCTAGCAAATGTCACAGTTAGCGCCTCTTCGGACGATGATGATGATGAACTGCCTCTATCTTGTGTGAGGAATCAAATCCCGGCGTCTTCTTCATCTACCACACTCGATCACCCTATAGCAGGCACATCCAGCCCTTCTGGTTCACAATCACCATCTACTTTTGATGTTCATCTTTCGCGTACGCGTAACCGACCAGTATCGTCTTCTCCATCTGCCCAGTATAGTCCTAATATCTCAATGTCCGTTTTGTCATCCACCGCTGCTGTTCCAGGCACAACTGCATCTACACCTGTCATACCTGCGATTATAGTCGTTCCTAAATGGAGCCGTACGTTCAATACCGCCCTCCCTGGTGAATTCCGTGAAGAAACAGGACTACATAATGACTTTCTTACGATGAAAAATCCCACACCTTTGGAAATTTTTCTGAAATTTTGGACTCCTAGTTTGATTGAAAATATCTGCTTCCAGACCAATCTATACGCACAACAAGTCGGGAAAAATCACCAACCCACAACCGTTCAGGAAATTAAAAAATTCATTGCACTAAATTTAGTAATGGGAATTAAAAAATCCCCCAGTTATAGATACTATTGGTCATCGTCCCCTGATTTACACGACCCCTATATTTCAAGATTTATGACAGTCCATAGGTTTGGCTGGCTGTTGTCAAACCTTCATCTCAACGACAATTCATTGATGCCTGCTAGAGGTCAACTTAATTTCGATAAATTATATAAAATAAGGCCTTTGTTGAACTGCTTGTCAGACACCTTTGATCGAAATTACAAGCCATCACCTACTTTGGCAATTGACGAGAGCATGGTCAAATTCAAAGGCCGCAGCACATTGAAGCAATACATGCCCAAAAAACCCATTAAAAGAGGCTATAAGATCTGGATGATGTGTGCAGAAAATGGATACAACTTAAAATTTGAAATATATACACAGGAAAAATTGGTGACTACGCTGAGTCTAACTTAGGGCCAAGAGTTGTCTTAAATTTGTGTCAATCTATTCAAAGTCGTAACTACACAGTTTACTTTGATAATTATTTTAATTGCTACCCCCTACAAAAACAGCTGAAAGATATGAATATTCGCTCATGTGGAACTGTCCAATCAACCAGAAAATATTTGCCTAAGATGAAGGATGATAAAAACCTAAAAAGAGGTGAATATGACTGGTACGTGAGTGATACAGGAATTTCCATGATAAAATGACCCAATGACACAACCCAAAGGATGCCATGCATGTCAACCGTAAAGAGAAAACTGGTGAGATCACAAGGGTGCCATGTCCGTTGGCTCTAAATAATTATAACAACTGCATGAATTATGTGGACAAGTTTGATCAAAAGAAGGCGGTTTACTCGATAAACAGAAAGTCTAAAAAATGGTGGCATCGTTTATTTTTCCACTTTTTAGATGCAACAATTGTAAATTCTTACATTGTTTACACAGAGCTCTGCAAGTTGGGTAAGGCTGACAAAGACAATCCATTGAGGCTCAAAGATTTCAGGAGGCAAGTTTACAGAGGACTTTTGGCTGAAGAGGAGCTGAAATGCACCAAAAAGCGTGGGTCCACATCGGAGGTGGTGGAAATTAAGAGACATAGCCTTACGTGGACCCTGAAATACGTCTGAAAAATAGCGCCCACCGGCCAGAACATACTACTTCACGTCGTTGTGCGAATTGTAGTACAAAAGACAGGCCCATACGTTCCAACTGGATATGTTGTGTTTGCAAAGTACCCCTTTGTGTAAAAAAAGATAAAAACTGTTTTGAAAATTTCCACAATTAGTCATATAAAATGGCCTTTTTTTATTTCTAATAAACTTTTGATTTGAACCTAATATTTTTTTCCCATGTGTACTGTGGTATAAAATTTTGACCACCTCATTCCTGAAAAGCCTTCAGTCCAATTTTTTTTTAAATATTTTTTCCTCGTTATTATAAGTTACATCAATTGATTAAAACAAAAAAAAAGGTAAAAAATAAGAAAAAAAAGTTCGTACCTCAAGGAGTTAAACAGTATAAAAATATATACAGCAATTCATACATTTATAAAAGTGAAAAAGAACCGCATTTATCCATTTATGTGTTTGGCCACAAAAGTTCTATTCTTCTACAACTAAACATCCCATATCTGGTTTATTTTAAAAGTAAACAAAGTCTTTTCTTATATTTGTGATGTCAAATTCACTATGGATTAGGACTCTTAAAGCAACTTCTCTATTTGTGATGTCAAATTCACTATGGATTAGGACTCTTAAAGCAACTTCTCTATTTGTGATGTCAAATTCACTATGGATTAGGACTCTTAAAGCAACTTCTCTATACTTGGCGTCGCAGAATTATAGCTTTAAAATATAAACTTTTTTCAATCGAGCAGAATTCCGATACAATTTTTTATATGTGCTACAGCCTTCGGAGTCTTGTTCGCCTACAGGAATTTCCTATAATCCTGCGAGTTCTGCTGTTTCCTTAGTTTTAGTACACATAACCTTTTTTGACAGGATCGACTAGAAATGACAAGAAATGCATTTCTCTCTGATAACAGTTTTAGTGAAATACTCACTCGGGCTCCTGCTCCAGTACAAGCTCTTCGAAGTCCAGCACGATGCGGTAGCCGGGTGGGGCAGTGACGGCCGTGACGCAGTGCGCGCCGTCGGGATAGGCGCGCGGGAAGCCGGGCGAGGTTAGCTGGGCACGCGGGCGCGCGCGTGACAGTGCCAGCGCACCCTCGCACAGGGGACCCGGCAGGATCTCCGTCGGCTCTGCAGCAAACAAAAAAACCACACCAACAAATAAACAACTGAGAGAGAGCACTTCATTCAAACCGGCTATTGGGTAATTTGAAATCGTTTCTGAAAGAAGGACGAAACGCAAGCGGCATAGTAACTGAAAAAATCATCATGAAAAAAGCTGGTACCTATTACGTAGGTTTTAAATGCTTCCGTGAAAATCATGCGTATCAGATGACTAAATAAACGTCATCTAAAATTATTAAACAATGAATGTATCGATATTGTTTTGTTCAACCGCAGCGCTCTGCGACAGACGACATTTGGGGTTCACAACTGTCTAGACAGGATTCAAGTTAATTTTCATTATGGGGTTTTTCAAGGACGGTAAATACATTCAAATCATCGGGTTAAGTTCCACGTTCCAAAATTATTTTTTTACTTTTTATTTCTTCAATAGTTGTAAAATTACTTTGTGGCGTCATTTTGATTATATTACTTTGACAGCGCCCTTAAGGTGATTTGATACAATTTTAATTGTTATTATTATTTTAAATATTATTGTATATGAATGAATTACATTGTTTACACCACTTTTAATAAATAATAATCCACATAATCTACTTCGACCGGTCGGTAGCTTAGTTAGGCGTGGTGTGTTCAATTCCTCGGCTGGCTAAGTCCTCCATCACAACACAAGCAACATTTTCCACTTAATGTAGTGGTAGTAGGAGATTTTCAAATATTGTCAGGTTATTCGTAACCCGGGAATGTTTTTCTTTCTTTGAAAAAACTGTTTCAAAGCCAATTGTGTCCTCGTCAGGATAAATAAAATTTACTTAAATATTTTGAAACACGCAGATTAATAAGAATTAAAAGTGGCGAAAACAAAGTAATTCATTTATATATAATTTTTGTTTTTTGGTTGCGAGCAAAATCTTTAGAAAACCGATTAGATAAAAGATGATTTTCACATTTCCCGGTGAAAGAAAGTCATTCGGTAGGATAATATTACCGTGATCATAATTTATTTATTTATTTATTTAACGCCCAGAGGGCTTTTACATGTAGGTGGTACAATTTTAATGACAGAGAGTTTTGAAACGTGAGAAAGAAATAATAAAAATAAAATTACATTAAAAAATAAGATATGCAAGAAACAAAATTAAAAAAAACAAAAACATAAATTAAAAAATACAGCGATTTGACTGGTTTACAAAAATATAACTTCCATTTAGGAATAGTGTTGAAATAAGTCTTTTACGTGATCCACAAAATTTGCAAAGTTAATATTAAATATATCGACATCACCTAAGTATTGGTTTACCATAGTGTGAAACCGTTGTATTGGGGAGTTCGCAATGTAATTGCGCTTATGTGTGTTGCAGTGGAATAGTGTATTTTGTCGTGTTGTTATTGTAGGTATTAGTAAGTTGCAGTCGCTTCGCAAGTTCGCAACAGTCGAATTTGCAGTTTAGAATCTTGAATAAAAAAGTTAAGTCGTTTATTTTACGCCTGTCTTCCAATGTGTGTATTTTTAGAGTATTTAATAAGAAATGATATTGTAAGTCTTCTAGTGGGATATTTAATTTAAAATTTATAAAACGTAGAAATTTTTTTTGTATTCGCTCAATGTTATTAATGTAAATTTTGTAAGAGGGAGACCAAACTACTGAGTTGCATTCAATTATGCTTCTAACTAGAGATATGTATAACAGTTTAATGGCTAGTATGGAGTTAAAGTTTTTAGTTGTTCTTAATACGAAGCCTAGTGTTTTCATGCCTTTGTTTACACTTTGGTGGATATGATTGGCGAAACTTAGTTTTTCATCCATAAAAATTCCGAGATCTCTCATTTCCCTGACTCTTTCTAAAGCTGTATTGTTAATAGAATATTCAAATTAAACAGGATTTAAATTTTTGCAGAAAGTCAGGGTTTTGCATTTGTCTACATTTAAAAACAGATTATTTTGTACGCACCAATCTTTAAAGTTATTAATATTTGACTGTAGTATTTGGCAATGATTTACATCAGTTATTTTTTTGTATAGATTGATGTCATAAGCAAAGAACAATACCTCGACATCGTCGAAGCAATCTCAACCATCTCCTTTTCATCTTCACTATTTTCTTTTTATTTAGTGCTTCAGTCAGCAGATTCAGAGACAGTTTTCAATATTTCAATACGTGATTATTTATTGTTCGACTTTTCCATAACTGAAGTGAAAAAAAGCATCATTCATGTAATATAATATCATGTTATAACGTTATTATGTAACTTTAAATATTTATTTAGTTTATTTTCTGTGGTTATTTTTTTGTTTGTATTTTTTTTAAATTTCTAAATTTTTCTTTTTATGTAATTATTTAATTAATCGATGATTTTAATTCAATTAAAAAAATAAAGATTTCATAAAACAAATTATTATAAAATAAAATAAATTACTTCTTGAATTTGCTAGGCAAATATACAGGATGCTTAATTTATTATTTATTTATTAAATTATTTATTTACAAACTAAGGACTTTTACCTAAAATGAGTATTAATAAATTATATTAGTGTATTAAAATATTTTTATTCAAGAAATACAACAAAAGAGCCAGGACATGGAAATGTGCAAAAAGTCGACTGTCCTCATAGTCTGAATGAAAGACATCTACGACACATATTTAGTCCTCACACTGCTGAGATCGCTGATGAAAACGAAGTACAAATATTTCAATTTTGAATTCATTCAATTAAAAGTTTCTGATTCATTGTTTTTTTTAGTCACATAAAAAACAATAATCATATTCTTATGTAGGAACTACAATAAAACCAACTAGGCAAACGACTAACAACAATAAATGTAATGTTAAATAGCGCACACCCATAACCCAAATCGCGGGATATTATAATTTTAGGATTTTAAGAGCTGAAAGTATTTAAAAAAATAATATTTTACGCACGATAATCAACATAAATAATAAGCTCACGGCAAATAAGACCTTCCGAAAGAAAAAAAAATCTTTCTAAAGTACCTAAGTAAACTTTAATTTATAAAATTACATTTGTCAAATGTAGGTAACGAAACAATAAAAAAAAACAAATTTTCAACTGAAAATTGAACTTCAATAATTTTACGCATCTCTCGGGATTTTTTTTATGGAAAACCGCATACAGTCTCCACTGCTCCCAACCATCTGGAGCCAGTGACACTATGGAATCCCCAATTGGGGTATATTAGTATATTGTGAGGCTGAAGGTAGTGTGGGGGGAAGGAGATGGAGAGGAGAAAGAGAGGAAGTAGGATGAAGGAGAAGAGAGATGGTATGTGAGTATCTATTCAGATCTGATCACCAAAGACGGCTAAAGCCATTTCAATTCTTATGGTGGTCTTTACACCATATCTTCCTCTCTGGAACATGCCGCAAATAGACTATATGTTATTTTAAATGAATAATTTGTGAAAATAACATAAATGAGTCAAATAAAATTTACTTGCGCACGCCGGGATTTGAATCTGCGACCTCCGGATTTCTAGTCAAGAGTACCCCTAGACCACGGAGGCCGTAATACGTACGATGTAAGAATATTTCACATCACGCATGCACCGACAACCGATAGAAGTATATTAGCGGTAAAAAAAAAACAAACTTCCAAAATATTGGATGATTTATATAGAGCTGTTTTTGTGAAAAATCAACTCAAGGACTCTGTTTGTATATTTTAAAGTAATACTTTAAGTCAACTACTAACTAAGATAAAAGTAAAGTATTTGAAATTTGAAAATCACCCTGTATATACAATTTACCACTAATTGGCTAATTGAACAAAAAATACCTCAAACTTATGGGAGCCGAATTGTTCAATCTCCAGACGATATGTTCAATATCCAAAATAATCATTCATCATTTTCAAGCCATGTTCAACGTCCACCTTTAAAGTCATAATATGGGCATATTATAGCTTCATTCTTCGAAAATTGATCTTTAATAATTTCCTGGTACACATATGTATTAAACGAAATGACCAAAATAGAGATTTTTTTAGAATTTGCCTGTAAAAACAAAAAAAACGTCTCCTGTAAAATTTACTAAATGGTCTATTGAACATACAAGAACTAAGGCAGCGTATAGTGATAAAACATTCATGTAGTGATCAGTCATTGGGCTTTCAAGTAGTACCTAATGTTTTGGTTTTTAGTTTTATCTTAATCATTATATGTTCTGTACAGCTTTTAATTCTGTTTTTTTTTTCTTCCATGATATATAATTTTTATTTTATTTTAGTGAGATGCACATTTAGGTTTACAGATAACGAATTTACTATAACTTGTATGCTTACTTTTATCTCATTTAATATGATTCATACAATTTACTAATTGCCAAAGATTTTATATTTTCCGTGGAGCATTTAATCGCTTGGTAGAATAAACTGTTGGCGTATTGGCTAGGTCATTTTTTGGTAGTCTGATTTCATAGAACGCCCTTGTATTATTGCGGTGGATACCCTTGTTATGTGAAATTTTATTTGAAAATTATTTTGGTAACAGGTTGATTATTATTTTATATATGATCGCATTCGACGTCAGCGAGTCAAGTGATTTTTTGTTTTTCTGGAGTTTTTTGACGAATTCTTCCCATATAAAAGATCTACTTCCCGATTTCCATTGGTGAATACTTAGCATGATTGTTAAAGATTAGTTTCATATCAGCAACATTTTCAACAATTTCACCATCAATTTTGATTTTGCTTTCACTGCATGTCTTCTATAATCACACATTTCGTCATATGTCAACAAATGCCCGAATTGCGAGCATTTAATTGATTATATATCTTGCTTTTTCACGTGCTTATAAATAGAGTAAGTCGGTAAACAATTTAGAATTCGATCTAGGTTCGGATTGATCTAATTTCTAGATAAATCCGATTGGTAACGGAGCCAGCGAACACCTCAAGCCCTGGAAACGTTTCTAAAGTTAATTGGAACCTGTTATTGCCAACTTTTAGCCAGCCAAATATATTTTCGCTGGCAGAGAATCAACGAAATGATTTAAACGTCCATCTAGATTTGAGGAGACCGCAGTCGCAGTCGCAGTCGCAGTCGCAGCACATTTGTCTGAGATTATTGTTAAGTTTACAATTATTATATTGATTAATTTTTCATCAACCACACATTGTGTTATTTAATCTTCAAATATACTAATTTCGATTGTCTGTGCTGTGCCTTAGTCTGGTTCAATGAACTAAAATTTTCTGTGAATTTAAATGTCATTTTCAAAATTTAAACTGATTGTGCGAAGATTTCAGATTAGCAAATAGGTAGGTGCCTACCTATTATCCATAATTTAATATTTAATCACTATCACTATCAAAATTGTAACTAAATATGCGATAAATTCAGACATGCGACCTACCTACCTATAACATAATATCTTTTTTATTACCACAAAATTATTTGAAATAAGTATTTATTTAATTTAAATTTTTCAGGGCTAATCTTTACAAGTGATGACAGATTTCGTGATTTTTCAAGGGTCTGCTCTTTTCAGCGAACACACGGAGAAAAATGAGTATTGCTGATTTATTGAAAAGCCTCTTCATATTATTGGTTATGTTAGATTATTGGGTTTCATGGTCAAATGAATTTGTGGTTTTCATTTATTTTGTCATTTTATTTTTATAACAACTAATTTAATTAATTTAATTTTTTAAAAAGAAAGACAAACATTCCCGGGTTACAAATAACCTGACAATATTTGAAAATCTCCTACTACCACCATAGTAAGCTGAAAGTGTTGCTTGTGTTGTGATGGAGGACTTAGCCAGCCGAGGAATTGAATACACTACGCCCGAGTGAGACCCAAGCGCGATGTCAACTCGGCCACCGACCGGTCCAGATTCCTATTATTCATATATTATGTTTTATATATCATATTCATGTAGTTATCTGTAATTGTGCTTTCAAATATGAATGTTTTGGTTTTTAGGTTTGTCTTAATTATATGTTCGATACACCTTTTAGTGTTTGGCGTGACTCGTGTTGGGACATTTATCGTGGGCTCCAGTCCATGCTTTGCTAGTGTTGTTAGGTATTCTATGCTTTGTGGATGTCCGTATTGTAAACTGTTTATGTTAAGGTCTCCTATGATGATGATATTTTTGATCTTGTTGCGATCAGCTAATGTAATGTTAAGTGCAGCTAAATTAAATTAAATGTTTGGTAAGATTTCGTGTTTTATACAAGGTTTTCCAATAAGAGGTGTTATTTTGAATAGCCCGCTATTTCGGTAGATGTTACTTTTGAAGCTGTCATTTTTTGACATTAAAGTTCCATTTGACAAGAAAAAACTACGCCATTAATAAAAATGGAACGATACACGCTTCAACAACGCATTGAAATTATTAAAATTCACTTGAGTGAATCAAATGCAAATCATCTTGAGTGATGAGGCCCTTTCCACCTCGGTGGCTTCGTCAACAAGCAAAATTGTCGCAATTGGGGCTCGGAAAACCCTAAAGTTATTGTTGAAAAACCTCTTTATCCTCAACGTGTGACTTTTTGGTGCGGTTTATGGTCCGGCGGAGTCATTGGACCTTACTTTTTCGAAAATGAGGCTGGAGCAACAGTTACGGTGAATGGATTGCGCTATCGATAGATGATCAATGATTTTTTATTACCGGAATTAGATGGTATTGATCTATACAACGTTTACTTTCAACAAGACGGCGCTACGTGACACACAAGCAACGAAACCATTGATCTTTTAAGATTGAATATCAAAATAACACCTCTTATTGGAAAACCCTGTATATCAATTGTATATTGAATTTCTAACTATTTCCATAGTGAGCCAATATGCTCACATGATTAGAAATATTATTTTAATAAAACAAACGATCGATGTATGATCCACAATATTGAAACTGAGAAAGTCGAGTAGTTCCTAGTTATCCATCTATCTAAAGATTTGATTACTTATACACATCTAAAAACAATAATATCATTTGTGTAAAAAGCATTTCCTCGCCCCCACTATTTCCTGCACATTTAATACTACCGGTGTGCTTCAGTGAAGAACCTATTAACTTTCACCGATCGGAATCGTTTCCACTTAAAATAAAAAGGACCATAATGAAGAGATTTCATCTAAGACATCGTCGATTTGAACTTCCCCGGGAGTTTCTCTGTTATACCGGGAAGAGGGTTTTAAGTGAACTTTGCGGTAGGGAGATTTTCTTCTAGTTGACATTCGAAGCAACCACACGACTTAGGATACGGTGCGACGTGTTGTGGCTTCCGCTTGTGGTTGGTGAACTTTGTAATACGTTTATAATATAGTGACACCATCACGACGCAATGTTCACATGAGACTATTATGATAGTAATTTACATGCTTATAAAAAGCAGTTACTTTAGCTTGATAATTTAGGTTAGTTTTTTTTTAATTACACAGTCGATAACTAATAATGTAATATCAACAATTTTTCTCCTTAATCTTATTAATTATGACAAAATGTTAAGGCGAAACCGGTAGACAAGCAGACATGTGGCAGTTTTGCTGGACTACCTTTTTTATACATAACGCTGTATTATGTAGTATTTATAAATAAATAAAATTTAAATAAGGTACAATGGTAATATATTTTAAATATTGGTTTGTAGGTGTGATTAGTGAGAGGGAGGTTTTTCTAGGACAATATAAATAAGTCACAAAATCATTCATTCAGATGAATAAAGTGACATTCAAAGCAATTTAAAAATAAAACATTTAGCAGTATTACTTCTAACCAGTATTTTTCCTGCAATAATTCGTTACATAAATCATTAATGAAATCTAAATATTTTCTTCGAAGTAATTTCATTTTCAGAAAAACTTTACTTTGAAATCCTGCTGATAAAATATTTCGTGACATTGAGGCAGATTGTTAATTCCAAACAAACAACAACTTTAAAGCAATTTCGGAAAATAAACTCTCGGATCGAATTTCAAAGACACGAAGTAATCCGTACAATAAATAAACCAACTTTCTTTCCTGTGAAATAATTGATGGAAAATCATAAATCCAATTTGAAGCTGACAAAAAACTAAGTTTGTATTTACATTAGGAACATTTTGAATTTGTTCATATTTAATTCATGACTTCAGAAACTCAAGTTATAGATCGAGTTTTGAGAACTTATTGAAATTGTTCTTTGATTGCTTTGTGAGGTCCTAAAGGCTTTTAATTCTTTGTTTTTTTTACAAGAAAGGCAAATGTTAAACCATAAGGCCATTAAGGGGTTATATACAGTCAGAATTGTCAAAAAAACGATATTTTTTATTTTATTTTCGTAATGAACATTTATTTAAGTACACACAAAGAAAATTTCAAGTCAATCCGGCTATTATTTTCGAAGTTACACGCATATTTGTAAAGACGTGTCAGACGGTGACTCCAAAACGTATTCGGGGGTTTTAAAAGTTGCACCTGACGGCGATCAAGAAATTATGAAGAAAGAATGTATTGGACACGTACGGAAGAGAATGGGCACGTGACATCGAGATTGTGTGAATAAAAATGTTGAAACAGTTGACAATCAAAATGAAAAAAATACAAAAAAAAACTTTTGGTGGAAAAGGCAAACTTTGTGGTAAAATTATCGACAAGTTGACAGTTTATTATGGGTTAACAATTAGTAGAAATTGGGATCCTGTTGAAAAAATGTATAATGTTATCTGGGCCACATATTATTATTATTGCTCAATGGACAAAAACCTCAACACGAGAAGTGCCCCATCGGACCAGAGTCATGGTGCATTGGCAGCGGGCAGTAGCTGCCAATGAATTACCTACTTTCAGGCATGATCATCCGTCATTACCACAAGATTTTGCTGAGACTATACTTCCAATTTACAAATCTCAGCAATGCGAAATTATCAGAGAAATGTGTGGGTGGTTTCACCCAAAACAACAACGAGAGCTACAATCAACTGATATGGAAAATCTCTCCAAAAATAGTTCAGGCCGGTTCCAAAACTGTAGAAATGGCTGCATACATAGCTGCTGGCATATTTAATGAAGTTACAACATCATTATTATATTATATGAATGCAATAGGGGTTTTACTTGGGCCCAAAGCGCATTCATACGCCGAAAGAGAGGATAAACAGCGCGTGGCCGTCTCCGACCGCAGAGCACATGATAGCACACGAGAGGGAGGAATGGTCCGCAGACAACACCAACTCGAGTTATTAGAAGCTGCCGAAAGGGCGGAGGGTGTATTATATGGCCCTGGAATAGACGACTCGATGTAAGTTGAAAAAATATTTTTTTTACTCCATATAAAGTACTTTTCAAACTTTAAACGCGTTTTTCTCAAAACTGTGTTTTTAAAGTCGGTGACCAAGTAATTTTAACACAAGCTTTTTAAGTATATTTTAAAGTTATTAATCGAAGGCTTGTTCTCACCGATAAATATATATATATATTTTATAAAAAATATAAGGCCAAAATTTTGGTAATAAGTTTTTTTTTTTTGAGAAGCCGCCATTTTGTCAAAAAAAATTATTTTTCTCTGTCCTTCGATCAAGTAGAGAAATATTTATTATTATAAAGAAATCCGTTTGGTTTTTTCATTTTAGATGATCTAGTCCAGAGATATGATGGTCACCGCAAAAAGCATTTTTTGAGAGGAGCTTCTGGAGAACAGCTATAGCAGCTTTCAAAATAATTATTTTTACAAATAAAAATTCTTAAAATACTTTTTAAAGTTGCCGTAATATTTTTACGAATTTTTACTTTAATAAATTAAAAAGTCTTATCAGGAAAAATTCTTGAAAAATCCCTTTTTTTGGGGCTTCTGACTGTATATAACCCCTTAAGGCAACCATACAAAAATCTCGTACAAAATCACACGAAGCGGAAAATTTTGCTTGTGTTTCTATGTAAAGCATAAGGTTTTTTAACAAAGACTAGTAATTAAAAGTCGAAATAACGCTAATCCGTCATAAAGTTCAATGATTTCTCGGATATGTACTAATACATTTTGTTACTATAAAAATGCTTCACAGATGGTCAATGTTGTAAAAAATTAACAAATTCTGATGTTTAATTATTATAATGCGTGACAGCTGTTTTGCCTTCCGAAGGCATTTACTGTCAGTTAATAATGCCTTCGGAAGGCGAAACACCTGTCACACGCAATAAAAATTATCACACAGCAGAACGTTTTTTGTAAATAAATAGTTTCTTTATAGATAAAAGAAAATATTATTAAATATAACTGTTAAAAATAAAAATATATATATAAATATAAAATTTTAAAAATTATAATTAAATTTAAAAAATTACGTTAATAAACGTACATATAAGAAACGTATATACAATGAGATCCACTCTTAATTTGAGCGAAATAAGATAACCGAACATAAATTAACAATTTTTTTACAAACATTGCATTGCTCTCTCCATTAGATTCAACCACAATTTACGGGGGGTAAAGTCGGTACATGCCCGCGGCATACGAGAAGTGCAACAGTTCTAATGCGTTCTACATGCGGTTGGGTCTCACTGCGCGCCGTTTGACCGGTAATGGTTTATTCTAAAATATGTATTTGAGATAGTGGAAAATTATTGAAAACTTAACTAAGACGCGAATTGTAAAAAACTAAAAATTAAATAAAATTGTGTAAAAACTAAATATAAATTTACATCGTGTTATTATTGTTATATAAATTTTATTGTTTATGATAATTCATGGGTAAGCTTCGTAATTCAAATAGATATATTTATTCGATTATATTAATATATTGTGAAGGCGATAATTAATTTTCTTTAAATACCTTTATACTTTGAAATAAATTTTATAATTCTTGATGGGTTTCGAGCAATTGAACGAAAGGTTTGGCTCGTTCCATTAAAAGTTAGTTCGTTTAAGAAATAACCAATTTTATTTTATCTCCACGCTTTCTAAAAATGAATTCCCTCCTGGTCGCTCCAGCTGACTGCATCCATTTGCTAAATGCAAACCCTTCAAGTGGTCTCTTTGTTCATTTGATTAAAGTTAAAGCGCTAAACACCAGTTAGTTAGCAGCCTCTCATTGGAAAGGAATACTTTTATTTCATGATTTGCAAAGGTGGATCGAGTGATTTTTTAGAATTTAAGTCATCAAAACTCTAACGTTTCAGAAAAACCAACATCCAGTACAGGTATAAAGAATGTGATTCCTGTCACATAATCTTCGAATAACGATTCCTGTGGAAATTCTGTGGCAGACACTGCGCAAATTTTAATTTATTTTTTTATTAAACCCCAAACTATGCACATGCCCGTATTATGGTGGTGACATAAATAAGAAAATATAAAAAGAAAACATAATAAAATATATAAACCATAGACATATGAATATTAGTAGACCTGCCCTAAGTGATTAAAAGCGTATTATCCCCACTCCCCATTCCGGTTCCATTGGAGCCGGCTGTGCTCGCGTATGGGCCTCAAGTGAAATTTGAAAACGTGACGTCATCATTCTTGTGCGAACTATGGTCGAGGCATCATCGGTTCATTTTACGAAATAACACGTCAGAATGTTGACTTGTGCTATGAAAACTTGTAAAAATAGATGTGAAAAAGAGAATAAACCCAATTGTCGTATTACATTCCATATATAAGCATTATTTTACTTTATTTTAAGCATATTCACATCGTATAATATAGAACAGTTGTTACTATCACATCGAGAAACGTCTAGACGCGAAACACAATGCTGGTTGGTTGCTGGGAAGTAAATTATGAACATTTATAAAAGTGTCTTAACTAAATACTTAAACGAAATATTCGACTCTGAAAATGGAACCGAATTTTTTTGCCGAATTTGGACTTGCAAATTTGTTCATAACGTGGCGAGTAATTTGCGCTCCCATGTAAAAATGTCTATTCATTCAAAAGCAGATTTTACTTTTAAGAAGTAAATGGTGATATTATAATGCGAGATGCCTATTTACTGTCAGATTGATTTATTGACGAATCACAGTCAGCTTCACTCCCTTCGTTCTTCAACAGTTGATTTTACCCCTCGCCATTATCTTCTCGTCTATTAATTCCTATGTCTGTGATATAAACATATAAAATAAAATATAAAAACAATTATACAATGTTGTACATATATAGTTATACAAATGGTTTGATTCAGGGCTGTAATTAATAATATCATCAGCCACGAAAGTACACCTATACATAAATTAATGCTTAGCAATAAAAATTAAAATATTTTAATAACGTTAACTTACATAAAATGTTTGACACTATTGAGTGCAACAATGTGTGCTATTTACACTGGGAATGAATTCTGTAAGGTTTAAATCCATCAGGTAGCATTTCTATGTATAGATATTCTTATTTTTATCTTTGGTAATTAACATGTTCACAATAAGTAACTTGAGTCCATATTAAAAAAATAAATTATCAACATCCACATTCAAACATAAACGCTTGTATTTTTTTTAAAGTTCGTTTTCATGGTTAAATTAATTCTCCGCCTGTTCGCAATCCGAGCAGTTAGAAGCGGGAGGGTGCGTGACGTCATCCGTGTGCTTAACGTCCTGTGGTTAGTGCTTTTCGAATGGAGATTTTTTCTTTAGTAAGGAATTCCAGTAATTTTTTTTTCAATGTTTACTGTCTAACTAGATTAACCCAGCAGGCCTCGGAAGGACACTACTAGCCTCTAACATCATATTCCATTAATGCCACTTATACGAAACAATATTCCGTCCGTATAATACTGTAAATGCGTAGGTAGCTGGGTACACCTTTATTAGTGTTTCAGTCTCGGTAGATAGAATTTAATGTCAAGATCAGAGAAGGATTGATTCCCAAGTCTGAGTCGACGGAAGGAATTTAAGACTGGAAAAAACTGAATTTAATACTGAATTAAAACACTTGAAAATATTTTTCTTGAGATTTGTAGACTTTGGAGATGGTTTCTTCAGGAGACAAGTTTCTCTTTAGGGGTAGTTTTTTGAACTGACTTTGTATGGAATTCGGTTCTCTATTTATAGAACGTTTTCAAATCGAACCCTATTGGGGGAGTTTTCATCCCTTTCGTGAAGGGTGAGTTGGTTAGGTATTTTTCCTCTTTACAATTAATTTGTTTAGAGGAAAGTTATATTTTAATATTATACCTTTTACCAGGTCAGTTCAATTTACCCAAACCACCTCCTTCAGTCTCGTTTATTTATTTTATAATAAATTATACAAAGTTTCATATTTGAAGCAAAATATCCTGGGTTTGAACATTCTCCAAAGAGTAAAAAACATTTTTAGGTACAATTCTTTAAGATATTATGTCAGTATATAATTATTTCTTGATGTTGGTATTTATTCTGTGGTCATATCTTCTAATATTTTCCTGTAAATTGGGTCTGATGTCATCATAGGTGGTTGCGCCAATCTTCATTATCAGCTTTTGATAAGAGCTCCAAAGGAGAATGTGGAGCTGTGATTGGTTGAAAACTCGGCGGCCATCATGGAATTCCTTCCGGGTGGTATGGAGGGGGTTTCACGTAAATACTGGGTCGCCCCTTTAGGGAGGTTCATTTCGTGATTGGTGACTCGTCAATGAAGTATGTTGAGCTGTGATTGGTTGAAAACTCGGCGGCCATCATGGAATTCCTTCCGGATAGTATGGAGGGGGGGGTCACGTAAATACTGGGTTGCTTTCATAGAGTGAGCCATTCCGTAGGTTGGAGGTCCCGAGTGAGGTGCTGGATGGTTATTTTCAGATGTATTCCAGATTCTGCTGTTATATTTCTATGTAATTGTCTTGATTAATCATATACAGCACATAATTTCATTAAGTAATTATGATTTGAAGATTTCCAATTGTGTCGGCGACACGGTATCGAGCGGTTTCGGGGTTTGAGTGTTTTTGTAATTTTTACGTAAATATGAATTCCTCTGAAAGATTCTGGAGGTCTGGATACGTATGATACACTCCCCCCGTACAGTCTTGCCTGTACTCAGCTAGTTCTTCAGACGTATCTTCTTTTGATGTTTCCGCAGGTTGTTATGTCCTGGTAATGAGGGATAGCCGCTCAATGCTAGTCCATCGATGGAGTGTTGTCCAAGCTTTGCGATGTCAGTGAGGGATAGCCGCTCAGTGCCAGTGCCATCGAGAGGATGCTGTTTAGACTTCGCCGTGTCAGTGAGGGATAGCCGCTCAGTGCCAACTCAGTCGGGGGGGGCCCCCAGCGGGGTAGGAGGTGGGAGTCGATTTTGCCATGTCAGTGAGGGATAGCCGCTCAGTGCCAGCGCCATCGAGGGGGTGCGGGCCAAACTCCGCCGTGTCAGTGAGGGATAGCCGCTCAGTGCCAGCGTTGTCGGGCGCCCCCTGCGGGAGTAGGAAGTGGGAGTCGATTTTGCCATGTCAGTGAGGGATAGCCGCTCAGTGCCAGCGCCATCGAGGGGGTGCGGGCCAAACTCCGCCGTGTCAGTGAGGGATAGCCGCTCAGTGCCAGCGTTGTCGGGCGCCCCCTGCGGGAGTAGGAAGTGGGAGTCGATTTTGCCATGTCAGTGAGGGATAGCCGCTCAGTGCCAGCGCCATCGAGGGGGTGCAGGCCAAACTCCGCCGTGTCAGTGAGGGATAGCCGCTCAGTGCCAGCGCCCCAGTTGTCTGGCGCCCCCTGCGGGAGTAGGGAGTAGGGAGTAGTTGTCTGGAGATGCCAATATAGACAAGTTCTGTCACTTGTGTCGATTTCTATTTGTTGGGGTTGCAGGAGACGTCCAGTGCGGCCGGGAGGATGACGGCGACTTTTACTGCCGGTCTTATGTAGACTCCAGTGCTTGTTTGGATCCGAACAGTTCGGACTTGACCATCGGCTTCAGGTACTGCTTCGATGACACGGCCACGTGGCCAGTTGTTCCGGGGTAGTGCTGGATCCATGATGATTACTAGGTCATCCTTTTTAATTGGTGTAGTTGGATGGTGCCATTTTTGTCGGGCGGCCATAGTGGGTAGGTACTCGTGCAACCATCTTCTCCAAAAAGCGTCCGCGAGTTGTTGCCCAATGCGCCACTGACGGCGGAGGCACACTTCTTCTTCTGTTTTATTGTAGAACGATAATTGAGGACGTTTCCCGGCTGACCCCAGTAAGAAATGGTTGGGGGTCAGGGGCTCTTCGTCTCGTGGATCGACCGAAATGTGGGTGAGAGGGCGGTTGTTCACAATGAATTCGGCTTCCGCTAGGGCTGTGCGTAGAGTTTCTTCTTTAGGCGTTCTCTCCTTTAGCGTGGCGTTTAAGGCTTTTTTAACCGACCTCACTAATCTCTCCCAGGCTCCCACCATGTGGGGACTCATCGGAGGTATGAAGTGCCATTCTATGCCCTGAGTGGCTATTGCGTCGATCATCTTGGTATCCTGGCTTAATGACATCAAGGCGTCTCTCATCTCAGCGTCGGCTCCATGAAAGTTCGTGCCGTTGTCAGAGTATATGGCAGTTGGTTGTCCTCTTCGTGCGGTCATCCTTTGTAGGGCCATGATTGCGGAGTCAGCTGATAGTGAAGTAGTTAATTCCAGGTGGATGGCACGTGTTGAGAGGCAGGTGAAGATGGCTCCGTAACGTTTTTCTCTGTGTCTGCCGACTGTTATGGTCATAGGACCGAAATAATCCAGCCCGCAATGTGTGAATGGGCGGACGTGATGCATCAGTTGTGGTGGTGGTAGTACGCCCATCTGGGGCGGATTGGGTTTGCTGCGTCGTATGCAGCACATTGGGCAGGTGTGCGCAATCTTTCGGCTTATTGTACGTAGTCTGAGTATGAAAAAATGGCTGCGTATTTCTGCTACTGTTTTTTCCGTACTGGGGTGATCTGATTTCTTGTGGTAGTGATTAATCAGGAGACGGGTGTACGCGTTGTCGCCATCCAGGATGATGGGAGTTCGGGCTACTTCTTTAGCCTTTTCTAATGTTTGCAGGCGTGTTCCCATTCGGAGGATACCGTCCGGGCCGAAGAATGGGTTCAGGGGGTTGAGGCGGCTGCTAGCGGGTAATTTTTTCTTTTCTCGTAGGGTATGTAGGGCTGAACCGAAAGCGTCTTTTTGTGACCTTCTGATCCATTTGTGTTCAGCTGTTTTTATTTCTTCCGCTATTAGTGGTCCCTCTGGGGTTCTGTTGGGGCCCATCCGGCATCGTCTGGTAAAGCGGAGAATCCAAGCAGTCGAGCGGATCAGTCGGTGCCACGATGAGAATCGTTCAATTGCTGGTAGAGCTTCGCCTCTTTCGATGATGAGTCCGACGTAGAGAGGTTTGACTTCCAGAGTTAGGTCATTGGGTTTATGGGCGGGTGCGCGCTCTTTGGGCCATTTGTTTTCTGAGTGGGTAATGAAGGCCGGGCCGGAGAACCATCTTCCTTCTGGTGTCAGGTCGGGTATTTCGAGGTCCCGTGTGCCGATGTCAGCAGGATTGAGTTTCGTAGGTACCCATTTCCAGTCGGGTATTCTGGTCAGCTCGTCTATCTCTCCTAGTCGGTTGGCCACAAATGTTGAGTAGGATCGTGGGTCGGTGCGTAGCCAGCATAGTACTGTTGTAGAGTCTGTCCAAAAACATGTGCGGCGTATGTGGGCTGCGCTCTCCTTCTGGATTGTTTGGGCGAGTCTGGCTGCAATGAGGGCGGCTTGCAATTCGAGGCGAGGAATGGAGAGAGGTTTCAGTGGTGCAACTTTGCATTTACTTGCAATGAATGTCGTATGCGTCTTTCCCTCTACTTCTTCGGTGAAGTAGGCTACGGAGCAGCAGGCTTGTTCTGATGCGTCACAGAAGAGATGTAGGGTTACGTTGTTCTGTTTGTTGTATAGGCAACGTCTCGGGATTGAAATGTTGTTTGTGTGTAGTAGGTTCAGCCAGTTTGCCCATTTCTGCGCGTGTTCGGGTTTGATGGATTCGTCCCAGCCGATGTTTGATCGCCATACGTCTTGTAGAAGCATTTTTGTTCTGATCGTCAGGCAGCCGATGAAGCCCACGGGATCGAAAATTTTCATAACTGTTGATAGTAATTGTCGCTTCGTGGGTAATGTGATAGCTTCGGACGGAGTCATCTCGTTAAATGAGTATAGGAAGTGGTCTGTGGAAGGGTCCCAGATGAGTCCGAGTACTCGTTCTGTTTCTGGGCTCCCGTTGCTGATGGCTATTGTGGTGTTGGTGATGATTTAATACGTGTCGCCTTGGCCCGCTCCTCTTATTGTCAGCCGCACTCGTTGTGATAGTTTGTCAGAGGTGCACATCCCTTTAGCACCGTGGATTCGTAGACCGTGAACTGGGCCGTATGCTCTGATTTGTGCTGCTGTATCGGCGTCGACCAGTGTCACTGTTGATCCTTCATCGAGTAGTGCAAATGTTGAATGTGTTTCTTGACCTGGTGTGCTGAGTATGACTGGTATAATCTTCAGGAGGACGTTCTGGTTCGTGTTCTGGCGTCACAGGTTTACGGTATTCTGAGGTGAGAATTGAGGATCGTGTAATAAGGTGTGATGTGGGAGCTGACACCCTTCTATGCTACACCATTTTGTTTCCTTGCATTCTCGAGAGTGATGTCTGCCCAAACACTTCCTGCATAGGTTGGCTGCGTTAACTGTCTCCCACCGGAGGGCAACGTTTTTGGCGGCAAACTCTTGGCACTCTCTGGTGGGGTGGTTGATGCCGCACTGGGAACAACCGCTCGCGGTTACTTGATGTTTCTGGTTCCTCCCGGGATAGCTGGGTGGTGTGATTGCCTTGCGTTTGAGGGCGTATGGCGTTCTTCCTGGATTGTTGCTTTGCCCTTGGTATCCTGCGTGGACTTGGTCTCGGCGTGGGCGAGGTCGTGGGCGGTCTACCATCCCGCTGTTTGGTATTGCGTTGGTTATCTCCTTCATAAAGGCAGCAAGTTGGGTGATGGTGGCAGGGGGGCGCTGTCCACGGACTTCCATCAGCCAGGCTAGTCGTAGAGTGTTTGGTAGCTTGTCGGTGATGTCGCTCAGCAATGTAGGGTTGGTGAGGTAGCCATCGGTTTTCAGGATCCGGAGGGAGGCCACCAAATTTTGCACTGTCCCGGAGAAGTCTGTCAGGTCTTCCAGAGATACGTCAGGTGTGAGGTAGGGTAGCCTTTTTACTTTTTCGAGCATAAATTTGGCTATTGCTCCTGAGTTGCCGTACCGTTGCTCAAGTACGTTAAGGATCTCGGGCAGTTGAAAGGGATCCATCAGCAGGGGTGCTACTGTCTCTCGCGCCTTGCCTTTGAGGGCGCGTTGCAGTCGGATGAGGTTTTCACTAGCGGTCATTTGGCAGGTGGAAGTGGACTGCATATATTGCGCCTTCCAGGTAGGCCACTCGAGCGGGTCTCCAGAAAATAGGGGTAGATCCTTTGCTGAAGACTGCCTGGCGATGAGAGCTGCCATCCTTGAGTCGTCTTCCAGCGACCGAGGGGTGTCTTGGGATCTGGTGGAGCGGATGGCGTCTGCCATTATCGACGCTATTTGAGTCAGTGGGTCGGCGCCTTGTCGTAACCACTCTTGAGCAAGTCGCGCTCTTTCTTCATTTGTAGGAGGTGGTGGAAAGAGCGGAGAGTCCAGGTTTGTCAGGAATGGCTGTGGTTGGTACTCCATTGTGTTATGAGTTGGGTATTCTTGTCCTGATATGGTGATGTTAGCTGCTGGGCTCGGAGGTACATTTGGAGTTACTTCAGGTGCGGTTAAGTTGGGCATGGGTTGGGTAGCCGTTTGGCGTGTGGCTTCATTCAGGGCTGATTGTAGTTCTGTGATTTGTTTATTTAGTTGCTCCTCACGAATGCGCATTTCTCGGCGTAGCATTTGGAGAAAGTCTTCAGTTGATTCAGAAGGTGCATCGGGCTCTTGGGGGTTCTCAATAACAGGTTGGGTTCGGTTTCGGCTGGTCTCAGATGATGTTGAGGCCTTGCGGCCGCTGCGAAGTGACGGCATCACCACCTTTAATTGAGACTGAAGACGTGTGTAGATCCGGCTCGAAGGACCAAATATACGAAACAATATTCCGTCCGTATAATACTGTAAATGCGTAGGTAGCTGGGTACACCTTTATTAGTGTTTCAGTCTCGGTAGATAGAATTTAATGTCAAGATCAGAGAAGGATTGATTCCCAAGTCTGAGTCGACGGAAGGAATTTAAGACTGGAAAAAACTGAATTTAATACTGAATTAAAACACTTGAAAATATTTTTCTTGAGATTTGTAGACTTTGGAGATGGTTTCTTCAGGAGAGAAGTTTCTCTTTAGGGGTAGTTTTTTGAACTGACTTTGTATGGAATTCGGTTCTCTATTTATAGAACGTTTTCAAATCGAACCCTCTTGGGGGAGTTTTCATCCCTTTCGTGAAGGGTGAGTTGGTTAGGTATTTTTCCTCTTTACAATTAATTTGTTTAGAGGAAAGTTATATTTTAATATTATACCTTTTACCAGGTCAGTTCAATTTACCCAAACCACCTCCTTCAGTCTCGTTTATTTATTTTATAATAAATTATACAAAGTTTCATATTTGAAGCAAAATATCCTGGGTTTGAACATTCTCCAAAGAGTAAAAAACATTTTTAGGTACAATTCTTTAAGATATTATGTCAGTATATAATTATTTCTTGATGTTGGTATTTATTCTGTGGTCATATCTTCTAATATTTTCCTGTAAATTGGGTCTGATGTCATCATAGGTGGTTGCGCCAATCTTCATTATCAGCTTTTGATAAGAGCTCCAAAGGAGAATGTGGAGCTGTGATTGGTTGAAAACTCGGCGGCCATCATGGAATTCCTTCCGGGTGGTATGGAGGGGGTTTCACGTAAATACTGGGTCGCCCCTTTAGGGAGGTTCATTTCGTGATTGGTGACTCGTCAATGAAGTATGTTGAGCTGTGATTGGTTGAAAACTCGGCGGCCATCATGGAATTCCTTCCGGATAGTATGGAGGGGGGGGTCACGTAAATACTGGGTTGCTTTCATAGAGTGAGCCATTCCGTAGGTTGGAGGTCCCGAGTGAGGTGCTGGATGGTTATTTTCAGATGTATTCCAGATTCTGCTGTTATATTTCTATGTAATTGTCTTGATTAATCACATACAGCACATAATTTCATTAAGTAATTATGATTTGAAGATTTCCAATTGTGTCGGCGACACGGTATCGAGCGGTTTCGGGGTTTGAGTGTTTTTGTAATTTTTACGTAAATATGAATTCCTCTGAAAGATTCTGGAGGTCTGGATACGTATGATACACCACTGAAGGAGAGATCTGACCGGGGCGTCCGTTGATTATAAAAGTATTTTAATCTTTTTTTTCTATAATGCTTAGTGATTTTTTCGTCATTGGAAAGATACATAAAACTTATTTTCAGTTTGTATCAAATATTAATGGGCCTCTGTCTATAATAGCTAGGCAAAATTTTAAACACCCATCATATGAGGTAAAAATTGTGAGGAGCTATGATGCCGTTCTCCATTCGTATAAAGAACAGTAACTTTAAATTCAATAAATTGGCAAAAAAGTCGAGGCAAATATGAATCTAGGAAATCAATAAAATGATGGCTTCATTTTAATTTAACAAAATTTTCTAAAATTTCAGGAGATTAATGTAAGTTTAATCAAGTTAATACAGATTAATCAAGTTAATAAAGATTAATCAAGAATTAATGTAAGTTAAAACAATCAATAATACTAAAAAGACAAACACAAATCATCTTAAAAACTCATATGAACATTCCTAACTACATAATTTTTGATTTAATTTGTTTAATACTAGGTGGGAGTGTGATAAATTTACAGATAAAAAATCAAAGCTTCTTTGCCCACTTAGGTATATTTACCATTTCTTTTCGCTTTGCTCTGGTTTAATGATTGTGACTTTTTTGAGAATGATGAAGCTGAATTTTCAAAATTTCCATTGTTTTTTTGGGAACCTTTAAAGTGATCCTATCGATGAATTTCTGAGTTTCACTGCTGAGTCTCACTTTATTATTATATATAGTATACAATGATTGTATTCCAGTGGGAGAGTTATACAAATAAAACACAAGTTCCTACTGTCAACTTACACAAAAAAATTACAACTTGCAAGGCAAAGCAATTTTCAGCCAGGAGAGAAGTGGATGAATCTCAATGTCACTTTCGTTTAAAGAAATTATGTAACTCAAATCGTAGCTCTTGTCAGTGTAATTATGTAACTCAAATCGTAGCTCTTGTCAGTGTAATTATGTAACTCAAATCGTAGCTCTTGTCAGTGTAATTATGTAACTCAAATCGTAGCTCTTGTCAGTGTAATTATGTAACTCAAATCGTAGCTCTTGTTAGTGTAATTATGTAACTCAAATTGTAGCTCTTGTTAGTGTAATTATGTAACTCAAATCGTAGCTCTTGTCAGTGTAATTATGTAACTCAAATCGTAGCTCTTGTTAGTGTAATTATGTAACTCAAATCGTAGCTCTTGTTAGTGTAATTATGTAACTCAAATTGTAGCTCTTGTTAGTGTAATTATGTAACTCAAATCGTAGCTCTTGTCAGTGTAATTATGTAACTCAAATCGTAGCTCTTGTCAGTGTTATTATGTAACTCAAATCGTAGCTCTTGTCAGTGTAATTATGTAACTCAAATCGTAGCTCTTGTCAGTGTAATTATGTAACTCAAATCGTAGCTCTTGTCAGTGTAATTATGTAACTCAAATCGTAGCTCTTGTCAGTGTAATTATGTAACTCAAATCGTATCTCTTGTCAGTGTAATTATGTAACTCAAATCGTAGCTCTTGTCAGTGTAATTATGTAACACAAATCGTAGCTCTTGTCAGTGTAATTATGTAACTCAAATCGTATCTCTTGTCAGTGTAATTATGTAACTCAAATCGTAGCTCTTGTCAGTGTAATTATGTAACTCAAATCGTAGCTCTTGTCAGTGTAATTATGTAACTCAAATCGTATCTCTTGTCAGTGTAATTATGTAACTCAAATCGTAGCTCTTGTCTGTGTAATTATGTAACTCAAATCGTAGCTCTTGTCAGTGTAATTATGTAACTCAAATCGTAGCTCTTGTCAGTGTAATTATGTAACTCAAATCGTAGCTCTTGTTAGTGTAATTATGTAACTCAAATTGTAGCTCTTGTTAGTGTAATTATGTAACTCAAATCGTAGCTCTTGTCAGTGTAATTATGTAACTCAAATCGTAGCTCTTGTTAGTGTAATTATGTAACTCAAATCGTAGCTCTTGTCAGTGTAATTATGTAACTCAAATCGTAGCTCTTGTCAGTGTTATTCTGTAACTCAAATCGTAGCTCTTGTCAGTGTAATTCTGTGTTCATTATTACATCCTTTCAAGTACCCATTTTCATTCTAATAAATTTTATTAATAACTTAAATTAATGTTTTTACTATCCACCTATCACGGAAAATGTCAGAAATTGTTGAAATTATTTAGACACAGAGTGAGGGAATTCCTAAAGTCGTACCCTCAGTGGAGTTTTAAACAAAGGTATTGGCGATGTTCTTTATTAGTTCTATTCTCTTACATACAGTTTAAATAATAAGTACTAGTTACACAAAAAAATTATAATCAGTGTTTGTTTGGGTTAGCGATTGTGATTTGTGAACAACTTACTAGGAGAACCTGTGCTGAGGTGTTCGCAGGTTTTGGGTAACAACTCAACACACTTCTAAAAAGTGATATAAAGTCATGAAAAGTGATGTTACAAAAACCAAGTTAAATAGGTTACGTCGGTTAGTTTTTCCATAGTTTTTAATGACTAAATCACTTTGTGTTGGGTTATCATGGAACCGTATCCAATATGTAAAAGCTGTCTCAATAAGTGTGCATACCCACACAGTTGTGACGCTTTTTTCCACACAGTTGTGACTGTGGAAACATTATAAGGGAGGCTCATCCCTCGTTGGTGGCACATGTGAATAATGCTCTGTTCCCATTGGGAGTCAAAAAGCTCTCGGCTTCTTTTTCTAACAAAAAGCCGCGTTCGGAGAAGGCAAAAACTGCAGCTGCCTTCGCCCCCGTGTGGATTGTATACACTGTCAGATTCTGTACTAAATCATGGCTTTATTTGCATCGCACTAAAAGCACCCCGTTATTAGAAATGTAATATGAATTAGGCCTAAAATAGGGTTATCTTTCTGACAAGCCTTGTTCCCCACTCTAGATGTCCTTTCAGTTCGGGAATTTTTGAGATAAAAAGTTAACCAACCTGGTCACTTTCAACATCTCAAAAACCCAATCGTGTCAGTCTTCGGCAAAGATGGAGATCAAAGATAAGGACTCCATTGAAATGCTTGGAGTAAGTATATCTGTAGAAGCTTGACGTGTTGTATAGGGCTAGTAGATTCTTCAACAGTAACCAGCTGCTAAACTTAAACAAATCTAAAGTACGCCCAACAAATGAATATGGAAGCCACCTCTGGGCTGGAGCCCCACAATACTTGATAAACCTACTTGATTCTGTGCAAAGGAAGGCACTCCGTCTGGTTGATAATCCATTGTTAACAGATGGATTGCCATCTCTAATGCACATATGCAATGTGGGCGATGCTATTCTCTAACGTGCTAGCAGGATTGATCTCCGGTGCACCGATGCACGTGGGTTAAACTCGACGTACACGAGCGAAACACCCGTTCACAGTTAATGTTGTCTTCATGAGAACGGACCAACTCAAGACAACTCGTATGTGGAACTAGTTATCGGCATCTATTTTTCCTCCTTCATATAATTTGAGCCTTTTCAAAACCCGCATTACTTAACCCCTTTCTACAGCCCCTATCTTAACCCGCCTCGCAACACTCTTGTGAGGTGTCACATAAAAATAATAATAATCAAAAGAAGAATAAATTGCCCACAGAATTTTTGAGAATATCCAATTTTTTTAATCATCCTCCACTTAACAAATTCACGGAAAAAATACATGTCCATCAGAAATATGTCGTATTTTAAAAGTATATATTTTTGTTTTGGTTCGTACCTAGCGTTCTAGCCTTCATAGACTGCTCTCCACTGCTTCCAACGACCTACGTAAGTAGCGAAATTATTTGCTTTTTTATAACGTCTTAATAAAAATTTTCCAGACAAAGTAAATAAAGCAAATTTAATTTGTTAGATAAAATTGTATATTTATATGACGTAAATTTAAAATATATTTATACACGGTGTCCGGAAACTCGTAGTACAAGCGGGAAACTGGAGAATCTATACCACATGGGGAACCCAAATAAACATAACGTTTTTTGATTTGAGCATTTTCACAAAAAAAAAAAAAAAACCAAAAAAAAATATTTTTCGGCTATTTTAGGGTTAAAGTTTTTTCTGGTGTTTAGGGTTGAACAACAGATGTTTTAACCCTGCAGAGCAGAAATATTTTATGATTACACCGGATTAAATGAAGGGTGATTTAAAAATAATGCTTTAAATCCGAGTTTCTTCATTTGTTTTACTTTCAAATAGTTTTAATTAGTTGGGTACTTTGATCTTCAGTAATAATTTATAAGAATTTGATAAAAAAAAAAAAAAAAATCAACTTCTAACTCGATTTACTCGATAACGAAAGCTCAAATCAAAAAAAAATATACTACAAAATCGACTCCAAATGTGATGTAGATTCACCAGTTTCCCGCTTGTACTACGAGTTTCCGGACACCCTGTATATATATATATATATATAAGTACCCACATATTTTTTTAATGATTTGGGTATAACCGGGATAACCGGTTGGGCAGCCCTGGAGAAGTCCCTCTCCGACAAGGGTATAGATTTTTACGCCAAGAATCTATCAAAAACCCTCAACATTCACCCGAAAACCCCTCGTGATCACCACCGTATCACTAAAACTCTAACGGAAAAAAATATAGACTTCCACTCGTTCAAACTCAACGAGGTCAAACCTCTCAGGGTCGTGCTCAGGGGCATCCCTGAGGAAATAACTAGCCAAGAGGTCAGCGACATACTTGGCTTGACATACCCGGTTCTCTCGGTTCACCGCATGCGGACAGGCCCTAACCGCCGTGAGATTCCTCTCATGCTAGTAAACCTCACTAAAAATGAAATATCCAAAAAAATTTTTACCGATCTAACCCAAATCCTCCACCTTAAAATCGTAGTAGAGCCCCAGAGAAAGAGACTGTCCGTTGGACAGTGTCACAGATGTCAGTTTCACGGACACTCGTCTTCATGCTGCAACGCGACTCCGCGTTGCGTCAAATGTGGTGAAAACCATCCAACAAGCGCATGCATTAAGCCCCCCACGACTCCCGCCAAATGCGCTCTCTGCGCAGGGCCTCATCCGGCCAATTACAAAGGTTGCCCCCAACGCCCCGCTCCCCGATTCTCCAACCGGTTCCGATACGTAAGCCCTCAAAATATCCGCCCCCTCATGCAATATCCAGTACGGAACCCAAATTCCTGGCCTCGTCCTTCCTTCACAAACTTTAGCACTCCTAGGATCCCCCAAGCCTCCCAACAATACCGACTAGAAAGACCCCCCACAACCCAAAACATCGAACCTCTATCTCAAGTTAACCCCCCCGTCGCATCTACCTCAGCACCTAACCCCCCGCCCGTGACCACCGTCACCTACCCGCCTCTACCCGAACCCACTACCCTGCCCCAAACCTCACCCAACGCCCCACCACCCCCACCCCAAAACCTCCCAGCTAATCTTATTAAAGCCCTCCAAAACGCTGCCGCCCAACTCAAAACTGCTATGGAGATGAACTCTAGGCTGCTGTCCAACGTTCAAATACTTCTCAACTCTATCCAGTAATATCATTAAAATAAAATCTCTTTTTGTATTATTTATTTTTATTTAAATTCATTATAAATAATAATTAAAATCTCCAACAACCATTAAAATCTTTTAAAATGTCCAGACAATGTAGAAAACCATCAAATCTTCAAGCTGCATACTGGAATGCAGACGGTAAAGTAAAAGATTTCCGAGGAGAAATCCTTCAATTTCTGATGGATTTTAACCTCGATGTTCTCCTAATTAACGAAACCTGGCTAAAACCCAGCAAAACAATTAAATTTCCGAATTACATAACTTACCGCACCGACCGAACCCACTCTTCAGGCGGTGGCACCGCAATCATTGTTAAATATTCAATCGACCACTGTATCATAAACTGTCCCTCTTCAGAAAATATCGAAACTACCGCTATAGTCATAAATACTCTAAATAATGGTCCAATTAAACTCATTTCCGCGTATAGCCCCCCCAAAAGAAAATTCACTGCCCCGGACCTCGACAAACTCTTTGATAACTCCTTACCCACAATAATTGCAGGCGATTTAAATTCAAAACACGGCTCTTGGCATTCCCGAACCACTAACACTAAGGGTAGAATTCTTTTTAATTACGTAGCCGACAAATCACTTATAGTATCTGCCCCCGATATTCCCACATTTTTCCCCAAAAACGCAAATCACGACCCAGATGTCTTAGATATAATAATAATGAAAAATTGCCCCTTACTCTACACCCTTCAAACTGTTAAAAAAATATCTTCTGACCACAATCCTGTACTCTTGTTTTTATCCGACGGCTCCCTACCTTCAGTACCTTCACATAGATCCACACGTAAAAAAATTCAATGGCAAAAACTCCCCAAACTACTAGAATCAGTAAAAGTTCAAACATCAATTACCGACGAAGAAAGCCTCAATTTAGCCACTAAAAATTTCACTAACGACATAAAAACAGCCGTAGACCTTGCCACCGTCGAAGTCGCGAATGATAAACACAGACCCGACCTTCCCGCAGAACTGAAAGAACTTATAAGAGAAAAAAACTTCGCCCGAAAGGAATGGCAAAGATTCTCAAACCCGATCGATCGCATTCGTATGAATCGTCTCTCTCACCAAGTAAAAGTCGAACTCCAAAAATACAGAGACGAGCAGTGGCATGATTTCATCTCCACTCTCGACGACGACAGAACAGCCTTTTGGAAACTCTCCAAAACCCTTAGAAAACCCCCGACCAGAATAAGTCCCCTTACGGGCCCAAAAGGCACAGTGTATTCCTCTAGAGACAAAGCCGAGACTTTTGCCGACAGTCTCGAAGAACAATTTTCCCCGACCACGACCTACGATGACCCTCAATTCGTTTCAACAGTAGAATCAACAGTCTCATCCATCCTGACAGAAACCCCCACAGACAATCCAATCCCGTTCACAACCCCTCAAGAAATTTCCAAAATTATAAAATCTTTGAAAACAAAAAAATCTCCCGGTCCCGACTTAATATCAAATAAAATTTTAAAATGCCTCCCCTCCAAAGCCATTTGCTCTTTCACAGCCATCAGAAACGCATCCTTTAGACTTCGTTTATTCCCAAAAGACTACAAAACTGCAGACGTTATCCTTATCCCTAAACCTGGTAAAGACCCCCTTCAAGCCATAAACCACCGACCGATTAGCCTGCTTCCCTGTGCAGGTAAAATTCTTGAAAAGCTTATCCTCGCTAGATTGAAAAAAATAGTCGACGATTTAAAAATCATCCCCGACTTTCAACACGGCTTTCGATCGGGCCACTCAACTCTCCACCAACTTCTGCGGGTGGTCGAACAAATTACAAACGGATTCAACTCTCGCCAACACACTGTAGTCCTCTCCCTAGACGTCTGCAAAGCATTCGATAAAGTCTGGCACAGAGGTCTCATTTATAAAATGTACCTCCTCGGTATCCCCCTTTCAATGCTTCAACTCATAGCTAATTTTATTAAAGACCGTAAATTTAGAATCAAATTAGATGGAATTTTTTCCACAGTGAGATTGCTAAGAGCAGGTGTCCCTCAAGGCTCTATTCTCTCGCCAGCTCTTTTCAATATATACCTAAGCGATATCCCCCGCCCTAGCATTCATAACTTTCGCACCAAAAAAACCAAAATAGGCAAATTTGCAGACGACACTGAAGTCATGTCGACTTCAGTAAGCGAAATGACCGCTACACGACGCGTCCAAGACCACGCGTCGAAACTAGAATCATTTTTTAAACAATGGCGAATTAGCATCAATCCCTCAAAAAGCGCCGCTTGTGTTTTCTCCCGTAGACGCCCTAAACGACCCCCTAACATCCACTTGTTCGGCGAAAACGTACCTTGGAAAAAAAACATTAAATACCTCGGAATAACTCTAGACAGCAGACTAACTTGGAAAAAGCATATAACAGAAACTCTAAATTCAGCAAATAAAACTCTTGCAGCCCTTTATCCCATGATATCTAAAAATAACAAAAAATTATCTCCAAGGAACAAACTACTAATATATAAATCCACTATAAGACCTAAACTCACTTACGCTAGCCCTATCTGGGCACACGCTTCAGAGCCCCAGCTAAAAAGACTACAAACATTTCAAAACAAAGCCATACGCATTGCCCTGGGAGCTCCTAGATGGATGAGGGTTGCTCAACTACATCGGGACTCTGAAGTTCCCCTCCTTAAAGACCATATCTTAAGTCTCGCGGAAACATTTTATGCGGGCCTCCCCACCCATGAAAACGCGTCCATCAACTGTCTCGCACAGTACGATGAAAATACAATAACTACCTTTAAAAAACCCAAACAAATCCTCCGTAAGCCTTAAATCCCCCCATATAGCAGCCATGTTACATTGCAAAAATATTTTTTAAAAAACAACCATAATTAAACTAAAATTATCCTACAACCAATATGTAAAATCATGATGAAAGAGAAAGGGGCCTTTTTGGCCCGGAGCTCTATATGCCATTTATTCAAAAGTCAAAAGTGATTTATTAACTGCTCCCAACCGTCTGTAACCAGTGAGTAAGGCTGAAGGTAGTGGGATTGTGAAAGAGATGGGAAACAGAATGATTAAGAAGTAGCTGGCTATTCAGATTTAGTCACTAAACACAACAAAAGTAATTTCAAGCAACGTTTCAACCTTGTATGGTGATTTTTTTTACTAAGACGATATTGAGAACAAGCCACAAATAATATATAAATAAAAATTTTAATTACATAATTGTGATACAACACAATTAATTAATTAAAAACAGCAATAAACAGTAATTAAAGTTAAGACACCATTTCTTCACGGATTCATTTCTGGATGATCAACACTAACAAATCTTATGATTTATCAACATCATCTATTCAAAACTTTTAACGAACGTTCTCAAACTGATACAGTGTACACGTACACAGACTTTAGCAAGGCATTTGATAAATTTTAATTAAAAAAACTAAAATCTATAGGTATTTCTGGTTCAAAAGTTACTTGTCATCCAGAAAAAGTTTAGTTAAAATTTTAGTTTACATTTCTAAGCACTTTGAGGCTTCCAGTGGAGTTTCACAGGGTTCTCACTTGAGACGTACATTATTTTTTTATCTTTTTACCAACGATATTTTAATAATATTTTGAAGAAGTAAACATACTCTTGTTTGCCGATGACTTTAAGATTTTCAAATCGATTACCTCCATAGATGATTGTAATACTCTTAAATGTAATCGTGATCGCTTACAGGAGTGGTGTAATTATAATGAACTTCTTGAAATATTGATAAATGTCAATTTATATCATTCTCTCGAAATAGTTATTATGTCTCATTATAGCATCAACAATGTTCCTCTTAAAAATGTCTCATATGAAAGATCTAGGTATCTTATTTAGTGAAAACTTAACATTTGTCCCACACATCAATAAAGTAACAAATAAAGATGTGAAATATTTTTGATTTATTTTGAAAACAAAGTAAAAGATTTTACGTTACGCTATTCTTTTAAGATTCTCCTCACTACCTTGGTAAGAAGTAATTTTGAAAATAATTCAACTATCGGGTCCCCATACTATAAAGTATATCAAATTAAAATTGAGAGAGTTCAATGCAAAATTTTAAGGTTCACCAATTTCAAACTATCCATACCCACTGACCAAATTAACTACGTTAATTTAATGAAATTAATTTAATAAACAGACTTATCTTGCAGAAAAACCATGAGCGATTTGGTACATTTATTTAAATTAGGTAATGGCTTAATGCTTAATGGATGCCAAGACTGACTGACTTAACCAAGCTTATAACGTTCCGAGTGCCAAATCGTAACACGAGACCTCTTGTTCATTCATCTAAAAGCTACTATTTTATTAATTCCCTGGTCCAACGACTGCATAGTCTTGGAAATAAATTCAGTTACCTTGATATTTTAATTTATTCCATACTCAAATTTAAATCAGAAATTTAGTTTCTATAACATACGAGTATATTATATAATTTGTAACTAACTTTTTAATGTAAATATATATGTGTACTGGACGGGAGTCCGCACAAGACTGTAGATTTAGGCGCCGGGTCCAAACCGTGTCTTCAACCGATGAGATGCTCCTTTACGGCCGATGATGATGATTGTAGTTGATATTGGTGATGAAATCTGCCTCCCGCACCCAGGCTTGGTGAATGGTGGGCACTGGGTGTGCTTTTGTCTCTGCTCGCTTCTGGTGTTGGCGGTTTTCCAAAGGAGGGCCGGCTGGTCTCGAAGAGGTAACACCAGAAGATCTTGGAGCAGCAGACTTGGCGAGGTGAGGCAGATATTGAGCAGGAGTCACTTGTTGATAAATAAAACGCTTGGTTTTGGTGGTAAAGATGAACTAATTTATTTTCAATTATGTGGCTGCTTATATTTAATTAGCCTGACTCGCACCCGACATTGGGTTTTGAGTCCAAAAGTGGTGGGGGATTGTACCCGCGCCAGATATGTGTTTATATGCCCCGGAAAAATGTCGCATATTCATTTTGCCGGTAGCACACTTGAAGGCAGTCGCTTAAATTTGAGAGTTAGAAAAGATTTTGAGCGCTTACATGAATGATAATTACATAGTTTAAATGCATAGTAGTTATAGGAATGTGTATCTTGACAACTAGATTTTTTGTTTGTCAAGATACGACAAAAAATAAGAAATGTTTGTAAAATAAATGTGTAAAAATGATCTCAAGCGATCAAATTTGTAAAACATGTTAAGTTAGTATTTTTCCGAGGTCCCCCGTAACATAGCGCTCAGAAAGAGATAAGATTCACTATGCTACGAGGTTCCTGGATTTTTGTACACGCAAAAAGGGTAAAAAATATTGTTCAAAAATGGGTTTACATATGGGTGAAAAACAGCTTTTTTAATATCTCCTCAGCGGTAGTATATCGAAAATAGTGTTTATTTGACTACCGCCGAGGGGATGAACAAGTAAAATATACATATTTGCAATGTTTAAAAATTGATTTTTCTATGTAAAATTTACATAGAAAAAATGCTGGACATTGATCCACGCGGCAGGTAAGCCGGCGATGTGGTATCGAAGCCATTCGGAGTCAAAGTTTTCAAGCCGCTTGGGCCGAAAATTGGACAAAATGACCAGTGGCGGGGAGTGGTGATTTTGCCAGTGGCGTGGAGTAGGGACATTTTATAAAAGTAAACAATTTTTATGAAATTAAATAATATGGTCAACTACGTCCGTTACACTCCCCCCGTTTAGCTATGCTGAACTAAAAAATAGGACGTTTGTTGGTACGGCGCAGTCCGCGGCGGCCAGTCCCTCTGGGATGGTGCTGGGCTGGTGGTACTGTTGATGTTGCATCGGTAGGCGGGGCCGGCAGGATTACAGCGAGCTTCACAGCGGGGCGGACGTAAATTCCGGTGCTCGTCTGGATCCTGGCGGTCCTCACTTGGCCGTCTGCAGCAGGGGTGGCATCAAGGACTCGACCGCGTGGCCAGCTGTTGCGGGGCATAGCGGGGTCCATGATGATCACAAGGTCATCCTTCTTGATGGGGATGACTGGCTGTTGCCATTTTTGGCGAGCAGCCAGGGTGGGGAGATATTCGCGGAGCCACCGTCTCCAGAACATATCAGCGAGTTGTTGGCTGATACGCCACTGGCGACGGAGGCATACCTCCTCATCCTGCCTGTCGTATAGTGACAGATGAGGTCGGTTTCCGGCTCTTCCCAGTAAAAAGTGGTTGGGGGTGAGGGGCTCTTCGTCCCTGGGATCCACCGAGACGTGTGTGAGGGGGCGGTTGTTTACAGTCCACTCGGCCTCGGCAAACGCTGTCCTCAAGGTCTCTTCGCGTGGAGCTCGTTCCAGCAAGATGGCCTTCAGGGCGGTTTTTACAGAACGCACCAGGCGCTCCCAAGCTCCCCCCATATGAGGAGACATTGGAGGGATGAAGTCCCATTCGATCCCCTTTGTTGACAAATGATCCCTCATCCGGGTATCATTTTTGAGTGATTCGATGGCATCCTTCAGCTCGTTGTCAGCACCATGGAAGTTCGTACCATTGTCTGAGTACAGAGCTTTTGGTTGGCCTCGGCGCGCCGTCATGCGTTGTAAAGCCATGATGGCGGAGTCCGTGGTCAGTGAAGTTGTCAGCTCAAGGTGAATGGCACGAGTAGATAGACATGTGAAGATTGCACCATATCTTTTCTCCCGATGTCTGCATACGGTGACTTCCATCGGCCCAAAGTAATCTAGTCCACAGTTTGTGAATGGAGGAACATGGTGGGCTAGCCTTGATGGCGGCAAGGGCCCCATAAGTGGGGGGGCTGGCTTGCTCCTGCGCATCTTGCAGGTGGGGCAGTTGTGGGCGATCATCCGAATATTTGTTCGCAGTCGCAGCACAAGGTAGCTGCCTCGCACCTCAGCCATCGTTCTCTCCGTACTTGGGTGATTGGCTTCCTGGTGATGATGTCTCACCAGAAGTCTTGTATAGGCGTGATCACCATCTAATATGATCGGTGTCCGCACTGCTTGAGGCACTTTACTGAGGGCTTGTAATCTGGAATTCATCCTCAGTAGGCCGTCAGGTCCAAGGAAGGGGCTCAAGGCTTTGAGCCGGCTGTCACTTGGTAGTGGATCTCCTTTCTGGAGCGCATTTATGTCATGATAAAATGTCTCTTCTTGACATATTCTTGCCCATCGGGCCTCTGCTTCTTTGATTTCATCGCTTCTTAAATATTTATCAGGTTGTTCGTGATGTTTTCCACGACACCTTTTAATAAAACGGTGTATCCAGCAGGTAGTTCGAATAAGTCGACGCCATGAAGAGAATCTGTTGATTTCGGGCAGTGTCTCTGCCACAGTTGTTGTGATGCCAACGTATTGAGGCCTCACTTCCAGGGTGCCATCATCAGGCTGAGGCAGTTTGCACCGTTCGCGCGGCCATTCTGCCTCGTCTGAGGTCAGGAAGGCTGGTCCACTGAACCATCGTCCAGAGTGCGAGAGGTCAGGAGTGTTGACGTCTCGGGTGCCGATGTCTGCCGGGTTTAGTTTGGTAGGGACCCATCTCCAATCTGCAATGCGGGTGAGCTCGTCGATTTCGCCGAGTCTGTTGGCCACAAAGGCGGAGTATGTGCGTGGATCTGTGCGCAGCCAGCACAACACTGTTGTCGAGTCTGTCCAGAACATTGTTTGCGCAATGTTGCTGCGACATTCTTTCTTCAGGGTTGCTGCCAGTCTGGCCGCCATGAGCGCTGATTGTAGCTCAAGGCGGGGTATTGATAGAGGTTTCAGAGGAGCCACTTTGCACTTGCTGGCCAAGAAGGTGGCTGTGGTGTTCCCATCAATCTCCTCGGTATGGTAGGCGACTGCACAGCATGCCTGCTCTGAGGCATCACAGAAGAGGTGGAGGGTGACGAAGCTCTCTTTGTTTTGCAAGCAGCGCCGAGGTATGGCAACTTTGCAGTCTTGCAGAAGTCCCAGCCAGTCCATCCACCTTTCGTTGTGCTCAGGTGTGATGATGTCGTCCCATCCGATGTTGGATCGCCAGACAGCTTGTAGTAGTATCTTCGATCGGACTGTGAGGCAAGCGACGAAGCCCACAGGGTCGAAGATTTTCATGACAATGCTGAGCAGCTGGCGTTTGGTAGGCTTGCTGATCAGTTCAGGATCGGCAGCATCGCGAAATGCATATAAAAATCGATCTGTGACAGGATCCCACAGAAGTCCGAGGATTCTCTCGGTATCTGCTTCTCCGCTGTTTATGGTGATGGCTGACCTGGCTCGGTCTATAAGCGGGATAGTAGCCATCACTGAAGTGTCGTTAGAGGCCCAGTTTGTTAGGTGGAATCCTCCAGTTGACAGCACTTTGGCAACAGTAGTGATGAGTGCTGTCGCTTCAGTTTTGGTATCGACCGCATCCAAATAGTCATCCATATAAAACTTTGTTTGGATGGCGGCTGCGGCAGCAGGGAATAGTGCAGAATTCTCCTGGGCCACTTTGTTTCGCACGTACTGGGCGCTGCTTGGTGAACAGGTAGCGCCAAACATCATTGATGACATCATGTAAGTACGTGGTTCTTGTTGAGGTGTTGGTCTCCATAAAAACAATTGTGACTGTTGATCTTCACTTTTGATTTTCACTTGTAAAAACATCTCCTTGATGTCGGCGGCGAGAGCTATTTTTCCCTCTCGAAACCGGAGTATGTTTCCTAACAATGAAGTCAGCAGGTCAGGCCCAGTCAGCAACTGATCATTGAGGGAGGTCCCTCGGCAGCGGCTGGCAGCATCAAACACCACACGGATCTTGTTTGGTTTGTTTTGGTTCACTACGGCAAAATGCGGTAGGTACCATTTGCGGGCAGAGGGTTTTTCTACCTCTCGATCCGTAAGTTCACGTGCGTGGCCTTGTGTTATAAGTCCGTTGATTTTAGCTGCATAGGCGGTTGCCAAGTCCTTTTCCTTCGATAATTTTCTCTCCAGAGACCACAATCGTTTTAATGCACATTGCCGATTGTCAGGCAGTGTGATATTATTCTCCTTCCACAGAAGGCCGGTTTCCCATCGGCCAGATGTCAGTTGATGGGTTGTATCTTCCATCAGCTGATTTGCACGTACTATGTGCGCAGTTACACGAGAGGCGGACGTGATCCCCAATGAGTCAATCGCAAAATTGTGTTTGATGAGATCACTCATGAGGTCGTCTTTGTGGCTCTCCTCGCGCAGGGCCAGTGTTGTAGCCTCAGCTTCGTGTTCAGGGGGCCCTCCGCCATGGGTGATCCACCCCAACGCCGTCCGTGACAATATTCGCGTAGAGTCACGAACGTCGCGCACTTCCCTCGAGACAATAAGGTGTACATTGTCTTGCCCGATGAGAAGTGTGGGGGTGATGTAGCGGCCGTGGATCCTCTGTTCAGGAAGGCTGAGCTGCTGGACGGTGTTGGCCTTGATGACGTACTCATCAGAGATTCCGGCGCCGCGTAGAGTGATTGGCACGCGGCGGGACGTTAAGTCTGTTGAGCACATATTTTTTGCTCCGTGTAGTCGTAGCTCACGGGTAGGTCCGGTTGTGCCGATTTTCTGTGCTGTGGTGGCATCAATAAGGGTGACAGTTGAGCCCTCGTCCAGAAGCGCAAAGGTTTTAATCTGTCGCTTGGGGCCCGACAATATGACCCCCACCACTTTTAACACGGCACTTTCGGTGTGGCGTCACATATTGTGAACGTTTGCCACTGTATTGTTATTTTCACGATAGTTCGGGTTGTGAAGAAGTCGGTGGTGGGGGTATCTGCACTCCCCCACTCCGCACCAGTCACTAACTTTGCAGAATTTGGTAAAATGTTTGCCATTGAGGCATACTCGGCACAATCCGGCACTTTTAACTGTCACAAAACGGGTTTTTATGTCTTTCGCGGCGAAAGTACGACATTCGCTAAGTTGGTGGCCATTTTCACCGCACTGAACACACCCGGCGCGGTTGTCGAACTCGCGAACTTCATTGTAACTGTTTTGCACTTTTTCCCCGCTTCGATTATTTTCTCGATTATTACCAGACAAAATTTGGGGCATTCGATTATTACCAGACAAATTTTGGGGCTTTCGATTATTTTGCGCGAAATGTTGTTTTTCACTAGAATTGTTGTTGTAAACATTGTTTTCCCGCGATAAAAACCGTTCTGACGCGGCAGACGTGTTTAAACTGTTGTCACAAGTGTCACTTTTGTTCGAATTGTTTTTTCGCGAAAACTTTTCTGACGCGGCAGACATATTTAGGAAACTTTCACAGGTATCACGTTTTTTAGCACCGTTTTTGCGCGAAAACTGTTCCGTTGTGGCGAGCGTATGTTCACGGCGTGGGCGGGACCTCGCGGGGTCAACCAAACCGGACTTTGGGATGGCGTTCGCGACGGTTTTCAGGAAGGCGGCAAACTGGCAAATGGTAGCGGAGGCCTCGTAGTGCCGCACTTCCATCAGCCACGCCAACCGCAAGGTGGGCGGCATCTTCCCCGCGATGTCACTGAGCAGCGCTGGATTCGTCAGGTAGCCATCATTGTTGAGGGAGCGGAGTGATGCCACCAGGTTCTGAACTGTGCCAGAGAAGTCTGCGATGTCCTCCAGAGAAGCCTCAATTGTGAGGTGGGGCAGCTTCTTCACCTTGTCCAGCATCAGAGCAGCGAGTGAGGTAGTCCCTCCAAATCTCTGCTCCAGGACTGCCAGGATCTCCGGAACCTGAGCAGGGTCCATCAGAAGGGGGCCGACGGCTTCTCGGGCTTTCCCCTTGAGGGCCCGCTGTAGGCGGATCAAGTTTTCACTGGAGGTCATCCGACATGTGGAGGTAGACTGGTTAAACTGTGCCCTCCAGGTGGGCCACTCCAGTGGATCTCCAGAGAATGGAGGCAGGTCCTTGGCCATAGATTGTCTGGCAATAAGGGCCGCCATTCGTGGATCGTCCTCGATTGTGGGACGGGGGCTGTCCTGAGCCCTTGAAGCTCTGATGGCTTCTGTCAGGGCGGAGGCCAGCTGAGCCATGGGACTGCCATCATGCTGAACCCAGGCTCTGGTATGTTGGGCCGTTTCATCCGCCGTAGGTTGGGGCGGGAATCTCGGCATGGAGCTGGTACTGGCTGTGGGCGGGCCATCTGGCCGTGCCGGCACGCCATACTCCTGTTCGCGCAGTGGTACGGGCGGCACATGTCCAGATGGTCCAGAGGGTCCAGGTGGTCCAGGCTGTGTCCATGGCACGTCCCACTGCTCCAGCAGTCCGGCAGGTGATCCTGGCGTCGGCGCTGGGTACCCCGGGTGGGGCAGAGGTACGGGCAGCACAGGGCCATGAGGTCCAGGCTGCACCAGTACTGGGCATCCCTGAATGGTCCAGGGTGCTGGTTGCGCAGGGCCTGCTGGCTCTTGCTGCGCTCGTGATGCGTACCTCTGGTCCACCAGAGGTACAGGTCCGGCTGGCACTTCAGGTACGGCTTGCCTCTGTTCTATCAGAGGGGCGGGCGGTACGGGGCCAGAGGGTCCAGGCTGCATCATGTTTGGCCACCCTGCATTGGGCCAGGGTGACGAGGGCGGGGGACCGGCTGGCCTTGGCTGCGCCGCTGCTGAGTACCTCTGGTCCACCAGAGGCACCGGGCTCGGTTGGCCGGGCTGCACCCATCCAGGGCTGTACCCTTGGAAGCGCCAGGGTCCTCCTTGAGCAGGGTACCCTTCCAGGAGTACGGGTCCAGATCGGGCAGGCGCTGCTGCTGCTGGTTCCTCATACCTCTGGTCCACCAGAGGCACCGGGCTCGATTGGCCGGGCTGCGTCCATGATGGTGGTGACCTCTCCAGGAGCTTCGAAGGTCCAGGAGGGGCAGGGGCTGCTGCTGTTGGAGCTGATTGAAGAGCTGCTTTAAGTCTCTCAATGTGCTCGGTTTGACTGCGAAGCTGTTGTCGCAATGACTCCATCGCATCCTCTTGAGATATGGAGGGCGGTGAGTCATGATCTGCAGGTGGTGCCATGTCAGGAGTAGTGCTGGGCGTGGGCATGGGGGTTACGTCAGGCGTGACGTGAACCACAGCCGTGGCCTGAGACCCAGCGTCCAGGGCATCTGCAGATGGTGTTGAGGATCCATCGTCTTGGATCCGGCTCGACCGTAAAGTTGGAGACATCCTGGTTGAAGGCGTGTGAGAATCCCGGCTCGAAGGACCACTTGTACTGGACGGGAGTCCGCACAAGACTGTAGATTTAGGCGCCGGGTCCAAACCGTGTCTTCAACCGATGAGATGCTCCTTTACGGCCGATGATGATGATTGTAGTTGATATTGGTGATGAAATCTGCCTCCCGCACCCAGGCTTGGTGAATGGTGGGCACTGGGTGTGCTTTTGTCTCTGCTCGCTTCTGGTGTTGGCGGTTTTCCAAAGGAGGGCCGGCTGGTCTCGAAGAGGTAACACCAGAAGATCTTGGAGCAGCAGACTTGGCGAGGTGAGGCAGATATTGAGCAGGAGTCACTTGTTGATAAATAAAACGCTTGGTTTTGGTGGTAAAGATGAACTAATTTATTTTCAATTATGTGGCTGCTTATATTTAATTAGCCTGACTCGCACCCGACATTGGGTTTTGAGTCCAAAAGTGGTGGGGGATTGTACCCGCGCCAGATATGTGTTTATATGCCCCGGAAAAATGTCGCATATTCATTTTGCCGGTAGCACACTTGAAGGCAGTCGCTTAAATTTGAGAGTTAGAAAAGATTTTGAGCGCTTACATGAATGATAATTACATAGTTTAAATGCATAGTAGTTATAGGAATGTGTATCTTGACAACTAGATTTTTTGTTTGTCAAGATACGACAAAAAATAAGAAATGTTTGTAAGATAAATGTGTAAAAATGATCTCAAGCGATCAAATTTGTAAAACATGTTAAGTTAGTATTTTTCCGAGGTCCCCCGTAACATAGCGCTCAGAAAGAGATAAGATTCACTATGCTACGAGGTTCCTGGATTTTTGTACACGCAAAAAGGGTAAAAAATATTGTTCAAAAATGGGTTTACATATGGGTGAAAAACAGCTTTTTTAATATCTCCTCAGCGGTAGTATATCGAAAATAGTGTTTATTTGACTACCGCCGAGGGGATGAACAAGTAAAATATACATATTTGCAATGTTTAAAAATTGATTTTTCTATGTAAAATTTACATAGAAAAAATGCTGGACATTGATCCACGCGGCAGGTAAGCCGGCGATGTGGTATCGAAGCCATTCGGAGTCAAAGTTTTCAAGCCGCTTGGGCCGAAAGAAAATAGGAGAAAAAAGAATTGGAGGAGGACTTGCGTAGCTTGTGGATTTTGCGCAATTTGTGGTTTTTTCGTGGCTTGAGACATAGCCACAAGACTGCTCCCGTCTGGCTTGTGTTCACACAGCCAGGCCCCAATCACCTTACAGCCTGCCGGAGAAATCCAGCAGGCCTGGAGCAGGCGCAACGCGCCCCAACTGCCCTTTTCAAGGCAACCTTCGCAAGTCACTTACGTCGCCCCAAACTGCCTTTTTCAAGGCATTCAGCAAAATACTCAAATAATATTAATTCTTTCTCGTTTCAGAATAACTCAACCCAAAAATGCCTTTCAACCGCGCACCAAGAGGAAAAGCGACATTCAAGCGAAACAAGCCCCTGTCTATGATATTCCCGGAGGGAGCCACTGGATGGAGATTAAATCCAGACACACATGAGCCAGAATTCAAGTTTGGATCGCAGACTGGCTCCGGCTCGGCAACCGGATCACCAAGAGCCACCTCACCTATGGAAGAGGAATGGACTAGGGCTACGACTACAAAGCGCCCCCATTCCCCCCCAAAGCCCATATTTCGTGTGGTACATGAAAATAAATATGAGGCCCTACATCAAGAAAGTGAACCAGCCCAGGAAATCGCGTCGCCACCGACGAAGAAACGCCCGACGCCGCCAGGACCAGTGGCGTCCACCAGCAGAAATCAGGCGCCCACCAGCCGAGACCAAGCGCCCACCAGCAGAAGATCAGAGACTGCACCGACACGTGGGAAGAGTACACGAGTCCCGCCCGTAATCATGACCATAGGGTCAATGACGCACGGAGATATCACGAAGGAAGTTCAGAGGCACATTGGAAGTGCCCACTTCAACTTCCGTTATGCCAAAGGAGGCAAAATCAGCGTTGTGGTGAGCTCAGTAGAAGCCCACAAAAAACTGACAGCAGCCCTACGTGGAGAGGAGAAGCCTTTCCACACCTTCACCACAGAAGCAGAAAAAATCAAGAAGACCGTCATCAGGGGACTCCCGAAGCTGTCACCAGAAGAAATAATGGAAGACCTTGAGAATCAAGGCTTCCCAGCAAGGACTGTGGTCAAGATGACCACCCCGGGTACAGAATACCCGCTCTACCTGGCACACTTTGGCCAGGAAACAAACATGGGACACCTGAGAGCCGCGGTGATCTACCTGTGCCACTGCAGGATCACAATGAGGAAGTATCGAAGCAACCACCTCCAACATGGAACACAGTGCCACAGGTGCCAAAATTTCGGACATGGGTCCAGAAATTGCGCACACGTCGCCCGCTGCGTCAAATGCGACGGACCTCACGCCACACCGGAGTGCCCCAAGACGAATAGAGAAGAGCCGGCCGTCTGCTGCAACTGCGGCGGAGCCCATCCCGCAAACTACGGCAAATGCCCCAACAGGGTGGCATATGTAGCTGCTCTCCAGCGAAGACAGGAGCAGTCCAACGCCCAGAGGCGTAAAGAGGCAGAGCCCCGGGCACAGAGACCCGCGGCCCAAGTAGACGGCCGATCCTGGGCGGACGTAGCGGGCCAAAGAAACCACCAGCAGCAGGCTACTGAACAGCAGGAACCACGAAGAGCCACAACGGAACAACGCCAAGCGCCAAACACCGGATCCTCTGATGACGAGGACATAATGACACTACTGCAAGGCCTCATCAGGGTACGCGAAAGACTGGCCTCCTGCTCATCCAAAGCAGAGAAACTGGTCATCCTAATGGAGCTTCTCATGGAGACCTCACCGTGAAGCTCCATGAGAAAAATGACAAGCGCCGGTGAAGAAATAGTATCCTTTTTAATATAATAAAATGTTTTTCTTCCACAGGATTTCTCTCCCAAACTTTTTCTCCCAACAGGTAGATATGCAGGACCACCGAAGCGAAAAGGACGCAGCCAACATATGAAAAAATGAAATACTTAAATTCAGTAAATCACAAAGTCAAACAGCGTAAAAAGTTCAGAACTTATTGTTTTATTTTTCTTGTTATTTGTATGAGGTTTTTTATCCAGTAAAGAATTTTTCCTCATAAAACTTATTAATGTAACATAAATTCAGTCAATTAAATACAACCATCAGATGGTAATAGTAATAAGGCCAAATGAGCCGCAGTACTAGTCAGCTAGAAACATGAAGGGTATTGTTATAAGCCCTAGCTAGTTAGAGGATTACGAAAGAATCCATAAAATCAAAAAAAAAAAAAAAGCTTGGGCCGAAAATTGGACAAAATGACCAGTGGCGGGGAGTGGTGATTTTGCCAGTGGCGTGGAGTAGGGACATTTTATAAAAGTAAACAATTTTTATGAAATTAAATAATATGGTCAACTACGTCCGTTACAATATGTAATCAATTTTTTTTCTTTAATGCTGATTTTTGTTATTTACTCCAGGCAGGTATTAATACATTTTTTTCTATCGTTTGTATAGTTTTTGTATTGATGTGATTTTTTTCTATCGTTTTTATAGTTTTTGTATTGATGTGATTTTTTTCTATCGTTTGTATAGTTTTTGTATTGATGTGATTTTTTTCTATCGTTTGTATAGTTATTGTATTGATGTGATTTTTTTTTATCGTTTGTATAGTTTTTGTATTGATGTGATTTTTTTCTATCGTTTGTATAGTTTTTGTATTGATGTGATTTTTTATTATTATTTTAATTGTTTTTTTTCTTTCCTTTATTCGTAAAATATATTTGTATACAGTTTTTTACATGATATTCGACTACCACACTAGACACATGTCCATATTATGGTATTATTATTATTTTGTTAATTTGAGTGCAATATGTAATATAACAATTTTAAACTTGTTTATTACTTTTAACTTGCCCCGACGGGCGTAAATGAATAAATAAATAAATATACTGAGAGTATCGCTATCAGTATCTAGAGAATAGATATATCACCGATAGATGATGGAATGAGGCGACATAAGACTAATAACGGGGGTTCGACGCTCACAATTTAAATATTTCTGTTGAACGTATTATTATAATGTCAAAAGTATCTAGAAGGATCCCTACGGATGTCAGTTATTTATATTTAAGATATTAAGATTAATAAAACGGGACATTAACATTAAAATGTTTTAAGTAAAACGGTTGGAAAATTTTATAAAACGATGTTCAACTATGAATAAAATTAGCGGTATACACCAGATTTTATTTTTTTAGACGATTAATTACTAACTTCAAGGGGATTCTTCGAGAAAAATATGAGATTTTAATAATACGTTCATCAGAAATAATTAAAATAAGTCCCATGGAAAGATCGATTTGCTGGACCTGCTAGGGCAAAGTCGACCGTAAGTCCATCCATTACGCCGGCCTTTATTGTTTTTACACGACTTCATCGTTTATATCGTTATGGTTCCCGCTTTATTTTAGAGATTTGGTAAGGAAAATACAATCACAGGGCTCTTCAATACAACAGAGCCTCGCTTTGCATATTTTTGTGCACGACTTCTTCACGTACGTTAAGATTCTGGTTTATTCAAAGTTTTAAGTTCTGGTTTCTCGTCATAAAGATTATGTAGGACTTATTTTGAGCTTACCGTCAGCGAGCGGCCTCTCGCAGACGTAGAAGTTGGGTGCTTTGCAGTCGCGGTCGTTCCAGCGGTGGCTGTCAGCCAGCGAGGGCGGCGCGGGCGGGGCGGGGGGCGGCGGGCTGTACGCCCTGCGTAGCTCCACGCAGTCCTGGGCGGATAATCCATCGTCGTTGGGTTGCCTGTTGTAGCCGCCGTGCGCCGCCCATCCGGGGAACCAATCTGCAACACACAAAACAACACACTCACAACAACGCACTTGTTCCTCCGCGGAGATAACCGAAAACAGAATGGTTCATGAAATGAATACTTGTGAAATTTAAATCAAATAAATAACTTTGTATACATCACTATTTAATCAAAGGAATCTGTATAAAAATATACATATTATGCGTTCATCACCCATTAGTTTTAAAATATGTCGATTCTTTTGATTAAGTAGTGGTTTATACGAAGTTATTTATTTTATGTAAATTAAAATGACGTCTTAATGTAATTTTGTAATTATTGAAGAAATAATCATGTCGATTTTATACGACTTATGTTATTATAATTACTTTCAAACAGAATTATACACGGTGTCGGGATAAAGAACACAAACTTCGGGACGTGATTCTACATGATAGTATAAGTGAAAAGGAAAATAATCTTTTTCTAATTTCAACGGTTTAAGGTACAAAAGGAGAATTGTTTGAAAGAAAAAAAATGTATCGGAAAAGACAACGGAATTTCAAAAAATATATATTTTTTCTTTATTACTTCTACCATCATGAACCTCCAGAGGTTTGTGCACTTTACCCCCAGATACCTTGTATAGAAGAAGCTTTCATGGAATTCCCAGATTTAACGATACTTTCCAAGATGTTAACATTATATTACTGTTGTTAATACCCGGCTTCGCTCAATATTCGTATTCGGGGATAAAAAGGTACTTTTCATTTTCCCCCATTTTATTTCAGTGAAATCCCCAAAAATGCCTTCACAAATCAGACACGCGGTCCGAGCATATTTTAAAACTCTAATACACAAAGTAATTTACTATTATTAATTATTTTTGCATGCATATTGATTTTTCAAAGGATTATCTGTAATGAAAATGGCGTTGCATACTATAAAATAATATTAGCGATGGCATCGAAAATTCTACTGACAAAAGGTGCATTTTTCATTGTGCCGACCAAGTTTGTAATGAGATTTTCAGTTTTATAGTTATGTTTCTGTCTTCATACACACGTAAGTACAGTTTTATAGTTTATTGTCTGTCTTCATACACATATATAAACTTATGTACAATTAATTTATTTTAATAATTGTCAAATATATTTTGTTTTGTAGGGAAATCAGTGCCTTTTAGAGGTAAAACAATATAATAGAATCGGTCAGGACATACTATTAAAAATGATATCCAAAATATTATAATCAACTTACCCGAATAAAAAATAAAAATTTCATTGACGTTAAGATAAAACTCATATGCCAATTCTAAGAATTTTTGAAAAACATTATTTATGTATTTTTATGCTTGTTTCGTTACCTATCTCGTAAATGTCGTTGCGGCCAAAATCGAATAAATAATTGAATTTCGTTTAACACACGCACGCCCACTTATACGGTGAACTTGATAAACGATGATGGAAGAATTTGTAGGTTGAAATACGGTAGTGAAAAAATAATCAATATGAACTATTTTGGTGCGTTAAAAAGGTTTTACATAATTCACAAATTGATACCTCAAGCTTTGAAAGATCCCCTAAATAATAAACGATATTTGCCTGTGAAATGTGCGTACATAATGTTTCCACGGAACATATTCAGCCTTTCCGTTCGATGACGTCAGTAAGGCCTAGTTTACTAGAGCAGGGTGGTATTGGGTCAATGGCTAGGGTTGGCGATGGGAGGGGGTGAGGGGATGTTGGTGACTATAAAAGGGTAGCTTTACGGCCGCCCGCCATAAGATTTTATTATTTATCAAAGGTTTAATTGCCCGTTTAGCTGTGTTTGGTAGTTAGGCCGGTTCCACAATCTGAATGGATTGGTGGGATATTATATTGGTTTTATTACGGAACGCTGGATGATCTCTTCTTCAATTTGCCAGACCTATTAAAAAACTTAACAAGATAAATTATTTTCTTCGTGAATTATATAATTTTGCTTCTTTTCCAGTGAATTTCAATGGAAGAGATGGTAGTAAAAAATATAGAATGCAAAACGGAAATCGTTAAAATAAAAACTCGATGTTAAGTTATTCAAAACATATTCATGGTTTATCAATAGGAAATTATTAAATGACCCACAATAAAGAAATTAAAAGAAAATGCTATATTGTGATATTGAAATTAATAGGTCAACATTAAATATAAATTGTCTGAAATAGTTCAACTTCTATAGAACAGTCTTCGTGCTCGAGAGGTAAGGCTCTCGACAAGCAATCCGGAGGTGTCGGGTTATTTAATTTGTGTTATTTCCAAACCTTTCCTTTAAAAGTAATATGCAGTATATTTGCGGCGCATTTCAGAGTGCTTTTTTTAAAAAAGGGCGGAGACAGTTTACACGTAGTTACCGTGAGCACTTAGGCCATAGGCCCATTGTGCTATCTCCCATTTTACCTCAATCCTTTAACAACAACCCAGTCCCTTTAATAAAGTTCACCTAGCGAGTTCTGTAAGAACAGTCCTGCATTCCATCACCAGTCTGGAGTCGCATCGGTTACTTCCCAGTACCATTAGGGCTACCTGGCTATCAGAACATATGCTTATGTTCTCATTCCTGTATCCGATACGTATATTCTCCTATGCGCAGGCCAAGATGGCTTCCATCTCAGCTTGAAACACAGTACAGTGTGTTCCTACAGGTATACTGAGTTCCCTCTTGGATCCCTCCAGACAGACTCCGGCCCTTGTTCCCTCCTCCATCTTGGACCCATCTGTGAACCAGATTAGTTCCTGATTGGAGGTAGGACCTGGAACCGTGTCTCATTCCTCACCTCTCCATTGACCTTTTCATTGTAGCCTGTAGGCTGCCGCCATTGCCGCCCTCTCTATTTCTAGGTTTAGTGGGGGTAGGTTCAGGAGCACTCCTATGGCTAGTATTGAATTGGTTCGCATAGCTCCCGTGAATCCTCTGCATGCGATTTGCTGTATGTGATTGAGTGTGACCATCAGTATTGTTCTCCTTCACCATGCATGCAGCATAATCCTTGGTTTTACAACGGCTGTGTATTTCAGAGTGTTAGATACTCTCAGTATCCCCCTGATGAATCCAGCCACCAATCAGAATTGAAACATTGCTTGAAATGGCTTTAGCCGTGTTTGGTGACCAGATCTAAATAGCCAGGTAATTCGCTGTCTCCTTTCCCATCTCCTTACCCTCCCCACTGCCTTCAGCCTTAAAACATACCACAATTGGGGATGCCATAGTTTTTGCCTGTGCGATATTCACATAATGAACGTGCAAGCTGAAAATAGATTTTATTATTGACCTATACATTCCATTCAAATCTGTGCAAAGCTCATGGCAAAAGAGCTCACCGTTCCGTTTGATGCTTCTTAACAAACATATAAGCAGATTTTCTGCTTATAGTTAAGGTAAAGATGCTTTGAATAAATTTAGCAAATCTTCCAATAAATCTAAAGCTTACCTTTGCATGTGAAGGAACAGACGTGAAAACCTATGATTTGAAACCGTTATAAGACGACCCCAAATACATCCCGGTGTAATGCAAAGAACACATTCCCAGCCTTGTGTTTGCACAAACAACTTCCCCGTGTTTACTTTTCTTCTCATGAAAGAGAGAAGCCGGTTTATTTATCACCGTTATTATTTGAAGGTTTTAGCGCCGAGAAGGGCTCCGGTTATTTTCTATTTTCAAAGGTATGCTATTTTAAAAGTTTAGTTTTGAGTGAAATGTTTTTTATCATTTTCTAGATTCTTATTTTCCATGAAGTGGTGAATCATTTAAATTTACTGAATTTAAAGTTTATGTTCTTTACACAAATAGAACGGTGTCATTTTCGCCTCAAAATGTTTACCTCATATTATGGGTGTTTAAAATGTTACCTGGCTATTATAGATTTAGAGGCTCTTGTGTTTTCTCGGTAAGGAAAAATTTGTTACCTAAAAACCCTACTAAAACTGCATGTTTTGGAGCATCACATTTAGAGTCAGTCAATAATCCGGCTTCCGAAAAGATGGGTGTTCGTGGTCCATTAGGGCAGGTTAAAGCCGAATATTCAAGGACGACTCACTGCTAATCATATTAAATTACATTATAATTATAATCATATTAATCATTATACCTAGCTCTCTCATTAAAAATTTAGGCGTATTAGATCTATCAAAAAATTTATATATAAAGTTGCAAAAGTCGGTCATTTTGAATACATGTAGGATAACGAAAGATTTTTTGAATATTTATGTTGAGGGATCAGTAGGATTTATAGGCCCTGTTACGAGTTCTACCGAGCCGAATCCTCTGATATGAAAATATCTAGAGTCGGTGAATTATTTTCCCATTTGATCTCTGATGAGTTGACGTGTTGTTCTTGTATTGTTTTGAATGTATTTTGCTTATATAATGCACTTGCATAATGTTGATTGACTAGATGATCATTTGTGGAAAAGTGTGTGGAAGGGTTTAGTTTTTCCTATGGGGAAGATTTAACCCGGACATAAAATCGGAAGTTTTTAAAAAAAAACATTATAGTATCGACTTATAAATGATATTGATAAAACACTTTAAGCCACATTTTTAGTATGTTACTTTTCAGTGGTTTCTTCTGCACATCACGCAAATAAATGTTGTAGCAGTTCATTTTTGCCCCGCTATGGTTCAAGAATACTTCACGAAACTCTATCCAAATACCGCCTTCATCTATGGCACTCTTGGTCTATCGTTGGTCGAGAAGGAATGCGGCTGACGATTTCCAGAGCGCCAGTACCAATCAGGGGGGTATAACTCCGCCTAAAAACGTCAACACAAATTATAGACATGGTAAAAATCTATGTTTGTGACGTAGGCGATGCGTATTTTTTTTTTCTCGCTCACTTTACCATAAGACTCGTGCGCCAGAAAGAGAGGGTTCGCAAACGGTGTAATGCGTGTTCTCGCCGCTAGGTGGCCGACTCATGCTTCCCGCCATTTCACTTCCTCTAAAAAACTGTAAGAAAAGTTTGACAGACGCCGTTGTTTGTCAACATAAAATTGTCAAATATCTGGTTGTGTGAAACAGTTGATTTATGTGTGATAAATAACATTTATGTGCCTACCGATAAAGTCCTTAAAACGTATTGTATGAAAGGATGTACGGACAGAGACTATTCGACACAAGTTTCCAACCATAACCTCTGAGAGTCCATTTCGAGAATGGTGTTCAGCACGTATCATGACTACATCCTAAAAGGTATTCTATACTGCATCAGCCTATAATAATAATAATATGTTTTGTTAATTCGGTTAATCTAATGATTATATTTATTTCAGAGCGTAACATCTCAACCAGCAGCGTACCCGTTGCTGCACAGGGGATGCTAGTAGAAAATGAAGGTACCTACATATCTGTTTTATATTACTTAAAAGGGAATAGTTTTGTTCGTCTAAAATGTCAATCTTTACTTCAATTTCTCAAGAACTATGATATATTTTTTCCAGAAATAAGTGCAGGACCCAGTCATGTCTTCTTTGCAACCAGCAGTGTCGCTTTTGCTGCACAGGGGATGGCAGTAAAACATGGAGGTACATATCTGTTTTATATTACTTAAAAGGGAATAGTATTGTTAGTTTTGTTCCTCTAATATGTCAATCTTTACTTCAATTTCTTCAAGAACTATGATATATTTTTTTCCAGAAATGAGTGCAGGACCCAGTCATGTCTTCTCTGCAACCAGCAGCGTTGCTCTTGCTGCACAGGGGATGGCAGAACATAGATGTAAAATATCTTGCATAGGTGACCCATATGATCCCACTAAGAAATTTGCTATCAACGCTCTTCAAATTCATTATGTCGTCGAGTATGTACTGAATTATAATTGCAAAAATTTATATCTTGTGACTGTTATTGAAGAAACCATTGCCAAATATATATGTTTTGATTGGCTTAATTGTAACGAACATAAAATTTTTTTATTCAATTCATTATCAAAATTACTGTACCATTTATAATCAATGCATGGTGTACCGATGTCAATAGAAAATTAATTGGCAAGGATACACTACCATACAATGGACCTGACTCCATGAAAAAAATGGCAGTACTGCAACATTTAAAATATGCTAAATATAGGAAGAAATGGTTGTCATAACTAATTTATTTTAATAAGTTAAAACCAATTAGGACCACAATTTGTTCCTATAAGCGTCTTTTAAATATCGTAGTACTGCCATGCTCCTCATTAAATCAGGTCCATTGTATGGTTGTGGTGTATCCTTGCCAATTCATTTTCTATTGACATCTCTATATGAGTAGTAGAATAATAACGAAAAAATAAATATACAAGTCAAATATTGTTATCGTTTGTAATTTTAAGCCAAAAATTCTCTGATGCGGAGTTTACATTATTCAGTTTGGCTGTATTAGTCTGCAGCCCATTTTCAGTCACCGACTAGTGTTAATAAAAATATAGTCGAATTAGTTTATTTCATATGTCTAGTTTATATATAGTTCTACTTTTTTATTACATACTTGACATCATAATGAATATTCTCTCAACACCTTCTTTAAATTTTACTCTTGTATTTGGTGTTTTTATTTGTTATTATTATACCCTATTTATTTATCAGGTGCCAATATGTATTGTTAAAACAATAACCTATTGTTAAATTTACTTTTCTGTTTACACTGTTACATTCTTTATGTTGTGTACTATTCCTAAGTTAAAAATATCTAAAAGGCATATAAAGCTTTTTAAACTAAAAAGTATTATATACTTACTATTTATACATGAAAGGTATAAATATTTAAGTAATAAGATAAGTAGGAGGGAAACAAAAATAATAATAATGTAATTAGACGCTAAAACAGTAGGTTGAATCGTTGACTGCCTTATTGACAATATTTTTTTCAATTGCCGTTGGATGTTGAAAGAAATTAACTATCATTTCCAACAGCTAGTTTTATATTGATACAGTAATTTCACCTTTTAAATGTGTTTTGTGCTTATATTATTGTATTTCATGTTTATATTTAAAAAATAAAATTATTGTACATGTAATTATGAGTTTGCTTTTCAGCTTCCTTCTGATAAAACGCTGTCCTGAGAAAATGAGCTGTAAAGGAAGTTACTTTAAAGGTCATTTCTTTCTTAGGACAGGGCTTTGTCAGATGGGACCTTGTGGTCTTGGGTGACATTTTACTTATGTTTTAGGCTAATGAATTGGGTTTTAGGTAGGTTCCGAAGCAGAATTAAATTGTCTACGGTTGCGCCTTTTTTTTAAATTTCCTCTATCCTTTGTCGATGGTGTGCTGTGACGTCGGCGATGCGTGGTGTATTCAAATTCGCCAGATCTATGGTTAAAACTTGACGAAAGCAAACGTATGGAAAGAGGGCAGAGTTATCAATCTATAGATAGTTGATTTATGGTACCAATCGGACAGCCTTGGAGCGAGGTCGCGCCAACAGGAAGGATTCGGGCAACTGCTCCAGACGACGAAATTTACGGGAGATGCTGATGGCGGATTTAGCGAGTTTAAAGTAATCGCTGGTCATCACGTCTATTTCAACAAATTTTACAGTTCTTTCCTAAGAGCTGTATGGCGCCCATTTGTGTGAATCAGGTCAGACATTTATCTTTGTACACAATGTAACATTTTTAACTTTATATTGCTACCACTTAAATTCCTTCCGTGCGAGCAATCTTCGACTGCCGCACACTCCTTGAGAATATGTTAATCATGTCAATTTGAGAGACTCTTGTTTTATTTTATTTGGATAAATGTAATTAATCATCGTCTATCTTTTTATTCAAGATCAAATCAATACTTTCTGTCACAAAACTATCATGTTACAATGTTTCCTGATTGCCTCATTTTTAATACTAAAAACTATATTATTAAAGTAAACAATATTTTTAGGTTAGTTCGTAAAAATTGTGGGTAAAATTACTCAAATCTCTCGTAATCATAAAGAGGAATGCAATATTTAAAATTAAAAAAAATAATAAAAGTAATCACTATCATAATATACTTTTTTTACGGAAGTTTGAGTATTTTATGAGGAACTTTGTATGCTGTCAGACATAACTCTTGCCGTAGATTCAGGTAAGTTGGCACTTATCCCACTCCTAGATACAAGTGCAGCATTTGATACGATTGATCACGACTTCTTCATTAGGAGATTAGAGGAAACATTTGGTTTGAATTCCGACATTAAAGATTGGTAGGCATCTTATCTATCCAATCGTTTACAAGCCATGAAGGTTGGAAATAAACTGTCTAACTTCGCAACACTTTCTTCGGGGGTACCCCAGAGATCCGTTTTGGGTCCACTTCTCATCATCCTTTTTACAAATGATGTCACCAAAATAATCGAGTCATTTAGTCTCTTGTCGCGCTGCTACACTGACGATCAGAAAGTTTGTTTTTACTGTGCTCCAAACCAAATCAATAGTCTCAAGATCCGTATAGCGAAACAAGCTGAAGCTGAATCCATCTAAGACTGAGTTTCTCTGGGCGGCAACAAATAAACTTCAATATTTCGTATAAGATTCGCCTATTTCTATTTCCTGCAATGGCATTTATGCCAGCCTTCCAAAATATGAAAATCGTCAAACTTCAATCAGTGTTTAATGCAGCAGCACGGCTCATAACCGCGGTCTCTAAATATTTGCAACTATTAGAACACCTTTGTAACCTTTACTGGCTCAAGTTCTTTGAAAGAATCCAGTATAAATTGTGCTGGATGGTGTTCAATCCATCAATGAAATGGTCCCACCCTACATCTCTGAACTCTGGTCTAGGGCAGTCAACTCTTAGATCAGCAAAATCATCAGCTTTAGCCAGTCTGATGGAATCTAAACGCAAGCCAAATACTAAGTTTGGTGATCGTGATTTCGGAGTATCTGGGCCAAAGGCGTGGAATAAACTCCCTCAGGAACTAAGATCCATAACAAGTCCAACAGAATTTAGGCCTAAACTAAAAACTTACATTTTAAGCTCTCTTACCCTTAAACTAAATATACCATTCCTGAGAGTAGCATTCTAGTATTAAATATAATACATCCTAAGCACACTTTTCTTATTGGAGTTATATTATTCGAAATCAAATTTAGGAAAGAAAATTCTCATCAAAACCTTGTACTGTAATACCGCCCTGCATAACATTTGCATTTCCTTTCCCAAACACGCTCATTAAAGAATATAAATATATTATTAAAATAAATACCGGGAAAGTATAAGTAATTCCAATTTTCCAATTGTACGGCACGTGTTTACCTGCACAAGAAAAGACTATAAATAATAAGCACCGGCACACATCAGCCCTCAACCAGGGTAATGATTTAAGTAAAACACCGTGAGGTGTTCTATCCCTTCTATCATAAAAGAAAGACGATTCAAATCGAAATTCACATTTTAATTAGATGTATTGTACTGGTATACAGAATGTATAAAGGGGTGTAGCTTATAGGTACTTCCTATTTCTTAAAGCCAACCCAATTCACAAGATATTGTTATATGTATATCAATACAACTGGGTTTTAATACACAGATAGAAACTGAGACAATCGGAATTCTTTCAGAGATAATTTCAGATTGGAGCACATTATGCATCATCGCGCCATACGATACAGCAAATGGCGCTGGCAACTACTGTAGCAGTAGCCAGTTCAATTGGTAGCCAGAAAGAATTGGCCAGCCTCTAGGTTGTCAGCATCAGTGGCCAATTCAGTCGGTAGCCAGGGGGAATTGGAGGGCCTCTATGTTGTCAGCATCAGTAGCTAATTCAGTCGGTAGCCAGGAGAAATTGGCCAGCCTCTAGATTTTCAGCATCAATGCAGCAGGGATTGGCCAGCCTCTAGGTTGTCAGCATCAATGCAACAGGGATCGGCCAGCCTCTAGGTGATCAGGGCACTGGCTAGTTCAGTCGGTAGCCAGCGGGTATTCGTCAGCCTTTAAGTTGTCAGCATCTGTGGCTGGTTCAGTCGGTAGCCAGGAGAAATTCATCAGCCACCAGGTTGTCAGCATCAATGCAGCAGGGATTGGCCAGCCTCTAGGTGATCAGCGGCACTGGCTAGTTCAGTCGGTAGCCAGGAGGTATTCGTCAGCTTTTAGGTTGTCAGCATCTGTGGCTGGTTCAGTCGGTAGCCAGGAGGAATAGGCCAGCCTCTAGGTTGTCAGCATCAATGACCAGCAGTCGGCAGCAGCAGGGATTGGCCAGCCTCTAGGTGATCAGTGGCAATGGCTAGTTCAGTCGGTAGCCAGCAGGTTTTCGTCAGCCTTTAGGTTGTCAGCATCTGTGGCTGGTTCAGTCGCAGGAATTCAGTGGCGGCATGGTCATTTGATTATAAGGGCAGGCACACGGAGACGCCCCATTATTGTAATGATGGCAGATGCGTCTGAGTGCCGGCAGTGTTGGTTGTGGCAGGTGACGCAGCTTTCAGTAAGGACCGGCACACGCAGACGTCAGATAATTGTGATATCTTGATAAAGATGGTCAAGCAGCGGGCGGGCTTGGCTCAGCTATCCAGGACGGCAGTGTTGGTTGTGGCAGGTGACGCAGCTTTCAGTAAGGACCGGCACACGCAGACATCAGATAATTGTGATATCTTGATAAAGATGGTCAAGCAGCGGGCGGGCTTGGCTCAGCTATCCAGGACGGCAGTGTTGGTTGTGGCAGGTGACTGAGCTTTCAGTAAGGACCGGCACACGCAGACGTCAGATAATTGTGATATCTTGATGAAGATGATCAAGCAGCGGGCGGGCTTTGCTCAGCTATCCAGGACGGCAGTGTTGGTTGTGGCAGGTGATGCAGCTTTCAGTAAGGACCGGCACACGCAGACGTCAGATAATTGTGATATCTTGATAAAGATGGTCAAGCAGCGGGCGGGCTTGGCTCAGCTATCCAGGACGGCAGTGTTGGTTGTGGCAGATGACGCAGCTTTCAGTGAGAATCAGGAATGGTAATTCGAGTTATCAGGTGTTGCTTCGACGAGTTGTAAAAATTGAATAGTAAATATATTTTTTTTATTATTATTGTAGAAAGCAATCACTTTGTGGTTTGACATATTTAATAAAATAAAATACTTTTTTTGTTTTAAAACCACGATATTTATTAATTTAAGAACCGACCGGTTTCGCTTTACTTAAGCATCATCAGGGTACAAATTAATACTGAAACAGGGTACAAATTAATAGTAATTAATAAGTATTAATTTGTACCCTGATGATGCTTAAGTAAAGCGAAACCGGTCGGTTCTTAAATTAATAAATATCGTGGTTTTAAAACAAAAAAAGTATTTTATTTTATTAAATATTTTTTTTAATTGTAAAAAGCATTCACTTTGTGGCTCATCATAATTTATAATAAAAACACATAAATTTGTTTTTGACCACTATAGTTTTATTTTCACTCTACCGGTTTCGGAAGATCCCTTCCTTCGTGAGGAGAATATTTAAAACAGTTTTAAATATTCTCCTGACGAAGGAAGGGAACTTCCGAAACCGGTAGAGTGAAAATAAAACTATAGTGGTCAAAAACAAATTTATGTGTTTTTATTATATATTTTTTTTTGGTGAAGTATTTATAGTCTTTCACAGTTGTTCGTGCGACGTCATCTTACAAAAATTTGTATAGTTTCTGTAATATGTATCAATAATATCAGCCTGATAACAAATAGTTTTTGTTAATATTTCGTTTTTAAAAATAGGGTCATCATACTCGCGGGTGTGCAATTGATATTAAATGCAACAATATCATGATTCATATAGTCAACTTGGCCTGTATCGCCTGGTAACATATTGTTTTGATGCATAAGTCCAGTATTATTGGCATTTTCAACTGGTAAATATTGTGATTTGGAAAAAAGGGGTCATCCACAGACATATGAATATTAATAGACGAGAAGTTAAGGACGAGGGGTTAAAACAAGAGTTGCGGGACGCAGAGAGGATAGCTGACTGTGATTCGTCAATAAATCAATCTGACAGTAAATAGGCATCTCGCATTATAATATCACCATTTAGTTCTTAAAAGTAAAATCTGCTTTTGAATGAATAGACATTTTTACATGGGAGCGCAAATTACTCGCCACGTTATGAACAAATTTGCGAAGTCCGAATTCGGAAAAATAAATTTCTTCTATTTTCAGAGTCGAATATTTCGTTTATGTATTTAGTTAAGATACTTTTATAAATGTTCATAATTTACTTCCCAGCAACCAACCAGCTTTGTGTTTCGCGTCCAGACGTATCTCGATGTTATAGTATATGTTTCTACAACTGATCCATATTATACGATGTGAATATGCTTAAAATAAAGTAAAATAATGCTTATATATGGAATGTAATACGACAATTGGGTTTATTCTCTTTTTCACATCTATTTTTACAAGTTTTCATAGCACAAGTCACCATTTTGCCGTGCTATTTCGTAAAATGAACCGATGATGCCTCAACATTGTAATTGAATTGAATTGAATTGAATTGAACATAGTTCGCACAAGAATGATGACGTCACGTTTTCTAAATTCACTTGAGGCCATACGCGAGCAAAGCCGGCTCCAATGGAACCGGTATGGGGAGTGGGGAATAATACGCTTTTAATCACCTAGGGCAGGTCTACTAATATTCATATGTCTATGGGGTCATCAAACTTGCAGGTGTTTACTTCAAGTTATTGACACAGTGGGTGGCAACAACTTAATCTAGTTGTATGGTATGTGACAAGGTAATTTTGCACAAAAACAGAGCTATACAAATATTGTTATAATTATTGGTGACGGATTTCGTCAAAATCGTATTGACGGGGCTTTATCGGTCGTCCATGCTAGTCCTCCAGCCCGTTGCTGAAACCTACAAATTATAATTGATTGATTCATGTTGTAATATTGATTTTGTTTCGTATTTATTTTATGTCACTACTTAGTTTTACAATACTGTACACTTTTGTATTATTTCGATAGCTCATTCTCATTAGGTATATTCTGTTATTTTTATGTAAAAGCCGAGCTGGGCGTAAATTCAAATTTAATGTAAATAAGTAAACGCCAAGAAATTTTTATTACTGAAATTTTTATCTTTTATTATTTATTATTAAAAGAATCACTAAATGTATTTTTTTAATTAAGTGAATTATTTTTTGCAAATAATTATATGAATGTATAGCCCGTGTTTTTTCTGAAAAAAAAATAGATTATCATGTATTTTTTTAAAACTTTATCCGATTGTAAACCATATTAAATCATTGTGTATTACTAACCCTTATGTAAAAAAATTGCAACCTTATGTACCCAATGCAAACGCCCCATGGTCGTATGAAAGAGTAATGATTGTTATAGTAAAGCACACTTGAAGTGACACTAAACTGCGATATATAATGCTATGTTATTATTATTTTAATAAAAAAAATTATAATAATATTCTCGGATTTTAAGGCCGTACAGGTTAGTTCTCTCCTGTGGGGTGGGGGCGGGAGGGGGTGCGATGGTAGGAATACTGAGTTCATTACGAGCCCTAAAAATTGTAAAAGAAATCCACTTCAGACGTTGCTTAACAAATTTGATTCAAAGGAAATTATAATGAGGATCGAGTTTAGGTGTTTTACTGGTACCGCGTGGTATCTCTTTTTAAAAAATCATAAGGAAGTTTGACGTGGAAATCAGTTTTTTTTAATATACTGATTTTATCCAGCGACGGAACATTTTCTAACAAAGAGTGGGGATCAGTCAATAGGTAATTTTTTCAGTTTTTTGTTTATGGAAACTGTGATTAGCTACTACTTTGTGTACAAATTATGTTCCACCAAACACAATAAGCGAGTGAAACTGAGTAAAATCAATTTTCCAGGGTCACCTGAAAGTTTGAAACTGTCCTGAAAATGTTTAAATTGTGTTTTACCGAGGTATGTTTTTATTTGAAACCGCCCAAGAGTCCCAACTACTTCCTCAACCGCCTGGTGCCAATGAGACTATGGCATCCCCATTTGGGGTATGTGCGGTATGTTGTGAAGCTGAAGGTAGTGGCTTGAGGAAGTAGATGGGAAAAACGAAGGTGGGGAAGTACCTGGCTATTCAGAACTTGTCACCAAACACGGCCTAAGCCATTTAAAGCAACGCTTTAATTCTTAATCGTGGTCGTGGTAAAATAACTCAAATTAATAGAATAAAATTTTCTTGATCGCTAACATTCGAAAGGTAAATTTCTTTTTTTGAAAGGCGAGACAAATACTTTAAGTTTCACCATTCTTGCAAATAGTAACTATTAATTGAAATATATATAATTTGGCATTCTCAGTCTGTAAAATTATTCCCATTTGTTATTTCGGCTACTGGCATTATTATACCTAGCTCTCTCATTAAAAATTTAAGCGTATTAGATCTATCAATAAATTTATATATATATATATAAAAAAATGGGTTGAATCTTGCGATCATACATAAAGATAGTTGCCAATTAAAATGTGCGGTGAAAAAATGAAGACAATGTTAGTAGTTCTTATTCGAAGTATGATACAGTTAAAAGTGACCGAGGAGAATAGGGTCCCATTAGCGCAGTTGGTAGAGCACTGTCCCGGAAAGACAGGGGTCCTGGGTTCGAGTCCCAGATTTGACCGTTTCCTTTTCTGATTTTTCTGTTTCAGATTTTCGTTTATAAATAACTAATATTGTCTTCAATATTTAAATATTACAATTTGAGGTTTTACTCAATAAAGTTATTCCGAAAAATAAATTATATATATATATATATATAAAAATGCAAAAATCAGTTATTATACATGTAGGATTACGAAAGATTTTTTAATTATTTATGTTTATTTATTTATTTATATATATATATATACGCCTAAAAAGGCTTTTACATAGAAGTGATACAAGATGCAGTACAATAAGAGAATATGTATTATACAGGAGATATTGACAGTAAATAGATGTAATCCATTTTAAAGAAGGAAAAAAAATAACATAAAGTAAAAAAGAAATTACAACAACATTACATATAAAACAAATCATTAAAACTAATTTACCAAAGCTACTCTAATTTGTAGGATTCAACAAAGTGTTGATGTAGATTATGCTTAATTCTATATATGGAGTCAATAAATAAATCAATAACACCCCCATACTTGTTGCCCAGATCATGCATCCTATTGGTCAGTGAGTGTGTCTGATAGTTGGTCGAGTATGTATTACAGAAGAATGTTATATTTTGCCTTGTATTCCCAGTCGGCGCATGTAGTTTAATAGTGGCAAGGATGGCAGGACTATCAATTAAGTTGTTAATGACTCTGTGTAACACAACCAGGTCTGAAATAATTCTCCTGTCAGACAGTGTTATTAGATGCAATTGATTCATCAAACTGACATAATTAATGTAATCAATAGGAATTCCGAGCTTAAAATTAACGTACTTAAGAAATTTGTGCTGAACTCTTTCTATATTATTGGAGTGAACTTTATATAAAGGGGACCAAATAGGTGAATTATACTCCAATTGACTTCTGACTAATGAAGTATAGAGGGTTCTCATACAATCTATGGACTTAAAATCGGTTAAAGTTCTGCAAAGGAAGCCAAGCATCTTTAAAGCCTTATTAGTTATATAGTTGATGTGTTCAATGAATGACAAGTTTTCAACGAATATTACACCCAAGTCACGAATATGTGATACTGGTATTAATTTAATATTATTTAATGTATATTCATGTAATATATTATAACGAGTTTTGGAAAATCGTATTACTTGACATTTCTGAATGTTTAAAAATAAAGCATTTTGTTCACACCATTGATGAAGTTGTTCTAAATTACTCTGTAAAATTTGACAATCGAATACATTTCGTATTCTTTTATATATTTTTAAGTCGTCAGCAAATAGCAGAACTTCTACATCATTAAATTGGTCAACAATGTCATTGATGAATAATAAGAAAAATATTGGGCCGAGGTGGGACCCTTGAGGAACCCCACTTGTGGCCTCGAATATATAAGATTGCACAGAATTAATCTTAACACTAAGCACCCTATGGCTAAGATAACTAACAATCCAACTCAATAATTTACCTTTGATGCCCAACAATCGAAGTTTATAAATAAGTATGTGATGTCGAACCTTATCGAAAGCTTTACTAAAGTCAGTGTATATACTGTCCACTTGTTGTTTGAGACCCAGAGATTCAGATATGTGATTTTCATAAATCATTAAATTACTTAAGGTAGAGCGACCTGTGATGAAGCCATGTTGGTTAGGAACAATAATGTTGTTGATAGGTTTTACAATGATATCTAGGACTAATTTCTCAAAAACTTTCGGTAAAGCAGACATTATACAAATTGGTCTATAGTTTGATATATCGCTTTTATCTCCTTTTTTATGAATAGGGGTTAAATAACTCTTTTTCCACTGAGCTGGAAAAGAACCAGAACTTAAAGAATTGTAAAAGAGTTTATAAAGAGGATGTATCAGACTACTAACACAGGTTTTGAAAAATATTGGAGGAATACCATCCGGTCCAGCAGATTTATTGCTATCTAATTCTTTTATGACTTTTTCTATAGATTCTTTTTTGATGAAACATTAGCTTAGATTTAATACCTCTTCCACTGAAATATCGGGAATCGTATTGACACGAATATTTGTGTCGTAAACACTTTTAAATGAATCAGCAAATAGATTAACTATACCTTCGATACTGTCGGCACATTTTTCTTTTAAGTACATGTTATTGGGTAATCCACAATCATTTTTTTGTTGACTTTTAGAAAAACTCCATAATTTTTTAACATTTTGGTGTACCTCTTTTTCAATTAGGCTTACATAATCACTATAGCATTTTATTGATAATTCTTTACACTGCTTACGTAATTTAGTAAAAGTTATGTAATCATTAGGATTTCTGGTATGTTTATATATTCTATGGATATGTTTTTTATAATTAATATGTTTTTTTAATTCCCTCGTAAACCATTTGGGATAGTTAGACGGTGTGAAGTTGACCCTAGGAACAAAGCGCTCTATCGAGGTATTTAAAATTGAGTAAAATTGTTCTAATTGATTATTTAAATTATTTTCGTTGTCTAAAAATGACCAATCTACCGAGGTAAGGTACTCATTAATATTATGGTATTCGGCTTTGGAGAAATTATACGATGTGGTAGTTAGGTTTGGAGATCTTCCAGACATATTTGTTATGATAATATCTAATGGTGGATGGTGTTTATCTAGAGGCAATAATAATACGTCAGATTTCTCAACCACTATTTTTGAATCACTTGAAAACACTAAATCTAACATTCGATTATTAGAATTAGACACATTGTTTGATTGAGTTAGTCCTAGGAATATGGACATATCACGAATTTCACTGGATTTAGCGCACTGTAATTCAACTTCGTTTGTGGCAGATCCGATGTCATCTTGGCTGGTCCAGTTCGGCAGATTATAATCACCAGCAATTATGAATTTTGCTTTCGGATATTTGAATTTCAGCATTTCTATGTCCTCATTGTGGTTTTTATATATTTGCAAATCCGATGCAGGTGGGATGTAGACACAACCTATAATAATTTTACTATAAGGTATGTTGAGCATTACAAAAGTGTGTTCAACATTTGTGTGCTTGACCGGTAGTCTACAGGATGAGATATTTTTAGACACACATAACATCACGCCTCCTCCGTTAGACTTTTTGCCCGAATTAGGACTTCGATCAAGGCGATAGATAGTATATTGATTTAGGCCTAATTCTGACGAGCCGATATCTGCATTTAACCATGTTTCAGTTAATAATAAAATGTCATATGAGAAGGTGGGTGAATTCCTTTTAAGTTGTTGCAATTACGTACGGATTCCTCGAACATTTTGATAATATCCATTGATTCTTAAGAGTGTGTTATGTGTGTTTATCAGTTTTTTGTGTGGCTTTTGATAATTTTAGGAATTCCATTAAAATATTTGATTCGCAAATCAATTTCACCCTTTTCTTTTCTCTCCTCCATTTCCTTCCAGAGGTCAGTCAAATGTTCTCTTTGTTAGAGGGTCCTATCCGGTTTCATTTTTATTCCATTAGGCAAAGTATTTTTATTAAAGAGAATAAGTTTTGCCAGCTTAGGGTCTTCAAATTCGACTTTAATGGGCCTGATTTTGTTTGAAATTTTACTACCAAGGCTGTAAATTTTTACTTCTTCCGGTTTGAACTCGCTATTTATTTCACTAACGATAGTTAAAACTTTTTTTTTATCTTCCAAAATATTCTCCATGCTTGAGTTGGAACTAGACTCGGGAACGTTAAGTAAAATCACGTTCTTGGTTCGGATCTTGCGTTCCTCTATCTCTGCGAGCAAGTCACAAATTGGTGTTGTTTCTTGGGGTAATACTTTCTTTTCTATGATTTTTTCAAATGTCATAACTTTCCCCTCCAGGACTCCTACATTTACTCCTAGGTCCTGCATGGTACCAGAGAGGTTAGATAGTTTGTTGAGTATTTTTGCCATTTGATCTTTAGTGATTTTTAAAGAGGGATCGGTAATGGCACTATGGATGCCAGTAATCTCTTCCTTGGCTTTATTTAGAAGAGAAAGTGCTTCATTCATATTCATTTTGAAAGTGATATTCGGCGGAATTTGGCAATATAATTATTAAAAAGAAACAGATTCACTGCACACAGAAGTTTAAATAATAGTTTTAATTGTTGGCTTGTTTGCAAACACTATTTATTTGTTAGTATATATTTTTATTTATTTGGTTTTATAGATTTTGATATATTTTAGCTAAATACTTGTTAAAAAAACATTAATTATTGAGAGCAAAACAAAAACTCGACAACTGTCATTAACATGTTATTGTTACATCTGTTGAGGGACCAGTAGGATATATAGGCCCTGTTAGGAGTTCTACCGAGCCGAACCCTCCGATATGAAAATATCTGGAGTCGGTGAATTATTTTCCCATTTGATCTCTGGTGAGTTGAAGTGTTATTCTTGTATTGTTTTGTATTTATTTTGCTTACATAATGCACTTGCATTATGTGAATTGACTAGATGATAATTTGTGGAAAAGTGTGTGGAAGGGTTTAGTTTTTCCCATGGGGAAGATTTAACCCGGACATAAAGTAGGAAAATTTTAAAGTAATGTGGAATTAATTTTTCACTTGTAGCAAACACTTTGTGGGTATACATAATTATAATAATTAAAATAAAATAACTTTGTTTGAATACCACTTTATTGTATATATTTATAACCAACCGGTTTCAGTTCAACCCGAACCTTCATCAGGGCTAATAAAAACATATTAAATTAATTACAGAGGTGTATGGGTACTTATAGTTAAGCTGGAAGAGGGAGAGAGAACATCAACTTTGGTGGGAGTGGAAGACTTAGGTAGGAGAGAGGGGGTAAACATAGGTGCAGGGAATGGAAATATATTTAAAATGGGGCTGTTTGTTAAATCTAATTGTTTATTTAATAAATTGATTTTATTGACTTTAAGGGATTTTTTTATCTCGAGTGCTTCTAAATTGTTGAGGCGTAGACCTATCCCGTTTCTATGTAATACTTCTATACCTGAAGGCTTATCAAATGAGTGATCTAATATAATTTTGAATTAATATAATTTTAATTGCGAATGGTATTTTGCATGTTACAACAAAAATTTGATAAATTCTTAGATCGAAGGATTATATCAGACTAGATATTTTTTTTCAAATTTGTAAATGGTAGCCCGGATTTACTTAACAAATCGAATTTCATATACTTACGAGAGAAATTCGTTCCAAAATCATGTTTAAATGTAACCATACTAGGGCTGATCATTTCAAATACTCCCTTGTACCTAGATTATATGAAGATGGTAATATATTCGCAGATGTAGTGGGTATATTTAACTGCTCGGAATGTAGGTACAAGAAAGCTATACTATCGTATCATTTCAATCAATACTAATGTAACCCAAGTCTATTTAAAAAAATTGAATGTACTTATATCTCTTGCTTTTATATCTGTCCTGAGCAGAGGTCCCCAAACTGATTTTTTTGGACCCTCTGCAGGTCGAAATCACTTTATAGATCACTTTGGGAATGATTGGTCTAGATTTTCTGTTAATGTTATACTTTCTGTATACAATTTATTGTTTATGGTATATTTATTAATTAAATAAATATATATGATAAAAGGATTCACTTTCACGGCAGTAATATTGAAAATTGCAACAAATACACATTTTTTACATTTGAAACTTTGCAGCAAAGGCGAGTAGTAGCTGACTCAATATTTATACATAGAATTTTAAACAATAACATCGACTGCAAAAAACTACCTTTGAGACGTACACTACATACAGTGCTATTCCACACGCTTAATTAAAAAAAAACAAATGCAGAATCTAATTCGCCAATTAACCGAGCTCCTCATAATCTAAATGATATTTGTTTAAACTCAACATTGACATTTTTTCGGATTCACTGCCCAAATTCAAAAGTGGCATCATGACAATAATTTAAACTGTTCGCAAATATGCACACACATTACACACACGCACATATATAGTACACACGTCACCTGATAATTAAGGAAGAAACATACCTATACGAAACAATATTCCGTCCGTATAATACTGTAAATGCGTAGGTAGCTGGATACACCTTTATTAGTGTTTCAGTCTCGGTAGATAGAATTTAATGTCAAAATCAGAGAAGGATTGATTCCCAAGTCTGAGTCGACGGAAGGAATTTAAGACTGGAAAAAACTGAATTTAATACTGAATTAAAACACTTGAAAATATTTTTCTTGAGATTTGTAGACTTTGGAGATGGTTTCTTCAGGAGAGAAGTTTCTCTTTTGGGGTAGTTTTTTGAACTAACTTTGTATGGAATTCGGTTCTCTATTTATAGAACGTTTTCAAATCGAACCCTATTGGGGGAGTTTTCATCCCTTTCATGAAGGGTGAGTTGGTTAGGTATTTTTCCTCTTTACAATTAATTTGTTTAGAGGAAAATTATATTTTAATATTATACCTTTTACCAGGTCAGTTCAATTTACCCAAACCACCTCCTTCAGTCCCGTTTATTTATTTTATAATAAATTATACAAAGTTTCATATTGGGGTTGAAGCAAAATATCCTTGGTTTGAACATTCCCCAAGGAGTGAAAAACATATTTAGGTACAATTCTTTAAGATATTATGTTAGTAATTAATTATTTCTTGATATTGATATTTATTCTGTGGTTATATCTTCTAATATTTTCTTGTAAATTGGATCTGATGTCACCATAGGTGGTTGCGATAATCCTCGTTATCAGTTTTTGATAAGGGCGTCAATGAAGTATGTTGAGCTGTGATTGGTTGAAAACTCGGCGGCCATCATGGAATTCCTTTCGGGTGGTATGGAGGGGATTTCACGTAAATACTGGGTCGCTTTCATAGAGTGAGCCATTCCGAAGGCGGGAGGTCCCGAGTGAGGTGCTGGATGGTTATTTTCAGATGTATTCTGCTGTTATATTTCTATGTAATTGTCTTGATTAATCACATACAGCACATAATTTCATTAAGTAATTATGATTTGAAGATTTCCAATTGTGTCGGCGACACTGTATCGAGCGGTTTCGGGATTTGAGTGTTTTTGTAATTTTTACGTAAATATGAATTCCTCTGAAAGATTCCTGAGGTCTGGATACGTATGATACACTCCCCCCGTACAGTCTTGCCTGTACTCAGCTAGTTCTTCAGACGTATCTTCTTTTGATGTTTCCGCAGGTTGTTATGTCCTGGTAATGAGGGATAGCCGCTCAAGGCTAGTCCATCGATGGAGTGTTGTCCAAGCTTTGCGATGTCAGTGAGGGATAGCCGCTCAGTGCCAGTGCCATCGAGGGGGTGCTGTCCAGACTGCCGTGTCAGTGAGGGATAGCCGCTCAGTGCCAACTCAGTCGGGGGGGGCCCCCAGCGGGGTAGGAGGTGGGAGTCGATTTTGCCATGTCAGTGAGGGATAGCCGCTCAGTGCCAGCGCCATCGAGGGGGTGCGGGCCAAACTCCGCCGTGTCAGTGAGGGATAGCCGCTCAGTGCCAGCGTAGTCGGGCGCCCCCTGCGGGAGTAGGAAGTGGGAGTCGATTTTGCCATGTCAGTGAGGGATAGCCGCTCAGTGCCAGCGCCATCGAGGGGGTGCGGGCCAAACTCCGCCGTGTCAGTGAGGGATAGCCGCTCAGTGCCAGCGTTGTCGGGCGCCCCCTGCGGGAGTAGGAAGTAGGAGTCGATTTTGCCATGTCAGTGAGGGATAGCCGCTCAGTGCCAGCGCCATCGAGGGGGTGCGGGCCAAACTCCGCCGTGTCAGTGAGGGATAGCCGCTCAGTGCCAGCGTTGTCGGGCGCCCCCTGCGGGAGTAGGAAGTGGGAGTCGATTGATAGCTGTCCAGGGGTGCCTCCTTGTCAATACAGACAAGGAATGTCACTTGTCAGCAGGGTTTTACAGAGGTGCCTCCTTGTCACTACAGACAAGGAATGTCACTTGTCAGCTGGGGTTCCAGAGGTGCCTCCTTGTCATTTCAGACAAGGAATGTCACTTGTCAGCAGGGTTTTACAGAGGTGCCTCCTTGTCACTACAGACAAGGAATGTCACTTGTCAGCTGGGGTTCCAGAGGTGCCTCCTTGTCATTTCAGACAAGGAATGTCACTTGTCAGCAGGGGTTTACAGAGGTGCCTCCTTGTCACTACAGACAAGGAATGTCACTTGTCAGCTGGGGTTTCAGAGGTGCCTCCTTGTCACTACAGACAAGGAATGTCACTTGTCAGCTGGGGTTCCAGAGGTGCCTCCTTGTCATTTTAGATAAGGAATGTCACTTGTCGGCTGGGGTTCCAGAGGTGCCTCCCTGTCACTACAGACAAGGAATGTCACTTGTCAGTTGGGGTTCCATGATTATCACCAGGCCATCCTTCTATATTGGTGTAGTCGGATGGTGCAATTGTTGTCGGGCAGCCATAGTGGGTAGGTACTCGCGCAGCAATCTTCTCCAAAGGTATCCGCGAGTTGTTGCCGTTGTTGTTGAGTCACTTCTTCTGTTTGTTGTAGAAGGATAATTGAGGTCGTGTCCCGGCTGACCATAGTAAGAAATGGTTGGGGTTCAGGGCTTTTCGTCTTGTGGGTCGACCGAGATATGGGTGAGTGGGCGGTTGTTTAGCATAAACTTGGCCTCCGCTAGGGATGTGCAGAGTTTCTTTTAACTGATCGTATTAATTTCTCTCACGCTCCCCCCATGTGGAACTTTGTGGTAGTATAAAGTGTCACTCTATGTTTTAGGTAGCAACAGCGTCGATCATCCTGGTGTCCTGGCTCATTGACATTAGCGTGTTTTCTTGGTATCTTGGGTCTCTTCTATTGACGGAAATAATCTAGTTCGTAAGATGTGGGTGGGTGGACGTGATGAAATCAGGCGAGGTGGCGGTAGTTCGCCAACCTTTTGGCTTGTTGTACATAATCTTAATATGAAAGAAAATGAATATGTATTTCTATTACTGTTTCTTTCGCACCGAGGTGATCTGATCTCTTATGGTAGTGGCTGATCAGACGAATGTACGAATTGTCGCCATCCAGGATAGTGGGAGTCCAGACTACTCTTTTAACCTTTTCCAGGGTCTGTAGGCGTGTGCCCATTTGGAGGATGCTGTCTGGTCTGAAGAAAGGGGTCAGGTTATTGAGGTGGTTGCTGGTGGGCAATTTTACTTTCTCGGATGGTATGTATGTTGAATTGTGAGTGTAACTTTCTGGTCCAGTACGGGGTATTATTCGCGTGGTATCGTCACTTTGAGCACTTCACTTTCGGTGTAGCTTCACATGATGTGAACGTCTGCCACAGTACTGTTTTTAGTCCGGTAGTTCGGGTTGTGGGAGTATTTACACTCCTTTAAGCCGCACCAGCCACTAATTTTACAATGCTTTGTAAAATGTTTGTTATTGTGGCACACTTGGTTTAAACCGGTGTTTTTAATTAACTTGAATTGTAAGTTTAATCTTATCTTTCACGGCATAAGTACGACATTCACTGATTAGGTGGTCGTTTTCCTCTACACTGGACACACCCGGCGTGGTTGTCGATCTCGTGAACTTTACTGTAATTGTCACGCACATTTTCACTGCTTCGATTATCGTCTCGATTATCACCATACAAATTTCCGACTTTTCGATTATTTTCCGCAAAACTGTTTTTTCCACTAGTATCACCTTCGTTGACACTGTTTTCACACGGCGGAATCTATTCTGACGTGGCAAACGTTTTCACAAAACTGTATTTCCACTAGTTTATTTTATTCTTATCACTTTTGTTTACACTGTTTTAAATGAGAAAATTTGTTCAACAACGTTTGTTTCAATCGGGGTGACTGACTTTCCGTGGCTTTGTTGTTGAGGAAAGTCGAGGTTGTTTTTGTTGACTCGGGTTGCTGCGGTCACACCAAGTGAGTCGACGGTAAAATTTGTTTTCAGCAGTTCTTCCAATCGTATCTGGGGCTGTTTCATGTTTAAGTGCCAATGTGGTGGTTGGGTGCTCGTATCCTGGGTCTGATCTTCCAAGGGGGCTCCATCCTAGTGTTGTGCGTGTTTTTATTCGTGTGGTATTATTATTTTCTTGCACTTCTCGTGGCACAATTTAGGTAGGCGTGATCTTGTTCTATTAATATCTTCGGGATGACGGGCTTTCCGTGGATTTGTTGTTGAGGAAGGTTGAGGTTACTTATTGTGTTGGCGGTGATGCGATATGTGTCACGGTGGATCCTTCATCAATAAGTGCGAGTGTTGAACACGTTTCTTGGTTTGGTGCACTGGGTACGATTGGTACGTTCTTCAGATGGACGTTCTGACCTCACAGTCTCACGATGTTTTCATTGTGTAGTAAGGTGTGATGTGGTAGATGGCATCCCTCTATGTCGCACCACTTTTTTGTCTTGCAGTCCTGTGTGTGGTGTTTGTCCAAGCATTTCCTGCATAAGTTGGCTGCATTAACTGTCTCCCACCGTAGGGTGACGCTTTTGGCCGCAAACTCTCGGCATTCTCTGGTGGGGTGGTTGCGGCTGCACTGGGCACAACTGCTCGTGGTTACTTGATGTTTCTGGTTCGGTCCGGGATATCTGAGTGGTGTTATTGCCTTGCGTTTGAGGGTGTACGGCGTCCTTCCTGAGTTGTTGTTTTGCTCTTGGTATCCTGCATAGACTTGGTCTCGGCGTGGGCGAGGTCTCGGACGGTCCACCATCCCGCTGTTTGGTATTGCGTTAGTTATCTCTTTCATAAAGGCAGCGAGTTGGGTGATGGTGGCAGGGGCGCGCTGTCCGCGGACTTCCATTAGCCAGGCTAGTCGTAGAGTGTTTGGTAGCTTGTCGGTAATGTCGCTCAGCAATGTGGGGTTGGTGAGGTAGCCATCGGTTTTCAGGATCCGGAGGGAGGCCACCAAATTTTGCACTGTCCCGGAGAAGTTTGCCAGGTCTTCCAGAGATACGTCAGGTGTGAGGTAGGGCAGCCTTTTTACTTTTTCGAGCATAAATTTGGCTATTGCTCCTGAGTTGCCGTACCGTTGCTCAAGTACGCTGAGGATCTCGGGCAGTTGAAAGGGATCCATCAGCAGGGGTGCTACGGACTCTCGCGCCTTGCCTTTGAGGGCGCGTTGCAGTCGGATGAGGTTTTCACTGGCGGTCATTTGGCAGGTGGAAGTGGACTGCATATATTGCGCCTTCCAGGTAGGCCACTCAAGCGGGTCCCCAGAAAATAGGGGCAGATCCTTTGCTGAAGACTGTCTGGCGATGAGAGCTGCCATCCTTGAGTCGTCTTCTAGTGTTCGAGGGGTGTCCTGGGATCTGGTGGAGCGGATGGCGTCGGCCATTATCGACGCTATTTGAGTCAGTGGGTCGGCGCCTTGTCGTAACCACTCTTGGGTATGCCGAGCTCTTTCTTCATTTGTAGGAGGTGGTGGAAAGAGCGGAGAGTCTAGGTTTGTCGGGAATGGCTGTGGTTGATACTCCATTGTGTTATGAGTTGGGTATTCTTGTCCTGATATGGTGATGTTAGCTGCTGGGCTCGGAGGTACATTTGAAGTTGCTTCAGGTGCGGTTAAGTTGAGCATGGGTTGGGTAGCAGTTTGGCGTGTTGCTGTGTTCATGGCTGATTGTAGTTCTGTGATTTGTTTATTTAGTTGTTCCTCCCGAACGCGCATTTCTCGGCGTAGCATTTGGAGAGAGTCTTCAGTTGATTCAGAAGGTGCATCGGGCTCTTGAGGGTTCTCAGTAACAGGTTGGGTTCGGTTTCGGCTGGTCTCGGATGATGTTGAGGCCTTGCGGCCGCTGCGAAGTGACGGCATCACCACCTTTAATTGAGACTGAAGACGTGTGTAGATCCGGCTCGAAGGACCAAATATACGAAACAATATTCCGTCCGTATAATACTGTAAATGCGTAGGTAGCTGGATACACCTTTATTAGTGTTTCAGTCTCGGTAGATAGAATTTAATGTCAAAATCAGAGAAGGATTGATTCCCAAGTCTGAGTCGACGGAAGGAATTTAAGACTGGAAAAAACTGAATTTAATACTGAATTAAAACACTTGAAAATATTTTTCTTGAGATTTGTAGACTTTGGAGATGGTTTCTTCAGGAGAGAAGTTTCTCTTTTGGGGTAGTTTTTTGAACTAACTTTGTATGGAATTCGGTTCTCTATTTATAGAACGTTTTCAAATCGAACCCTATTGGGGGAGTTTTCATCCCTTTCATGAAGGGTGAGTTGGTTAGGTATTTTTCCTCTTTACAATTAATTTGTTTAGAGGAAAATTATATTTTAATATTATACCTTTTACCAGGTCAGTTCAATTTACCCAAACCACCTCCTTCAGTCCCGTTTATTTATTTTATAATAAATTATACAAAGTTTCATATTGGGGTTGAAGCAAAATATCCTTGGTTTGAACATTCCCCAAGGAGTGAAAAACATATTTTGGTACAATTCTTTAAGATATTATGTTAGTAATTAATTATTTCTTGATATTGATATTTATTCTGTGGTTATATCTTCTAATATTTTCTTGTAAATTGGATCTGATGTCACCATAGGTGGTTGCGATAATCCTCGTTATCAGTTTTTGATAAGGGCGTCAATGAAGTATGTTGAGCTGTGATTGGTTGAAAACTCGGCGGCCATCATGGAATTCCTTTCGGGTGGTATGGAGGGGATTTCACGTAAATACTGGGTCGCTTTCATAGAGTGAGCCATTCCGAAGGCGGGAGGTCCCGAGTGAGGTGCTGGATGGTTATTTTCAGATGTATTTCAGATTCTGCTGTTATATTTCTATGTAATTGTCTTGATTAATCACATACAGCACATAATTTCATTAAGTAATTATGATTTGAAGATTTCCAATTGTGTCGGCGACACGGTATCGAGCGGTTTCGGGGTTTGAGTGTTTTTGTAATTTTTACGTAAATATGAATTCCTCTGAAAGATTCCTGAGGTCTGGATACGTATGATACAATACCACTTACCTGACATATAAGAAATATCTAATTCAAGTATATTGTTTCATCACTGTAAATCATCTAATGTTTGTTTCTATAATGAGGCCTCCACACGGGTAGGCCACCCAGTGAGGCCAACATTACTAAATTGTACTAAGAAATGTAAAATAACATACTAAAAATATGTATATATGATAAAATTTAAAAAAAAATTTCATTTACTTATAATCGTTAGAGCATAAGCAGAGGGTTTTAGTTCGGTTGTATCAGACACTAAGCGGCCATATTAGAGCATAAGCAGAGGGCTTTAGTTCGGTAGTTCGGTTGTACCAGACACTAAGCGACTATATTAGAGCATAAGCAGAGGGCTTTGTTCGGTTGTATCAGACACTAAGCGACCATATTAGAGCATAAGCAGAGGGCTTTAGTTCGGTAGTTCGGTTGTATCAGACACTAAGCGACTATATTAGAGCATAAGCAGAGGGCTTTAGTTCGGTTGTATCAGACACTAAGCGGCAATGTTGATTTTTTTTGGTTTTATGGATTCTTTCGTAATCATCTAACTAGCTAGGGCTTATAGCAATACCCTTTCATATTTCTAACTGACTAGTACTGCGGCTCATTTGGCCTTTTTATTTATTTATACTGGGTTTTTACAGACGATCTCACTTACGTGAGAACAATCCAGCTATAAAAACTCATTTAACATACAAATGCACATACAAAGACACATTTATTTTCATATACCTAAATAAAGATTAAAATATAAAACAAATAAAAATAAAAGTTCAAAACTAAAAATATATATGAAATACAAATATTACAGAAAAGTATTAGACGCAATTAATACATAATATAATCAGTGCAACATATTATTTAACAATAGCAATTTTTTTCTGAATCCATATAAATTATCAACAAAAATATCTACTTCAGCACACTCAATCTTATTATAAAGTCGACACATTTGGGTCAGAGGGCTAAAATAGGCGATATTATTTTTGAAAATATTCAGGTAAATAATGCTATGGTGTCTTAAGACTTAAACAATGGAAATTGGGGACATTTATTTCAATATTGCTAAGACATAATGTGGTATCAAGATGGCCGTGGATAATTTTATGCAAACATATTAGGTCAGTCAATTGCCTTCTTATTTTAAGTGTATTAATCTTAAAGTATTCACGACGTGCGTCGTATGATCTAAGATGGTAGAATTGGCCGACAGGAAGAATTGGCCGGCTTCTAGGTTTTCAGCACCAATGGTTAATTTAGTCGGTAGCCAGGAAGAATTGGCCAGCCTCTAGGTTTTCAGCATCAATGGCTAATTCAGTTGGTAGCCAGCAAGTATTCGTCAGCCTTTAGGTTGTCAGCATCTGTGGCTGGTTCTGTCGGTAGCCAGGAGGAATTCATCAGCCTCTAGGTTGTAAGAGCCGGCACACGGAGACGCCAGATAATTGTAATATCTTGATAAAGATGGTCAAGTAGCGGTCGGGCTTGGCTCAGCTATCCAGGACGGCAGTGTTGATTGTGGCAGGTGACGCAGCTATCAGTAAAAATCAGGAATGGTAATTCAAGTTATCAGGTGTTGCTTCGACGAGTTGTAAAAATTGAATGATAAATATATTGTTAGTGAAGTATTTATAATCTTCCACAGTTGTTTGTGCGACGACAGCTTGCAAAAATATGTTACAGTTTCTGTATCAATAATATTAGCCTGGTAACAAACAGCCTTTGTAAATATTTCGTTTTTAAAAATAGGGTCATCATACTCGCGGGTGTGCAATTGATATTAAATGCAACAATATTATGTTTCATATAGTGTTAAGTGGGTTTGACCCAGGGTACAAATAATAATAATTGTATAAACTTTGTCCGGTAGAACGCGCCAATCTAGGTTAGAATTAATCATCTAGAATGTTTATACTCAATAATCTCAGGTGTGAAAGTTCGCAATCAAGGTCGCGTGTCAGTATCATGATAGTTTCTTTTGTTTTAGGATGGTATCTCAATGTACATAAATAAAAGGCGGTGCATGGATTGATATTACATGTATTGGAAACCTTTTGGACATTTTGCTGATGAGCCCTAGCTCAACAGATTAACAGAATTATATAATTTTGACTTACCCCAAAGACCGACCAGTTTTTAACTATCTGTATCTAAACTACGGGAGCCGAACATCGCGTTTTCTAATGCCGAACACTGCTTTTCTTGATGGGAGAAGCGACGGAACGTCCCGCACACCCATTCGGCGGCGGACGTAACTCCGTAGAAGCGTGATCCGTCTTCTGGAAAGGTGGATATACTCCTCCTGGCCACATCCATAAAACTCCAGCTATCTATAAGCGCGTAGCCGTTCCTGGGGATGCTGCAACCCATACAAAGGGCTCTTTCTCGGCCCGTCGAACACGTGCGATGTCGGGATTCAAACTCCAGAAATCAAAAAAGAACGAAGTTCCCGCTTGACAGCCATGCATGGCACAAAATATAAATCGCGTATGATCCAATCCTACACAGGATTGACCGTTACTTTACGGATTCCCGTTCAATCGTATAACGGCGGTCGCGTGGTCCGTCCGTAACAACTTCCGTCCAGCGAGATCACTATTACCCACTTCGGGAATGGTTATTTTTCGGTCACAAAAACGTTTACCGCCGTGCCCGTAAGCAAAATCGCACTCATCGGCGACAAAAAATAAGGAATTACATTCCGTACAATTAATTATTCAAAAACGAAAAGCACTGCGACCATCGTCTGTACAGTCCACGAACCCACACGTTGACTGTCCAGCCAAGAAGTCATTTTTGTTTCCGCCCGGTTCAGATGTTAAATTTTAAATTATGATTCGAAATTTTACCAAAACCAATACCAGCGACAATCGCCCAGTTCCTAACTAGGTTAGAGAATCGGCGAGGATAAATGTGATGATGCAGAACAAATTAATGAATAAAATATTAAAACAAAAAGAGTCTAGCCCTGCATCATAACAATAGTCGACTTGGCCTGTAGCCTGGTAACAGAATGTTTTGATGCATAACTCGAGTATTATTGGCATTTTCAACTGGTAAATATTGTGATTTGGAAAAAAGGGGGTCATCAAACTTCAAAAAAGGAAACAAGGAAGAAATTAATAATTACAGTCCAATTACAATTCTGAACACGCTTTCAAAAATTCTCGAGAAACATATCAAAAACCACCTTTTAATTTTTCTTTACAAAAACAATATACTATCACCAAATCAATTTGGATTCAGGGAAAATATGAGCACCTCACATGCCATAGCCTCAGTAACAGACTTCCTCAAAACAAATATAGATCAGGGTAAAAAATGCCTTTGAATATTCCTAGATCTGGCAAAAGCGTTTGACACAATTCACCACCAAAACCTGTTCAATAAACTTAAATATTTCGGAATCACGGGAACAGAACTCAAATTAATTGAAAGCTATATGGAAAATCGCACCCAATATACCTCAATAGAAAACACATGTAGTGACAAGGAACAAGTATCCTACGGAGTACCACAAGGCAGCGTACTTGGCCCAATCCTATTCCTTATTTATATTAACGATTTATGTCACCTCCAAATAGACGGGGAAATTATAAGCTTTGCTGATGACACTGTGTTACTTTTTAAGGCCACTGACTGGAACACACTAATCACAAAAGCTGAAGTTGGCCTAAATATTACAAAAAATTGGCTTGACTCTAACTTATTAACTTTAAATATAGATAAGACTAAATTCATAACCTTTAGCATAAACTCGAGAGGCTAACCCTCCAAAAACATCTACCTTGAAATACATTCCTGTCACTCAGCGAGCACCCCATCCAATTTTCCTCCAATCACGCAAACCGAAAATATCAAATATCTTGGTATATACTTCGACCGTTATTTAAAATGGGACAGACATATTGAGTCGGTTAAAAGAAAGATAAACAAGACGATTTACTTTTTCAAAAACGTGAGAAATATACTAAACATATTTGATATAAAGAATATATACCTCGCAATAGCAAAATCTATAATGGAATACGGCATTATTGCCTGGGGCTATGCCAGTAAAAATACATAGACACACTGTATAAAGCTCAGAAATCCTTAATAAAAGTAATACTTAAAGTATCAATACTAACAACCACTTCAACCATATTAAAAAAATTCCCAGTGCTGAAGATTCAAAAATTATATTCAAAACAAATACTTACTTTCCTTTACAGGAACCTAAACACATTTAAAACTTCACAAACTTTTCGCAATACTAGAACAAGACATGCACACCAACTACTAATACCAACAACCAACACATCCTTTGGACAAAAACACTACAGATTCCAGGCCATAAAACTATACAATTCACTTCCAACACAATATAAAACATCTAATCTTACAGAATACAAAAAACACATATGGAACTGGCTACAATACTTTTAATATTTAATTTTTTATATTTCACTCTTTTTTCTGTTATAACTATGGAAAAATCGATTTTATATTTTAATTTTTATTGTTTCTCTGTGTAACCAACTCCACTGTATTGTTTTAGTATTATATAACTTTACAATTGAAAAAGTCCTCCACAACACAGGTGAACTCCTAGCGTGGAGGACAATATACTATACCATTGTAATACAAATATATTTAAGAATAAATAAATAAAAAATTAAAAAAAAACAAAAAAAAAGGTTGACAAGACTGTGTGCTTTCTGGCTTTTATAATAAGAAGGAGAAAGGACATTCTTTTTAAATGAAGTGTCAGGAAACCATTTAATTTCGGGCAAATTGAAATCACCCACGATAATAAACTGCGAATTGGAATTTGAATGCTTTAAATATAGATCCTGTAATTTTACGATCTGACTGCAATAATTATCAACAGTTACATTAGGAGGAATGTAGACGATACAAATAAAAATTAACGAGTTTGAATGAGTATTGGACTTGATCACGAGCCATAAATCTTCATTGTCACTTTCCCACTCAGTTTTTCTATAAACGAGAAGTTTTTAGGAACGGCGGCTAGAACTACACCACCTTCTCTAGGACTGGCGATCTCTTCTAAATACTATATATCTGTCATCAAACAATTCTTCACTGAATACCGTTGAGTTCAACCATGTTTCGGTAAAACAAATGATATCATAGTTATTAATTAAAATGTCATTACGTACACTGACAGTCTTGGTTTGAATACCCCTCACGTTTTGATCAAATATATTGAATGCGCCAATAGTAAGTAACTCATCATCTTTTTCTGTATGATTAGACGCCATAGTCGATGGTCGAGAGGTCCTTCAATAGCGCAGCCTTGTAGGCCGGGAAATCCTTACCTCCGGTGCGGTGGGCACGGTAAGGTGCGGGCTTTCCGAAACGGGCGCACGTGGCACAACTGGGTGCTACTGCAGCAGTGGGGCAGTACTCGCGTGCATGTCCTTTTACACCGCAGTGGGAACATTTCTTTGTATTTTTGCAGAACTTGTGCGAGTGTCCAACCATTTGGCAATTCAGACACACGACGAGTCCCACAAAGCCACGCACACCGCAAACGGTCCAGTCCACGAATACCCGTCCTTGTTGCACCAGCGCATGACGAATGTTAGCGGGCACCGAGTACACTCTGTGGTAAGACGGTCCGGTTCAAGCTCCAGCCATTTGACTTAATTTGCACTTTAATGCTCACTCATTAAAGTCTTGACTTACAGAGATTCCGGAAAGGGCCTTCTTTAGGAAGTTATCATCTGATAGCTCACGGGGCACGTTAAAAATATTATCCTACGGAGTCTCTTGGCTGGAAGCCAACCATAAAAACTCTATATAAAGTCTAAAAACAGTAAGAAAAGAAATAGAAAAGAATAGAACCTTCACAGAACTTGAATGAATCATGAATTCTTCAAATTCTCTGAAACATCCCATCCTAAGTGTTATTTAGTAATTAAGAAAACCAAGGGTACCTGGACGCGTATATATATATATATTTGTTATACCTTTCAGCTTGTCTTAGTGTTCCGCTGAGAAATAATTACATATACATCGATGACAACTTACGTGTGAAAGAGAAGGGCAGTCCATCCGACCATCGGAAGTCTCCCTCCGACGCCCTGTCCGAGGCGCCCACCCAGTAAGCGTTCTGTTCCCGATATCCAGGGCTGCAACAACCAATAAGGAAACATGTTATTTATTTTAAGTAATCATTTATATTTGTAATTAAGTAGGTACTACTTGACACACCCTGGCGAGAGATGCTCCTGCGGCGTCCGTATGCGAACTCGCCGCTTAAATAATATTACAAGGTCACAAAAAACTAGTCATGTGGAAATGGAAAAATTCATACTGTATTATTGAACTCCAAAAAATAAAATGTTCAGTAATTTAATCTTCTTCAGGAAAGTGTGACTCTAGTGTAACTACAATTTTACTTGGTAAAATAGATGTACCTACATTATCATTATTTATGTCCCATTAAAATATACTCTTGTATAAATAAATTACAAGGATATTGTTTATATATTTACAAAAACATTTACAAAATTTACAGATTATTAACATGATACAGCTATAAAATAATTTTTGGAACGTTTACAAATTTACAGTTTATTAACACGATATCGCTTTAAAATTAGTTTTAGAACATTTACAAATTTAACGATTATTAACATGATATAATTATAAAATTAGTTTTGGAACATTTACAAATTTACAGATTATTAACATGATATTGCCATACAATTAGCATTGGCAAGTGCGTAAGCACTAATGATCCAGTTTAACGTTCACAGAAAGTACAGTTTACGATTTATTTTTCAGTATGTAGAAATGCCAAACAAAAAAAAAATAAAAAAAGAGAAAAAATAAATTTGAAACATAAAGAATGGAATAAGATATAAAAAGAGAGAAAAATGAAAAAAATATTATGATTGTATTGAGTATATTATCATAATTAGTTATAATCGCGTGGGTACCGTACAAAAGGCGATTCCATGATTCATTTCATGCAGTTGCTTCTCGCTCTAATTTTATGTACAATTTATTCTTTTTCACAGAGTTTGCATCGTATGGGAAGTGAAACTTGCTCTCTCGAAATATTATATGCATAATTTAAATATCATTTCTTTATTTAAACAGCAAATATACATCTAGATATGCAATAATCCTTAACTGTATAGGTAATTATTTTTATAAAAAGAGAGATTAACATTCCCGAGTTGTAAAACCCTTAGAATTATTTGGAAATATCTAATATTAGCGGGAAATGTTGCTTGTGTCGTTATAGAGGACTTAGCCATATGAGGAAATGAACTGACGGCACCATGGTGGGACACAGACGCGATGTGTATTTTTGTGTTATGTTATTGATATTATTTTATAAGATTATTATCAATTGTCGTGTATTTAATTTTTTTATCTTCACAGGTGATCGTATTTAGGGAGGTGGTTTTGGGTACCGCCGTCCCGTGAACCATTTATTGCATAAACGATACCTCTGCCACATAGATCGCCACATTTGGAGATTTTGCAGGGGTCCCCGAGTTCATTGGGTGAGGTGTGTTCGGGTCTTGGCTAAAGATGACATAGGTGGAGTTAATGTAACAAACATTAAATCCCAATCCATGTGAGAATCCGTTAAACTAACACTAAATATTGTCCTAATAACCCAACTTTCATTTAGTCACTACGTTTATTGTTACAAATAGTAATAATTTGTAGGAATGAATATCTGAAAGTTCATAACAAGGTAAAAGTAATGTGAATAAACAACTTTGCGAACTTCATCTGAGAAGGTGATTTAATTCAGACGTTTACGTATTATTAACGACTACGTTTACGTATATTTTACTGAATGCCTATTAAATACGTTCAAGAGAACAATGTCCCCTTTGTAGTACGAGCAGCTTAAATTGTTGATTAAGTTTTAATTCGTGTCGCTAAATTTACAACACCGATTACACAAAAGGAAAGAAACTCATCACACGCAGGAAGATCAAACTGGGTCGTGTGCGTTCTACATTTCATATTGCGGGTGACGAAGACCAGGTATCTAGGGGTGGAATGTCACCAAGCGAATACATTCATGATTGCATTTGGATTGGATATAATTTGGAGAAACGTTAACGTTTCATGTAGACAGTGACCTTTCTCTAGTTATGGAGGCTAAGAGTGCAAAATTCATAAATGTCGGAATTAAACTGTAGATATTTACAAAAATTACATTTTATAACTGTACTAGTGGGCCCGGACAGACCTTGTCCTGCCACGGACCACCTTCTATGTAGATCGCATTTTATATAGACCTTATTTTATGTAGACCGCCTTTTATCTGTTGTCGTTGTTGTCGGATATTTATGCATTTGATGCACAATCTTGAAAGACATATACTTCAAGGCAATTGCGACAGAAAACACTTTCGATATACGTTTTACATTAGTTTTTTTATTCATCTCATCAAGTATAGTGAATAAAATGAAAATTCTTAATTGAAAATGGATAAAAATTGAATGTTATAAATGAGATAAATAAAGTTTGATTCATAAGTGTAAACAATATTGCTGTTTTCAATTATATTATGAATTTAAATTTAATGTGGTTCGGTTTGGTGAACAATATTTTTTTGTCGTCCGTCTTTTTCCAATATGAATAGATAAAACTTACACAACTGTCAGGAAGTAAGAGTTTCACAGATGCACTCATAGAGGGCAGTGCATACAGCTTGCTTGGAAATCCGCAAGATGGCAGCTAGTAGCCAGTAGTCGCCAGGACCAGTTAGAATGCTCCCAGACAAACTTGGGGTTTTCAGATCTCATTTAGCCAGCTCCTAGTTAGGTCGACTATCGCGTCTCCATTGTAATACGAGAAATTTTAATAAACACAAAGAACCTATTATTTAAATTCTCCTTCCACGACGAGTTGTAGAACTGTTTGTGGGAACACAACAACAACTATTATTAGATTTTTTTTAAATTTTAGCCGGCCTCTCTTGACCCATCAACTAATACCGCAGTGGGAGGGATCGATTCATACGTCATCACTCCTGGAAACATTGTCCCCCGGATTCCTACCCACCCCTCATACCTTTTCTTCCCAGAACTTTCTTTATCTCCTTTCCCTAAAATATCCTCCACGCATTCTTATCAATCTAAAATTGAATTAAACTTACACAGACACTCTCCTTTACATAAATATATAAATAATGCATAGTTAAAATTATTTATATCGGTTGCTGTCAAAATTAATTTAACCAAAGATTTTCAATAATGTTTGACAAACGTCCCATTCTACAAAATTCATCCGTTCGCATCTGTCGATTGCAAGAGAAAATTCGTTTTTAATGATATTAAGAAGATAAACAAACCGAAAAATTCTATAGTTTAAACAAAATGAATGTACTTTGCGGTGATTTAGTGAAAACCACTTTGCTCGCAATAAATGTTGAAACATTATTTATACTATTTCCGAATTTGAAAACCATTGTCAATTTTGATTGTATCCGATAAAAATGACATGTTTAAACAGTACTTTCGCCCGGATAGCTGAAGGTCATGAAATAATTGGTTTTACTGTTTGAAATAATTAGTATCACAAAACCGATAAAGATTTCGTGTCGTCGATAAAAAAATAACGTTCGATACAACATAAAGTTCGATACAACATAAAGTAAAGATCTCGTAGGGATTTGAAGGTCCCCAGATTGATGTGCTTATCGTATTGGTCCCAATTCGTCCATTACTCGAAAGTTGATTTGGCCATTAATAGAGGATGTTTTCCTCTCCGAAACATTAATGGGCGTGAAATGTTTGCGATCAGGAAACATGGAAAGGGAGGAGCCAATCTGATCTGAAGGGGAATAATCGATACGTTTAGCAATCCTTTTAATATTGGGCAAATGTCAATATATTTATTTAGCATATAAAACACTCAAACAAATGTAGCTATAAATTAGGAAACAGTAAAATACCGTCTACAAAAATTTACTAGTAATTGAATAGTAAACAGTAGACGTTTCATGCAAAAACATATGTTTCTAAATCTAAATCAACCCTAAAATCTGAAATTAGAAAATTTATTAAATAAGTACAATACCTATCTACTTAATGATATACTATATATTGTATGATTTTTTTTGTATTTCAAATAAGAAATTATGTAAATTGTATAAAGAGGTGTCACTATCTCAATGATAATTCTTTCTTCAAACTTTCTTCATTCAGATAGGTAGCACAATATTGAATAAACACGAATAAGAAAGTCAAAATAAACACGAAGATTTGAAAAGTTATCTTTTCTAATATATTAAAACGGTCACAATCTTTAACCAGAAATGGAACGTACAAACAAATTTACAGACAGACGAAATTCAAAACGGTCGAGTTAACTCAACACATAAACACGCTTCAAGGTTCACAGAAATCTTATTAATCCCAAAAGCAAACAAAACTATATTTCAAAAAGGACCACACTATATGGCCATTAAAGTATATAACAACCTTCCACGTAGCATCAAACAAATAACCGACATACTTAAATTTAAATCATCACTAAAAACATTTCTTTTAAACAAATGTCACTACACCTTAAATGAATACCTTACATAAATCAAATACCTTTGTTTTTTATTTACATACATTTGTCAACATGTAATTGTTGGGTTATGTAATAAAATGTGTATTTGTTGGGTTATCTGGAAGAAAGAGGATGTAACTTATAAGCTATACCCTTTGTACTCTGTATTTTTGTGCAATAAATATTTTTTTGAATTTAAAACCAACTCTGCTAAAAACCTAAGAAAAAATGTGGAAAACTTGATTGTTGGGAAAAGGATAATTATTATTCGATATCAATATAACATGTTGTTTGATACAATAGTTAATGTGAAGAGTGAGTATATTTGGATAGGGGTTATTACTTTTAAAATATCAATATTTAGATGGATAATTAAAAAATATTTTGGTCCGGTTTTTAAAAACCATACGAGTTGTTCATTTTACAATTCTAGTTTTGTATTTTACATGATATTCTTGATATACTGTTAGAAATAGGACAGTCACCGTTGAGTACTAACAATTTATTTTTTTTAGAAATTATTGAGTGTGATTTTTTTTTTTTTGATATCATGGATTCTTTCGTAATCCTCTAACTAGCCAGGGCTTACAACAATACCCTTTTATGTGTCTAATTAACTAGTACTTCGGCTCTTTGGCCATATCGCTATTACTATTACTGTTACCATTTGATGGTTCTATTTACTTGACTGATTTAAAAAAAAAAAACCACACAAGTAATAAGTTTTAAAATTCAAATTTGATAAATTGGAAAGATAATAGTGACCGCATTCTTACAAAATGAACTGCTTCCAAGTAAAATATTCAAATTCGAGTTTTCAGAAGCGCAGGGACGTAACAAGATGAGTACAAGTAACTCGTTACACGTAACACGGCGAACTTTCCACTTATCCGCTTTCCGGAGTCGGAAAATCATTCACAGCGCTTCTCCGCGGGCTATTCCAGACAGCCAACTTCCACTTGCGGAAGAAAAGGTACGAAGTGATTGAACTTTCTGTGGTACAAGCATGCAACCAACGCGGGAAGTAAGCTCGAAGCACCTTCTTGTTCCGCCCCGATATTACCCGACCTGAGCTTTCAACTTTTTATTACATTGTACAATATTTACAACTACTATATTTTGGCTAACGGAGCTCATTATCAAATGAGAATTCAGAATTACAACTTCTTTTGCAATTCAAGTAAAAAAACACGACCTCGGAAAGAGCTATCCTCTCATGTATGCATGGGTGTGCTTTCAAATGTCACGCTAAATTGAATAAATTTTCGTTTGTATTCCCACCGGTTGTCACATAAATATTTTGTGACAAGTGCAACTCTTGCCTATTTGGGTTATTTTGTCTATGGTGTTTTTTTTTAAGTTTGGCAATATTTTTTGAGGAAGAAAAGATAGTTTTGTTTATGGTCACTTCCTCCCCGGTCAGCTTGGGCTGGCTGCACGCGGATTTGGTCACTCGCCATTTAAGGTGTTTTAATCTGAGTTAGTCATGTGATTAGAAGTTGTTCTTATCTTTTAAAAAGGGCGCGGGGTGTTTTTCCTAACACGAATAGTTCGTGTAGGTTTTTATTTTTAGTGGAGGTTATGGAACCCCGCTTTTTTTCGGTGATGGCCGGTCCTCATGTTTGTAGTTCTTGTGTTTTGGACTTGAAACGGTAAATAGATTGGTCCTAGCTGTGACTAGAAGATTATGGCTGTATAACCCCGCGTCGCGAAGTAACGGATTGCTGTTCCCGAAGTCCGTAAGACGAGTCTGGTTGGATTCCACGTGCTACTCGGATGAAGATCCTACAGGCGCTCGTTGAAGGAGTTGCGCCTTCTTGTCTCCCTAAGTGAAGGATGACCTTGCTTCCTTGGATTCCACGTGCTACTCGGATGAAGATTCTAAAGGCGCTCGTTGAAGGAGTTGCGCCCTCCCGTCTCCCCTAAGTGAAGGATGTCCTGGCTTCCCTGGTTTCCACGCCGTCCCCGGTAGATCCGTGGTTCCGTCGCGAGTCCGTTCCCCTCTACCGGAGTCAAGTTTTCGTTCACCATCCGTTGTTTTTCCTACGATTCTCGGCCACGTAAAGTTAGCTTAGTTTGATTCAGGAGTCCATCTGGTATGTGTATACTTTTATTCCTTTTGTTACATTGGTATTCTTTGAAGCCCATGTTGTTGTTCTTTTGATGGTTTCATTATAGTTTTGATTAAGTACTTCCTCTTTCATTTCTGATTTCCCACCTTACTTGACAGAAAATTAATCCCACAATCATGAGATTGAGATCTCTGCTCTGCCGTTTTTGAACCCTCTACTTGATCCTGAAGATCTAACTATTACATATAAACATTGGAATGTTCCACCATTACATTAGCGCCTATCGTGGGGGCGTGAATAATGGCGCATAATGTTTAATTTCTTTCAATCGTCCTACTTTTTAATATACCTTTTACACCGTTTTTACATTAATTTATTAATTAATTCATTACTTTAATTGTGAAAAAACAGTACGATAAATTACGTTATTATTGTTGCGTACTGTAAAATTGTTATTAACAACATATCAAAATCTTGATTCGAGGTAAAAATAAATCCGTAAGTGTCATGTTCGTGGCTCCGTACTTTGCTGAAGAATTATGATAACTTCAGTTACTCCTGACTACCGTGTCAACCTTTCCGTGTCGCAAAGAAATGAAGACGTGTCGATTACGTAGAGTGTATTTACTGACAAAATAATATCAACCATAAAAATCCGTTATCTGCTACGAGTTTGGCCTGCGTTGAACTCCAATATTGTGTTATATAATTTAGTCCAAACTTCAACTCCTTCTGTTGATCTCGCTGCTCCATCAGCAGTGTTGGGAAATTCCATCAACCGGGTGATCAGCCGCTGGTCGTCACCCCAAGAATTTTATAAACTGCCGCGCTGTCTTAATGGTAAAAGTCAAAAATAAAATAAGTGGGAAAAAGTTTAAAATTGTTTCATTATGATATAATTCCATCACGAATTGTAAGTATCAAAAATAGGAATATAGGCTTCTCGAGTTCGATGAATTGTAGCAATACGCGTTTACTGATTTCTTCAAATCCATATATATTATCGTAGTGAAGATGCAAAACCTCAAATTCCATCGTCCAGTGGGACATATTTGCACCTAAAATTCATACTTTATCGATCGTCCATGCTAGACCGCCTGATTATGTTTTTTATTTTTATTTTCAGTCATTTTCGTCGATCTCTCATCCCATAGAATTTAAAGATTATCAACATTATCTTCAATTAATTCCATTGTTTGGGCTATCTTAGAAAGTTCTACCCGAATATATTTGTAACCTAGATAGTATCACGAATATACCTTTCCGACTTTTATTTATATAGGAAATCTAATGATTATTCGACAAGTCTAAAATTAAAGAAAGTTTCTTGGTTCGATCCCCAGTTGCAACCGTTTTGTTTCATGTTTCGTTTAGATTTTTTAATTTTAGGGAAATCAACAGTTTACAATATGGTTGGTTTAGACAGGTGTAATTTACTCAACGGATTATGGTTATAGATTTCCTCATTATAATATTACATTGTGTACTTAACAATAAAACAGTAAAGGTATAATATTTATACTAATAAAATAATAAATCAATGGACTCGTTTGTCCTGCACACAATAATTTCGGATCATTATACCGCAGCTCTAGGCCTAAGAAATAATCCTTTCACCCCTGCTAAAAATAAATATATTTCAAGAATAAAGTGGCAAAACGTACTAGATCATACTGACAATGACCAAGAAATGCAAGAATTTATCACAAAATTATAATACTAGATAATTAACAACACTTTCAACAAAGTTATTCCGAACAAATAATATAAACTCATGCCATGGATCTCCCCTGGCCTCCTCAAATCTATCGACAGACGCAACCAACTTCACAAAAATGCTAAAAGACAACCAGAGAATATTTTAGTACAAGAAAAGAAATAAAGGAACTTGCGTAAAAAACTAATTAAATCTACAAAAGAAAATTTCTCCAAAAAACATTTGTACGAAAACGCCTTAACTCCAAAACGTTTCTGGGAAATATTTAGAAACATTACTAAAACAAAAAACAATCGTTAAGCATTAAAAACGCAAATATTCTAACCCCAAAAGAATGGCTAATTTTGCTTGCTACTATTTCACGTCAGTGGGAGCTTCACTCGCGAACAAAATACTCGACAAATGTAATAAAACTGAATCTGAACTAGCCAGCGTACCCTCAACTGTTCTTAATCTTAAAGCAGACGAGATAAAGTAGTCATAAAAATTATAGATGAACTCAAGACATCGAATGCTTGTGGGCCAGACAAAGTTTTCTCAAATCTTCTGGAAGTGTTAAAATCGCTTATAGCAAGTCCGACTGCATTCATCTGCAATCTTAGTTTCAAGTCAGGCATATTCCTATACTACTTAAAACACTCAATGGTTATATTGATTCATAAAAATGAAAATAAATCGGATGTACACAATTATTGACCAATATCTATACTCAATTCATTTTCAAAAATATTGAAAAAATCGTAAAACATCGACCTAGAAAGTGATAAGATCTTATAAAAAAAACAGATCGGTTTTCCAGCAGGTTTAGGGAAAGAAAATACTATTGATAAGTTGACTGATATTATTTCCTGTAATATTGACCGCCATCTCCCATAAAAAAAACTATAGGCCGTAGGTATTCAGGGACATCTATATAAATGGATGGGTAGTTACTTAGCTAACAAATACCAAACGGTTGAAATTAATGACACTGCTAGCGATCCTGCCCTTGTAGAATTTGGTGTACCCCAAGGGAGTACCTTAGGACCACTTTTGATCAGAATTTATATAAACGATCTTTGTAACAGCATTTTTTTTCCAGACACATTATAAGATTTGCAGATGATTGTCTTAATATTTGAAGTAAAAACCTGGAATGATGTACACTGCAAAAGAAGGTGGTATAAAACAGCTAAAACTTTGGTTAGACTATAATCTGTTGACTCTTAACTCGGAAAAAAACGGAATTCATACGTTCATTATATCGTTAATAGTGTTTTAAAATGTGTTATTACTTGGTGTGTTGATAGGGCAGCGCAATTCCTACCAAATTACAAGTCTCTGTAGAACAGAAAGAGGATAGAATGTCTTTCACTGCCCCAATTACAGTGACACAACCTACCACAAAAAAACTTAGATAATAATAATATGGACTATAATATGCGATGCCTATGAACCACATACATATGAATATTAATAGACTAGAATCTAAAGGTGAGGGGTAAAATCAACTGTTGGAGAACGCGGAGGGAAAAGCTGACTGTGATTCATCAATAAATCAATTTGACAGTATATAGGCATCTCGCATTATAATATCACCATTTAGTTCTTATAAATAAAATCTGCTTTTGAATGAATAGACATTTTTACATGGGAGCGCAAATTACTCGCCACGTTATGAACAAATGTGCGAAGTCCAAATTCGCCAAAGTAAATTTATTCTATTTTCAGAGTCAAATATTTTGTTGACGTATTTAGTTAAGACACTTTTATAAATGGTTCATAATTTACTTCCCAGTAAACAAAGATTAGCACACTTGAGAATCGCTACATTCGACCAATGTTGGAGGGTTGGCACAACCGCTCTGTTCCTATTAATAATAAAATAATGAAATCTTTAAGAAAGTATATAACATTTCACTTTTAAGAAGATAATAGAAGTGTAAAACAACTAAAAAAACAAATGAAATTATATGCACACAGCTTTTACCAGCGATTCCTAAGAGTATTTGGAGTAAAAATTTGGACATCATTTTGCCGTCCGATGACACTTTTTCAATTAAAAACAAAAAACATGATTTTCTATCACACATCGCCACTCGATATAACCTAGCGCATTACGTGATATGCACTCCTTCTCGTTCCAGCAGTACCGTACATACGAAACAAGCGCGTACCTAACACGTGGTCCGTTGCGACGTGTAATAGTATGATCCAAAGATAATATATGATCGGTGTGGCGACGTGCGATAGAAAAATATAATATTTTTAATTTTAATAGATGAAAAAATATCATCGGACAGCAAAATGACACACACATTTTTCATTCCATTCTCACTGTATCTACATTTTACTTCCAACCATACCAATTTTTCACAATTGATAACCAACCATTTATCCTATATTAAGTGTTGTTTATGAGTTGTGTAAAATTCAAAACTCGTTTAGTAATAACGCCATTAAAGTAGAATAAATTTAAAAATTATTGGTTTATTATCCTTTATTAATACGACGGAATTCCAGCAAGAAATAAGAGATGAAAAAATACAATGATACGATTATGTATTTTATCAAAGCGCAAAAGGCGAAGGCACATACCTGATTCTTATGCAAACGGCTTTGTGTTTTGCGTCCAGATGTATCAAGATGTGATAGTATATGTTTCTACAACTGATCCATATTATACGATGTGAATAACCTTAAAATAAAGTAAAATAATGCTTATATATGGAATGTAATACGACAAATGGGTTTGTTCTCTTTTTCACATCTATTTTTACAAGTTTTCATAGCACAAGCCACCATTTTGCCATCTTACAAGGCAAGCATTTTGATCTGAATTTGTTTTTCAATGTTTTTTATTAAAAATATTAACTAATTTCCATTAATCCATTTCTATTTGGTAGTAATTCAGGACAGTCAGTAATGTTTTTACGATTGTATAAAGCAATGGTCTACGGATAATCAATGTAGCAATTTGTTAATATTATCTCCTTTAATGATTTATATTTATTTATTTTTTAATTTCACGCCCAGCTGGGCATTTACATGTTTTTTTTAACACAAAGACAAATGGGCATTGCATCACAAAAATAAAAAACTCATGAATTCAAGATGGGAAAAAAATTGATTAGGAATGGTACAATATATACATAAATGAAATAAGTCGAAAAAGCCGATATAACCTATATTTACTGACTGATAATTACTGTGACTGTGACTAACCCAAATTCTGTATACGGCGAATCCAGTATACAATTATTGTGATTCCGTGCTGGATTTATCGCAATAATACGGCAGATATTGCCTCCGGGGGCGAATGAACACTGTTGACTTGTACTACTAATCAAAATTATTCCAATGAATTGAACATTCTTACTAATTATGTTAAGAAATTTATTTTGTTTGGAAAAACCTTTTGCTTCTAAAATAATAAATTAATTTAAAAAATAACGTTACCTTGTTACCGCAGAGTGTCCGCAGAGTGTACGCAGTTGCAGTTCATCCACACGGTTGGCAAATGGCAAATAGTGCCAAGTGCGGCCGTCACGGGTGAACATTAGTCAACAATAACCCGAATACCCCATTGTTATCTAGGGCTAATCTCCGGCATAACCAGAGTGGAAAACAACATTCATTCCGTTGCCATTGTTTGGCGCTATTTACAAAGAAGCTGGGGGTGATAATACAGATCATTAAAACCTCGTTACTCGTTATGCCCTCCGCCTCCGCCAGCGAGGATCCATTGCCGTTCTTTAAAAACCTTTGTTTAGGGCATTAAGTTCTCGATTTTACCATTTTTAAATAACAATTTGAAATTGAATTATGATTTTCAATTTTTCTCTGTTTTACTCGCGTATTTTATTATTAATGGAAGTACCTACGTGACCCGGTCATAAAACGAGAAGAGGTCATGTCATGAACAATAATAATCTTTTACTCGCAGATTTCATTATTAAAGGAAGTACGTGACCCGGTCATAAAGCGAGAAGAGGTGATGTCATGAACAATAATACTTAAATATATGTATTTAATGAATCCATTTATACTACTAAGCAGTCAATTCAAAGCTGATTTCCTATTTTAAAATACTTCCAGATACTTACTTTGTTTATGCCTACTTTTACTTTTTCTCGCTTCTCCGTTATTTTTATTTTGTTTTTTTTTTTCTTTTTGATAATCTTTAAAAAGATATTTGTAAACATCTGTAAGCTATAAATATTGCGCATTTTCACTCATTTTTCTAATTAACACATTTCCCCCCATTAAATTCATTTTATAACTATTTGTAAATGTTTATCCGCTGATAATATAATTCTGTGGGAAATGGTTAGGATGCAGATGAATTTTTCAGTGAATGTTTTATATATTACACTGTATTGTTAGTTAATATCTGTAGGTTTCTGTGTTTTTTTCCAAATAGAACATCAAAATTTACCCAAAATATAGTTTTAAAAATTGTTTTTTTTAAATTTTATTATGTTTTTACAATTTTTAATTGATTGTAGAAAAATGCTTTTAAAATAATATAATACATCGAAAGTAAATTAAATTTCTCATTTTATTCCTTTAATTGTATTTTTTCCCAGTTCTCTAAAACATTTCCCGAATTCTAGTGGTCCCAGTTCAACTCATGGAAAACTTTATAAAAAACAAAGAGCCAATTTAGGTAGGTACCTACCAATGTAAGAAAACATCCAAGTTAGTTTATAAAAGCGCGGGTTGCTTGGGAAGGGAGAGTTTGTGAAAGCAGAGCAGCGTTCTGACTTCTTTATTCAAAAGATGGTTAAACTATTTGCCATCAATCATGCACATGTTCGGGAGGGAGAAATAAGAAAGAAGGCGGAATCTACCAAATAAAGCTATAGTACCTGCTATCTGCTATCGGCCACCCGTGCGAGGAGCTTGTCGGCATCTTCGGAAACGTCTCAACTACCCTCCGATACTGAAGTGTTAATTCTTAACACGAGCTGGTCGATAGCCCGGAGGTTAGGACGCTTGGTTAATTGGTTAGTGTTAAGATATGTACCGATATGTTCAAGAAAAATAAGGTTAAATTAAACAAACACTTGTTCCACTTATTTATTTAAATTTACCAACTAGTTTCTCTTAGCTAAAGCTTTATCAGGGTAATAACAAAAATATATAGAGTGAGCGCTTAGGTAAAGTTTTCACATTTATGTGAGAATATGTAGAGTGGGCTTGTATACTTAGGTAAAGAGTTCACATTTATGTAAGAATATATAGAGTGGGCTTGTATACTTAGGTAAAGAGTTCATATTTATGTAAGAATATATAGAGTGGGCTTGTATACTTAGGTAAAGAGTTCATATTTATGTAAGAATATCTCTGTATCTCTGTTACCCCGATGAAGCATAAGCCAAGCGAAACCGATTGATAAATTAAAATAAATTATTGATTTGGTGTTTGTTACTATTGACGCATTTATATAAATCTCCCTTTAACATATGTTCCTGCATTCCTCCACACTGTCAGACCTGTTACCCTGTCTGACAGTGTGGAGTATCTACATTCAGTGACATTGCAACAATTCGTTTATACATGACCAATTGACCAGTGTGTGAAGACTACCGGCGCAGTGAACATGTTCCTTTAATGTGTTTAATTTGAGTAATTATTAAAGCTTGTGGAGTGATAACCAGCATTGTCCCTTAAAGCCATAATATCAATCGAAAAGACCAACGGTCAGAAACCTTTTCCAATTGCAACTATTAACCACAGCCACACCAACTGATTCGCATACAATATCGATTACAGTCCACAGTAAAACCACAAACTGATTCGCGTACAATATTAATTACAGTCCACAATAAAACCACAAACTGACTCGTATACAATATTGATTACAGTCCACAATAAAACCACAAACTGATTCGCATACAATATTGATTACAGTCCACAATAAAACCACAAACTGATTCGCATACAATATTTGCGACTATAGTTTCGTTAAATAATATGTCAAATCAGAATGTGCTGGCTTTCTACGAAAACAGAAAAATAAGGATTGAAGCTCGGGTGGAACCGGGTAGTAACTAAAAAAATTAAAAATATTTTAACACTTCGAATCTTTTTACTAATATGGAGATTTAAAAAATACCTGATTGTTTTCTCTCATCCGAGTAGGTGAATCGACTCCCATGAGTGGTTTGATTGAAAGTTTCTTACAAGTTATATTGCTATTGGCTTGTTTGCTCCTCTTCCCTCGTAGTATGTATTCTATTCACTATATATATTTGGGAACTTGATATAAACTTACCAACAGGGTCGGTCTTAAATCTATTAACGTAGATTTTTTCTACCCAAGTGGAATGATTTCTTAAAAAAATATTATTTTTAGTTTATTAGAATTGACTTAAAAGACTTTACCTAACCTAACCTCATTGTAATATTTAATCATTTATGAACAACTCTGAATGAAAATTTTAAAGATAAAAAAAACGCATAAATTAAATAGGTAACTGTGTGCAACTGGAACTCAAACTCAGATCCTCTAGTCTTTTACTCGGACTGTTTCTCTACTGAGCTATTGTCACCTAATTATATTCCGTCATTTTTATCGATCACATTAAGACACCATCTATGTTATAAAAATATTCGGATAGATCTTTTCAATTAGAAACAAACAGTTCCAATTCTGCAATGTGTCAAAATCAACTGATTTGTGATACCACGCACACGTTACTAGAGCCTCACAAACGTTGATAGAGCCTCACACACCTTGATAGAGCCACCCTAGAGCCTTATATACCTCGATAGAGCCACGTTAGAGTTTCAAACTTATTTTTCGAGCCACGATAGAGCCTCACACACCTTGCTAGAGCCTCACACATATTTCTTGAGCCACGATAGAGCCTCATACACCTTTCTAGAGTCACAGTAGAACCTCAAACACCTTGCTAGAGCCTCGCACACATTTCTAGAGCCACGATAGAGCTTAACACACCTTTCTAGAGTCACAATAGAGCCTCACACACCTTGCTAGAGCCTCGCACACATTTCTAGAGCCACGATAGAGCTTAACACACCTTTCTAGAGTCACAATAGAGCCTCACACACCTTGCTAGAGCCTCACACATATTTCTTGAGCCACGATAGAGCCTCATACACCTTTCTAGAGTCACAGTAGAACCTCAAACACCTTTCTAGAGCCACGCTAGAGCCTCACACACATTTCTAGAGCCATGATAAAGCATCATACACCACATTTCTAGAGCCACGATAGAGCTTAACACACCTTTCTAGAGTCACAATAGAGCCTCACACACCTTGCTAGAGCCTCGCACACATTTCTAGAGCCACGATAAAGCCTCATACACCTTGCTAGAGCCACATTGCCGTGTTCAGTGGAACAATAAGTTAATTTTGGACAATGTTTATATACGCGTTTTCAAATTACATTAATAATTAACAATAATTACAGTCTAATACAAAAAAGTACGGGATTAAATTAAATTTGTGCAATGGTTTATCATCGACCAATGCATGATATTTTCAGTAGCCGAAATATCACTCATTAAAAAGTTTTATTGAATACTTAAAAAATAATACGTGTTAATTCTGAATTTGAAATGTGAGCTCGACAAAAATGACGTAAAAAAATTAGATCAACGACAGAGTGAGACGGAGATCCTGAGTTTGATTCCCAGATGCGTCCGTTACCTTTTTGTATTATCAATGACCGAGTGAGACGGAGATCCTGGGTTTGATTCCCAGATACGTCCGTTACCTTTTTGTATTATCAATGACCGAGTGAGACGGAGATCCTGAGTTTGATTCCCAGATGCGTCCGTTACCTTTTTGTATTATCAATGACCGAGTGAGATGGAGATCCTGGGTTTGATTCCCAGATGCGTCTGTTACCTTTTTGTATTATCAATGACCAAGTGAGACGGAGATCCTGGGTTTGATTCCCAGATGCGTCCGTTACCTTTTTGTATTATCAATGACCGAGTGAGACGGAGATCCTGGGTTTGATTCCCAGATGCGTCCGTTACCTTTTTGTATTATCAATGACCGAGTGAGACGGAGATCCTGGGTTTGATTCCCAGATGCGTCCGTTACCTTTTTGTATTAGCTGTGTCTTTTTCGGTTTAATATTTCGTTTAGATTTATTAGTTTTATCGACTTCTTCAATGATTAAATAATATCTATTTATTTTACTGATTTCCATGGGAATATTATTATACCTAAGTGTTTGATTTCACGTGGTTTGTAAATTATTGTTGTGTAATCGTTTTACATTTTTCAACGTGTTTCCATTTATTTTTTCAATTAAATAATTTCATTGTTTGTGTATTATGCTGGGTTGTGCTCCTCCTTCTTTAGCCAACGTTTTGGGCAGCATTACAGTGTCCATAATCTGGGCAGGTTTTATTTTTCTTTTATAAACCTACCTTTGACATGTCTTTCTTCATTTTAATTAATTAATATAATATATTCATCGTACGTAATATAATGTCACATTATAGTTCTTACATTTATACCCATGTTTTCTTTGATGAAAGCAAATAATGCAGTCATTTTGCTTTTTCCTGATTACTATTCTGGCATTATGCTCTGGTGCCCCGGGGAGAAGTGTTGTCATTTATCGTCATTATCGGGATTATCGTCATTGGAGAAATCGAGTGATGTACCGGGAACCCAGAATCGTTAATAGGAGTACATTTTCTCAACCCTAGAGATGGCCTGACTCTATGTTTAAGTTACCTGCTTTTATGTTTACGTACTGAATAATGATTCTGAACATTTTATGTCTTTGACATTTTAAATTAAACACTTTCAAATTATTATGTAAGCATTAATAAAAACCTTTAAGCTAACTTCACAAGAGAATTATTATAAAAGCATTAATATAAACCTTTAAGCTAACTTCACAAGAGAATAAATCACAAAACGAGTTTACAGCTATTGTTGTTTACAGCTTATCAAAGTATCAACTGTAAAAAATGTTTTAAAAACATTTGTTTTATTTTAGTTGTTTCTTTGACTTGACGTGATTTCTTTACCTAGTTTCGTTGACTTGGCGTGATCTGTATACCTAGTTTATTTAGTTGTTTCGTTGACTTGACGTGATCTGTTTACCTAGTTTATTTAATTGTTTCGTTGACTTGACGTGATTTCTTTACCTAGTTTCGTTGACTTGACGTGATCTGTATACCTAATTTATTTAGTTGTTTCGTTGACTTGACGTGATCTGTTTACCTAGTTTATTTAATTGTTTCGTTGACTTGACGTGATTTCTTTACCTAGTTTCGTTGACTTGACGTGATCTGTATACCTAATTTATTTAGTTGTTTCGTTTACTTGACGTGATCTGTTTACCTAGTTTATTTAATTGTTTCGTCGACTTGACGTGATTTCTTTACCTAGTTTCGTTGACTTGACGTGATCTGTTTATCTAGTTTATTTAATTGTTTCGTTGACTTTACGTGATTTCTTTACCTAGTTTCGTTGACTTAACGTGATCTGTTTACCTAGTTTATTTAATTGTTTCGTTGACTTGACGTGATTTCTTTACCTAGTTTCGTTGACTTGACGTGATCTGTTTATCTAGTTTATTTAATTGTTTCGTTGACTTTACGTGATTTCTTTACCTAGTTTCGTTGACTTGACGTGATCTGTATACCTAGTTTATTTAGTTGTTTTGTTGACTTGACGTGATCTGTTTACCTAGTTTATTTAGTTGTTTCGTTGACTTGACGTGATTTCTTTACCTAGTTTCGTTGACTTGGCGTGATCTGTATACCTAATTTATTTAGTTGTTTCGTTGACTTGACGTGATCTGTTTACCTAGTTTATTTAATTGTTTCGTTGACTTGACGTGATTTCTTTACCTAGTTTCGTTGACTTGACGTGATCTGTATACCTAATTTATTTAGTTGTTTCGTTGACTTGACGTGATCTGTTTACCTAGTTTATTTAATTGTTTCGTTGACTTGACGTGATTTCTTTACCTAGTTTCGTTGACTTGACGTGATCTGTATACCTAGTTTATTTAGTTGTTTCGTTGACTTGACGTGATCTGTTTACCTAGTTTATTTAATTGTTTCGTTGACTTGACGTGATTTCTTTACCTAGTTTCGTTGACTTGACGTGATCTGTTTATCTAGTTTATTTAATTGTTTCGTTGACTTGACGTGATTTCTTTACCTAGTTTCGTTGACTTGACGTGATCTGTTTATCTAGTTTATTTAATTGTTTCGTTGACTTTACGTGATTTCTTTACCTAGTTTCGTTGACTTGACGTGATCTGTTTACCTAGTTTATTTAATTGTTTCGTTGACTTGACGTGATTTCTTTACCTAGTTTCGTTGACTTGACGTGATCTGTTTATCTAGTTTATTTAATTGTTTCGTTGACTTTACGTGATTTCTTTACCTAGTTTCGTTGACTTGACGTGATCTGTATACCTAGTTTATTTAGTTGTTTTGTTGACTTGACGTGATCTGTTTACCTAGTTTATTTAATTGTTTCGTTGACTTGACGTGATTTCTTTACCTAGTTTCGTTGACTTGACGTGATCTGTATACCTAGTTTATTTAGTTGTTTCGTTGACTTGACGTGATCTGTTTACCTAGTTTATTTAATTGTTTCGTTGACTTGACGTGATTTCTTTACCTAGTTTCGTTGACTTGACGTGATCTGTTTATCTAGTTTATTTAATTGTTTCGTTGACTTTACGTGATTTCTTTACCTAGTTTCGTTGACTTGACGTGATCTGTTTACCTAGTTTATTTAATTGTTTCGTTGACTTGACGTGATTTCTTTACCTAGTTTCGTTGACTTGACGTGATCTGTTTATCTAGTTTATTTAATTGTTTCGTTGACTTTACGTAATTTCTTTACCTAGTTTCGTTGACTTGACGTGATCTGTATACCTAGTTTATTTAGTTGTTTTGTTGACTTGACGTGATCTGTTTACCTAGTTTATTTAGTTGTTTCGTTGACTAGACGTGATCTGTTTCGTATAAAAACTCGTTATAAAAGCCATAACTGATTCAATTCAAATTAGTTACGAAAATACCAATGTCAAATCAATATTAAACCAGGTAAAATCTTCAATCTGTGTTGTTGTGACTTTGTTCTTCCTTCAAAATTTTTACATTTCAGCAGAACAAATAAATTTAACATTGTTGTTTGCAAATAAATAATTGTTAATCTTTATCGTGAATATATTTATTTTAGATATTTAAACGAATATTGTTTATAACGTATTTTGTTAAAACGCCTTTATGTAAACATTTTGTTAGTGTTAATAAATAACGTGGGGAGTATAAAGGTATAAAAAAAACTAAAATAAAATCATTTTGTTGATATTTTGTGCCTTGCAAAAAACTGACTTTCTTCTTACAAAAATGAAACTCCATTAAAAAGTATAAAATCGCGTTTTGGCAGAAACATTAAACAAACGGCGGGTCAATAAATAGTTGGCATTTCGGCCTATTTACCATTCTGCCAGAAGTCGAGCCAATCAGCAGAGTGAGCTGACTACTGGAGCCTACTGGAGGATGTGGAATTGTAGAGCGGCCCCATTCGTTACAATTCCGGGCTACGACCCATTTGGCCAACAGCTACTTGGCAAAGGCTCTGTTGGCAGAACACTTGACTGATGATAGAACCTTCACTTTTGATCATACATTTTATACGAAATCTACGAAAACAAAAACAAGGATTATGTAACTGTATGAAATTGCTTTAATTTAATAATTTAATAAAAATGTGAAAGTACTAACTTTTAACATATCATTTCTCTATATACTCGCAGCTCTATTCGATATTCAACTTATTTATTTACTTCACTAGTGCAGAAACCCGTGAAAAATCACGGGATTGTATAATTGTTGGATTTGATTAGCTGTATTGAAAGTATTTATTACATTATTATTAAAGTGCCTTTTATTTTATTTTGTGGATGTTCAGGCATAAATATTAAATTTTTTTCCGATCATTTTATATGAACTTAATTTGCCACATTATACAATAAAACCATATCCGAAAATGGGTTCGTAAGTAGGAGATTTTGCACTTTAAAGCAGTTTTCATAGGCCTTATACATTATATTTTTCTGGGCTTATAAAAAAGTTTATCTAAAAAATACTCGATTATTTCAAAGGTCAAGATGTATTCTACTCGCAGTATTTAATTAAAGCACCTGAAACATTTCTAGGCGACCAAATTTTTAAACCAAAAACACATGATTTTGCATTACTACGTAGTGCATCGCCTTAAAGAATTGAATTTTTCAAAATTATAGAGACAATTTTGGCAAATAATTTTTTTTTCAATCTCGGAAACAAATATTCTGATCTGGGTGATATATTTCATTTGAAAACTAATCAGTATAAATGTTGTATATTCTATCACTTTTATTCTTCTAGACACAAATAGACCTATGAACCCATATAACTTCTCCGCTTCTACTATTTTGTTTTATTGAATCTTTTAAATTCAATTTTTGTTGTTTGTTTTTGGGGTGTTATGCCGTGTTGCGCTAACTCCTTCTTTAGCCGACGGTAGATCCGAAGATGTGTGCACACATCTTCGGATCTACCGGATCTGCCCTGATGATGGACACTGAAACGCTATCCGAAACGTCGGCTAAAGAAGGAGTTAGCGCAACACGGCATAACACCCCAAAAACAAACAACAAAAATGCTTTTGGCCGTGAGAATCTAAAAACTTACCTTTTAAATTCAATTATATGCGTGAGGATTCATTTTTGCCATTTTGTTTACATTCTGCTTTATTGTATTAATTTTTAAGTGCTTACTCTGATACAAAATGCTTGTATATTTTTTTAAAGAAAAGCCCAATAGGGCGTGTAATAAACAAATAAATAAATATCTGTATGTTAAGGGTAATTATTTTAGAGGCAATTTTGGCAATCATTTGTACGTTAAGGGTAATTATTTTAGAAGCAACTTTGGCAATTATTTATATATTGAGTGAAATTATTTTACAGGCAACTTTGGCGATTATTTGCAGCTAAAGGGTTATTATTTTGGAGGCAACTTTGGCAATTATTTTTAAGTTAGGGTAATTATTTAAGAGGAAATTGCGGCAATTATTTTTAGATTAGGGGTAATTATTTTACAGGAGACTGTGGCAATTATTTTGTAGGTTAAGGGTAACTATTTAAAAAAATAAATTTACTTTAATCACTATATAAATATGATGAAACAGAAAATTAAAGAAATATTTTTAATGAGCTTAAATTTGAATTACACATGACATATTTATATTTGAACACAAATTTATAATATACTAGTGGATCCGAGCCTCGTAATATACGAGCCTCCGACTTCTTCCACCATCCACTACTGTATACCACAATGTTACTGTTAAAGAACTACATTACATCGACTTTAATTCAACTCCGTATCTCATTCCAGTGCAGAGATATTGCGTTAAGACTTCATCTACCATTTAAACATCTCCAAATACTCGTGGCACTAATAACAATAAACTTTTAAATTTTCAGCGATATCGGTCGACTACTTTTCGAGTTTTTCGAGCACAAACATACGCAGGTTGAATAGAAACCAGTTAGAATTTAATTAAACCATTTAAAATACATTTAATAATATAAGACGTTGTGTTGCCACAGACCGCCTTCTATGTATGGAAGTAAATATTTGTAGCTGTATGTATTTTTGAATGAGAAATCTGAAAAAAAATTTGATCTCGACAACAGCGTCACATATCGGGTCCAAAACTAGCGTTTCGCTTTGCGTTTGCGTTTTCTAACATTCACAAAATTTCATTGAAACTGGTTCGGTGGTTTCGGAGATTAGCGTGTACGAACACAGGACGCCTGATTTTTATATATTAAGATTTGAAAATTTAAATTTGCCATGCTCTTTGGTATTCTAAATTGTCGACAGATCAGTTTCAATTTTGAAAACGCATTCAAATAATTATCTGTGAAAAGAATTGTACTGTCGGTCGGTACCTATTTTGTCGCGTGTCTAAATTATCTGATTCAATATGCCGAGTTCTACGGCACATTGAGTTGGAATTATCTGATTCAATATGCCGAGTTCTACGGCACATTGAGTTGGAATTATCTGATTCAATATACCGAGTTCTACGGCACATTGAGTTGGAATTATCTGATTCAATATGCCGAGTTCTACGGCACATTGAGTTGGAATTATCTGATTCAATATGCCGAGTTCTACGGCACATTGAGTTGGAATTATCTGATTAAATGTGCCGAGTTCTACGGCACATTGAGTTGGAATTATCTGATTCAATATGCCGAGTTCTACGGCACATTGAGTTGGAATTATCTGATTCAATATGCCGAGTTCTACGGCACATTGAGTTGGAATTATCTGATTCAATATGTAGAGTTCTACGGCACATTGAGTTGGAATTATCTGATTCAATATGCCGAGTTCTACGGCACATTGAGTTGGAATTATCTGATTCAATATGCCGAGTTCTACGGCACATTGAGTTGGAATTATCTGATTCAATATGCCGAGTTCTACGGCATATTGAGTTGGATTTATCTGATTCAATATGCCGAGTTCTACGGCACATTGAGTTGGAATGCAAACAGAGACATATCTACAACTGAAATCAGTATGTTTAATAATGACTTTTCCCAGAGCACCAACCAGATTGTATACGCAGTGTTCTTTCATTGACTTTAAGTATGTATGTTTTGTTATCCAATATGAATTGCCAGGTATTTTCGAATCTTTATCTTTCTCTTCTTCTTTTCATCCCACCTCCTCACAATATTTGTCGAACGAAGAAAACTGCCACATACCTACTACGTATACTGGCTTCGGGTAACTTACGACGGTATGACACTGAAAAAGCGAATGGCACAATACTAACTCCGCCAACACACAGTTATATATCAGAATTGGCACCAAAAGTGCAAGATATCTTAATCTTGCTATAATTTATTTTGTTTTAAATATGTACCCCTCAAGAGTGGCGTATTAATTTAACTACTCCCAATCGTCAGGAGCAAGTGAGACTATGGCATCCTCAATAATTGAGTTATGTTGGGAAACTTAATATAGTTTAGATCCAAATAAGAGAGAGATGGGATAGATGAAGGTGGGCTATTCAAATCTGATCACCAACGGCTTATATAATTTCAAACGACTTTCAATTCTGAAGGGCGATGCTGAGGGTAACTTTCGCTCTGGAAAGTGCCCCAAATATTATTTGTAATAAACTAATTGTGAAAGGACGCAATTCAATTAAACCCGCAACCTTCTGATTCGTAGTCCAGAGCCTTAGCTCTCGACCATAATAGGTCGTCATAATAATTTGAAAAAGCTTACTGTATGAAATACCTAGTGTTATTTCATTAAAGAATTGATGAAATTATTCAAAAAAAAGGGACTGGAAGCCTATAACGAATTTCACAACAAACTATCAGTACCTACAGCACGAATATTTGATGTCACGTGTTCTTAAAGGGACTGGAAGCCTATAACGAATTTCACAACAAACTATCAGTACCTACAGCACGAATATTTGATGTCACGTGTTCTTAAAGGGACTGGAAGCCTATAACGAATTTCACAACAAACTATCAGTACCTACAGCACGAATATTTGATGTCACGTGTTCTTAAAGGGACTTAAATTGGACCCACCCTTTCCCGACGGCTGTGTGAGGAAACTGATTGTTTAACCTCCTTAGCCGCACACGTCAGGACTCTAATTTTTTTTTTTGTAAAAAGAAGCTACATTTATTTTAAAACGATTCTAGACCCTCCAATGTCCCTGCATGCATGATTGTTAGTACGAAATAATGTATGTATACTTACATTAATAGTAACACAAAATAAGAACACATATGAAATGTGTTCGCCTGGTGGTTTGGCATCTAAAATTAAATAATAAATAAGGAGCACAAATTTTATAAGTGGAAGTATGATTGAAACATAAAAATATACAAGCCGCGTATCGAGGGCAGTTTACCCCACTATCACGGGGCGGTCCCGGCAAGAATGAGCGTGGCAAGCGGCCTGGCCACAACGATCCCAAGCACCCGCGTCCCTTAGCCAGTTTTCCGAGAGTACCCTCGAAGAAATGTAAATGGGGGGAGGGGGGGGAGATACTCCCAAAGACCCTAGGGAATGAAGTGAGACTCAGGTCACCGGAGGCAGGACGGAAGGGGACCGGAGCGCGAGCGCAAACATTCCCCAGGCCCGCTCATGATGCCGGGGGAGGCACCCGTGGTTCATGGGATAGCCGCCCCGGATTAATGTCACCTTACTGGATGCAGGAACAGGGTCTATCCGCCCCCGTGGTGGGGAAATGAACAATACAGTACGATAGAGTTCAGTTCGACAACCTATTCATAAACCAATTTGTTCGTAACAAATAAAAAGGCAAATAACAAACGTAGAAAATAAGTTGTGATCAACAACAAATTGACCGTTCATAATAGAAATAAAAGAAGGGAAAAAAAGATTAACATAGTATTAAAGAGCTAAAACACAAAAAGAAACAGTATTATCGTTATCAACGCGTTCCTAATAAATAAGGCCCAAATTCAAAAGTAAAAGGAAGAATGTGCATAAAAAAAAAAAAAACAGTGTAAAGAATTGGCAAAAACGGTGTAAAAAGCCAGTATACACAATAAATGAATAAGAAATAATAAAACAAACAAATAAAATAATAAATGCATTGCGATCATGCCATAAGACAAAGAAAGTAAAACCAATGAAAATATAAAAATAAAAATAAAACATAAAGCAATCGCGCATAAACAATATTAAATTTGTTATAAGAGGAGTAACCGTGGAGTGACAGGAACAATACGCTTGGCACCTGAAACAAATATGATTTTAATCTAAATCGGCAACTCTAAGCACAGGCCATCTCTCTACCCAGGACTTAACAAACTTTTTGAAGCATTCAAAATTTTCTCTGTTCAACACGAGATCGGCATTCCATGCCGGTCTTGTAATCCCTCTCAAGCCATCCAACATTTCCTCTCGGGCATCCTTCATCAACTCGCAGTGCCACAGAATGTGCTCGGCTGTCTGGTTAGTGTCACCACATGAACAGTTCGGATGAGGAGACAAGGCGAGACTATGTAGCCGCCCCCTGAGCTCCCCATGACCGGACACCAATTGCGTGATATAGTGATCCAGTTTTATGTGCGCCCCTACCATTCTGCTTTTAACTGAAGGGAAGAAAGAGAAAGTCAATCTACCCTTCGTCGACCTATCCCATCGCTCTTGCCATACACTCAGCGTTCTATCTCGCATGGCTTTCAATAAGCCAGGAAGGGACACCGCTCCACCGGGTGTCAGTTCAACTCCCAGGTGGACAGCGGCCTTACCTCTTTTCAATGCCTTTTTTGTCAAAACTTCCCTTATTTCCAAGTCAATCGGCAGTGTACCAGCCAGAACCGGTAATGCATCATTAGCCACAGTCCTATATGCGCCCGAAAGAGCCAACAGGGGAGTCCGTTGGCCCCGCTTGAGGGCCAAGTGGATCAATGCATTATCCAGCCGGTGCTCCCACACAGAAGCTGCATACGAGACATGCGTCACGTAAACACCCCTATATATGAGGCGAAGTGCCGGAGTCCGCAATCCCCACTCAGCCGTTGAGAGCCTTCTCAATTTCAAGAATAGGGCCTGGGCCCTGCTAGAAACGCTCTTGACGTGCGCTAGGAACGAAGAAGATCTATCTAAAGTGACGCCTAAATACCTGGTGCTTTCAACGAAACGTATAGTGGAGCCTCCCATTCTGATGGTAGGGTTTCTGGTTTCTGATTGTATTTAAAGGGACTGGAAGCCTATAACGAATTTCACAACAAACTATCAGTACCTACAGCACGAATATTTGATATCACGTGTTCTTAAAGGGACTGGAAGCCTATAACGAATTTCACAACAAACTATCAGTACCTAAAGCACGAATATTTGATGTCACGTGTTCTTAAAGGGACTGGAAGCCTATAACGAATTTCACAACAAACTATCAGTACCTAAAGCACGAATATTTGATGTCACGTGTTCTTAAAGGGACTGGAAGCCTATAACGAATTTCACAACAAACTATCAGTACCTACAGCACGAATATTTGATGTCACGTGTTCTTAAAAATCATAATATGTTCGCATCTCGCCCATTATATTTATTCGGACAAGGCCACCGGTGTGAACACGTGTTCAGATATATTATAGTCATGCAGTCCCATTATTACGATGTTCGACACGTTGATGTAACGATGTTCGACACATTGAAGTAACGATGTCCGACACGTTGATGTAACGATGTTCGACACATTGAAGTAACGATGCCCGACACGTTGATGTAACCACGTCCGACACGTTGATGTAACGATGTTCGACACATTAAAGTAACGATGTTCGACACGTCGAAGTAACGATGTCCGACACGTTGATGTAACGATGTTCGACACGTTGAAGTAACGATGTCCGACACGTTGATGTAACGATGTTCGACACGTTAAGTAACTATGTCCGACACGTTTATGTAACGAAGGGGATAGCGTGACGAGGCATTATACGAGTAACCGCGGTAATACTTTTGGCCGTGAATATCTCCAATCATATCCAAGGTAAATATATTTGAACACATATTCTAAAGCTCTCTAACAAAGAACCTAAAAATCTTGGAGATTTTCACATATAGATATTTTTTCGAGCATTTTGCGATAAATTTGTAAGATAGTTTCTTTGTTTCCATTCGGCTTTGTGGGACGCTTCTCTCACGGATTGCAAGCAACTCCAGTCGATGTAATCAAGCCTCGCCATACTTTACCTCTCCGCGAGGTTATTACTCAAACAAAGCCTGAATCTTTCGTCTGCATGTACTAAACTATATTTCTACTTTACTTTGAGAACTATGCGCTCTTATGTTAGTATCTATTATCTTTCGTTGGAGAAGTTGCTCTAAAGTTGGCACGTACACTTTAATTCAGTCTTCATTTAATAATCATATTTTTAAAAGTTGCCTCGGAAAGTAAAGCCGGATTAAAAGTTAACGTTGGAAGTTTGATAAAATGTTAACATCTATTTTTCGACAGATAATTGACAATTCCTATAGAAACACAATTGTAAATGATAAAAAAGTATTAAAGTGATTAAATTTTGGACTATTATGCCATGTTGCTCTTCCTGCTTCTTTAGACAATGATTCTGATTCAGTAATAGGGTCCTTCATGATGAAAGGTGTGTTTGTAGATTCGTGGAGTGTGGCTTGGCCTTACATTATGCACGTAGAAGTGAATCCGTGTTGCACCCGATAATCCTCTTAAGGCCGGTATTTCAGTTTAATAATTCATAAATTACGATAACGATTTTTTAAAGGTTTACTATTTAGTTAACGTTATAATTTGTAATATTAAAACGTATTATATAAAAGTATATATTATTTATAATTATTTAATTAAAAAAACAGATGCTTTTCATCAGTTTTACGTCTTCGTAAGGCAAAATAGCTACATGAAAAACCCGCTTGATTTAAAGAACAATGTGTACTGGTAGTTCTGAGAATAGTAAACTTCGCGCTGCTGATTCTTCCGACTTGACAGCTTGCAATAATCGCAACGCTCTTGCACTCTGGCGGACTAAAAAAGGTACTATCAAACATAGCTACCATCTTCAGGTTGACTGGACACAGCGGAATACAAAAAACAAATGTACAAACGTGGTCGAATCAAAACACAAAATTGAAATTTGGTAATGGAATCTAATTTGTTTGAGTGCGTTCTTCTTTGAGATTAGGCTTCTTAAAATGTCATCGCTGAATAAATATTTCCAATAATATGGTTGTCTGGAGAAATTCAATAAAAAATTCAAATTGTGAAAGATCGTGACAAGTTTTTATAGTAATATCACATCGCCAAAACACAAACCCGAAAGGAAAGAAAGGAATAATAATACACATGTATGATACAGTTCCCTCCGCATGTAAATCGGCTTTATGAAACGTGAGGGAGTCTGAGACGTGTTCCCGTTCCCGGCCCATATTTGTAATATTGACTCATGAAATTGAAACGATCGTTTGTGAAAGGAATTTGAATGATGCATTACATCAATCCCTCAGCGGTGATATGTTTACATCGCGGTGTTTCGGAGTACTTCAAGTTTTTACATTCCCATACAGGCTTTATTTCTCTCTTATAGAATCCGAGTTTTATTGGCTGTACAATTCATTCAATGTTTGTATTCAAGTGAATACAAATTAAAACCTATAAAAGGAAAACCAACTAACTAATGACAAAGCGAACACTAGATGAGCACTCGTCAACATCAAATGAAAACCAACATGAAAAACATTGTTGGATTTTAGCCATCAGCATTAAATCAGGAATCAAGAAAGGTGTATATACTGTTATCTATAGATCACCAAACACAAGTAAATGCGACTTCTTAGTCTGAGACGTGTTCCCGTTCCCGGCCCATATTTGTCCCAATGTATTCAGAATCCATGTAATATTGACTCATGAAATTGAAACGATCGTTTGTGAAAGGAATTTGAATGATGCATTACATCAATCCCTCAGCGGTGATATGTTTACATCGCGGTGTTTCGGAGTACTTCAAGTTTTTACATTCCCATACAGGCTTTATTTCTCTCTTATAGAATACGGGTTTTATTGGCTGTACAATACATTCAATGTTTGTATTCAAGTGAGTAAAAATTAAAACCTATAAAAGGAAAACCAACTAACTAACGACAAAGCGAACACTAGATGAGCACTCGTCAACATCAAATGTAATTGAATACTTCTTTGAGGCACTTCATCATTACAGATGTCAAGTAAAACGTACCCACCTTACGCAGGCCTTCCATGGTCAAGTGATTACGACCAATGACTTTATGGGTTCAAAGCTAAAGTATAATGAAAACAATTAATTTCTTTGTAGAGTGCCGTTTTCTATGAAAAATCGTAGCATATCCTCAGGGCCGGTCCTACGCCGTCCGGCAGTCCCTTGAGATTATTTTCCACAAAAACGGCGCTACATAAAAATATAAATCGTCTGGAATATTATCGATTACAGTGATCACCTGAGTCTCGTTCTGACACCGCTACCGTCAACACCTTACAAGTGATCGCTCCGCAATTACCTGTGCACCTGTGTTTTTCCAAGTGTTAATCCTGACCGCAACTCTGGGTAATCTCGCCCGCTCACTAATTACCGTTCCTACCCGGCTTAGCAACCAACAGTGAAAATTCCCGCTCGCTCGCTAATCACCGTTCTCACCTGGCATAGTAACAATCAATGACAATACAGTTTCAAACACAAGTTCGTAGAATTTTCCGCCCGTTACCAACTCGTTAAAAACATTTATTATTTTACAAAAGTGAAAGTTACCAACCACAGTTTTATACGCGTCAAAGGTCCCCTAAGTGATCTTAGTGAAAAATAAACAATATTATAACAATCAACAGCGCCGCCAACCTCACGTTTCCGTTTGCCGCCGCTTTGTTCTGTGCCAACATACAGTCCACCGATTGCCACGAGCCCCTCCCGTGTCTATAATCGAAGTTTTTAAATAATCTAAGTAATCAAGTCATCGTGCCTTCACGTTTTTATCTGCCACATAAAGTTTTTTCGTGAAAGTGCCCACCGCCGCAGACATTTTGTGCCACAGTTTATACAGTGACTTTGAACTTTTGTGCTGACCCCAGTGTTTGTAGTCTATAGTGCATTCCGCCTGAAAGAAGAGTAGGGCCATCACTAGCCACCAAACCTGTGCGTCCCACAAAATCAGCGCTGTGTATCTCCACCGATCAGTCCAGCTCTACCATCGAACTCAGTAAGTCTTTTGTCTTTTGTTATATTTGGCATACAGTCTCTCCAAGTTGTAAACTCACTTTTATTCCTGTTTAAATTCCATACTAAGTTCATTTAATTTCTCCTTTAATTTACGTCATGGCTTCCCCCCGCTCTCAATCATCCAGCCCCACAGAGATGGAAAAAGAATTGATCGACCTTGAGTTGGTTTCATTCTTAGATGCACGTCCAGATAAAAATACTATTTCTTTAGAGGAAAAAATCCATGTATTTAACCTAACACATCGGCAATATGAGCTGGCACGCTCACCATCCAACTCTTCCCCAAACGCAGGGAATATTACCCCAACTAATTCCATCATCCCCCCTCCTCACCCAATTGCTACCTCCTCCGGCCACTATCCAGCATCCCCAAATGTTAGCAACCGCAAGCGCCCCACCTCATTCTCTTCTAATGCCAGCGAATGCTCTGATGCTGACGAATCGGCATCAGAGTATTCGGAATCGGACTCATCCTTTGGTACCGAGGACATGCCATGGGAGACGGTCAAACTCTCCCGTAAAAGAAACAGAGATAGGAAATCTCCCACAACCTCCCCCACCAACATCGAGCCGTCCTCCCCATCAAAAAAAAAACAACAGCTCTTACCAACCACCGTTGAGGCCGTCCAAGACATGCCTTCCATCCATCCGACTACCATTTCACCACCCCCCCCACCCGCCACCCCTCCCCCGAGTTCTCCCATTCCTCAATCTACCCCTCAAGTAGTAGTCACAAACTCTAGAATCCCTCCAGTGGTGCTCCACTCGAAAACCGGTTGGGCAGCCCTGGAGAAGTCCCTCTCCGACAAGGGTATAGACTTTTACGACAAGAATCTATCAAAAACCCTCAACATTCACCCGAAAACCCCTCGCGATCACCACCGTATCACTAAAACTCTAACAGAAAAAAATATAGACTTCCACTCCTTCAAACTCAACGAGGTCAAACCTCTCAGGGTCGTGCTCAGGGGCATCCCTGAAGAAATAACAAGCCAAGAGGTCAGCGACGTACTTGGCTTAACATACCCTGTTCTCTCGGTTCACCGTATGCGGACAGGCCCTAACCGCCGAGAGATTCCTCTCATGCTAGTAAACCTCACTAAAAATGAAATATCCAAAAAAATTTTTACCGATCTAACCCAAATTCTCCACCTTAAAATCGTAGTAGAGCCCCAGAGAAAGAGACTGTCCGTTGGACAATGTCACAGATGTCAGTTTCACGGACACTCGTCTTCATGCTGCAACGCGACTCCGCGTTGCGTTAAATGTGGCGAAAACCACCCAACGAGCGCATGCACAAAGCCCCCCACGACTCCCGCTAAATGCGCTCTTTGCGCAGGGCCTCATCCGGCCAATTACAAAGGTTGCCCCCAACGCCCTGCTCCCCGTTTTTCCAACCGGTTCCAATACGTAAACCCTCAAAATATCCGCCCCCTCATGCAATATCCAGTACGGAACCCAAATTCCTGGCCTCGTCCTTCCTTCACAAACTTTAACACTCCTAGGATCCCCCAAGCCTCCCAACAATACCGACTAGAAAGACCCCCCACAACCCAAAACATCGAACCTCTATCTCAAGTTAACCCCCCCGTCGCATCTACCTCAGCACCTAACCCCCCGCCCGTGACCACCGTCACCTACCCGCCTCTACCCGAACCCACTACCCTGCCCCAAACCTCACCCAACGCCCCACCACCCCCACCCCAAAACCTCCCAGCTAATCTTATTAAAGCCCTCCAAAACGCTGCCGCCCAACTCAAAACTGCCATGGAGATGAACTCTAGGCTGCTCTCCAACGTTCAAATACTTCTCAACTCTATCCAGTAATATCATTAAAATAAAATCTCTTTTTGTATTTTTTATTTTTATTTAAATTCATTATAAATAATAATTAAAATCTCCAACAACCATTAAAATCTTTAAAATGTCCAGACAATGTAGAAAACCATCAAATCTTCAAGCTGCATACTGGAATGCAGACGGTAAAGTAAAAGATTTCCGAGGAGAAATCCTTCAATTTCTGATGGATTTTAACCTCGATGTTCTCCTAATTAACGAAACCTGGCTAAAACCCAGCAAAACAATTAAATTTCCGAATTACATAACTTACCGCACCGACCGAACCCACTCTTCAGGCGGTGGCACCGCAATCATTGTTAAATATTCAATCGACCACTGTATCATAAACTGTCCCTCTTCAGAAAATATCGAAACTACCGCTATAGTCATAAATACTCTAAATAATGGTCCAATTAAACTCATTTCCGCGTACAGCCCCCCCAAAAGAAAATTCACTGCCCCGGACCTCGACAAACTCTTTGATAACTCCTTACCCACAATAATTGCAGGCGATTTAAATTCAAAACACGGCTCTTGGCATTCCCGAACCACTAACACTAAGGGTAGAATTCTTTTTAATTACGTAGCCGACAAATCACTTATAGTATCTGCCCCCGATATTCCCACATTTTTCCCCAAAAACGCAAATCACGACCCAGATGTCTTAGATATAATAATAATGAAAAATTGCCCCTTACTCTACACCCTTCAAACTGTTAAAAAATTATCTTCTGACCACGATCCTGTACTCTTGTTTTTATCCGACGGCTCCCTACCTTCAGTACCTTCACATAGATCCACACGTAAAAAAATTCAATGGCAAAAACTCCCCAAACTACTAGAATCAGTAAAAGTTCAAACATCAATTACCGACGAAGAAAGCCTCAATTTAGCCACTAAAAATTTCACTAACGACATAAAAACAGCCGTAGACCTTGCCACCGTCGAAGTCGCGAATGATAAACAAAGACCCGACCTTCCCGCAGAACTGAAAGAACTTATAAGAGAAAAAAACTTCGCCCGAAAGGAATGGCAAAGATTCTCAAACCCGATCGATCGCATTCGTATGAATCGTCTCTCTCACCAAGTAAAAGTCGAACTCCAAAAATACAGAGACGAGCAGTGGCACGACTTCATCTCCACTCTCGACGACGACAGAACAGCCTTTTGGAAACTCTCCAAAACCCTTAGAAAACCCCCGACCAGAATAAGTCCCCTTACGGGCCCAAAAGGCACAGTGTATTCCTCTAGAGACAAAGCCGAGACTTTTGCCGACAGTCTCGAAGAACAATTTTCCCCGACCACGACCTACGATGACCCTCAATTCGTTTCTACAGTAGAATCAACAGTCTCATCCATCCTGACAGAAACCCCCACAGACAATCCAATCCCGTTCACAACCCCTCAAGAAATTTCCAAAATTATAAAATCTTTGAAAACAAAAAAATCTCCCGGTCCCGACTTAATATCAAATAAAATTCTAAAGTGCCTCCCCTCCAAAGCCATTTGCTCTTTCACAGCCATCAGCAACGCATCCTTTAGACTTCGTTTATTCCCAAAAGACTACAAAACTGCAGACGTTATCCTTATCCCTAAACCTGGTAAAGACCCCCTTCAAGCCATAAACCACCGACCGATTAGCCTGCTTCCCTGTGCAGGTAAAATTCTTGAAAAGCTTATCCTCGCTAGATTGAAAAAAATAGTCGACGATTTAAAAATCATCCCCGACTTTCAACACGGCTTTCGATCGGGCCACTCAACTCTCCACCAACTTCTGCGGGTGGTCGAACAAATTACAAACGGATTCAACTCTCGCCAACACACTGTAGTCCTCTCCCTAGACGTCTGCAAAGCATTCGATAAAGTCTGGCACAGAGGTCTCATTTATAAAATGTACCTCCTCGGTATCCCCCTTTCAATGCTTCAACTCATAGCTAATTTTATTAAAGACCGTAAATTTAGAATCAAATTAGATGGAATTTTTTCCACAGTGAGATCGCTAAGAGCAGGTGTCCCTCAAGGCTCTATTCTCTCGCCAGCTCTTTTCAATATATACCTAAGCGATATCCCCCGCCCTAGCATTCATAACTTTCGCACCAAAAAAACCAAAATAGGCAAATTTGCAGACGACACTGAAGTCATGTCGACTTCAGTAAGCGAAATGACCGCTACACGACGCGTCCAAGACCACGCGTCGAAACTAGAATCATTTTTTAAACAATGGCGAATTAGCATCAATCCCTCAAAAAGCGCCGCTTGTGTTTTCTCCCGTAGACGCCCTAAGCGACCCCCTAACATCCACTTGTTCGGCGAAAACGTACCTTGGAAAAAAAACATTAAATACCTCGGAATAACTCTAGACAGCAGACTAACTTGGAAAAAGCATATAACAGAAACTCTAAATTCAGCAAATAAAACTCTTGCAGCCCTTTATCCCATGATATCTAAAAATAACAAAAAATTATCTCCAAGGAACAAACTACTAATATATAAATCCACTATAAGACCTAAACTCACTTACGCTAGCCCTATATGGGCACACGCTTCAGAGCCCCAGCTAAAAAGACTACAAACATTTCAAAACAAAGCCATACGCATTGCCCTGGGAGCTCCTAGATGGATGAGGGTTGCGCAACTACATCGGGACTCTGAAGTTCCCCTCCTTAAAGACCATATCTTAAGTCTCGCGGAAACATTTTATGCGGGCCTCCCCACCCATGAAAACGCGTCCATCAACTGTCTCGCACAGTACGATGAAAATACAATAACTACCTTTAAAAAACCCAAACAAATCCTCCGTAAGCCTTAAATCCCCCATATTGCAGCCATGTTTCCTTGCAAAAATATTTTAAAAACACAACCAAAATTAACTTAAAATTTATCCTACAACCAATTTTAAAATCATGATGAAAGAGAAAGGGGCCTTTTTGGCCCGGAGCTCTATATGCCAATATTTCAAAAGTCAAAAGTCAGTGATCACCTACATAGACATCTACTGGTTTTGACAAGGGGCGTCAAACTTTTACACACGTCAGGCGCCATTTGGCACAATAAGCTTAAAATCTACGAATACTGAGCACTATATTCAGGAGACGGCCTCCGTGGTCCAGGGGTAAGGCTCTCGACTAGCAATCCGGTGATCGCGGGTTCATTCCCATCGTGCGCAAGTACATTTTATTTAATAAAATAATTAAAACACTTTGTTTTGACCACGATAATCTTTATTTTTTATATAAAGTCAACATGTTTCGAGAACGATGTTCTCTTCATCAGGACAAGTAATGTACTAAAAACTAAATTGTCAAGTATATAGAGACAGGTGTGGGTAGAAAAGGAAATAGGGGGGGGGGGGGGGTTTAGGGGAGGGAAGAGAGGTGGAAAGGGGAGGTGCTTAGAACATCAAAGACAAAATAATCAAACTAATTTTTTGAATAACCCTGTCTTAAACATATTTCCACTGTAATTTTTGTCTTTGATGTTCTAAGCACCTCCCCTTTCCACCTCTCTTCCCTCCCCTAAACCCCCCCCCCCCCCCTATTTCCTTTTCTACCCACACCTGTCTCTATATACTTGACAATTTAGTTTTTAGTACATTACTTGTCCTGATGAAGAGAACATCGTTCTCGAAACATGTTGACTTTATATAAAAAATAAAGATTATCGTGGTCAAAACAAAGTGTTTTAATTATTTTATTAATAAAATGGTGCCACAAAGTGAATTTGAAAAATTTGAAGAAGTACATTTTATTTGATTAATTTGTGTTATTCCACAATTTATTCATTTTAAAATAATATAAGGTATATTTGCGTCACGTTCCAGATTGGAAGATACTCTCTGTACCGCCCTGGTGTAAGACAATTATTCGAACGTAACTTTAAATGGCTTTAGTGGTGTTTGGTGACAAGATCCAAATAGCCAGGTCCTTTCCCATCTTCCTTTCACTTTCATTTCTTTCAGCCTCATATCAGACGGGATGCCATAGTACCTAACTACATTGTTTATTATAACAATCATTACGAGTTACAATCACTCCAACGCTCATACCACGAAACTTTTAGTGGTGATTATTCTTAATAATCGAATAAAAAATCCAAATAAAGAATTTTTTTTAAATCAGTTCTAATTTCGAAAAAATGTATAAAAAATTGTCTTGTGTTATCGTAGTATGCCTACAGTAATTGCCTTGTGAGTCGAAAATCAAATGTTCGGATAACACCTGAGAGGCTGAGGTCATTTGACATCTGAGATGTCTAGACCATCTGACTTCTGAGAGGCCGAAGCCATCTAACATCTGAGAAGTTGAGGCCATCTGACATCTGAGAGGTCTAGGCCATCTGAATCCTGAGAGGCCGAAACCATCTGATGTCTGAGAGGCCAAGGCCATCTGACATCTCAGTGGTCAAGTCCATCTGACTTCTGAGAGGCCGAAGCCATCTGAAATCGGAGTGGCCAAGGCCATCTGACACCCGAGAGACCGATGCCATCTAACATTTTGAAGGCAGAGACCATCTGCAATCTGAGTGGCCGAGGACATCTGAAATCTTGAAGGCCGAAGCCATCTGACATCTTGGAGGCCGAGGCTATCTGTCATCTGAGTGGTCGAGTCCATCTGACATCTAGAAAATCCAGACCATCTGACATCTGGGGCCTGGGTATAGTGACAGCGAAACAGAAAATATGGGAAACAATTATCCTTTAAACGATAAAAAAATAAAATAGTGTAAATTCAAAAAAGAGAAATTTATTATTAACTGACTGAGCGCGGATAAATAATAGTTATTAAATCGAATCGAATATAATAAAATACAAAGGTTTTAAATCACACAAAACATGTAAATTCATCATCTTTTTTTAATCTCAAAACAAATGAAAAAAATTTCTATAGTTTTTCGTGAATAAAAATAATATTTTCTCCCCGAAAGTTTCGTGGTATAAGTTTCGTGGTATAAGCTCTGTTTGATATAATGTAAGTACACTGTTAGCATATGTTTCATCTATCTTATAAATTAAGTGTCGATGTTTGTTTGTATAAAAGCCATCTAATTATGAACAGATTGACAAGCTACTGAAGTAGTTGAACAGACTTTTATTAATAAGGAGAAATAAATACCTACGTATATTTATAAAAAGAGATATCAGCAGGAGAAGGCCGTAAAGCCGGGTTAAGTCAAATCGATACGAGGTCACTTTCTATCACGTAAAGGCCAATCTGCCGAACTCAATTTGCCGGGAACATAAATAAATGGTTTCCGAGTTTTCCTCCGGGGCTGGGAGCGCTAAAGGGCCAAAACATTATTTCATTGAATGAATTGTGAATATTGGCGAGGGCTTCCTTACTCCGCATTACTCAACAGTCAACAGTCAACACTCAGCGGTCAAATCCACAACTGGTAAATACAGCATTCACTGATTTACCTATAGGAGAGATCTACGGAGAGCTTCTATTCAAATACACAACTGGTAAATACAGCATTCACTGATTTACCTATAGGAGAGATCTACGGAGAGCTTCTATTCAAATACACAACTGGTAAATACAGCATTCACTGATTTACCTATAGGAGAGATCTACGGAGAGCTTCTATTCAAATACACAACTGGTAAATACAGCATTCACTGATTTACCTATAGGAGAGATCTACGGAGAGCTTCTATTCAAATACACAACTGGTAAATACAGCATTCACTGATTTACCTATAGGAGAGATCTACGGAGAGCTTCTATTCAAATACACAACTGGTAAATACAGCATTCACTGATTTACCTATAGGAGAGATCTACGGAGAGCTTCTATTCAAATACACAACTGGTAAATACAGCATTCACTGATTTACCTATAGGAGAGATCTACGGAGAGCTTCTATTCAAATACACAACTGGTAAATACAGCATTCACTGATTTACCTATAGGAGAGATCTACGGAGAGCTTCTATTCAAATACACAACTGGTAAATACAGCATTCACTGATTTACCTATAGGAGAGATCTACGGAGAGCTTCTATTCAAATACACAACTGGTAAATACAGCATTCACTGATTTACCTATAGGAGAGATCTACGGAGAGCTTCTATTCATTATATTAATCGGTTGTAAAGAAGAAGGGTAAAATTAACAGACCGAATGAATGGGCCGAATGTAATATAATGTGTATTTGTTGGGTTAGCTGGAAGAAATAGGATGCAACCTAGAAGCTTTACCCTTTGTACTCTGTATTTTTGTGCAATAAATATTTTTTTTAATTTGAATTTGAATTTATGCAATCAATGGCCGAATGAATGGGCCGAACGAATGGGTCGAATGAATGGGCCTAACGAATGGGTCGAATGAACGAGCCAAATGTATGAGCCGAATGAATTGGCCGAATGAATGAGCCGAATGAATGGGCCGAATGAACGAGCCGAATGTATGAGCCGAATGAATGGGTTGAATGAACGAGCCGAATGTATGAGCCGAATGAATGGGCCGAATGAATGAGCCGAATGAATGGGCCGAAAGCCGGGAAAATTCTTCAGAAAATGTTTTTCTGAAGTGTTATTACCATCAATGGTTCTTACACATGAATTAAATAGATTTATTTATTCACTCCTTGAAGGCATTTACATGTATTGTTACGTAGCGATTTGGATTGAAGTAAATAATAATAATAGTCGAAGCCGCCCCATTAATTAATAGCAGCACCTGCCGATCACTAAATGCTCGCCATCAGCAGTCAGCGCGGGCAGACGCGGAACTAATCCCCCACGCAGTGAGCCATCGCTCGCGGGGCCTTGCTCTCGAGATCCTGACCACAACGCGTCAACACGTTGCTCCGGAGTCGCATCTCGTGCTACGGAAGATGAATCTGAATACAAAATAATATCCAGACGTTAGTCTGGATAATCACCCTAACATTATTACCTTTTGACAAGGGAATATTGTATAAACTCCGGGCCGAGTTTCTCGGTGAAACTAACCTGTTTGCTCCTGTTTCGACGTGCACGCTGCTCATGGACAATGGCCACCCACATTTTGCTCACCGATTGAAGAACTATGTAAGCTTAACCATTTTACCCCCATATTCATGTGCTTTCATAAACTCAGTGTCGATTTCGTAACTTAAATTCAGAGAGAAAAATTGAACTTCAGTAAGATTATTTTTTTTACCGTAATGTTTACCATGCCCCATGTTTATAAAATGTCTTCCATGTGATGATCCTTTGGATGTTGTAACGTTGCCCTATGCTATAATATAACGTTGAAACCTGACTCCTTTGTTTTTACTGAACCCCTTGCCCCGTTCTGAATGATGGTAGCAGAAGCTGATAGCTGACCCCACGCCCCGAGTGATAATCAACATCATGCCTGTATAAGAGCTAGTCTGAGGTAATGCTCTGGGATAGATCCCCTGATACCACCTATGTCGGTTGACATATATTCTAAATCCTACGTATATTACACAGTATTGTTGCAGTATGATCGATATAAAAATAAGTATAGCTAATTTATTAAAAATCTTTTAAAATCATCTAGTTAAAATCGGGATAGCAAGCCGTTTCCTGGTTAACTTTTAGTAAATTCTTAACACGGAGCACATTTTCGTGCACCTGCATTTACATTGATAATTTACAATGTCGAAAGGCCGGATTATTATGAACAAGTGTTCCGACATAATGATAATACATTCGTATTTTACTAAGACCCAACTAGGAAACCTATCACTGCATTCGTTAAGAATTCGATTACGAAAAATTTGAAGAGATTATTCAATACATCTGACTCTCCTACCAACCTCCGATTCACAAATATCAGAATATTATGGATTTCTAGTTGAGTGGGCATCATTGAACATAATTTTTAGAAACTTGAAACAATTCTGTAACAATTCCTGGTGATGGTCATCATATGTTGGAATAAATATGTTAGAAGAGAATCGATGGGGCTAATAGCACATACTATGTGGTTTACCTACTATTGAGGTTCTCGGTGACCGGATCACGCATCAAAATGATAATTCAACACGATTTTAAAAACTGATATAATGTCAGTTAAAGTGATAAATTAAAAACTAGGTTAATTAAGTTCGAAAAAAAAAAGTTAGTATTTTCACCGCATTTAATGACTTTAGACGACTTTTTAAATGTGTTGATTTGTCATTGTATTGAGTTATCAAGTAACCAATGTAATATAGTATAAAATTTGTGTCTTCGTAAATAAAAACTTTTTCACATCCGTTCAGCTCGGTAGTAAAGTCACGAAGAACAGATGGTGTGAAATAATAAAATTCACCCAATGCTTCCAGCGAAAATACAACAGATATGTTCTTAAATATTTCACATTTTCCATATATAGTCGCACAAAGAACACGAGTAGTGAGAAGGTACGTAGGTACGCGAGGGTCACGGTGTAGTTTTTCAGCGGCGGCGGCGGCATTGTTTCAGGAATAGAGTTCTCGTCAAGGTTTTTTGGGTCCTCAATAAAAATAAGGCTGTTGAAATTCGACAAAGGGCTGATGGGTGACCTGAAAGCCTTCGCCATATTTCCGGAACGGTGGAGCATAAAGATCGATAATAGACGCCGTAGCTAGAAAAGGTCTCTAAAACTGACGAATCACGCGGCCCGGAGAGACATAGGAGCGGTATTTAGGACTATAGAAGTAGTGCGGCGTGTAATTTCAATTCTATCCGATCAAATCCAACCCCCCTTGTCAGGGAACAACTTTTCGATATACAGCGTGTGTGTTAGCTTCTTTTTTTTACTAATACCACACAAGAGGCCCCAAGGAAAATAATTTCCGTTTTGGCCTATATCTTCTTCGAGTATGCTATGTGGAGGGTCTCTTTAAGAAAAGGAAGTAAGTAGAGGAAGTTTTAGAAAGGAAAAAGGTTTGAGGAGTGGTTAAGAATCTAGGGATTAGTGTGTCCAGGAGTGACAAACGAATGATTTATCTACCCCCTGCAACGCAATGGGTCAAGAGAGACCAGTTGGAGAGGTCAAACCAGCCTCTCCCGATCTAGCACACCACGCAGCTGGTGGGCAGAAGCATCCTGAACGAACCTAATCATTATGTTTATGTGAAATCGCAAAGGTGTTCGCAATTTCCCGAAGTCGGTGAAAGTATGACATCCCCAATAGGAAGAAGAAAGCTGTACTGTAATTGGATATATATAAGAGCGGCTTTTATACATGAAAAGCCAATAGACATACCAACGGTATCTGCCACGGAAGTAAGAAGCTAATCTGCATACTTGTAGTGAACGGAGGCGATTAAACTCATTCCTTCTCAGTTTGACAGAAATTCCTCATTTCGTGCAAGTTCCCACATCAAAGCAATATTCGTCAACTTAACTATGCGTGTCTTCACAAATTTGAAATTCTCTTCTGTCATAAAAATAGCAGACAAGCAAAACAGGTTTTTCTTTACGGCCATTCTCGCTAACATGCACAGAAAGTTGTTGTATATATGTTCTCCTCTCCTAAGAACAGTATAGTGTGTGTAATATAATTTAAATCTATATTATTATATTGTCATAAAATTTATGGAGAAACAAAAATAATTTTAAAATTTAAATAAATATTTTGCTCCGTCTCTAAATAGTATAAAATAAAGTCGCTATCGCGTCTGACGTCTGCGCTTAGTTCTTCTAAACTACGCAACGGATTTTGATATAGTTTTGACTATCATTTAGAGAATATATATATATATATATAACGTCAGGTACACATCAGCTAGTCAGATATATGTGATGGCTCTGTAATCTGTAATAAGCAAGTAGAGTCTAACTTGACCAGCAATGTCTACTGTGTCTAATGAGGACTGAAATGAAACAGCCAAACTTATTTCTCTTCTTACTCCGTTAAAAGTATATGTACCTAGATATATTCTTCTTAACATTAATAATATAATATCCTAATACTAATAAAAATCCTTTTTCCCAATTACTTTTTTATTTCTATTTATCAATTTCTTATTTTAATCAGTCCACTACAAGAACATTTAAATCCTTAAAACATTATTTTTTAAACCGTATCACATCTCTGTAATATCTTGCAAATAATGACCGCCGACCACCCTTAGCCATTCAGTCGGCTCTTAGAGGTAGCCACGAAATGTTAAGATGTCTCTAATGGGGTTATAAATGAAATCCTGAAAATGCATGTATGAAACCCCATGAGTAAGTGAAAGAGAATGCTTGCAGATGCGATACAAATGTATGAATGCGTGTCTCGTCCTCTCTGGTCGGAAGACTGTTCCTGAATAAGCATTTGTTTACATTTTATTCTGATGATGATGAGTAAAGTGCAATTTGACTTTTTACACGATGAGGGGAAAACGGGTTAAAAACGGATATGTTATGCAATTTGATTTAAAGCGGGTTATCTCCATCTCTTTATCTATGGGTAGTGGAGTATTTTTTATTAAATTTGTTCCCAAGCCTGGCTTTGCCATCTCAATTCGGCCGCGTCCTCCCCTGAATATACAATTGGATGCGGCTTTATATATTCATGCTGTGTCGCAGTTCTGTTGTCATTGTCAACCCGATGCAAAACCCACGCGACTAGCGACTAGCGACTAGCGACTAGCGACTGCGACTCGGATGACCATAGAAGACTGAGATATAGATCATTTAATTACAAACTCTGTCACATTACTTTACGGTGAACTTTATACATTATTATTTACTGTCGTAGTCCCGTAAAATATTATAAGATTTATAAACTTTATATTGTAAGATTTGTGACGCTGAAAGAAAAATAACAAAATATTTGCCTAGGGATCATTATCTTTTAAAACAAATATTGTCAATTTTAGAGGCAACCTGAAATTTACATTTCGAATGAACACCGTTAGTTTATTTACTTCAAAAATCACGAAATCTGTAAAAAATTGAAACAAAAGAAATACACTTTTCACATTCACGAACTGTGAATTAATGAAAATAAAATAATTTTATGTTTACAGGAAGGTAACTTCTTTATTGTTTGTCTGAATTATATTCTTCACACGGTGAGTTCCAATTTTAAAAATGACACTTAAATTTAAAGCAAATCAGTGTTTTTCAAAAAAATTCACGCGGGAATAAATAACATTTCACGCACAGACAACTTAACTGAAAAGTGATTTTACTGTAATAGTATGAGTGTATGTACGCGTTATTTATTTTTTTTTATTGAAAATAATGTAATATAGGTAATTATCGTAAGAACACAGCTCACAAAAATGCACACCAAACACGTTGTTGAATAAGAATAACATTTTTATGATTTGTATAGCGCCGTTTTGGAAAAATAAAATTATCTCAGAAGCGCTGTACAGATATAACTTGCCAGGATTCATCCTAATATACGGAGATAATTTAGTATTGCTAATGTATTAAGAATCTCTTAAAATTAGTGGTAATCCGATTAAAAACCGAATTGCAGGCCGTTTCCTGATAAACTTTTAGTAAATTCCTAATATAACTGAAAACGTGTTCATGCATCTACATTTGCCTTGATAATATATATAATGACAAAAAGCGAAAATATTAGGATTTTATAAACACGTGTTCGTCGACATATATTCGTATTTTACTAAAAGTTTATCAGGAAACCTAATAAGCTATTCGTTAAGGGCCTGTAATCCCGGTTTTAACCCGATTACCAATAATACAATATAGTTTCATAATACAATACTCATTTTCTCCGTATATGTGTACAAACAGATTCAGACCCATACTTATGTAGTTAACTTAACATAATTATCAGAAATAATAAATTCTTCACATTTTCATTTAGTTATTTACAATGTCAAGGGACTGTGGAAAGTTTCGGGCTTTTCATACAAGTTAAACAGTAGATCGATGCACCGGCGACTAGCACATCTTGAACGTAGAAGTATTCATTATTTAGTTATTTACTATGTCAAGGGACTGTGGAAAGTTTCGGGCTTTTCATACAAGTTAAACAGTAGATCGATGCACCGGCGACTAGCACATCTTGAACGTAGAAGTATTCATTATTTAGTTATTTACTATGTCAAAGGACTGTGGAAAGTTTCGGGCTTTTCATACAAGTTAAACAGTAGATCGATGCACCGGCGACTAGCACATCTTGAACGTAGAAGTATTCATTATTTAGTTATTTACTATGTCAAGGGACTGTGGAAAGTTTCGGGCTTTTCATACAAGTTAAACAGTAGATCGATGCACCGGCGACTAGCACATCTTGAACGTAGAAGTATTCATTATTTAGTTATTTACTATGTCAAGGGACTGTGGAAAGTTTCGGGCTTTTCATACAAGTTAAACAGTAGATCGATGCACCGGCGACTAGCACATCTTGAACGTAGAAGTATTCATTATTTAGTTATTTACTATGTCAAGGGACTGTGGAAAGTTTCGGGCTTTTCATACAAGTTAAACAGTAGATCGATGCACCGGCGACTAGCACATCTTGAACGTAGAAGTATTCATTATTTAGTTATTTACTATGTCAAGGGACTGTGGAAAGTTTCGGGCTTTTCATACAAGTTAAACAGTAGATCGATGCACCGGCGACTAGCACATCTTGAACGTAGAAGTATTCATTATTTAGTTATTTACTATGTCAAGGGACTGTGGAAAGTTTCGGGCTTTTCATACAAGTTAAACAGTAGATCGATGCACCGGCGACTAGCACATCTTGAACGTAGAAGTATTCATTATTTAGTTATTTACTATGTCAAGGGACTGTGGAAAGTTTCGGGCTTTTCATACAAGTTAAACAGTAGATCGATGCACCGGCGACTAGCACATCTTGAACGTAGAAGTATTCATTATTTAGTTATTTACTATGTCAAGGGACTGTGGAAAGTTTCGGGCTTTTCATACAAGTTAAACAGTAGATCGATGCACCGGCGACTAGCACATCTTGAACGTAGAAGTATTCATTATTTAGTTATTTACTATGTCAAGGGACTGTGGAAAGTTTCGGGCTTTTCATACAAGTTAAACAGTAGATCGATGCACCGGCGACTAGCACATCTTGAACGTAGAAGTATTCATTATTTAGTTATTTACTATGTCAAAGGACTGTGGAAAGTTTCGGGCTTTTCATACAAGTTAAACAGTAGATCGATGCACCGGCGACTAGCACATCTTGAACGTAGAAGTATTCATTATTTAGTTATTTACTATGTCAAGGGACTGTGGAAAGTTTCGGGCTTTTCATACAAGTTAAACAGTAGATCGATGCACCGGCGACTAGCACATCTTGAACGTAGAAGTATTCATTATTTAGTTATTTACTATGTCAAGGGACTGTGGAAAGTTTCGGGCTTTTCATACAAGTTAAACAGTAGATCGATGCACCGGCGACTAGCACATCTTGAACGTAGAAGTATTCATTATTTAGTTATTTACTATGTCAAGGGACTGTGGAAAGTTTCGGGCTTTTCATACAAGTTAAACAGTAGATCGATGCACCGGCGACTAGCACATCTTGAACGTAGAAGTATTCATTATTTAGTTATTTACTATGTCAAGGGACTGTGGAAAGTTTCGGGCTTTTCATACAAGTTAAACAGTAGATCGATGCACCGGCGACTAGCACATCTTGAACGTAGAAGTATTCATTATTTAGTTATTTACTATGTCAAGGGACTGTGGAAAGTTTCGGGCTTTTCATACAAGTTAAACAGTAGATCGATGCACCGGCGACTAGCACATCTTGAACGTAGAAGTATTCATTATTTAGTTATTTACTATGTCAAGGGACTGTGGAAAGTTTCGGGCTTTTCATACAAGTTAAACAGTAGATCGATGCACCGGCGACTAGCACATCTTGAACGTAGAAGTATTCATTATTTAGTTATTTACTATGTCAAAGGACTGTGGAAAGTTTCGGGCTTTTCATACAAGTTAAACAGTAGATCGATGCACCGGCGACTAGCACATCTTGAACGTAGAAGTATTCATTATTTAGTTATTTACTATGTCAAGGGACTGTGGAAAGTTTCGGGCTTTTCATACAAGTTAAACAGTAGATCGATGCACCGGCGACTAGCACATCTTGAACGTAGAAGTATTCATTATTTAGTTATTTACTATGTCAAGGGACTGTGGAAAGTTTCGGGCTTTTCATACAAGTTAAACAGTAGATCGATGCACCGGCGACTAGCACATCTTGAACGTAGAAGTATTCATTATTTAGTTATTTACTATGTCAAGGGACTGTGGAAAGTTTCGGGCTTTTCATACAAGTTAAACAGTAGATCGATGCACCGGCGACTAGCACATCTTGAACGTAGAAGTATTCATTATTTAGTTATTTACTATGTCAAGGGACTGTGGAAAGTTTCGGGCTTTTCATACAAGTTAAACAGTAGATCGATGCACCGGCGACTAGCACATCTTGAACGTAGAAGTATTCATTATTTAGTTATTTACTATGTCAAGGGACTGTGGAAAGTTTCGGGCTTTTCATACAAGTTAAACAGTAGATCGATGCACCGGCGACTAGCACATCTTGAACGTAGAAGTATTCATTATTTAGTTATTTACTATGTCAAGGGACTGTGGAAAGTTTCGGGCTTTTCATACAAGTTAAACAGTAGATCGATGCACCGGCGACTAGCACATCTTGAACGTAGAAGTATTCATTATTTAGTTATTTACTATGTCAAGGGACTGTGGAAAGTTTCGGGCTTTTCATACAAGTTAAACAGTAGATCGATGCACCGGCGACTAGCACATCTTGAACGTAGAAGTATTCATTATTTAGTTATTTACTATGTCAAAGGACTGTGGAAAGTTTCGGGCTTTTCATACAAGTTAAACAGTAGATCGATGCACCGGCGACTAGCACATCTTGAACGTAGAAGTATTCATTATTTAGTTATTTACTATGTCAAGGGACTGTGGAAAGTTTCGGGCTTTTCATACAAGTTAAACAGTAGATCGATGCACCGGCGACTAGCACATCTTGAACGTAGAAGTATTCATTATTTAGTTATTTACTATGTCAAGGGACTGTGGAAAGTTTCGGGCTTTTCATACAAGTTAAACAGTAGATCGATGCACCGGCGACTAGCACATCTTGAACGTAGAAGTATTCATTATTTAGTTATTTACTATGTCAAGGGACTGTGGAAAGTTTCGGGCTTTTCATACAAGTTAAACAGTAGATCGATGCACCGGCGACTAGCACATCTTGAACGTAGAAGTATTCATTATTTAGTTATTTACTATGTCAAGGGACTGTGGAAAGTTTCGGGCTTTTCATACAAGTTAAACAGTAGATCGATGCACCGGCGACTAGCACATCTTGAACGTAGAAGTATTCATTATTTAGTTATTTACTATGTCAAGGGACTGTGGAAAGTTTCGGGCTTTTCATACAAGTTAAACAGTAGATCGATGCACCGGCGACTAGCACATCTTGAACGTAGAAGTATTCATTATTTAGTTATTTACTATGTCAAGGGACTGTGGAAAGTTTCGGGCTTTTCATACAAGTTAAACAGTAGATCGATGCACCGGCGACTAGCACATCTTGAACGTAGAAGTATTCATTATTTAGTTATTTACTATGTCAAGGGACTGTGGAAAGTTTCGGGCTTTTCATACAAGTTAAACAGTAGATCGATGCACCGGCGACTAGCACATCTTGAACGTAGAAGTATTCATTATTTAGTTATTTACTATGTCAAAGGACTGTGGAAAATTTCGACCTTTTCATACAAGTTTAGAAGTAGATCGATGCATTTTACTATATTGAACCACCCTCCAGAGTTTTTTCATCATTCCAAATCGAATTTAAAGACAACAATTCTTGTTTACGTTGTGTTCTTATCCCTTTCGCTGTCTACTAAATCTAAAATCCCAGGAAAGTGGCCGATTATTCAAATGAGTCCTTGAAGAGACTGAGCTGATATATTCTGGAACTCTCGGGAATTTTTATAATTTCGCGGAAAAAATCTGTTGCAAAAATTCTCTGACTTTGAAAATTGTATTTGTTTCAGTTGGATACACTTCATTTTATGATAAAAAAAAATTGTGTTTAACTTTGTTTGTTTTTTTACCACAATTAAAAACTACATCGGTAGGTGGTCAAAACATTACCTGGCTTTTATACTGATTTACATTAAAATCCCAAACTTACAAAACTTAAAGAATTTTATGCAAGTGATAAGGTATACTTTATTTAATGATGTTAAAGTATCCATTACATACGTCCAATACCTTGTTAATTTTTTTCTTAAGCTTAACTAACGAATATATAAGTAATAGTAATAAAACATAGTAAAAAATAAGAAAGTGTGGATCATAAATCAAGAATTTTATGTTCACGAATTGTAATTGATTGTTAATACAAGTTTGATGAAATATTAAGTGTAAGGAAGTAGTTTCAAAATAATTTATTAGACGCAAAATATAAATAAAACAGTTTTGTATGTTAGCAAAGAATCGTGATGAATCATGATCAATTTCCAAGGTTAGTTTTCCTAGTAGGTATATGTTATATGATCATTAGTGTTGTTGGTTCTATGTGTGGCTGATAGGCTACGTCGGAATATTTATACTTATGACGGATATCAATTCGGGACTATCTAATTTATTATTATAAATGTTATTGTAATACGAGTTTTGCAGTACCTAGTTATTGGGTATTTCATGTTTGGCAACACAAACCGGTTGACATTTCCTATTTAATGTGATACAAATGTCTTATAGCAACTTCCATAAGTAAGAATGTTCTATTTGGATGTATTTGGCATGGTTTTAAAATATTAGATAGCAAATCGGATAACGTGGTACAGTATTGAATTTATGTAAAAGCATGGTATCATTTTCAGTTAATCCCTCGATTCGCGTCTGCTAGTCAATGTCACATTTACCAGATATTCTTCCATTCTATCACTTTTTATCGTAAGTAAACATACGCGTAGACATGTTTTATTATTGAATATATTTTTATCTACCCCACGCAGATTCTGAAGAAGCTTACACGTCAGCACAAATAAAGGCGAAAACGGCAGAAGAAATACGATAGAAATGAAAAGATGACGTAAGACACAGACGTCGTGAATCATGTCCATAGAATGTAGAGTAGAGTGGATGATTCATTTATAGCGAAATTCGACTTTCAGGCGTGATTCCTGTTGCAAATTAGAGATAAGAAAGTATTTCAGTTAAAAATATTAGCTTCTCAAAGGAAGCTACAAGACTAAAACTCGGCCAAGGTAGTTGCTGTTGATTTTTACTTTTGGAGATAAGATTGTTACAAGTTAACACTGTAGAGTTAGGGATGTTGGACTGTTCTGTAATGTTATCTGATTTTGAATGCCTAATTGATGTTTTTTTCCGTTAAATTCCATTAAATTTTCATTTTTATTAGGTATACATTCCAGTTTTTGTAAAAAGAAAAAATATTTTTCAATACAAATGCTTGAAAATTTAAATTACGAAGTAATATTACCAAATTCGAAGTTTTTTTTTGTTGATGAGATTAGATTATTTATTGAAAATTATTTTATATAAATAAATGGAATGATTTTTTAAAATTTCTGTTCTAATAATGTGGCTACAAAACCTCAAGTTCAACCTCAGTAGGTAATCATCAGAAAATGGCAACACTTTGAACATAATCAAAAATCACATGAAAGCATCACTGTCACAAATCATCAATAATACACGCACACAATCATAATCAGCAATAAACACACGTATTAAAATTTAAAAATCAACCGAAAACATTTCACATTTCCACGTAATATAGTTACGTAATACAGATATGAGCTAAACTCTTTAATAGGACGTATCTGTAAAACTAGCAATGTCTCTAGAGATGTAGACATTTTCAATTGTTACTTGAAAACATATAAAATTCAACTTACTAAACTGATAACGTCAAATAATACTAGTAGTTTATGTTATTTTTTGAATAGTATAATCATGTGAAAACTGTCTTACTACTATCGGTCTTTGCTTGTTTTATAACATTTTTTAATTTCGTACAATATATTTGTTGTCATTTATAAATATATTGTGTAGGTACAAATACTAAACAATAACTAAATATAATGGAACTTTGTTAGTCTAGATTCTAGAATATATAAATAATTATTGTTTATTCTTAAATTGTACGACTGTTTGTTTCTTAAATTAAATAAACAAAAAAACGAATGCGGACGAAGGGTGTCAAGGAATATCCGCCATCTTAAACTGTACCAAAACAGAAGGCGTTTTTTTCATCCTAAATCCAAATGAAAAGGCGACCCATAGTGAAACTGGTTGAAAAAATGCATCGTGTAAAACGCCCGTTTTGCAATTCCCGATTTAGGGGACATAATTTAAAATTTAATTTCAAATTCTACTCCAGTTTAAAAAGCATCAAGTCACAAGCAAACGTAAACCAATTTGCTGAACTCGCTTTCTATCAAACCTAACGCGATACGCGACCCACGACACATTGTGCTGTGGCGAGAGAACTGACAAACGTAAAGTTGGTAACGTAACCCGAGAAATGCATGGAAACCACAGTTCGCAACTTCAGCTGCTTGTGGGGGAGGCGAACCTCAAAACCTAATTGCCGAGTGCTTTAATTACGGTAAGTGAGGAAATGTGTAGTAAATCAAGTGAAATGCTAACATTCTAGTAGCTCGGTAAAAAATGTTGAAAACATTTCCACATACTTTAAGCATGAAAGGAAGAATTTCAATTTCTAAATTGATACGGTCTAAGAATTTTGATTGCCTGGGACAAGTCACATATTTATAAAAAAAGGGTTCAAATTATTTTATTTTTTAAATTACGATCTCTGCGCCCAAAATCACGGACGTCGCGTCCCGGTACGAAATAACATAAACATCCTTGTTAGAAAGAGCTCAAATAGGCTTCAAATTAATACCAGCACAGATATATAATATATAGGTACGACCATGTAGCCCTGCACACGACTATTGGGAAAAGTGCTAAAAAGGCAACTATATTACGCTAACAAATTGGTAGACACAAGATGCTGACTGCTGGATTTAAGCATTTGAAAATTCTCATTCAAAATAAAAGAGAATTAACACTTTACGAGTTGGTAATTTCCCATAATTAATAAAAGGGCAAATAGAAATAAGTTCATTCATCGCACGAGATCTCACCTATTAAGAATGTATTCTGAGTAAACATTCTTCTCGAGTTCTTGTTTTTTCTTCTTGATCGCGTCAAATCACTGTTTTCTCATTGTTGAGGATCGTGTCCACCATTTCAATTTCCATTGTGGACATATTTCTCATTGTTGAGGATCGTGTCCACCATTTCAATTTCCACTGTGGACATATTTCTCACTGTTGAGGATCGTGTCCACCATTTCAATTTCCATTGTGGACATATTTCTCATTGATGAGGATCGTGTCCACCATTTCAATTTCCATTGTGGACATATTTCTCATTGTTGAGGATCGTGTCCACCATTTCAATTTCCATTGTGGACATATTTCTCATTGTTGAGGATCGTGTCCACCATTTCAATTTCCATTGTGGACATATTTCTCACTGTTGAGGATCGTGTCCACCATTTCAATTTCCATTGTGGACATATTTCTCATTTTTGTTGTTTGTTTTTGGGGTGTTATGCCGTGTTGCGCTAACTCCTTCTTCATCTTCGGATCTACCGGATCTGCCCTGATGATGGACACTGCAACGCTGTCCGAAACGTCGTCTAAAGAAGGAGTTAGCGCAACACGGCATAACACCCCAAAAACAAACAACAAAAATGCTTTTGGCCGTGAGAATCTAAAAACCTATTTCTCATTGTTGAGGATCGTGTCCACCACTTCAATTTGCATTGTGGACATATTTCTCATTGTTGAGGATCGTGTCTACCACTTCAATTTGCATTGTGGACATATTTCTCATTGTTGAGGATCGTGTCTACCACTTTCCATTGTGGAAATATTCCACTAATTTTCTTGAAAATAGATCATGAGAATACTCAGGTAATCGAAAATACGACATTTAAAAAATATGGATGGTTTGAAACAATATGGTGGTAAAAATGTGAATAGTTTGTAACAATATGGTGGTAAAAATGTGAATAGTTTGTAACAATATGGTGGTAAAAATGTGAATAGTTTGTAACAATATGGTGGTAAAAATGTGAATAGTTTGTAACAATATGGTGGTAAAAATGTGAATAGTTTGTAACAATATGGTGGTAAAAATGTGGATGATTTGTAAAAATATGGATGGTCTGTAACAATATGCTGGTAAAAATGTGAATAGTTTGTAACAATATGGTGGTAAAAATGTGGATGATTTGTAAAAATATGGATGGTCTGTAACAATATGCTGGTAAAAATGTGAATAGTTTGTAACAATATGGTGGTAAAAATGTGGATGATTTGTAATAATATGGATGGTCTGTAACAATATGCTGGTAAAAATGTGAATAGTTTGTAACAATATGGTGGTAAAAATGTGGATGATTTGTAAAAATATGGATGGTCTGTAACAATATGCTGGTAAAAATGTGAATAGTTTGTAACAATATGGTGGTAAAAATGTGGATGATTTGTAAAAATATGGATGGTCTGTAACAATATGCTGGTAAAAATGTGAATAGTTTGTAACAATATGGTGGTAAAAATGTGAATAGTTTGTAATAATATGGTGGTAAAAATGTGGATGATTTGTAAAAATATGGATGGTCTGTAACAATATGCTGGTAAAAATGTGAATAGTTTGTAACAATATGGTGGTAAAAATGTGGATGATTTGTAAAAATATGGATGGTCTGTAACAATATGCTGGTAAAAATGTGAATAGTTTGTAACAATATGGTGGTAAAAATGTGGATGATTTGTAAAAATATGGATGGTCTGTAACAATATGCTGGTAAAAATGTGAATAGTTTGTAACAATATGGTGGTAAAAATGTGGATAATTTGTAAAAATATGGATGGTCTGTAACAATATGCTGGTAAAAATGTGAATAGTTTGTAACAATATGGTGGTAAAAATGTGGATGATTTGTAAAAATATGGATGGTCTGTAACAATATGCTGGTAAAAATGTGAATAGTTTGTAACAATATGGTGGTAAAAATGTGGATGATTTGTAAAAATATGGATGGTCTGTAACAATATGCTGGTAAAAATGTGAATAGTTTGTAACAATATGGTGGTAAAAATGTGGATGATTTGTAAAAATATGGATGGTCTGTAACAATATGCTGGTAAAAATGTGAATAGTTTGTAACAATATGGTGGTAAAAATGTGGATGATTTGTAAAAATATGGATGGTCTGTAACAATATGCTGGTAAAAATGTGAATAGTTTGTAACAATATGGTGGTAAAAATGTGAATAGTTTGTAATAATATGGTGGTAAAAATGTGGATGATTTGTAAAAATATGGATGGTCTGTAACAATATGCTGGTAAAAATGTGAATAGTTTGTAACAATATGGTGGTAAAAATGTGGATGATTTGTAAAAATATGGATGGTCTGTAACAATATGCTGGTAAAAATGTGAATAGTTTGTAACAATATGGTGGTAAAAATGTGAATAGTTTGTAACAATATGGTGGTAAAAATGTGGATGATTTGTAAAAATATGGATGGTCTGTAACAATATGCTGGTAAAAATGTGAATAGTTTGTAACAATATGGTGGTAAAAATGTGGATGATTTGTAAAAATATGGATGGTCTGTAACAATATGCTGGTAAAAATGTGAATAGTTTGTAACAATATGGTGGTAAAAATGTGGATGATTTGTAAAAATATGGATGGTCTGTAACAATATGCTGGTAAAAATGTGAATAGTTTGTAACAATATGGTGGTAAAAATGTGAATAGTTTGTAACAATATGGTGGTAAAAATGTGGATGATTTGTAAAAATATGGATGGTCTGTAACAATATGCTGGTAAAAATGTGAATAGTTTGTAACAATATGGTGGTAAAAATGTGGATGATTTGTAAAAATATGGATGGTCTGTAACAATATGCTGGTAAAAATGTGAATAGTTTGTAACAATATGGTGGTAAAAATGTGGATGATTTGTAAAAATATGGATGGTCTGTAACAATATGCTGGTAAAAATGTGAATAGTTTGTAACAATATGGTGGTAAAAATGTGGATGATTTGTAAAAATATGGATGGTCTGTAACAATATGCTGGTAAAAATGTGAATAGTTTGTAACAATATGGTGGTAAAAATAAGAATAGTTTGTAATAATATGGTGGTAAAAATGTGGATGATTTGTAAAAATATGGATGGTCTGTAACAATATGCTGGTAAAAATGTGAATAGTTTGTAACAATATGGTGGTAAAAATGTGGATGATTTGTAAAAATATGGATGGTCTGTAACAATATGCTGGTAAAAATGTGAATAGTTTGTAACAATATGGTGGTAAAAATGTGGATGATTTGTAAAAATATGGATGGTCTGTAACAATATGCTGGTAAAAATGTGAATAGTTTGTAACAATATGGTGGTAAAAATGTGAATAGTTTGTAATAATATGGTGGTAAAAATGTGGATGATTTGTAAAAATATGGATGGTCTGTAACAATATGCTGGTAAAAATGTGAATAGTTTGTAACAATATGGTGGTAAAAATGTGGATGATTTGTAAAAATATGGATGGTCTGTAACAATATGCTGGTAAAAATGTGAATAGTTTGTAACAATATGGTGGTAAAAATGTGGATGATTTGTAAAAATATGGATGGTCTGTAACAATATGCTGGTAAAAATGTGAATAGTTTGTAACAATATGGTGGTAAAAATGTGGATGATTTGTAAAAATATGGATGGTCTGTAACAATATGCTGGTAAAAATGTGAATAGTTTGTAACAATATGGTGGTAAAAATGTGGATGATTTGTAAAAATATGGATGGTCTGTAACAATATGCTGGTAAAAATGTGAATAGTTTGTAATAATATGGTGGTAAAAATGTGGATGATTTGTAAAAACATGGATGGTCTGTAACAATATGCTGGTAAAAATGTGAATAGTTTATAACAATATGGTGGTAAAAATGTGGATGATTTGTAAAAATATGGATGGTCTGTAACAATATGCTGGTAAAAATGTGAATAGTTTGTAACAATATGGTGGTAAAAATGTGGATGATTTGTAAAAATATGGATGGTCTGTAACAATATGCTGGTAAAAATGTGAATAGTTTGTAACAATATGGTGGTAAAAATGTGGATGATATGTAAAAATATGGATGGTCTGTAACAATATGCTGGTAAAAATGTGAATAGTTTGTAACAATATGGTGGTAAAAATGTGGATGATTTGTAAAAATATGGATGGTCTGTAACAATATGCTGGTAAAAATGTGAATAGTTTGTAACAATATGGTGGTAAAAATGTGGATGATTTGTAAAAATATGGATGGTCTGTAACAATATGCTGGTAAAAATGTGAATAGTTTGTAAAAATATGGTGGTAAAAATGTGAATAGTTTGTAACAATATGGTGGTAAAAATGTGGATGATTTGTAAAAATATGGATGGTCTGTAACAATATGCTGGTAAAAATGTGAATAGTTTGTAACAATATGGTGGTAAAAATGTGGATGATTTGTAAAAATATGGATGGTCTGTAACAATATGCTGGTAAAAATGTGAATAGTTTGTAACAATATGGTGGTAAAAATGTGAATAGTTTGTAACAATATGGGGTAAAAATGTGGATGGTTTGTAAAAATATGAATGGTCTGTAACAATATGCTGGTAAAAATGTGAATAGTTTGTAACAATATGGTGGTAAAAATGTGGATGGTTTTTAACAGTATGGTGGTAAAAATGTGGATGGTTTGTAAAAATATGGATGGTCTGTAACAATATGCTGGTAAAAATGTGAATAGTTTGTAACAATATGGTTGTAAAAATGTGAATAGTTTGTAACAATATGGTGGTAAAAATGTGGATGGTTTGTAAAAATATGGATGGTCTGTAACAATATGCTGGTTAAAATGTGAATAGTTTGTAACAATATGGTGGTAAAAATGTGGATGGCTTGTAACAATATGGTGGTAAAAATGTGGATGGTTTGTAATAATATGCTGGTAAAAATGTGAATAGTTTGTAACAATATGGTGCTAAAAATGTGGATGGTTTGTAAAAATATGGATGGTCTGTAACAATATGTTGGTTAAAATGTGAATAGTTTGTAACAATATGGTGGTAAAAATGTGAATAGTTTGTAACAATATGCTGGTAAAAATGTGAATAGTTTGTAACAATATGGTGGTAAAAATGTGGATGGTTTGTAAAAATATATATGGTCTGTAACAATATGCTGGTTAAAATGTGAATAGTTTGTGACAATATGGTGGTAAAAATGTGGATGGTTTGTAACAATATGGTGGTAAAAATGTGGATGGTTTTGTAATAATATGGTGGTAAAAATATGGTTGTAATATACATAACAATATGGTTACAAAATTCAGTAAATTCTAAATACTATAACCCTTTATACTAGCCACGACGAAAGCATAACTAGACGATGGACGGCTCCTCCAAAACCGTTCGGCAGTATAAAAACATCAATAGCCTTACTAAAGAGCCACAGATAGATAGACGGAGGATAGCCAGAAAAAAGTCGTTTTTTGTGGTTTGCGACATAACCACAGAAGTCGTTTTTGTCTGGCTTGAGTTTCAGCCAGGCCCCGCTACTTTTGCCGGCCGGAGGAATCCCGCCGGCCCACTGAGCAGGCGCTCGCGCCCACCCAACTGCCTTTATCAAGGCAACACTTTTCAAGCAATACTCGAAAAACCGTAGACTCACGCTGGCCCCCGCAAACCGCCCACAAGCTCCAGAGACGTGCTCCCTCTTCAAGAGGAGGCACCGACTACCGCCTGTCAAGATGTTCCCGACGAGGATGCTCCCCGCTGACCACGAGGACTCCCCGGTCGTGGTACCACCCGGCGCTCACCAAATTGCGCTTCGCAAGAAGACCGGGACCGTGCGCCTTACGGTCCCCGCACCACAGCCCCGCTCCGAGGACCCAAGGACCCGGAGACCATCCACCACCACGACCGCCACCACGCCCGACGAAACTGAGATGACGGAGCCCGCAGCAGGCCCCTCCTGGGCAACAGGACCCAGTCCTGCCCCCAGGCGCCCCCCGATAGGCCCAGCGTCGGCCTACGTGGCGCCCCCGAGGCCCCAGCAGCCGATGGAGACGGCTGCCCCCCAGGATGGAGGCTGGACGAGGCCGTCCAACCCCGCAAAGAGGCCCATGTCCCCACGGGGACCACAACCGCTCCAGTGTGGCAACCGTTTTGAAGAGTTGCCCGAGGTAAGCGAAGGCGCCGGCGCGCCGCGTAATAAGCGTGCCAATACTAATAATTCTTTCTCCCCCGCAGGTACCGGAAGGAGAGACCGTGTTCCCCCGGTTGTGATGACCCTGGGGAACATGACACACGCGCAGATCACAGCTGCGGTCCAAGGACATCTGGGGGCGGGTAAGCTCTTCACTTTTAGATATAACAGGGGCGGCACGGCCAACATCTTCGTGCGCACGATGGAGGACCATCGCGCCCTCACCAATGGACTGCGAGCGGAGGCGCGCGGCTTCCACACATTCACGGCCGAAGCCGAAAAAATGAAGAAGGCCGTGATCAAGGGCCTGCCTCTAGTTGAAGTACAAGACATCGCGGCGGATCTGGAATCGCAAGGATTCCCAGCTGTGAAGGTGGTCAAGATGACTGCCTCAAATGAGTATCCCATATACTTAGCGCACTTCAATAAGGAAGTCAACATGGGACAGCTGCGCGCGGCCGTCAAATACCTGTGCCACTGCCGCATTCGACTCCAGAAGCACAGGAGTAATCACCTTCAGCACGGCACCCAGTGCTACAGATGTCAAGACTTCGGACATGGGTCCCGAAACTGTTCGCACACAGCAAGGTGTGTAAAATGCTTACTGGAGCATGCTTCGGCAGAATGCCCCAAGAAGACGAGAGACGAGCCCGCCGCATGCTGTAACTGCTCAGGCCCGCATCCCGCCAACTACAGAGGCTGCCCCAAGCGGGTAGCGTACGTCGCCTCAATCCAGCAGCGACCTGCCAGAAGGCCCCAACCCCCTCCGGCAGAACAGAACCCGAGCAGGCCACCTCCTCAGCCGAGGACGGATGGACGCACATGGGCCAACGTAGCCGGAGGCACCGCCCCCGCCCAAGAGCAGCGCGAGACCGCGCCGCCCCCACAGCCCCCCCGCCCCCAGCCCCGCTCACAGCAGGAGCCCGTGCGCGCGCCCACCACTACAGAGGACGACCTGGACATCATGGCCCTGCTCCAAGGCCTCCTGAGGATGCGATCGCAGCTCGCCCGCTGCACATCAAGAGCAGAGAAGCTCGTCGTCCTGATGGAGCTCCTCACGACCACCCTCGATGTCTAATCCCGAGAAGGTGAGAGTCCTCGTATGGAACGCATTTAGCGTGCGCAACAAGACAGACGAACTGCTCGCTTTGGCAAATGAATTAAACACAGACATAATTCTCTTATCAGAATCCCACTTGAATCCAAGCGTACCGCTGAGAGTGCAAGGCTTCGAGATTTACCGAGACGACCGACAGGGAAGATCAGGCGGAGGAACCGCAATATTCGTTCGACAATCAATGACGTCCACAAGAATTCCCACTCCGAAGTTGAAGCACGCTGAAGCCACGATTATCGAAGTCACCATAGAGGGTAGAGCGCATACCATCATCTCCGTATACTGCACCCAAAGTAACCTAGTGAGAGAAGATCTCAATAAATTGCTCAATCTGGGACCAATCGTTGTGATAGGAGGCGATTTGAACGCCAAACACAACTACTGGAATAACTACAGAGGTAATGCGAACGGAAATACGCTCTTTACACACATGCAGACAAATACCTATTCGATAATGGCGCCCGACAGACCTACGTACTACTCGCAACGCTCTAGATATCCGAGTACTTTGGATATAGTACTCGAGAAAAATGTTAAGACAATATCTCCACTGCGCACATTAGACGAGCTGTCTTCGGACCATCTGCCCGTGTGCTTTACTATAGGCGGCACAACTTCAAGGACCCCCAGAAAACAGCGCAATTATAAGGATGCGGACTGGGAAGGATTTAAAAAGGAAGTCAACGAACGAATTCATCTCACTTCGGGAACTCTGCGCTCGCCACAAGAAATCGACGCAGCTACAAGCACTCTCACAGAGATTCTTCAAACAGCACAAGATACACACATTCCTCTCAAAGAAGTACATTCATACACGATCAAGCTTCCCGAGCACGTTTTATCGCTCATCAAGGACAAAAATCGCCTGCGACGCATGTACCACCGCACGCGTGACGAATACTTCAAGACAGCGTACAACTGCCTGCAGAGGGAAATCAAGACCGAAATCGCAGAACTCAAGCGCGAACTTTGGGACAAAAAAGTCGCGTCGCTCACGCCGAAGGATAATTCATTATGGAAAATGGCTAGCGCGCTGAGACATAAAGATTTCACTATCCCCCCGCTACAGAAATTGAACGGCCCTGGGACGGCTTTGTCGCTACAAGAAAAAGCTGACACACTCGCCGACGGCTTCGAGAGAGCCTACGCCGCTACAGACGGCCTTTCCGACCCGGCTACGGACCGGATCGTAGCTGACTCTCTACGAGATTTGAACGAAGGCAGAGCAGACAAACGCTGAAGATATTCATTTCACAACGCCGAGCGAGATTGCGGTCACAATCAAGCGACTCAGAACGAACAAGGCGCCGGGAAGCGATCAAATTCACAACATTTTACTCAAACATCTCCCTCAAAAAGCCATCATATACACTACAAAATTGTTCAATGCCTGCCTCATGACTGGGCATTTTCCCCAGATTTGGAAATCGGCGACCGTGCTGCCATTCGCAAAGCCGAATAAAGATAGAACGCAACCGACAAGCTACCGGCCGATTAGCCTACTATCTACGTTGAGCAAGGTATTTGAACAAATTATACTAAACAGGCTTGTCCCACACCACGACGAACACAAGACTTTGCCAGACGAGCAGTTCGGCTTCAGAAAGAGGCACTCCACGACCCATCAACTCACCAGAGTAGCGGAATTCATCGCAAGAAAATTTAACGAACATCGCTTCACCGCTGCTGCGCTCATCGACCTAGAGAAGGCATTCGACACCGTATGGATAGACGGGCTCGTGCATAAGTTGCACCGCACCAACACGCCCATATACCTAACGAGACTGATACAGGAATACCTAAAGAATAGATCGTTCAGAGTGTTCATAAGGAACGTGTTATCTTCAATGCGTGAGATTCCAAAAGGCGTGCCGCAAGGAAGTTTACTGGGACCATTTCTCTTCATTCTGTTCACCTACGACATCCCCCGAGACGAGAGATGCAATCTGTCTATCTACGCAGATGACGTCAAACTATACGTTTCCTCGCTGAAAGCGAACATGGCCGCGATTTACCTACAGAGGGCGCTCGACGCGCTCGTAGAGTACTACAAGAAATGGCGCCTGAAACTGAACGAGGCGAAAACCGAAGCCATCATGTTCACGAGAAAACGTATAAATAGAACACCTGACTTCAACATCGAAATGGGAGGACACAGCATTGAATGGAAAGATGAAGTTACATATCTCGGCCTGACCATGGACTCCCGCCTCAACTGGAAATCTCACCAAGCAAAGATGCACGCGCGCACGCGAAAAGCGATCGGCATGATGAAGCCAATTTTCAATAGACGGAGTCCGCTACTTCCCAAAACCAAACTCCTCGTCTACTACTCGCTCATTCGTCCGGTACTCTCGTATGCGATTCCCGTATGGAGCAGCATCTCACACACAGACCACAAGAAACTACAGACACTTCAAAATCTCTGCATTAAAATCACATACAACACGAGACTCAGAACAAACTTGAAGAGATTACACGAACGAGAACAAATTCCAACACTATACGAATTCACACACAGACTGACTGCACGCTTTTACAAATCACTCACACTTAGTAAAAATCCACTAATACGAGACATAGGACAATACAATGCTCCGAGCGACCTGACATTCAAATACACACACAGACTACCTAAACACATCCTCATGGACCATGACCACATATGGCACATACCAGAATCAGACGCGGACGAATAGCGAGCAGTAGGTATTTCCTAAACTCCCGACTTTCCTCCTAAATATATAATGTTTATATATCTATTTATATATTTATATAATATTTTATAATTTGTATGTATATGTATGTTTATTTTCTATCCTCCCATAAGTATATATTAACATAAAATCAGACACACACACACACATCTCAAAAATGCAGGACATCATATACCGATGTTACTGAAGGCCGTATACGTTTCAAGTTGACGTTCGGCCGCTCCTTCCGGGTAAGGTTTTCTGCGATTTTCCTTACTCCCAACGGCAAATGCGGAAGGAACCCAACAATAGGGCGCAGCCGAAATTTCCTCCCCCCATTCCCAACACAACACAAACAGACACGTATGTAGTATATGGCCGCTGTCGGTCGCTGGTGGTGCTGATGCTGGATGAAAACATGCAATTTTAGTAGGGTTTTTAGGTAACAAATTTTTTCCCTACCGAGAAAATACAAGGCCTCTAAGTCTATAAAAGCCAGGTAATATTTGAATAAACCCATATGAGGTAAAAATTGTGAGGCGCATATGACGCCGTTCTATTTGTATAAAGAACATTAACTTTAAATTCAGTAAATTTAAATGATTCACCACTTCATGGAATATAAGAATCTAGAAAATAAAAAAAAAAAAATAGCCTTACTAAAAAAATTGGTGTAAATATTACACGATATGTCAGAACAGTGGCAAACTTGACTTATTACCTTGGCGTTCGTTTGTTTAAAACGGATTTTTACCAAGCTCAAGGCAGGCTTTACCTCCAAAAACGTGTACGAGTCAAATTAGTGAGACGGTTAGTGGTTTTTAAGTGTTTGTTTTAAATGATCTAATTATGGCAAGTAGTGATTATGTATTCCATTTGTCTGTGCTTGCGGGAAAGGGGCTTACATCACAGATATTTTCAGTAAGCATGGTTTAAATTATTTATTTAATTATAAACGCCCCTTTTAGTGGCTTTTACATAGTAGTGGTAAAATTATAACATATTATATAAGTAACTGAACTGCTCCAATTTCAATTTAAGGTGTCTACAGACACTATTAATTTAGTAGTATTCTGGGCAGAATTTCTGCACGGAAATAAATTACGACTCTGAACAATCAAATGAATTTTTTAAATTTTGATTCTATTTATTTATTTATACAGCTAAGTATTTTATTTATACAGCGTACCTATTTAATAAGTCAGTGAAAACCAACTAACTGACAATTTAAGCGTATTCACGTTGTTTGGAAGAATGAAATGATTTTACACTCCTCCACTCGTTTTTATTGATAGACCCCATCACTTTCTGCCGGTTGCGGCCATCTTCAGTAATTAAAGTTTAAAAAAGGTATATTAAAACGATAAAACAAAATTCAATTAATGCATCGTTTGTTCTGAAAGGCTAGTAAGTATTCATCTCTGTCCTTACTTCAGCTAAACGAGCGTCCTACCACAGGCTATCGACCACCGATGGTTAATTTGTATCCAACTCTGTCCTCCCGTCAGCTAAACGAGCGTCCTACCACAGGCTATCGACCACCGATGGTTAATTTGTATCCAACTCTGTCCTCCCGTCAGCTAAACGAGCGTCCTGCCATAGGATATCGACCACCGATGGTTAGTTTGTATCCAACTCTGTCCTCCCGTCAGCTAAACGAGTGTCCTGCCACAGGCTAACGACCACCAATTATTATTTTGGATCCAACTCTATCCTCCCGACAGCTAAACGAGCGTCCTACCGCAGGCTATCGACCACCGATGATTAGTTTGTTAGTTTCAGCTATTTTTACTTCCTGATTCCACACCCTTTGCATATTTGAAAGGAAAGGTTGAACTAAGATTGATAGTTAGTCTTCTACTCGGTGACATTCATTTATGAAATAAAATTGGTGACCCCAACATGCGACGGACGTGTGGAGAGCGATGACTTTTGACTTTTGAATAAATGGCATATAGAGCTCCGGGCCAAAAAGGCCCCTTTCTCTTTCATCATGATTTTAAGTTTTGGTTCTAGGAAAAATAGATTTAGGTTTTAGGTTTTTTTGGAAAATTTTTTTTTTTGCAATATACGTGGCTGCAATATGGGGGGGGTAATTTGCGTAAAATTTAAAGTGGTTGTTGAGGGGAGGATGGGTGTTGTTTGGGGATATTATTGGTTGTGGATGGAGTTGAGGAGTGTTTCGACGTTGGTGAGGAGTCGGCTGTTCATTTCTAGCGCGGATCTTAGTTGAGCGGCGGCGTTTGTCAGGGCCTTGATGATATGGGGGGTTAAAGTTGGGAGGTTGGGTGAAGGGGGAGAGGTGAGAGAGTCTTGGGAGAATGGGGGAGGGGTGGAGAGGACACGTAGGATCGGGGTATTTGTGGGGGCCAGCGGGGTATCTGTTGTTTGTATGTCGTTTTGGGTGATGGGAGTCTGATCGATGTGGTTTTGTTGCGAGAGTGGGGGGGTGGGCGCAGTGTTGAAGTTGGTAAAGGAAGGGTGGGGCCAGGAGTTGGGCTTTGAGATCGGTGTATGCATGAGGGGGCGTAGGTTGGAGGGAAATGCGAAGCGAAATCTGTTTGAGAAACGGGGGGAGGGGCGTTCGGGGCATCCTTGGTAATTGGCCGGATGGGGGCCGGTGCAGAGAGCACATTTAGCTGGTGTATCGGGGGTTTTTGTGCATGAGCTGGTTGGGTGGTGGTCGCCGCATTTGACGCAACGGGGAGTGGCGTTACAGCAGGATTGGGAGTGGCCAAAGGCTTGGCATCGGTGACATTGGCTAACTGAGAGGCGTCTGCGTTGGGGTTCAACGGAAATTTTAAGGTGGAGGATGGAAGTGAGCTCGGTGAAAATCTTTTTCGCCGCTTCGGTTTTGGTCAGGTTGACCAGCATGAGAGGTAATTCCCTGCGGGAGGGGCCAGTCCGCATGCGGTGGACTGAAATGACGGGATAGGTAAGGCCAAGAACGTTGCTGATTTCTTGGCTGGTAATCTCTTCAGGGATGCCTCTGAGGACAACTCTTAGGGGTTTATCTTCTGGTAATTTGTAGGAGTGGTGATCGATATTACGTTCAAGGAGGAAGGTGATAATGCGGGTTTGGTCGTGGGAGGATTTGGGGTGGATGGTGATGGATTTTGTTTGATTTTTAGCGTAAAAATCAATCCCTCTGTCTGAAAGGGTTTTCTCGAGAGAGGCCCATCCCGATTTGGAGTGGAGTACCACTGGGGGGATCTTTTGGGTCGATACGACCACCTGAGGTATGTTGGGGGGGGTGGCAAGATTTACGGGGGTGGTGGCAGAGTCTTGGGGGGGGGGGTAAGGTCTTGAGAGGGGGTAGTTAGGTGTTGGGTGGGGATAGTAGGGTGATGAGGGGGGGTGGTAATGAGGGGGGTGGGGGTGACAAGGCGATTTTTGTAGGGGAGGGGGGATAGTGGTTCAACGAATTTTTTGGGGGGGGGTGAGGTAGGCGATTTCCTGCCGCGGGATCGTTTGCGTGAGACTTTGGTCGTTTCCCAGGCCATTTCGTCGATACTTGAGAGTTCGGAGGCTGATGCCTCTGAGCCAGAGAGATCTGCCTCGGACTCCTCTGCAGCCGAGGAGTCGTAGGAGCGGAGAGAAGTTGGCGTGGTGAGGGGGGCGCTGATTACGGGAGAGGCGAGGAGCTGACCGGCGAAGGCCGCGCTCGGAGTCGGGGTGTTTTCGGGAAGGGGGGGTGAAAGGGTGGTACGGTTGGTGGGGGTAGTGGTCTCTAAGTTGATGGGCGAGTTATCGGGAGAGGATGGAGGGGGGGTAGGAGTGCGAGATTGTATATTAAGTAAGTATTGGCGATAGGTGAGATTAAAGACGTGGATTTTCTCCTCTAGAGAATAGGTATTTTTGTCGGGGCGTCCCTCGAGGAACGAAGTCAGTTCCAGATCGATGAGTTCATTCTCGTCGATGATTGATTTGGGGGAATTGACGTGGTGGCAAGACATTTTGGATTTGATGAGAGAGGATCGGAGCGAGATGGGTGGTGATTTAAGATAGAATATTTAAGGTTGGGGTAGGCAAGTGAGTTTAAAAACTTGAAGAGACTATATGCCAAGTATAACAAAAGACAAAAGACTTACTGGTTTTGATGGTAGAGCTGGACTGGTCGGTGGAGTTACACAGCGCTGATTTTGTGGGACGCACAAGTTTGGTGGCTAGTGATGGCCCTACTCTTCTTTCAGGCGGAATGCACTATAGACTACAAACACTGGGGTCAGCACAAAAGTTCAAAGTCACTGTATAAACTGTGGCACAAAATGTCTGCGGCGGTGGGCACTTTCACGAAAAAACTTTATGTGGCAGAGAAAAACGTGAAGGCACGATGACTTGATTACTTAGATTATTTAAAAACTTCGATTATAGACACGGGAGGGGCTCGTGGCAATCGGTGGACTGTATGTTGGCACAGAACAAAGCGGCGGCAAACGGAAACGTGAGGTTGGCGGCGCTGTTGATTGTTTTAATATTGTTTATTTTTCACTAAGATCACTTAGGGGACCTTTGACGCGTATAAAACTGTGGTTGGTAACTTTCACTTTTGTAAAATAATAAATGTTTTTAACGAGTTGGTAACGGGCGGAAAATTCCACGAACTTGTGTTTGAAACTGTATTGTCACTGATTGTTACTATGCCAGGTGAGAACGGTGATTAGCGAGCGAGCGGGAATTTTCACTGTTGGTTGCTAAGCCGGGTAGGAACGGTAATTAGTGAGCGGGCGAGATTACCCAGAGTTGCGGTCAGGATTAACACTTGGAAAAACACAGGTGCACAGGTAATTGCGGAGCGATCACTTGTAAGGTGTTGACGGTAGCGGTGTCAGAACGAGACTCGTGTGGAGAGCGATGCGCGAAGGCCACTGGAATGATAAATTATGTGCCGGGAACTACCGCCATTGCAACTTCCCACAGTTCCTAACCTCACGAGACACATCTCGCTAAACTTTTAACTGACTTTGGAAACTTTGCCAGACTTCGTATAAGCATATATACATCCATTCAATTTCATCGATTTAAACTAGAAGAGAGGATATTATAATAAAGCTTCACAAAAAAGAACTACAAAGTAAATATCTCTCCACTAAGCTCCATAATTCACTTTCAACGGCAATGAAGAAAACAGACAATGTAAATCATTTCAGAAAAAAACAAATCTAAATCAAGAAGTCAAGAAAGAGGAATTATACCATATTTATTGAAAAAAATGTCATGGCATCGGAAACAAACGGTTTTTATATAAAATCAAGTCCGCTTCAATACGAGAACCCCTTGAGAGGAGGGCTATGAAAAAAATTACGAATTGACTTTTATCCTTCATTTATTATATAATAAAAAATATGTATTGGTAATTTTATTAAAAAAAATATTCATTATTGTTTTAAAAAAACATACAGTTTTTTTTTGTTTGCCAGTTCGCCTTTGTATGGATTAGTTTTTAAATTGTAAAATGCTAACAATTGAACCACAAGAAATCTACGCGCACGGATGCGGTGCATCTATATATATTTAAAGTATAAATATCATCATATAATGTACGAGTACATCATCTTGGATTTAGGATTTTTAGGTAAACAATTTTTTTCCCTAAGGAGAAAATACAAGGCCTCTAAGTCTATAAAAGCCAGGTAATATTTACAACACCCGTATGAGGTAAAAATTGTGAGGAACATATGACGCCGTTCTATTTGTATAAAGAACATTAACTTTTAATTCCGTAAATTTAAATGATTCACCACTTCATGAAAAATAAGAAACTAGAAAATCAAAAAAAAAAAAAAATCATCATCTTGGATGTACATTATTGTGAACGAATGTTTCTTTGTTATCAATTATCTCACCACTGGAATTAGATACGGGGTTGAAAAAATTTAGTATTTTTACAAGGTAGTGTTTAATGGGAAAAATACGGTATAAATAAATTTGACCTCCGAGGTTATCGGAGACCGAAAACATAAAATTTGCATAAAAAAACAGGAACAAATAACATAAATAAGGATATGAAGTTCTGAGAAGGTAAAAGGTATGAGAATCTAGGGATCAGTGTGTCCAGGAGTAACGGACATATGAACTGCGCCCACTGTGAGACCAGTTGGACACGTGAAATGGTCTCCTCAAACCAAGCTCTCCCGATCTTTTGGCTGGCGCACCTCACCCAATGTACCCGTGGACCCTGCTAAATCACCTATGGCAGAGGTGTTGGTTCTCCAATAAATGGTTCTAAACCCGCCTCCTAAATTACAAGATATATTAATGGTTTGTTTGGCCTACCTCTGTATGAGAAGTTCGTCGATGATGGCCTGGTCCTGTTCGCTGCGGATGCTGACGAGGTGCCCACCCTGGCGCACGCACTCCGCTTCTGCTTGCGCCCATGGCAGGCGCGCGTGCTCAAACACCGCCACGCAGAACTGGCGCAGCCCGACCCAGCCGTACGAGCAGCCGCCCACCACGCCCTCCATCGGCTGCGAGTGGTACCACAGCTTCAGGAACAAACCCACCGTATCTCTGTCACCTTCACTCCGCTTCGTCACTTCACTTTCGTTGGACAAGCTCGACCCATCGTCGCCACTTCGAAACACGTTATTGCTGTTCAAATTCCTATCACTATCTTCTAACTTCACACCATTTTCTTTAACTACTTTTACATCGTCAATTTTGTTGTTTAGCAAACTTTTGGAAATCCTTCTTATCAAAACATATAAAATCACGTTATTTTCTTTGGATATAATTTGTACGTTCCTCAAGGGATCCCCGGATTTAGAACAATGTACCCAGGAATTTGTCCCGTCCCACAACTGTATGGACAGGCCGAGACACTCGGGCACTTTTGCCTCGCGGGAGTCGAGTAAGCTGGAGTATTCCGTTTCGAGATCTTGCAATATGTCGTTGTTAGAGGAAGTTTGCGATAAAGTTGTACTTTCCGGGGCCGGGTTGTTTGCGCCGAGTTTGACCGCCCTTTCCCCCATCTGTAGGCGCAGGGCGACTCTATTCCCATAAGGCAAGTGTATCCGGAACGTGCAGTGAAGGGAGTTCGTCGGTTCGATTTCGAACGAACCGTTTCTCGCCGTGAGAGTGACGTTGTAACAGTAATCTACCAGTCTATAGGATATCACGAAGGAAGGGGTACCGTGGACGTGCAGGTACGGGATGGCCTTGGTTTCAGAGACCGAGATGTAGAGGGTTCTCTCGGCCTCGGGTAGTTCCTCCAGCTTGCCGCAGAGGTGGCTGTGCTGTGCGTGGCGAGAGGGCGGGCCGCCGGGGTGGAGGCGGATGAAGCCCCCGCTGGCGCAGGGCACGTTGAGTCTCTCGAGGGTGACGAGGAGGCCGTGCTTCTGAGCGGCCGCGGCGGGGAAGAACACCTGACAGTCTGTCGGGCTTCGTGGGATGTCGCTCCAACTCACTCTGCCCGACGCTCTGTACAATGACACCTGACATTCTGAAAAAAAAATACTCATTAATCACTATTAAAACTTATATATTTAAATTCCGTGAGATATCAGTATTTAGAGTCGAAGCGTAGCTTTATATGGTTTTAGTTACGATTATATTCGAATGCTGCAAACAAATTAATAAAATATAACCCAAATAATCGCATTACGTTTGTATAAAGCAAAAATACCAACATTATATTGTAAAGAATATACCTCACAAGATTAAAGTGGAACGGACATATATTGTGTCGTGATTTAAAAGGACGAAATTGAGTTATAAAACGAGCAAACATCATCAAGGGTCGTGGCACAGAAATCGGAGTGATATATGGAGGTATTTCCGGGTGGAGACTGCGCCATAAAACATCCTGTCGCCTGGAAAAATCGTCCCCAAAACACTCAACCTCTTTTTTACTCGAGGAAGGAAAAATATAACGAAAATCGTAACGCAATTCACTTTATCAGACATTTATTACCTTTTCGGTGAAAGTCAAATATTTCTTCCGTATTATTAAAAAATGAAAGCAGTTTATTTAAATTTTAATATTTTTGACGCTGGCCAGTTTTTTCTTGAAAGCAAGCTTCACGAATGCCTAGTTTGACACTGCAATGCTGTCCGAAACGTTGGCTCAAGAAGGAGTTAGCGCAACACGGCATAACACCCCAAAAACAAATAACAAAAACAACAACAAAAAAACCCAAAAGTAATTTAGTTAATCCTACCACTCTTTTACATTTTGGTTCAAAGTAAAACCTGGTAGGCAATATATTTAATATTGGCGTACAACGCTTGATTTATTATTTAAATATGTTTCTTCACCGTCTAGTACAGTGTTCCGCAAACTTTTTGTGTTCAAGGTACACCTATCAAATCAAGAAATTTTAGAGGTACACCAAAGAAAAAAAGCAATGTTTATTTAATTAAAAAAATCAATATACCTAATATGAAAAGATGTTTGGTGAGAAATGTGAGCCTGTTTAACTGAGTACAGGAGATCAAAATTTGGAGCAATCGTTGATAAGGCTGCTCTCATTTCTTCATTGATCGTCCTCAGGCATTCTCTTTTTATCGATTTAATAGTAGTGAGAGTTGAAAATCCCAATTCGCTTAAGTAGGTTGTTGCAAATGGTAATATTTTTTAACAGCACGCTTTGAAAGCAGTGGATACTCATTTTTATATGCAGCCAAAAATGTGCTAGCTCTACTTTGGAAAATTTTAGTTTAAATGTCCGATCAGTTTTTAACTCTATGAATTCTTCCTGCTCGCTTATCGGTAAGTGTCCAAGGAAAATGTTATCTGAGAGTGGATTTCGTACCCAGTTCATAGGTTGTAATAACAGTTAATTTTTTTTGCTAATAGCTCCAAGTGTTTCACTATCAAAGCCTGCACTTTGTTTCTGAATCGGCAGCCATGACATTTGGAAACAATTCGTTACTACCATTGACAGCGTGGCTGATCCATAATACCAATTTTGTCCGAAGACGTTAAAATATAAGAATTCCTACCTTGCATTTTTCTGTTGAGCTCATTTAAATGAGCGAATATGTCCGCCAGCTATACAAGTCTTACTACGTTCTTTTTTTTTAACACAGAAGCAAAATCTGAACCCTGGGCCTCTAAAAACGTCTGGGACTTATTTTTTAGCTCGTAAATCCGAAATAGTACTTATATAATATCCGCGAGAAAGCCATCGTAGTTCTGTTTGAAACAGAAGTGAGTGATATTATCTCTCATCTGCTCCCATTTGCTTTCTTATTATCTTCACAATACGCTTTGCGGAACACTGGTCCAGTATATAACACCCTGTGAACAGTACACCTCGCGTCCAATACCATATTTTTATAATTTTCTCTTACATCAATCAAAACCAAAATGTCATCTGAAATCATATGATCTGTAAATATGTACTTAAACACCTACCTACTTATTAAAAAAAATAATATTTACTGAACCTGAAATGCTACGAATGCTAAATTTTCGCCATGCGTCATCTGATTTTTTTTCGAAATAACTTACCTGCTTTTAAAAAAGATGTTTTTGTTAATTGTACCGTCTTACCTGAAAATACTATGTTTATATTATTCTTCATGGAAGTAGTTTATAATCTGCCATAAGTATTTTCTCAGAAGAGCTACTTACTATATGTTTAAACGGCCACCATCTTTTACCGGAACCGAAACGTAACAAACACATATACAGAAAGACGATATGCGAAACGCTCAGTCAATAGTTGTTAAGTAATTGTGAGAACACAAGAAATAGTGAAAAAAGGAAATAATCACTGGGTTTTATAAGTAGAATTACGAAACCATTTAAATATCCTTGTCTTATATGTATTTAACCCGATCTGGGGCCCCCATTATGAAATCTACCAAAACTAAGTTGAATCTGTTCAAAGAGCCTTCACTAAGACAATGTCCTATAAAACGGGAGCAAGCAAAACTTTATACCTACAATGAATTACTTCAATCTTAAAGGTCTATCAACCAGGCCTAAAGTAGCTGACTTGTCGTGCTTATACGACCTATCAAATAATGTAATTAAATTTGAACTAATTTCTAAAATAAATTTGTGGTTCAAACAAAGAGACCACAAAGAAAATATTAAACAGTGGGTAAGAAACATTCACCAGCAATATAACATTTTTCAAGCCTCCCCTCTCGCGTTTGACGTATGTGACTAAAATGATATAACCTTTTATCAACGAAATTGATAATTATATTCTCCAGCTCATCTATTAAATTCTAACGATATTCCCGTGATTGATTTTTTTGGTTACAATTATATATTATATCTGTTTCCAATAATCAACCCTTGATGAGAACTTTATTGAAATGGATTGTTTTTTTGTTATCGCTCTATTAAATGCTCCTAATAAACAATAAATTAATAATACATCATTGAAGAAGACAATACTAATAAATCATAACGAAACATGAAACAGAACATGACATTGAAAAATAAAAGGTAACGGTCTCAACTGGGAATCGAACCCAGGATATACGTCTTACCAGTAAAACGCCTCTTACCACTTTGCTATTGGGACCTAATTATTGTGCGTTACTTTTGTCGAACTCATACTTCAAATTCAGATTTAATAATATTCATTTTTCAACAATTTTTGGTGACTTTCTTTTTCACTGATACAAAGACAAAGTTCTAAAGAATTTTATGGTAACCTACGTAGATAGTGTCTCGGAAAAACATACCGATGTTTATTTATATTGGGCACCAAATAAATAATACGTTATCTTAAGCCACAACGCGACGTAAGTCACTTGTCATCTACAACCTTCCCATTACCGTTACAGTAGGGTGGTTACAAAAAATCAATGTTGGAATTTTTTTGTGCTGACCCCCCTTAAAGCTGCCAATTGGCTAAAAAATGAGAATGGTGAAGTTTCAGCTCAATTGGATAAGGTTAACCCGTGCCTCATCAAGGTTGAAGTTTAACTTTCTATAAAAATTTTTTTTTTTACAAAATACCTAACAATATTGCAAGATTTAATTACATGTGCTGTCCAGATTTTGCTTTATTTGTTTTCTCAATTGGTACATAAAAAAGGGTGTAGTTAAAACTGTTTTCAAAGTAAATACAGCACAATCCAAATTGAAAATGCTGGATTTACGAGAAAATAAATGCAAAAAGGTATAAAAAATAAGAAGAAATAATGTTCAAAGTTTTATTATTTAAAATATACAAAATAAAGCATTATGAAAGAAAGAAGTTGTTATTATTATTATTTACATTTACAATTATCTATCTGATTAAGGTGGTAATGGCTTAGATAACGTGGCTTTTGAAGAGTCAGGAAAAAATAGTCGACATTCCTATACAACTTGTAACAGAAACTGGCGTTGTTCTTCGTCTTTTGCCAAACAGGAATTGAAGTCTTGGATTAATTTTACCCCTCTTTCAGCTGTGTCATTGACAACCTTGAAACCGTTCACTATTTTTTTTTCTTTTAAATAATGTGTATTTTCACACCATATATCAGGATCCGTATTTAAAAATTCTGTATCAATTTCAAATCTTTTGAAAAAATTTAGAGTTTGATGAGAAACAAAAAAATCGATATCTTTGTCCAATAAATTATCCACTTGATGGAGACTGAGTTTTGCTTTCACATCCTTATCACATGTTTGTTCTTCAATTGGAATTAATTGTAGACTTCTTACAGCCATGCTTGTTTTGACACTTTTTTGTAAATTTTAATCGAAGAAAGAAAATGCGACTTGCTCAGAATTGAGGTACCACAGATGATTTATCATTTAAGACAGTGCTTTGTCTGCAAGTTCTTTATCGATTTCTCTATATTTTACAAGAGATTTTAAAAATTGTAGGTCTTGGTTGGGGGCCAAAGTGGGTTTGGGGGCGTTAAACCACGCTTTTACATAAATGTTTATTAAAAATAAACAAATGTCAGTGATAGCTTTTTTTTCTAAATTTGTTAATGTAAATTGATACCTGAAAAGATATATTTTGATTCAATAAATGGCCTTTGCCATCCATCTAGCGTGATGAATGGCATCAGAAACTTTGAAAAAAGTATCTTTTGGGGGAGTACTTCCTAACACAACTAACGAAAGTTGAATTAATTCTTTGTAATCATCCCTTGGCTATTGGTTTTTTAATTGTTCTGTAAGAAAAATTGATATTTCATCTGAATTCCCTATTTTATATCTAATATTTTTATCTTCAATAGCAGTTTTGTATTTTGTCTTGTCTAGCTTCGACCACCCAGTCTGAAAGTTTTTAAAAATATTTGAGTAGGGTCCAGTAGTTTTGCCCATTTTTAAATCAAAAACTGATTTGAGAATAATTTCTAAAATATGGTGGCGACATGCTAAATAAAGAAGATTTTTCTCTAATAATTGCTCCAACAAAACGCAGGTTCCGTTGAAGCGACCAGTATTTACCGCAGTGGTATCAAAACACATTGCCTGGATTTTCTCAACTGCCCCCACTCTTCAACTGCTGAAAATACAGCTTTTGTTTAAATATAACTGTAAACCAGATAATAACCATTAACTTGCAATTCCTAAAAACATTTATAAGTTGAAAAAAATGTTTGTTTTATGTTTTATTATATATTATATTATTTTATCAAATATGATGTTATTTATTATTTCTTTAATAATGTATAATGTCCAAAGAAAATTTTTTTTTATCAAAAGTGATTAAGTATTTTTTTTTGCCAAAAATCGTTTTTTCATATAATCTCGATGAGGCACAAATTAACATTATCCAATTGAGCTAAAACTTTCCAAATCTTATTTTCTAAACAAATGGCAAATATTAGGGGGGTCAGGCCGGCATTAGAACGAAAATATTTTTTCACCTTATACCTTGTAACCACCCTACCATTACAGTGTTGTAATTAATTGTTATGAATTAATAACTAACACTATAATTTGTTTGAAGGCGTGTGTTCAGAAAAGTGTTGCCACCATTGTGGATGAGACACGAGGTGAAAAAATGTTAATCTTCCACTGCTTCCAACGCTCCAACACGGGAAAAACTTACTGATATAATTTCTAATTTATAAAAAATCTCAAACTATTGGTATTCCAGTCATAAATAGGACTGCTGACGGTTTCTAATAAAGTTGGAACACGTGTTCGTCATTGTCTACTATCGATAAAAACGCAGGTGCTTGAACACACTCATTTATTTTGTTTTTATTTATTAAATACTAAAAAAATTCCAATATATTATGAATGTTCTAAAAGTTTAGTAGGAAACGGTAAGCCATCCCGTTTTAAACGTTTTTTAATAAATCAGCAATACTCATTTAACTCCGCGAGACACCGACCGACTGGAAACTATAAAATCCGGTCAACCGTGGTTCGCACCGATTATCGCTAGTGGAACACGTTTCGACGAGATACTAGTACGCAATAGGGCATCTAAAGTCTGTGGTTATTACGTGGTATCTGAAGAGATGGACCGTTTGATGCGAGCGTGTCAGTAAGTACGCGCAATGTAAGCTAATGTGAAACTTCAGCTGATTTTGATGAAATAATTCTTCCTTGAACAAATAAACGAATGAAGACCGAGGAGTAGAAATGTATTACATAAATTGGCGATAACAGTAGTAGTTATTTATCAAATCTGTATACATCACCTTCTAGGAATTTCCTGTTCAGTGATTATCATTAATCCGCGTGCAAACCAGTTAACCAGTTGAATAACCGGTAATTGAATATTTGATTATCGGCCTGTGTCATTTGTACAGGACTAATTGCATTGAATACAAAGAGCTTGTTGTTCGGGAAGTAATTGCTTTCCACTCTCCACAAAACCGAATTAATATTCAAACTAATGTTTATTCGTCAAATGAGTAATTTGCAGTGCACGCTGGAGATGACAAATATCTGAAGCCTTTTTTATAGATTAACTATTTCTGATGGCAAAAAGGATGCGAGGAACATTTGTTATGTAAATAACATAGGATTATTTTTCTTACTTGCAGTAAGTAAGAACTTGTCAAATCTGTGAAGTCGTTTCGATTCGTTTTGTCTATTGTTTTCACACTGGCAATAACAGGAAGTGACTAAAATTGAAGCTGGCGTCACTTCCCGGCCGGATCAAGGCGAGTGTGCGCGTCCGGTCGGGGGTCATTATTATTTTCGGGGTCGTTTATTATTTTTCGGGGGGCCTCCCCCCCCCCGAAAAAAAATTGTTGTGGGGAACCACATATGATGTTTTTGGGTGCGCGGAATTTTTTCTCAGCGAAGTTCCGTAACAACCCCTCCCCCCCATGGATTTCAAATATTTTGTGGGGAGCACTCATTTTGATTTTTTTTTGTGGGGAATTATGTTTTATAGAAATTCTCTAACAACCCCCCCCCCATGGAAATAGGAACCGTCAGGTATTTAGTGGCCCGCCAGTGATTCAAAATCGTTAATTTCGCCCAACTGTTAAAAAGGTTGGGCAGCCTTGGTTTAGCGCGTAAGGTAAGGAGTTCAGAAACATAGATTGGCGAGCGGGGACCCGATAATCCAATTATAACATTATTTAGTTTATCACTGTTGTGTTCATAAGATCTGTTATATGTTTTGATATCGTTATGTAGTTGTTCTTTTAAATCCGTTGAGTTACAACGAATTATCACTGTTCTGGGTTTCACTGTTGGAGGTATATTTTTATTTCGCGGAGTGACTCTGTATATATTCTCTATGTTGTTGGTTTTGAGGTCGCATTTCACTAATTTGCTGATGTTGAAGATGATGTCTTTCAGGGATTGTGTTGTTTCCTCTTTAAATTCCGGAATTCCTCGGAATTCTACACATGTTTTATTGGATTCTCTATTTCTTCTTTCTTGGTCTTTTTCTATTTCTGTTATTCTTTTTTCTAATTCTTCATTTAGTTTGAATGTGGAATCATCTTGAATTGATTTGATTGTTGATTGCAGGGAGGATACATCTTCTTCCAGTCCATCGATTTTGCTCATCGCCTGTTCCAATGATTTGAATCTTTTTGTAAATTCGTTTAATTTTGTATTGTTATAGTCGACAGATTTTTTTAATTCCGACATATCTTCCTTCACTTGACTGTTGAGAGTTTTGAGAGAGGTGAGTTCAGAGGATATTTTTTTTAATTCCAATCAATCACGTCTTCTATGGAGTTGTTTGGAGTAGCAGTTGATTGGGGTGAAGTTTTGCAGTTTGGGCAGCACCAGGTTCGTCTTTTCTCATTATTTGCTTTGCGAAATGTGGTTTCAGTTGTCCCTCCGCATTCGTAGTGGAACTGCTTACTGCAGGAGTGACATGTGACGCCATCGCTAATAGTCAGTTGGCATTTGTACCAAAGCATACTGAGAAAGGTTGGTCACCTCTGGATTGCACCGATGGGTATAGAGGTAAGTATATATTATTACAATGTTCGGAGTTGTCGATTTGTTTTTGCCTTTGTTGACACAGTACACGAACACTTTCAATGGAAAACACTATTACGTTAAAAAATATGTGTTTCTTGTTAATACTTGGTGATACTTATGTGTAATGATTCACTTTAAATAGGTTAAATGTTTAATTTTGACGGGAGTAGATCAAAACATATTAACACTGTCAAAAGAGTATTGATGTATGTGTATATACAAATCAAATTCACGTCGCCCGCCCGCCACAAATAGACAATCAACTTTATACTCGTATAATAGATATTGAAATCAACAAAATCAGTTTATTTCTGCTCAAGTTATAGTGTTGTAAAAGCTTTAATTTATCCAAAGTATATATTTTGGTATTCGTAATTTGAACCGATTCTTAGTAAAGATTAATCCACTGACAGCTTAGCCAGATATAACTTTGTAATATTATTGTTAATAAGTAGGCATCAAACGATTCTAACCAAATAATAATATTTACAATAATTCCAATGATGAGTTTGATATAATCAGTTGTTTCACAAAACTTGAATATTTTTTTTTTTTTTTTTTTTTTTTTTTTTTTTTTTTTTTTTTTTTTTTTAACATACAACAAACGATGTTGTATTCCCATGAGTTATTAAACTCATTAAGGGATCGCCAATTGGTAGTTTTCAAATAGAAAAGTAAAAAAATTAAAAAAAGAGTTTTGTACAGAAAAATTAGATTAAAAATTAAAAATAACCAACCCAACCCAATGTGCAGACACAATGTATGAAGAAAACATTTTCAAAACATTTCACAGAAGCAACATACAGACACAACATATGAAGAAATCACTTTACAGATATGTTATAAAAAAAAAATTGTCTTATAAGACTTTATGAATTATTATAATCACTCATTTGATTTATGTACTGTTGGTGTCAAAAAGTTGAAAAAGTATCCTCAATGATGGACTATATAAATGCATAAAAACAAAATCAGGAAAATACATTAAAAAGTACGGGGTCAAAAATAAACAGACCTAATACAAGATGTTTTACATTATTAACTTTGAAATTTGCAGAATTGTTCAAGTTCTGTGAAACAACTGGCTCTTATCATTGGTTTACAAATATAAAGTTCATGACGATTCAGAGTATTTTATACAATTACATTATAATATTATATGGTTTAAGATTTTCACGTTACACACATCTGCCCTGATGATGGACACTGTAGCGTTGTCCGAAACGTTGGCTAAAGAAGGAGTTAGCGTAGTTACGGCATAACACCCCAAAAACAAATAACAAAAATTACATTATAAAATGATAAAAAAAATATCCCAGGAAACTTACCGAAATTCAATATTCTTGTGAAGACCACTTGGTAGACAGTTCTAATATCAGTCAATCTGTAACGTAATCTGAAACAAATAGAAATATACGAATATATCAACAAGTTATTCACGACACGTAATGATGTAAAACTGTCTACCAAGTGGTCTTCACAATATTCTTGTGAAGACCACTTGGTAGACAGTTCTAATATCAGTCAATCTGTAACGTAATCTGAAACAAATAGAAATATACTAATATATCAACAAGTTATTCACGACACGTAATGATGTAAAACTGTCTACCAAGTGGTCTTCACAATATTCTTGTGAAGACCACTTGGTAGACAGTTCTAATATCAGTCAATCTGTAACGTAATCTGAAACAAATAGAAATATACGAATATATCAACAAGTTATTCACGACACGTAATGATGTAAAACTGTCTACCAAGTGGTCTTCACAATATTCTTGTGAAGACCACTTGGTAGACAGTTCTAATATCAGTCAATCTGTAACGTAATCTGAAACAAATAGAAATATACGAATATATCAACAAGTTATTCACGACACGTAATGATGTAAAACTGTCTACCAAGTGGTCTTCACAATATTCTTGTGAAGACCACTTGGTAGACAGTTCTAATATCAGTCAATCTGTAACGTAATCTGAAACAAATAGAAATATACGAATATATCAACAAGTTATTCACGACACGTAATGATGTAAAACTGTCTACCAAGTGGTCTTCACAATATTCTTGTGAAGACCACTTGGTAGACAGTTCTAATATCAGTCAATCTGTAACGTAATCTGAAACAAATAGAAATATACTAATATATCAACAAGTTATTCACGACACGTAATGATGTAAAACTGTCTACCAAGTGGTCTTCACAATATTCTTGTGAAGACCACTTGGTAGACAGTTCTAATATCAGTCAATCTGTAACGTAATCTGAAACAAATAGAAATATACTAATATATCAACAAGTTATTCACGACACGTAATGATGTAAAACTGTCTACCAAGTGGTCTTCACAATATTCTTGTGAAGACCACTTGGTAGACAGTTCTAATATCAGTCAATCTGTAACGTAATCTGAAACAAATAGAAATATACTAATATATCAACAAGTTATTCACGACACGTAATGATGTAAAACTGTCTACCAAGTGGTCTTCACAATATTCTTGTGAAGACCACTTGGTAGACAGTTCTAATATCAGTCAATCTGTAACGTAATCTGAAACAAATAGAAATATTAGTTATCAACAAGTTATTCACGACACGTAATGTTGTAAACCAATATCTTTGAATGTTATAATAAAATACTCCTTTTAGCAGAGTACGCAGTGAGAGATTAAAGTTGATATCAAAATGCTTTTTCCACGTCCTTCTCCAAAGCGCTACAACTACATTTGATGGAAATCTAACCTGTTCTTACTAAGCCTTGTACTGTACACTGTACAGTGTACACTCCATAGGTACCCACATATTTATAACTTACAATATGTAATATACGTCCTACAGTGAGTATTGTAACTCATCGGGATTGCTTTAGCAAGAAATAATAAAAAATCATTAATAATTAAAAACATCCGATTTTTTTTTTCAGATTTCATTGGGTCCCATCGAAAGTGTCTACCAAATAAATTTAACATTTATTAACCAAGAAAGGATTTGTGATTTATAATTTTTTGGGATCCCTTACAAAATTTTTTCACTGTACGTAGATACCACGAATTTCCAAACACCATGCAAATTATGCAATTCATTGACTAATGCTAACAATAATTATTATTATTATTATCGTACAGAAATTTATATTTATAAAATTTGTCCGTGTAAATTGTCGGTGGAAGTTAATAGGTATAAATTTATATTGTTATTTTGATATCAAAATTATAAGTTCCACATACGGAACAGTATAAAAGTAGAAAAATATAATATTTTTACAAATGAAACGCTTACTTTACTTTAACCAGAATTCCTTAGCTTACCTATTTGGTGTAAAAAATGCATTTCGGTAAAAATAAAAACATGTCACCGGAAACCAAAATTAATCTACTTCTTATACTGCAAATTCAATTTGCTCGATTCAAGTTTTTCGACTGCGCATATATGTATATACCTACATATATAAAATTACTGAAACTGACATTGTACAATATTATGTTCTGTAGAAAACTTATCCCAAAAATCTAATTTTATGTGTGTATTTCAGTAGTACCTCCTCCAATCCGTTAAACATTTTCCTTGGTGCCGTAATTTTGTTCGGGATAAAACACCTATTGTGTTCTGCTTTCCCATATTTACTTAAAAAAACTTTCGAATATCTAAAATTGTATACCTATCACCTTATGTAATATCTTATAACAGGGCAGAACCTGTGAATTCTTGAAAAATCAGCTTGCAATTTAAAGTAAAGCATTTTTTTGTTAAATGTAAAAAGAAAATATGTACATTATTTATAATAATTATATTTGAAATACTTTTTATATAAAAAAAAATCTAATTTTTAATCATTTTTAGGCGTGACAATTACAAATAACAATCACATATAAAAGCGAAACTTTTTATTGAAAATAATATTTAAAGTAATATTTAACTATTGAAATAAAGAAACTTAAGAATTTAAAAATTTCTACAAAATAAACTGTTTTCATATTTTTGTATCAATGTCCAATTTTCTCTGGAACTTGACCACTGTGCACATTTAAAGTATAAATCATTTCTAAAAAATAATGTATTATTTTGTATTGGTGAAACATACAAAAAACCTTTAATTAATTGTGGAAGAAGTCAAATTATAAGAAACAGAAAATTTCACTAATAGATTTAAAAGTAATCGTTTGATTAAATAAATAAATGCGTAAAAGAAATCACCGTACATTCGGGCCGGGAGTGACACGACCTTTCCGGCTTAAGCTCTGGCCGATACTGAACAATAACAGTGTAAGTACTTCAGCACCTGCACACGAATACAGTTACGTGCGTTGCAGTATTAAAGTAACTTACAGCGGTGTTTCCTTTAGCGGTATAGAAATTAATATTTTAATATTTGAAACTATTATTTCGTGGTGGAATTCCATTATCAATATATATAAAGAACACAATTTTAAACTTTTTTCCACTTGTTTTTATTTGACCGTGACCGGTTTCAGCCTGTAACAGGCAACAGGCTGAAACCGGTCACGGTCAAATAAAAACAAGTGGAAAAAAGTTTAAAATTGTGTTGTTTATATATATTGGTATAGAAATTGCATATTTCCGAGTGGTATATTTTAATTAATTCTTATGAATACATTAATAAAATCTCTAATGTTTCCAGAGGGATTCGTCGCGAAGTTACTTATTCATCGTCTAGAAAAATAACATCTGGTGCTTGCCGCTTATCTTACAACATTTTACATTTAATAAAATGTGCATACCTTTTTACATAATATATTTAATAGTAAGGTCCTGTTTTTTTTATCTTAAATATGAATAACTTGCATTCCTAGGAATCCCTCTAGAAACATTTAAGATTTTAGTAATAAGCTCATCAGAAATAGTTGAAATGTGAGCGTCGGGGCAAATCCCTGTTATCAGGGTATTGTGTCACCTTAATGCGTGAATTGAAGAACGTGTATACACACAACAATCAACCAAAAAGCGTTAAAAGTTTAAAAAAAATAGTGAATGTATTTTGTTTAATTGTGCATTTTATTTTATACGTTTATTAGCAAAAATGCCTAATTTGGGGTAAAGCGTTTTTAATCTTATTTTTAAAAGTTTCGGTTTCGGGTGAACTTGGAACAGAAGCTGAAATTCAGACTCGGCTTCAGTTTTCTAGTAATAATACGAATAATTATAAGATGTAAAGATATTGCATGGTGACTTACACGATTATAAAGGCGTCACTCAGGTGGCTTGGGCATTTCATACAGTAGATGGATAAGGAAATAAATATTACGAGAATATAATATACGACGACCAAGAAGTTGAAGACACCCCACGAAGACATGACACGGATAAGCGAATCAAGAATTTAATTCGAGTCATATCAAAAGTAGAAAGACTGATAGATTTTGTATGAGATAGTGAATAAATGTGGAAAAAGCGAGGAATTCCACACCATCCGACCAAATCAGTAGTTTAGTCGGATTATACAATTCCACACCATCCGACCAAATCAGTAGTTAAGTCGGATTATACAATTCTACACCATCCGACCAAATCAGTAGTTTAGCCGGATTAAACAATTCCACACCATCCGACCAAATCAGTAAATTAGTCGGATTAAATCATGATTTATTAACAAAGTCTTTTCAAAACGTAATCGAAAAAAAATCGTACTGCAAACTACTACCACCATCGCCGTAATAAGTAATCTCATTGCGTTGCTTTAAATAAAAAATAATATTTTTCAAGTCAAGAAAGAAGATACCAAAATCGATTTGAGGCGATTAACCAGGATTTGACATTATATACTTTGCTGCAAGCCACCGCAATGTGATCTAATCCAGTGAGGGCAGTGACACAGACAACTAAGGTCGTCTTATACGTAAAATGTCAATTTGGTAGGCGAGTTTGCTTACCGTTGCCACGGTAGCCATTCATTAGACCAGGGATGGCCAACAGGTCGACCGCGGTCTACCTGTCGACCGCGAAGCTGATTTAGGTAGCCCGCGAGAGTAAAATAAAGTGAATAGGAACATATGACAAAATAACATTATTTTGAGATGTATTCGCGCGAAAGACTGAATAAGGTACCTACTCACACGCTTTGGTCGCATCGCAACAACGCAATGGTAGTATCGTTGCGTGAGTCAGTCAACTAAATGCGGCTCGCCTCGCTCCGGGCGTAGGTAAGGTATATCACTGTCTCTTTTCTTTTCATTTTGCATTGTTTTCTCATGGCTTTGTTTCGTGGGTAGCTAGCCTAGCCAGTACCTACTAGTGTCGACTTGAGTGCGCACGGATCACATTGAACTTGTTATGTGGCGATAATAAAAATAACGTAGGGACTTGGACTGAAATTGTGACTTTATTTTTTATTGACTATTCACTATTATAAATATCAGAATGAGTGGGCCATCTAGTTCGAGTGCTAAAAAAAGTAAGACTGACCATTATCACAATGAGTGGGAAGAGGAATTTTTTTTCGTTATGATCGAGGACAAATGTGAGTGTCTAATTTGCAACTCAAGTGTAGCGTTACCGAGAAGAGCAAATGTTGAAAGGCATTTTAAAACTACACAATCCAAATACGCCACTGATTTTCCATTTTGCAGTGAAAACCGAACGATAAAAGTACGTGAATTAAAAAGCAAGTTGAGTACACAACAATCTTTTTTTACGAAACCAGACTCGAAATCAAAAGCTGCAACACTGGCGTCATTAACTGTTACAGAAATATTGATAAGACGTAAGAAACCTTTCGAAGATGGAGAAATGATTAAGGACGCCATGCAGAGAGCTGGAGAAGTGCTTTCTAATGACTTTAAAAATAAGAAAGAAATTATTTCAGCAATTAATGACATTTCATTGTCACGAAACACAGTAATGCGACGCAGTGAAGCCTTAAGTGAAAATTAGGAACGATTACTTAATGAAGACTTACAGAAATGTAGTTTCTTGTCATTACACTTTGATGAATCCACCAATGTAACCGACATGCTGAATTGTGCGTTTTCGTGCATCTAGTTTTTGAAGATATCGTTAGAGTTACTAACGATGATTCCATTGAAAGGGCAAACCAGACGTGAAGATATCTACAGATCTTTTAAGTGTTTTATTGAAAAAACTGAATTTCCGATTCACAAACTAGTTGCTATCACGACAGATGGAGCACCCGCTACGGTGGGACAAAGGGTTGGTTTTATTTCGTTGTGAAAAAATTATGACGACATTCCAGTTTCACCAACTATCACTGCATCATACACCAGCAAGTTTTGTGCTCTAAAATTTTCGAATCGGATAATATTATGAAAGTTGCCTTCAAAATAGTTAATTCTATTCGAGCCAGAAGTTTTCAAAGGCGACTATTTTGAGCTCTGAATGAAGCTGGCCTTCCTTTGTAAAATAACAGAAAAACTCAACGAGATAAACTTGAATCTTCAAGGGAAAGACAGAACCGTCGTTGACATGATAACTTTGATTAAAACTTTTAAAGATCTAATTCAAGTGAATGCATCTCAATTAAAACGAAGCGAACTAAAACATTATATACTGGAAGAAGAATGTATGCACAATTTAAATTGAGATTTCAAAACTTTCGCTGAACAGTTGGAAAATTTGCACCTGGAGTTTGAAAGAAGTTTTGCGGATTTTGCCTCTCTCGAAGAAGTACTAAGTTTCATGGTATTCCCATTTAATGAAAATATTGATATTGACAGCTTAACCGTTAAAATCGGTAACTTAACCGATACTGAATTTGTTGTGGTCGAAGAAAAATTAATTATAATGAGAAGCCACATCTTTTTAAATCGTAGTTACATTGTACACTCCCCAATATGATAAGCTTGTGTAGAATATGCAGTGTCAAACATCCACCCTAAAACGTAAAGCTGGATGAAAAAATTTATAAGTTACATTGCATTAATAAATTCTTACAAATTTATCACAAAATAGTTTTATTTTGTCACTTTTAAACTCTACCTTGCAGTCGATGGCGAGAAATAATTTTTAACGCAAGTAGACCGAACAGGTCACCCCTGCATTAGACAATACCTATGCCATAGGTCACCCCAAGTGGAAAGCAACGGCCGGTGACTTAACAAAGGAGCCCTAATTTATGGTATTTGAACTCTCCTGCCGAACTCTCTCGACCCTTCGCCTTGCACTGCTGTGGGGAGGGGGTTGATTCATTGAGACTCAAACCCTTTTCCTTACCAGAACATTCTCTTTTTCATATCCTCAAAAATACACTCCACTCTGCATCCAAAAAAACACTCCACTCTGCATCCAAAAATACACTCCACTCTGCATCCAAAAATATGGCCTGAGGGAAATTATTTTCCTCAGTAACTCCTGTGGTTAAAAAAATCACATTATTTTGACCTTTAGTTAGAATTCGACCTGTGTGACCCTCACCGCAGATCTATTAGTCAAAGGGAAACTGACAACGGAGATTTATTTGAATGTGTTTGTCAAATAACGAGCAGTTAAACAGTTGATTAAGCTCGTTATAAGCCTTCTGTTCGGCTTCCACTCGATTTCCTCTGCCTTTATCATCAACTTTAGTCTAGTGGCTCTACGTGTTTATTTGTTCTCCACTTTATAGGCACATCGCTTTGTGCTTCTACATTGGTAGGTTTATTTGAGCTATTTAAGTACGCCTCGGTACACACACAACAATCACCCCGCGAGTGTGGGTGTGGAGCAATTAGCGGTACGAATCCACCGTCGCTGTCCTTGTTGTTTTTATTGCAATAATAGAGTTAGAGCACACAACACACAAACACAAATACACACACAAACATACACACACACATACACACGCACGCACGCACGCACACACACACTAATAGCTCAAAGTCTGTTTGAATTAGCAATCCGCTCGCCTCAAGATAAACTTAGAGGTAAGCACTTAAGGATTCTGAACTATCAAAGGGTATTAAGCTCTAATCCGGTAAAGGGTATTGTTATTTATTTGTTTAAAACAGAATATTTCCACAAAAAAATTATTTAATTTTTTTAATTATTCGACAATTTTTAGATTACTAATAAATTCATGTAGAACTATGTAATGATACAAGCAGCCGAAAATATGGGAAAAAATAGTTGATGATATCGGTAATTCTGAGATTAAATACGAAGATCGACAAAAATTACATAAAATAATCAGCCGAGTGAATGTGTTAAGGCGTTTTCCCGGTAAGACAGAGATCCTATTTTAATTCCCAGTTGCGACCGTTACCTTTTTTACATAAAATAATCAGCCGAGTGAATGTGTTAAGGCGTTTTCCCGGTAAGACAGAGATCCTATTTTAATTCCCAGTTGCGACCGTTACCTTTTTTACATAAAATAATCAGCCGAGTGAATGTGTTAAGGCGTTTTCCCGGTAAGACAGAGATCCTATTTTAATTCCCAGTTGCGACCGTTACCTTTTTTACATAAAATAATCAGCCGAGTGAATGTATTAAGGCGTTTTCCCGGTAAGACAGAGATCCTAAGTTCAATTCCCAGTTGCGACCGTTACCTTTTTTACATAAAATAATCAGCCGAGTGAATGTGTTAAGGCGTTTTCCCGGTAAGACAGAGATCCTAAGTTCAATTCCCAGTTGCGACCGTTACCTTTTTTACATAAAATAATCAGCCGAGTGAATGTGTTAAGGCGTTTTCCCGGTAAGACAGAGATCCTATTTTAATTCCCAGTTGCGACCGTTACCTTTTTTACATAAAATAATCAGCCGAGTGAATGTATTAAGGCGTTTTCCCGGTAAGACAGAGATCCTAAGTTCAATTCCCAGTTGCGACCGTTACCTTTTTTACATAAAATAATCAGCCGAGTGAATGTGTTAAGGCGTTTTCCCGGTAAGACAGAGATCTTAAGTTCAATTCCCAGTTGCGACCGTTACCTTTTTTAGATAAAATAATCAGCCGATTGAATGTGTTGAGGCGTTTTCCCGGTAAGACAGAGATCTTAAGTTCAATTCCCAGTTGCGACCGTTACCTTTTTTACATAAAATAATCAGCCGATTGAAAGCCGTTTTCCCGGTAAGACAGAGATCCTAAGTTCAATTCCCAGTTGCGACCGTTACCTTTTTTCTGTGTCTTGTTTTTTTTCATGTTAAGATTCATTAGTATTATTTTCTTTTTAAATGATTAAGTTTTATCAAAAATTATATAAAATACTTTATATACTACTATTTCATCATAAAAGATCAGACATGTTTCGAAACCGTTGGTTTCTTTGTCGGAATAAACATGATGTAATGAAAATTAACAAATTTAAAAAGTATAAACAAATTGACCTATAGACAAAATGTTATGATAAGGGGTGATTAAAAGGTAGGCAGTAATGAATAATAATAATGAATAATACTAAGCGGTGTACCATTGAATGATAGGCGGAGTGTTTGTGTGATATCGGGTGGTTTGACGTGTTACGTATAGTTATATCCGTGAATGTCGGTTTACGGATAGATGTTAAAACATTCAATTCACTGTAGAGGTAGGCAGTAATGAATAATAATAATGAATAATACTAAGCGGTGTACCATTGAATGATAGGCGGAGTGTTTGTGTGATATCGGGTGGTTTGACGTGTTACGTATAGTTATATCCGTGAATGTCGGTTTACGGATAGATGTTAAAACATTCAATTCACTGTAGAGGTAGGCAGTAATGAATAATAATAATGAATAATACTAAGCGGTGTACCATTGAATGATAGGCGGAGTGTTTGTGTGATATCGGGTGGTTTGACGTGTTACGTATAGTTATATCCGTGAATGTCGGTTTACGGATAGATGTTAAAACATTCAATTCACTGTAGAGGTAGGCAGTAATGAATAATAATAATGAATAATACTAAGCGGTGTACCATTGAATGATAGGCGGAGTGTTTGTGTGATATCGGGTGGTTTGACGTGTTATGTATAGTTATATCCGTGAATGTCGGTTTACGATAGATGTTAAATTCAATTGTATTATTTATTGAAGTTAGTGTTAAATCCAGAAAATTAATCGATGCATTACTGCCTACCTCTACAGTGAATTGAATGTTTTTATGAAATGATTTTTTAAGAAGAAGGAATTTAGTTAGTTGCCGCTCTATTCCCGTCCAGATACAAAAAATATCGTCTACATATCGTTTCCAATAGATCAGTTTTAAATATTCTCCTGACGAAGGAAGTGATCTTCCGAAACCGGTAGAGTGAAAATAAAACTATAGTGGTCAAAAAAAAAATTATGTGTTTTTATTATAAATTATGATGAGCCACAAAGTGAATGCTTTTTACAATTACTTAATATTTGTTTTAATATTCTCCTGACGAAGGAAGGGTGCTTCCGAAACCGGTAGAGTACAATTAAAATTAAAGTGGTCTAAAAAAAAATATATATTTTATTGTACCTTTTTTTAAATTGCCATCTCTTAAATCTATTATACCTACCTACAATGAAAATAATTTTAATTTATTATTTACTAGTTTTAGTTACTACTTGATTCGGTTATATTTATTTATAAAAAAAATTATATTTACATAAACGTGTTAGTTTATAAAAGCTTTTGCTACACATATACATGCAATGATTAACCATTTTGTGATATTTTTTTATAATAATAACTAATTAATCGTCTCTCATTATAATATTTTGCCGATAGGTCAATTTTTTAATTTGTCTTTACTTGTCTACGAGTACTTTTAAATTTGTAAATTTTCACTACATTATGTTTATCCCGACGAAGAAACCGTTGGTTTCGAAACACGTCGGTCTTTTTTATTAAACAGTGGTGAAAACAAAGTATTTTATTTTTATATAATCAAAATAATGCCACAAAGTAATTTTGCCATTATTGAAGAACATTCATCATGTATAGTCTTGCGAGTAACTGTTACTAGTGCGTCGACTGCAGCACATTATGAGCTTGTTGAACAGATATTAATTAATAGAACATTAACTTGTCTAGTTAATTTATACATTATTTTTCTATGTATCTAACCAATGGAATAATGAAGATGCCATTTCAATAATTCGCATATATATATATATATATATTAATGCCGTCCTTGACATAATTATACATGTTCTATGTATAACATAAGAGCTTGCATTTACCATGAATAATATAATTGTGATTATAATGTTCGGGTAATAAGACGGTGACAGGTCGCATCACGGCTCGCGGCAGTTGACAGCCGGTGTCTCCCGGTGATGGATGGACCGAGTAATCCGGGGGCAGGTGGGCTGGGGATATATCTCCTAGGGATTAACGTCTCGCTCTGATAGCGTCAGCGGCGAGACAAACACTTCATCTTCATCGCAACAGCCATTACCTGATGTTTGCTTCGTATAGATCTCGCTAGGAAACCGATTTATTGTTTATTAAGACACAACGCTATAGTGTTCGTGAAAAACGATTTGACCATAAGAATGCTATCGCACGTATTAACTCATGCTTTTTAAATTAATACTGTTACCAGTATGATCTATATGAACAAATTATTTTTAGTTATTGTTGTGGAAAAATGAATCCTGTCACTTGCGGCTTTTCCGCACCTACTTTTGAAATGACGTGACCACAAATATTCGACGAAAGGAAAAGGTACTTACAGAAAGTCTAAATTCTTTCCTTTTTAATCGCTTTACATTTGAAATGGTAATGATTTAGACTACTAACCTCCACTGATCACTAGTCGAGCTAGGTACGAGTAACACCGGTACATGAGTTAGTAAATGGGATTTGCGTTTCTCGCCCCAGTTCAACCGACACGTGTAGTCACTTCCTTAGCAACCTCACAGCTTAAGCTTCCATTCAAACAGCGTGGTCCAGATAACCAGGGCACTATTCCCGATCGCGCTCCTGATCTAGATACAATCCAGACGACCGCCAGTTTACCTCCTCGCTATTTATACTACCCCGATACCCTGACACTGGTGTTTTTGTTATTCACGAATATCGTGATAAGATATAAAGATGATATGGCGACTTATTTATGTCATAATGATAAAGCCATTTGTGCATTACCGTGAACTAAGTAATATTTATACATGGTGTCAAATCTTGATGAGATATAGCTAAAATCATTTTGATTAGCGACCGATCAGTGGCTGTGTTGGCATCGCGTTTGGGTCCCACCCAGGCGTAGTGTATTCAGTTTCTCGGCTGGCTAAGTCCTCCAGCACAACACAAGCAACATTTTCCGCTTACTGCGGTGATAGTAGGAGATTTTCAAATATTGTCAGGTTATTCATAACTCGGGAATGTTTGTCTTTCTATTAAAAAAAAGATTATCATATTGTGATCTTGACTCTTAATAATAATTTATTTATTCTTACGACGATGAGGTACTCGTAGCCTCCTATTTTATTTTTATTTCGATGAAAATGTCTAGTATTTTATGTAACGTCATTCTATCATTATTTTTATTTATTCATTTCTATTAACTTACATACAATTCACATTATAAGTACCAGTTATAGAAAAAATATTAATAATCAGTCTCTGTGTAGATTAGTAGTGGTGTTTTGTGAATACCTCACAGAACCTTTGCTTACAGCGGGAATGGGACGTTTCTACGCCGCCGGTTCTTCGCCGCCAGTTCATCGCCGCCCGCGCCGTTTCTACACCGGAACGTTTCTGCACTGGCCGTTTCTACGCCAGCCGATTCTACGCCGCATTCAAATTAAATTAACAATTACAATTAGACTTAACTAGACCCGCTTGCAGCTGACTTCCAATGACTTATTCGATAATCTCATACTAAACGCACTACATTATTGTTAAATAATAGAACGCAGTTGGCACGGGTGATCCTTGACCTTTCTTTTGTAGTGAGAAAAGGAGCGGGTATTTTCTTAGGGACAACGAGACGTTACTGTTCTATAGGAGAAGTGGGAAGTGTAAAGACAAACAACGCACGGCAGCGGGAGTGGAGTAGAGTGGGCCAAGTAGGAAGGATATCGAGAATCACTTACCTACTTATAGGTAGATCTCATAGAAATATAAACATTTATTAGACAGTATTTTAAATCTCCTTACTCCCATTATGGAGGCCCCTCTTTCAAGGGGTACGCAAATATACGACAGTCATGTTGTGTACCCACGTCGCAGACAACTTACAGTCCGTACACATCACTACTGAGATCACGAGAACCGCGTCGCCACCTTCATTGCTATGCAAGAGAATTCAACAGATTCGAAAAATCTCTCGAAACTTCGAAACTAGAATGCTTACAAAATCTGATTAACAAATAAACTAACTAACGTAGGTGTAATTTTTGTTTTGTCCTGTTATTCTTTGTTGATTTTTTTGTTCCTATAGTTAATCTAAATCATACGCATTGTTACAAAATGTTATTAAGTGACGCCGTGGGAGTAGGAACAACCTCTCTCGCTGGTGGCAGGAGACTGACGACGCCGACGAGCATACAAAATGTGCAAGGGTACGAACCTCGGCGCAGTTGTAAAGCGGTGTCGCAAAGATATTTGAATCATCAAATATTGGACCCTTGTATATCCCTGTGGAAGGAGGGCTTTAGCTAGCAGCAATTGTACCAGCACAATACCTGAATGTGAACCCGATTCTTTAACCAACATGGCCACAGATCTGTAGTCAACTAGTCGATTATCATCAAACTACTCATCCACAAGACGACCATTAGGTCGGGCTTACATACACTGCACCCATTTGAGGATATGCAGCTCAAACTCACATTCAGAAGCACAGAGCTATTCGTTGAATGCGCCGAGGGGATCCAAATTACAAATCTCCATAAAGACAAAACCGATAAACGAGTTAATTGTTTTACACTAAGCAAAATTCTACACCAGCCTAGCTATCCTTTAAAACTCTCGCTCAATATAGCGAGAATGATATTACAAAATTTAAAAGACATAAAGGAATTCTCCATTGGGAGAAGATAATTAAGGTTTTTATTTAATAATTTTAGTTTTATTTTCAAACCACCATAAAAAAACAATTCCACGTAAAGTTTCAATTTAAAATCCTGTTTACAATTATGTTAGTCAATAATCTCATTATTTAGGAACTCCTTCAATAAATAATTTCAAGTAGGTGTCTTCAACACCGGTGCATAACTAGGAGACCCCCAATTTGCATACGATTGACATTTGCCATTCAGAACCAGTCAATTTCATCAGTAGTTCTTCTGCTCAGTAACTCGGCTGTGATATAATGTCACATGTCATGTGACTAACTAGCTTGAGCAACTAGCTTGATGTCTCCCTTCTGTCCTTCTCATTTGACCTCATTTCGTCATTTCCACCTTTTCTTACTTCATTTACAATTTATTTTAACTCATTTTATCGATTTAAAATACTCATTTTTAATCCCACTGTCTATCGCGGGTTAGTTGAAAAAAATTGGCACTGGACAATAATGGACGCCTATATAAAATTATTATTATTAGCATGTTTGAGTATATGAAGTGATAGATTAATAAATAATAAAGTGAATAGGAAGAAATTCATTACTATTAATGGTAACATGTCTGCTCGATCAGCAATAGGGCACTAAAGTTTAGATTGCTTCGAAGAAGTAGATCAAAACCAATTATTTTCGAAAACATTTATCAATCAACTGCTATTTGCGAATGCTTTCTGGTTGAATTATAAGTCGAAAACTCACTGGTGGTAATAATAGTTTAAAGTTTAAAGAATAAATCAAAAGCGTACATATTATAATTCATTCAATTCAATTCAAAGTTTCATAATCAAAAAAATCGTTCCTATGAACAGCTCCTATAAATATGCCTAGCAATGCAATGAGCATTCTCATGAACACAAATGGATATTTAATTTATAACTTTTCCATAACCTAGAAAAAAGAACCATAATATATTTCACAGGAAGCGTTAACCCCCTAATATTATCACAAAATCGATGGTGTAGAACTAAAAAGATGTAGTGAAGTAAGTAATAATGGACTCCGGAATGTCCTTCCGCTCATACATACATTTGATCTGTGACAGGGCCTACAGACTTTTAGGATTCATCGCAAGAGTGCTAAACCACTAAGATCACCACACGTTATTAAAAAAACTATGTGTCTCTTTTTGGAATTTGCAATACAAAGTTAACATTGAAAGGTTAAAAAGTTATTAAAAAAATATTCTGAAAAACTTGATTTTAAGTCCAACTAAAAGACTCATTAGCATTCCATAAACTATCAACACTAGGAGATTGAAGAAATATATCTGACCGAATTTGTTTATTCAAAATTATCAACAACGCTGTTGACAATGATTTACTTTCTAGAAAACATGAATGTCCACTGTTCAGTACGAAGCACACGATCAATTCAACCATTCCACATCCCACACTGAAAACATTAATGTCCACTGTTCCGTACGAAGCACACGATCAATTCAACCATTCCACATCCCACACTGAAAACATGAATGTCCACTGTTCAGTACGAAGCACACGATCAATTCAACCATTCCCCATCCCACACTGAAACACGAATGTCCACTGTTCAGTACGAATCACACGATCAATTCAACCATTCTACATCCCACACTGATAAACTAACTACAAACAATATTTATTTTTCAGAAGAACGTGCTAAAATTACTCTAACCTCTTTTTAGACGCTGATATTATCCAATTATACTCAGGTCTATTTACTTATACACGCGGTGTTACGCGGCGCGTAAGGTCAGAACAGCGAAAAACTTAACATGGTGTTTGTTTGACTGAAACGGTCTTTAAGCCGGCCTTTCTTTTCTGAAAGGCCGGCTTTACCACACGAACGTTGAACCGGTATGTATTCTATAGAAAAAAAAAACAATCGAATTGGTTCATTTCGAACCCTCTACCCTTGCCTTGTGTAAGATCTTTAAGTTATGTTTCTCATTTTCATTATGTTATTTTTCTCTCTTTATTTTTTTTATCTTTGATCATTCATTTATAAGATTTTTTATATAAGTCTAATTTTACGTTACCTATCTATGTACCTTCAATGGATGTTTGTTTAGATTTTCTTTTTCTATCAATTCTACTTTGTTTTTCTATAATCGTTTATTTTCATTTTCATATATAATATGATTCTAATGTTGAAACTTCACTTATTCATGCAATAGTGTTCTCAACGTTTGTATAAAATATGTATGTAACTGTTTGTTTCTCCACTGAACTAAAATAAAAATATTAAATACGGCAGATAGTAACAATAATTCAGCTTTCGACTCTTGTGGGATGTTATTTTCAATATTAAATACGGCAGATATTAACAATAATTCCGCTTTCGACCCTTGTGGGATGTTATTTTCAATATTAAATACGGCTGAGAGTAACAATAATTCCGCTTTCGACTCTTGTGGGATGTTATTTTCAATATTAAATACGACAGATATTAACAATAATTCCGCTTTCGACCCTTGTGGGATGTTATTTTCAATATTAAATACGGCTGAGAGTAACAATAATTCCGCTTTCGACTCTTGTGGGATGTTATTTTCAATATTAAATACGGCAGATATTAACAATAATTCCGCTTTCGACCCTTGTGGGATGTTAATTTCAATATTAAATACGGCTGAGAGTAACAATAATTCCGCTTTCGACCCTTGTGGGATGTTATTTTCAATATTAAATACGGCAGATATTAACAATAATTCCTCTTTCGACCCTTGTGGGATGTTATTTTCAATATTAAATACGGCTGAGAGTAACAATAATTCCGCTTTCGACTCTTGTGGGATGTTATTTTCAATATTAAATACGGCAGATATTAACAATAATTCCGCTTTCGACCCTTGTGGGATGTTAATTTCAATATTAAATAAGGCTGAGAGTAACAATAATTCCGCTTTCGACCCTTGCGAACGTTAATTTCAACGAATGGCTCTACTTTTAGGCTCAAACGTTCTTCTTAGGCTTAAACAATCTTCTTCGAAATCAAGAAAAACGTTTGTTTCCTTATTAAAGGAAAGTGTGCCTAAGAGGTTTGAGAAACCTAAGAAAGGTTTATTTTTTAAATTAAACTATATAAGCGTAAAATTTCTGCAAACTAAAATTGTTGTCGCCGTTAAATAACTGTAGACTTTATCGGATTAGATCTACTTATATATTATTCAAAGGCTTATATTGTTTTCAGTGTTATTGGATAGCGAAGATTTACACAAAACCTACCCCATATTTATGTTGTCTACCTAAAAAATCTTTTATCAGGAGTACCGCTATTTGGGCGCTGAAGTTATCGAGGCGAGGAGGTTAAGTCAGGAAATTGGATTTTCAGTTATTTTTCAGTTTAGTGGAAACATTTTTCATTTAATATTTCTTGGAAACAGTATACGTTAAATCTTTGAAGAGGGTGTTTTAGTAAAGCACGTCACATAAGTCTATATACGGACAAGGACGATTGGAGAAGCCTTGGAATTGAGGCCCGTTCAATGTGTAGATCAGAAAACCTGGTTGACTTGTTTTTATACCTCGCGAACGGATCATTACAATATTTGCATAGTTTTAGGTTTTTAGTGTTAACAACTATTCCAAGATTGCAAAGTATGTCTATCGCGATCTTTGATATAGTTAGCTGCTAAACAATATGAGAAAACACGATTTTTTTACCAAAATTCTCAGTTTTTCAATGGAACAAATTAAAGCGAATAATGTTTTTGTAACTCGGATATTATTTACCAGCATAAAATTCATCTTGTCTCATAAAACGCACACGGAGAAAAATGAGCATTTCTGATTTGTTAAGAATCTCTTAAAATTATTGCTAATTCGGCTAAAAACGGGACTGCAGACCGCTTCCTGATAAACTTTTATTAAATTCCTCATAATATCGGAACACGTTTTCATGCACCACTGTTTGTCTTAATCATATATAATGACAAAATTCAAAAATGTCAGGATTTTTATATATTTTTCAAAAATTTCAAGAGTTAATAGCCTGCAATCCCATTTTAAGCCGGATTACGAATAATTTGAAAAGATTCTTAAAATATTGCAATATTTTTATCTTTACGTTTTCTCCGTGCACCATGATTTGATTTCAATGCTGAATTTAAGATTTTTATAATTGCACAAGATTCTAATGCCGATCCCTCGTTCCAGAGGTTTTACGGTCGATTGTGTACGTAGGGGAATTAGTCCGAATATTATTTTGCACTCGTAGATTTAAGATTATGACTTCAGTGGTTGCGAGGAACCCAAATTATACTAAAACAGATGTGATATTCTTTTCTTACTAAACCTAACGGCCTGAATGGGTCAGGTATGAATTATTCAAGAGGAAACTAATAAATGTTTGTTGAAAGGGAGTTTATATAAATAAAATGCATTCCGCATTCAATGGTGCACTTTAGGGACTATTTGCACATAAATGCATTCTAAACCTGCTTTCTGAATGGGTTGGTTGACCTACTTCTGGCTACGGGTTCTGTTCCAGGTGAACCTGGGTGGGAAGCAACACGGTGGATTTTTAAATAATTACATTTTTCACGATATAGAAACATGTTTCAATTAACCGGCTTAGTAGAAATTTAATCAATGTAGAAAAATACAAAAAAAATATTTTGCACGTAGATATTTTAAAATTAATATTAAGTTCCTCTTGGAAATAAGTGGCGTGAATTTACTCCGATCTGTATCGTTAAGCAGAAAATCTGCATGCTAATGAAAATACTCAACCGGTGAGTTCTGGCACTAAGAAATTTGAAATTCTTTTGTGTTTTTTGTAAAATTAAAGGTATGAACGACTATAATAATAATAACAAAATCAAATTAACCTTTCAACGTACTTAAATCAAAATAATATATTACTTTATTGTTCGTCCTTTATTTGCATAAATTTTTGTTCTTATAACCTTTACTATCTACTTGTTTCCTAATCTTTAACAGTTAACAAATATTTTAAATGGAACATAGTGGTTTATTTTATGTTCAACATATTAAATGTAAAATTAATTCGCTTGTACCTGTATGATTCCTAAATAAAGTTATTTCTTGCATTATATTTTATGATCACAATCAAAAATACTGATTTCGGTTGTAAGTGCGTGAAGACAAGCGAAAAAGTAGTTACCAAAATCATTTCAATTTTAATATTAATTCTAAGTTTAAAATGTGTATACCTTTTATTTAAATATTTTACAGTTCTGAATCCTGATGGTTTTCGATGATTACTAACGGCTTTAGTTCGAAAGGTAATTCTGGTCGTCTCATTTAATATTTGTCATCAAAAAATAGTATTATTATGAGGAAAATTGACAATATATGTTTTTATTGAATGATCCTGAGGCATATATTTTATAAATAATAATTACGGCTTCACAAATCCTACAATTGTAACATCCCGTGATTTTTCACAAGTTGCAAATAATAGCGTGGGAAACACGTTGTACTCGTGAATTAAGACAAAAGGAAAAGTACCAAATAAAAATATCTACCTGAAAGTTATAGGTACATATCAGTAACGTTTCGTTTGACATCACTGTCGAAAACTACAAAAGAATTATTACGATTTCATGTAGCATTATTTTTCCTGTTGAACATAATATTTTTCCAGTTCTATAAAAGAAACTCGATACATACTGCAGGGTATTTTGTAAACCAGAAAATATAAAGCACTCCTGACGTGACAGGTGTAATTTGGATGGGCACACAGAATATAGCTGTACAATGTTATAGCGTGTTCATAAAGGCACACTTCAGTCCATTCCCAACATTACCAACACATTACCGTTGGCAGCGCTCAAAATAGCATTATTACCGAGGATATTCGTTTATGAACTCTACTAATATGGCCATACGGAATACTAAAGATAATTTTATATAAAATAAATATTTACTATTCTCCATGGTTTGCATTTCCGTCAAGTTTTGTGTTCAACAATTCACGATGGTGAACATGAAATGGAAGCGTATCTTCTTGTTAAAGATTCAACCAAACCTCCAAGCGTGTATGCTATATAATACTACACAACAAAACTCCAAGCGGGTATGCTTTATAATACTACACAACAAACCTCCAAGCGTGTATGCTATATAATACTACACAACAAAACTCCAAGCGGGTATGCTTTATAATACTACACAACAAACCAAGCGTGTATGCTATATAATACTACACACCAAACCTCCAAGCGTGTATGCTATATAATACTACACAACAAACCAAGCGTGTATGCTATATAATACTACACAACAAACCTCCAAGCGTGTATGCTATATAATACTACACAACAAACCTCCAAGCGTGTATGCTATATAATACTACACAACAACTTTTTGACTTTTGATTTATTTATTTTACAGGGTTCCTAAACAATGAGTTTACTGACTCTAACATAATTATAAATGATTATCTTTAGATTCTTTACTGTTATTTTTATTATTAAGGTGGTGTTGAAAAAGAGCTTAAAAACTATACTGCAGCTGAAGGCAGGTTATTATTCCTTCCGGAGGACTATCTTTGGTTTTTTAAATTTGAATTTATCGTTTTCGCTATATTTGCAAAGTGAATTTATTGTTGGATTAGTGTGGCTGGAAAGGCCGTCATAAAATTTTGTTGCTTGGGAAACAATCAAGTCCTTTATCAACGGAATGTTGGTGTCATTATGGATAGAAGAAATTCTAATCCATTTAGGTGCATTTAAAGCAAGTCTAATGGCTTTATTTTGAAAAAGTTGAATCTTTTGTATTAGACTTGGAGCGGCGTGCCCCCAAATGGGGCATCCGTAAGTGAAACCTGGTCTTATTGTTGTTTTGTAAAGAAGTAATTTATTATCCGTTGATAAACGACTTTTCTTTCCCATCATTGGATAAAGTGATGCTAGACATTTATTTGCTGCTGTTATTTTTCCAGTTATATGTTTCTTCCAGGTGAGCTTGGAGTCAAGCGTTACACCTAGGTATTTAATTGACTTTTCCCATGGAACCTTTTCCCCAAACAGTTTTATGAATGGGGGCCGTTTCGGCCGTGTCTTTGAGAAAACGGTCGCGGCGCTTTTAGTAGGGTTTATTGAAATTCTCCACTTTTTGCACCACTCTTCAGTTAGAGTGGCCTGTCTCTGAACACGCTTTGTGGCGATGCTCTCGACTGTTGAACTAGACATGATGTTAGTGTCATCCGCAAATTGAGTGATTTTAACATTATGGTCAATGGGTTTAGGAATGTCACTAGAGTAGATGTTATACAGGGATGGAGAGAGTTGACTGCCTTGAGGGACCCCAGCTGATAAGGGGCGGGTTGTGGAGAAGACGTTTTCTGACTTGACTTTAAAGCATCTATCTCTCAGGTAGCTAGCTATTAATTGCGTAAGTCTCAAAGGATACCCGAGAGCGTTCATTTTATATAGAAGGCCGTTGTGCCAGACTTTATCGAAGGCTTTACTTACGTCTAGTGAGAGGATAACTGTTTTTTTCTTAGTATTAAATCCCTCCGTGATGTGTTCCACAACACGCAGGAGTTGGTGAGAGGTGGAATGACCTGCTCTGAAACCATGTTGGAAGTCTGGCAAGAATTTACTGTCCTGAGTGAATGAGTTTAATCTTGATAGTATAACTTTTTCCAGGATTTTACCTAGGCAAGGAAGGAGACTAATAGGCCGATGATTCTCCGTTAATAGTGGGTCCTTGCCTGGTTTGGGAATTAAAATTACGTCAGCTTCTTTAAAATCCTTTGGAAAGCAACGTAATCTCAGCGACGCGTTGCAGATGGCTGTAATAGCGCAGATGCCTTTCTTTGGCAGATATTTTAAGATTTTATTTGAGATGCCGTCAGGACCGGCTGCTTTTTTTTTCTTTAATTTTTTAATTATGTTGTTTATTTCCTTAGGAGTTGCGAACCTGATTGGAGGGTCTTCAGGATCTAGACTTAAGATTGATTCTACTTTTGAATCCACCTTTGCTACGAAGGCTGGGTCGTCGAAGTCTGTATTGGGAGAGAATTGGCTTTGAAGGCTATCTGCGAAGGCTTCAGCCTTGTCTGCAGCGGAGTATACTAATCCGTTGGGGCCTTTAATCGGAGAGATTTTAGTTTTTGGGCGTCTGAGTGCTTTAGAGAGCTTCCAGTAAGCTCCTCTATCGTCTTCGAGAGTTGAAATGAAGTCGTGCCATCGCTCGTTGCGGAATTTGCTGAGGGCCTCACGTACTTCTCTATTGAGTCTATTAAAATGATGCTTTACTATTGGATTGCAAGATCTCTGCCACTCTTTCCTAACAAGATTTTTTTCCCTAATAAGATCTTTGATCTCTTCGGGTATTCCATGACGTGTGGTGACGGTAGGAATCTCAACGGACGCCTCGTTGATGCACGATTTTAATGTTTGAATTAAGACGGAGGTAGCAGCGTTAAGAGTGGCTTCGTCAGGAATTGATGTGGGAATTGTTATGTTTTTATTCATTATTTCGTTAAGTTTATTCCATTTAATTTTAGTGCGTAGAGGATTATCGGGGACCAGAGGGTTAGAGCCTCCTGTTAGAGAGAGGAGAACTGGATCGTGGTCAGATGAAAGTTCGTTAAGTACTCGGAGGGAGTGTAGGTGGCTGGTATTTTTAAGAATGACGATGTCAATCACGTCCGGATTACCGGCATGGTGATGAATCGTCGGTCTATCTGGAGCATCGACTACGATAGGATGGGTACTCGCGTAATTTGCGAGTATGTTACCTTTGGTGTTATTTTTTAGGCTGTGCCACGATCCGTGCTTTGCGTTCATGTCCCCAGCTATTATAGTGGGGACATTTTCAGACAAGAGATTGTCTAATTCTGCTGGAATTAATTTGCGGGTAGGGGGTGCGTAGACAGAAATAAATTTAAGTGGTCCGGAAGAGGTATTGATTATTACCGAGGTGGATTCAATGTTACTACTAGAGAATGAATGTGCTAGACGGTGGTCAATATTATTCTTAACCAAGATGGCGGTTCCGCCTCCTCTGTTGGCTAGTCTGTCGTCACGGTAAGTTATGTAATTTGGTATTCTGAAGTTCCTGGAGGGCTTGAGCCAGGTCTCGTTAATGAGGAATACTTCAATACTATAATCGTGAAGGAATTCAATTATTTCCTCCTTGTGAGCTAGGACTGAGCCATTGGCGTTCCAAAAGGCCGTCTGTAGGTTGTTTAATTTAACATTTTGTCTAGACATTGTGATTACTTATCAGGGCTTGAATTTTTGCCAGCTCTTTGGTGGCATGTTGAATGGTAAATTGAAGCGCCGTGGCTTGTTCGATGAGTGCCTGGACATGAGCGGGGTCCAGGAGTCGTGGAGGAGAGTCGGGAGGAGAGTCGGGAGAGGAGTCTTGGGGAGTTGGATTCGGATCGGGCTGGCGCTCTAACCTATATTGTTGGCTACTGCCCTGTGTGATGGGTGCCCTTTGTTCCCTCTGGGAATTTCGGGGCTTGAAATAGTGTGGCTCGGGCCACCTACTACACAACAAACCAAGCGTGTATGCTATATAATACTACACAACAAACCTCCAAGCGTGTATGCTATATAATACTACACAACAAACCTACAAGCGTGTATGCTATATAATACTACACAACAAACCTCCAAGCTTGTATGCTATATAATACTTCACAACAAACCTCCAAGCGTGTATGCTATATAATACTACACAACAAACCTACAAGCGTTGATGCGTGTATACACTGTATACCAACACAAACTATAAATTTCACAAACTATAAAATCGATTTTTATGTTTTTTTTCTTAGTTTTATACGCTAAATCCCGTAATACTAATTTTGTCGGCTCTTCGAGGTAGCCAGGAAGTGTTAACATTTTGTCGGCTCTTCAAGGGCTCTCGGCTCTCTTGAATTCGATGATAAACAACATTTCAAAGAAAAATTAAGGAAACATGAACCAATTGTTATAATTAAACCTAAAAATCATGAACAAAAAAACACAAAAACACAAGAGGACATAAAGAACAACATAGATCCAGTTGATGTGGGCGTGGCCGGAATCAAGAATTTCAAAAAAGGATCAGTTATAGTGGAATTAAAAAATACAGAGGCAACAAAAAAGATCCGAAAAGAAGTTATCACTAAGCTTGGGGATAGGTATGATGTTGATATTCCTAAACCCAAGAATCCAACAGTAAAAGTGATAGGAATGACGGATAAATATACCGCCGAAGAAATAGAAAATAAAATAAGGATGCAAAATGATTATATAGACAAGGAAAACTCTAAAATATCGGTAAAATTTATAAAAGAAAATAAAAAAAGTTGTGAAAACAATAACTTTACTGTATTCATAGAAGTAGATGGAAAAACACACTCAAAAATGTTAGAGGAAGCGAAGATAAATATTGGATGGAATAGATGTGCTGTCTTCGATCATCTCTCAGTTTTGAGATGTTTCAATTGCAACGGATACAGACATAAAGCAGGCGTTCGTAAAAATAAAAAATCATGCGGAAGATGCTCAAATGAACATGATACGTCAGACTGTCAGGAAAATAGTGACAAAATCAAATGTGTAAATTGCAAACTGACAAATGAAAAACTTTCATTAAATTTGAATGATAATCACCATGCATGGAGCAAAGAGTGTCCTATTTACAAAAGAAACATAGAATCGGAGAAGAGAAAAATTGATTTTTTAGGATAAAAAAAAAGACAAACGTATACTATTTAAATATTTCAAGTCTTTTGGCCCACGTAAATGAAATTGAAGTTTTATTACAAGAATTGAAACCAGAAATTTTAATGTTAAGTGAAACATGTATAACTAGTGATATTTACGATTCTGAAGTATCATTTATTGGGTATTCAACTGTAAGATGCAATTCATTTAGTCGGCATACGGGAGGAGTTCTAATGATTATTAAAAATAGTATATCTTTTAAAATAATATCAAATGAAGTGTTTGATGAAAAAAATACATGGATACTGGCAGTACAAATAAGAAAAAACTTTATTAAAGGAACATACGCTGTATTATATCACTCACCAAACCAAAGCCATTCAAAATTCTTAGATTTTTTCGAAAGTTGGTGTACTAAAAACATGAAAAATCAAGATATGTTTTATGTAACCGGTGACTTTAACATTGACATGAAAGTCAAGAATACCTACAGTAATAGACTTCAGAGTTTAGTGAATTATCTAGGAATGAAACAACTTGTGACCAAACCAACTAGAATCTCAAATACATCAGCAAGCATTATTGATTTAGTCATAACAAATCATTTTTACTTGAATGTTAATGTTATGGATACTCCAAAAATATCTGACCACGAAAACATATTAACAATATTTGAAACGACCACAAGTCCGAAGCCACAGGGAATACGAAATATAACGTATAGAAAAAAAAATAACTATAATAAGGATACATTGTGTACAGCATTACAAAACAAAAAATGGATCTGCGATACCCAAGGAAATTTAGACGGAAAAGCCGATGAACTAGTAGGACATCTGAAAACAGTAGTAAATGAGCTAATGCCTTTAACTAATATTATATTAAAAGATACAAATAAATGGTATACGAAATCCCTACATATTCTACAAAAACAAAGGGATACAGCCTATAAAGCCTGTAAAATACAATTCACTGAAGAAAGGTGGGAAACTTATAAGAAACTTAGAAACATGTATAGTACAGAAATAAAACATACCAAAAATTCGTATATCAGGCAAAAAATAATTACCTCTCAAAGTGACTCAAGAAAAATGTGGACTACACTTAAAGAAATTATAAGCGGCAAACAGAGGGAAAACATTAAGGAAGTTCGGTTTCCAGATGGAGTTGAAGATGATACACTTAAAATAGCCCAAAAATTTAACACAAATTTTGTACTTAGTGTCGAAAACATAAATAAGAGTATTCCATTAGTCGCAGATACCTCTTCTCAATCATCGGAAAAAAGAGAGAATAAAAATATTTTCAGGTTTAATAAAATTGACAATGAGTATTTAATGAAAATCATTAAAAAAATGAAACCAAAATCATCGCCGGATGGAATTACTATAAGCATAATCAAAGATGCACTGCCAGCTATAGGAGACAGATTAGTTGCACTAATAAATGAATCTCTGACTAAGGGAATTTTTCCGCAGTCATGGAAAACCTCCATAATAACACCAGTGCCCAAAATAATAAATGCTAAAAATTTCGAAGACTTCAGACCAATAAATGGATTGCCTAAATATGAACAATTACTAGAGTGCATTGTAAAAGAACAGATGAGTAAATTTATAGAAAAAAATAACATCTTAGTAAAAGAACAATCTGGGTTTAGAAATAAATATTCCTGTGAAACAGCAATAAATTATGTGATAAATGAATGGAAAACAGCTATGGATCAGAAGAAAATCACAATAGCAGTGTTCTAGGATTTTAGACGAGCTTTTGAAACAATAGACAGAGAAAGACTAATAATGAAATTGAAGGACATGGGAATCCGTGCTAATGAATTGCAGTGGTTTATTGATTACTTAAAAAATAGAAAACAAAAAACCAAAATTGGAGATACTATCTCTGAAGAACAAGAAATCAACATTGGAGTTCCTCAAGGATCTGTTTTGGGACCGCTCCTATTTATTTTATATATTAATGATATAGTGAAGTGCTTAAAGTACTGTTCCATCAAACTTTTTGCAGATGACACACTTTTATATATTATAGCAAATAATATTGAAGATGCGTTGTCAAAAATACAAAATGAACTTAATGAATTATCTAAGTGGTTAAACATAAATAAATTGAAATTAAATGTAACTAAAAGTAAATTCATGGTATTAGGGAAAAAACTAAATGTACCTACTGTCCTAAATATAGACAATCAAAGTATGGAAGAAGTAAAAGAAATTAAATACCTGGGAATCATAATAGATAACAAGTTAAAATTTAACACTAACTTTGAAATTTTAAATAAAAAAATGGCGAAAAAGGTTAATTTCTTAAGTAGGATAAAAGGAAAATTGGACATTAAAACAAGGATATTGGTCTACAATACCACTGTAGCATCCCATCTAAATTATTGTACAAGTGTAATATTTCTAAGTAACAAAAGCCAAATTAAGAGAATGGAAGTAATCCAGAACAGAGGCATGAGGTCAATACTGTGTTGTAGCAGGTACACCAGAATAAAAACCATGCAACGTCAACTAAATATTTTAAGTGTGTGGCAACGATTAGTTTATAATACCTTAGTGTTTATTTATAAGCTAAAAAATAAAATGTTACCTGACTATATGTCTAAGAATGTTAGAATTAATAGTGCAGTTCATTTATATCCTACGAGAAACTGCAACGATTTTAGGCTTCCTAAAACACACTTATCAGAAACACAAAATAATATTTATTATAAAGGTTTTAAAATGTTCAATGAACTCCCGGTAATTGTTAAGGAAGCTAAAAGTCTTGCAGTTTTTCGTGGATTATGTCTCAATGTTGTGAAATCTAAATTTTAGTATGTAAAAAGTAAATAATATTGTAGTAGTCACAGAAAATAATATATTAGGTATAAGATGTAAACTCTTATAACTAAATAAAATATACATTAAAAAAAAAAAAAAAAGGTAGCCAGGAAGTGTTAACATTTTGTCGGCTCTTCAAGGTAGCCAGGAAGTGTTAACATTTTGTCGGTTCTTCAAGGTAGCCAGGAAGTGTTAACATTTTGTCGGCTCTTCAAGGTAGTCAGGAAGTGTTAACATTTTGATTTAGAGGTATTTAGGGAATTTAAATTAAAAACTAAAATGTTAAAATCGATTTAAAAATATATTTATTTTGGGAAATAAGAGCATTTTTGATTAATTTGCGAATTACAACTAGTTTGTATTAAACTACACTGCATCCCAATAGCGTAAGCTAAAAGGCAACTATTCCGCCTACCGAGATACTGCAGCGAAACGAAAATCATGTATTGTGTAATATTTTTTTCTCATTCGTACGGACAAAATGCGCTAATTGCTAATTTATTCAAATTATTGGTAATCCGGTTAAAAACGGGAATGCAGGCCGTTTCTTCATAAACTTTTACTAAATTCCCAATGCATCGGGCCACGTATTTATGCACCTGAATTTGCCTTTATAATAAACAATGACGAAATGTGGAAATTTTCGCATTTTTTATGAACACGTGTTACTACATCGTCATAATACTTTCGTATTTTACTAAAAGTTTACTAGGAATCAATCCCGTTTTAACCGTATTACGAATAATTTGAAGAGATTCTTAATAAATGAGCAATATTCAATATTAGTAATTTTCCTCCGTGCTGGAGGGACGAGTACACTCTATCAGAGTACTTTTCCGCTACCTCCGACTACGCTATCCAAGAATACTATCATAACTGCCATAACTGCCATGACTGCCAGGATGGAGTCCCCGGTCAAATATTCAACTTAAGGGTGAAGTATCATAAATAGCGCTAAACATCACTTCGTATTTACCTAGTAAAAGGAATACCACTAATAATTTATCTAAAAATTCTATAGTGGTAGTTAGAAAAATGTCTTATGTTACCAGTGAATTAACTTTTTTTATCGTAAACTTTTTTATTCTATATGAAATACACATTGCAACTTTACATAAAACTTCAAAAATGCCTTCGCTGGAAGGAGAATAGCTCCTATCAGAGAGATTTTTTTTTAAATCCATCGTTCATCTCAAAGTAAATATGATACAGGTCATTTTAAATAAATAAAAAACACTTTAACATATATGGATTTTTGTTGTGATTCAATTAAACTTCCCGAATATTTCAATTATTTTCCGTCATACAAAATCCTATGGATGAAATCATTGTCCATGGCTTGACCGAACACCGCCAGTCACTGCCAGTCTCGAGGTGAATTCGGAAGTGAGAGCACGCTTATTTTGTTTATTCTCCAGTCCTCAGCCAACTTTCAAATTTCTAATAGGAATCCAGAGAAGATTGGTGCTATAGCCAAGGGGTAAGTGGAAATTAAATATTATTTATTATGTAATATATAATTTGAAACTTGTTTTACGGTCTCAACTTTTTTTTTACCTTTTTCAGGTACGTAAATTATCCAATACGTAAATAATAAAGGGGCACATAAATGGGAAATAATAAAGGGACTCGCGCGTACAGCGCCGAAAGAGACCGCTCCACTGGAGGAAAAGAAGAATAAGGTTTGTCAAAATACCTACATCATTCCGATGGACACGTTTTCTACAAATTTTTTCCGACTTCTATCGAAGTCGGTAAAACGGAGTGGGTGGTGGCTTGAACTCGGATCTAATTTCAAAATGCATTATTTCGGCATCAATCATAAATTTCTCCAGTTCTCTACCGATTTAGTTCAAAATCGGGATTAGGGAGTTTGGATGTGCACTGAACTTGGATCTAATGTCAAAATGCATAATTTCAGCATCCATCTTGGATTTTTTCAGTTCTCTACCGATTTAGTTCAAAATCGGGATTAGGGAGTTTAGATGTGCATTGAACTCGGATCTAATGTCAAAATGCATAATTTCAGCATCCATCTTGGATTTCTTCAGTTCTCTGCCGACTTAGTTCAAAATCGGGATTAGGGAGTTTGGATGTGCATTGAACTCGGATCTAACGTCAAAAAACATAATGTTTGCATCCATTTTGAATTTCTCGAGTTTTCTACTGATTTGGTTCAAAATCGGGATTAAGGAGTTTGGATGTGCATTGAACTCGGATCTAACGTCATAACTTCAGCATCCAGCTTGAATTTCTTGAGTTTTCTGCCGATTTCGTGCAAAATCTGGATTACGGAGTTTGGAAATGGACTTTGCGAGACTAGTGTGAAGGTGCTTTCAACGATTCTACCGATTCCTTTCAAACTGTCGCTAAGATTGGGAACAATGTCTATCAGATCCATTGATAAATGCACTGAATTTCGTTGATGGCTAATTCCGGGTAGTAGTATTATAAATAAATTATTAAAAAAATATATATATCAATATATATATGAGAGAGAGAGAAAAATAAATATAAAATAATATATTACCGGTAACATGCATAGTAAGAATTATAGTGTATTTTATACAATGTACAAAAAACTTTTTTAATAGCCTTAACCACAAAGAAAGCCTAAGTTTTGGCACTTTTCGAGGATATTATGCTAAAAACATGAAAAAAGTATTTTTAACCAAGACATTTAGATAATTTTATATCAATTTTTATCAACTTCTTTATATCTATCTTAGACTGTGTTTTTTTCTTAGTTTATGTACTTCATTCTACTTTTTTGTATATCTAAGTTAATATTGTAAAATATATTCTTTCCCGAGTACGAAAAAAAACATTGAAATAAATTTTCAAATTACATTCATGATTTACAAATAAACTTTTTTTTCATTTCTATCGCACTAAATATATAATCAAAAAATATTTGTCGTAACTTAATTTTACGTTTTCCCTTTTTTCACACCCATTGCTTTCTGGTAATATTATATTTAAAAAAAACAGTTATTGTCATTACACAAACCATACAATCAAATTTATGAACCAAAAATCTTTTCCAAGTCAAAACACGATTAGATTCTATGTGACTTTGAGTAAAAAACTGAGACGTCAAAAAAGGTCCAGGGCGTAAAAGATGTGACTGTATATCCATTATTTTGCTAATATTATTTTTATTCTGTCAAGTTGTATCCATTATTTAGTAAATAAATATAAATTTTATAAAGCACTTGTATTTTTATTTCGTAATTTATCAAAACCGTGTCAATCATCCCCCTATCTACTCAAAAGACGCAGGTGTTGGTTTTGAAACCGCAGCTGTTCTGGCGGCCGACCGATTCATTTACAAGTAGCAATAATACCTAACTGTACTGAAGTCGAGATTTGATACCGTCCCCTTAAACGAGTATTTCCAAAATAAACGAGGATATTAATTTAATTTATTTTTATTATATGAATCGTTATTTTGTTTCCTGAAATATGGAATGTTTTGCATTGCACTACCCCTGCAGAGCATAAATAATTATTTTTTTTTAGTTTTGAATCTGAGGGATAGACACCTCGGGGCCAATGTGCAGAATATGAAAAAGGTTCGAATCCATAGATAGAATCCTCTGCACTACCAAGTAGGTAGTGCAGAGGATATAGTATAGAGTTATAGTATGATATAGTATAGAGTTGGCTCACCTAAAAGTAACGTTAGCAGTCCTGTCCTCTCCCAGTCTTGCGTCCCGGAGTCTCCAGTTGAGTAGTATGGCAGGTGCGGGCCTGTCTGCGGGTACGAGCAGCCTGCCGAGCACGCGGGGGCCCACAGCCACCTCCCGCGGGGCACCGCGCCCCAGCGCACCCCTCTCCACGAAGAGCCCCGGGACCCTGCCCGTGTCCTCTCCAGAGTAAATATAATTCGTTGCGTCTCGTTTGTATACTTCTCTTCTCTTCACGCCTTTCCTGCTTTTACTATTTATATCGTTATTTTTACTTTCTAGTGACGGATTATCATTATCTACATTATCAGTTTTGACGATTTTTTGGTCGACGCCATTTTGTGGTTCTGTTTTTGAATTATTTACAACGCTCGCCAGTGTGTGTTGGCTTTCAGTTTTACCTACAATAGTATTTACATCGATTTCTTCGTTTTTGGGAATTTTTCGATTATGGCTATCATTTTCTAATTTATAATCATCTAAAATTTCGTTTTGAGTGTCTTCGCTTAAGTTCTCCCAAACCGGGACGTCATTCTTCTCTGTATTTATATCGTAATCGTCTAGAGGCAGTTGGTTCGACGCGATCGTTTTATTCAGCCTTTCGGTGATAGGTTTCCTCTTGTAGGTATCGGGAAACCGATGGTGTTGGTGGTAAGAAGGCTGTGTGAGAGGTTTCTTTTGCTGATGGCTGATGCAGATGAAATCCTCTTCATGTGGTATTGAGAATTCACCCCGGTCTTCTCCGTTGACTATTGATTCGAGGGAGAATATCTCCACCAGTTGGTCTCCTCCGAGTCGTATGAGGGAAACTGAAACAAGAAGATAGATTCTTTGTCAATTATTGATGTGGAGTTAGATTATGTTAACTGTGCAGTTCTCAGACCTCTTAGCCAATCAAACCAAAAACATTAGGTAGGATTCATTTGAATGCGAGGAAAAAATATTTACATATTTTTTTATATAGAACGTAGATCTTGGGTAAAAAAATTTTTGGTATATGTAGTTCGTACCGAGTGTGATACTTATGTAATGAAATATAATGTTCCTATACCAGTTCTGTGGGCAGGGTTTAATATGATAAGGTAGGCAAGAGTGGTTACACGTAACGATGGCAATACTGACACTAATCTCGACAACGAAGTTTCAACAGTACTAGACAATGGTATTTGGAGCATACTATTTGCTTAGCATGTGCTAGTGTTCACATAATATTTATATGTTCGTACCGAGTGTGATACTTATGTAATGAAATATAATGTTCCTATACCAGTTCTGTGGGCAGGGTTTAATATGATAAGGTAGACAGGAGTGGTTACACGTAACGATGGCAATACTGACACTAATCTCGACAACGAAGTTTCAACAGTACTAGACAATGGTATTTGGAGCATACTATTTGCTTAGCATGTGCTAGTGTTCACATAATATTTATATGTTCGTACCGAGTGTGATACTTATGTAATGAAATATAATGTTCCTATACCAGTTCTGTGGGCAGGGTTTAATATGATAAGGTAGACAAGAGTGGTTACACGTAACGATGGCAATACTGACACTAATCTCGACAACGAAGTTTCAACAGTACTAGACAATGGTATTTGGAGCATACTATTTGCTTAGCATGTGCTAGTGTTCACATAATATTTATATGTTCGTACCGAGTGTGATACTTATGTAATGAAATATAATGTTCCTATACCAGTTCTGTGGGCAGGGTTTAATATGATAAGGTAGACAAGAGTGGTTACACGTAACGATGGCAATACTGACACTAATCTCGACAACGAAGTTTCAACAGTACTAGACAATGGTATTTGGAGCATACTATTTGCTTAGCATGTGCTAGTGTTCACATAATATTTATATGTTCGTACCGAGTGTGATACTTATGTAATGAAATATAATGTTCCTATACCAGTTCTGTGGGCAGGGTTTAATATGATAAGGTAGACAGGAGTGGTTACACGTAACGATGGCAATACTGACACTAATCTCGACAACGAAGTTTCAACAGTACTAGACAATGGTATTTGGAGCATACTATTTGCTTAGCATGTGCTAGTGTTCACATAATATTTATATGTTCGTACCGAGTGTGATACTTATGTAATGAAATATAATGTTCCTATACCAGTTCTGTGGGCAGGGTTTAATATGATAAGGTAGACAAGAGTGGTTACACGTAACGATGGCAATACTGACACTAATCTCGACAACGAAGTTTCAACAGTACTAGACAATGGTATTTGGAGCATACTATTTGCTTAGCATGTGCTAGTGTTCACATAATATTTATATGTTCGTACCGAGTGTGATACTTATGTAATGAAATATAATGTTCCTATACCAGTTCTGTGGGCAGGGTTTAATATGATAAGGTAGACAAGAGTGGTTACACGTAACGATGGCAATACTGACACTAATCTCGACAACGAAGTTTCAACAGTACTAGACAATGGTATTTGGAGCATACTATTTGCTTAGCATGTGCTAGTGTTCACATAATATTTATAAATATATAATTTATTTATGTATTTGCGTATATAAATATAACATTAAAACTGCTACCATTACAGCCTTGGATGTGATAATCGATTTGAAACCTTTGCGGTTCGGCTTAATATATTCTTTGTTCATGAAATATTTCCCACTTCTTTTTAAAAGAATGTACCTGCCCTGCATGTCATGTACCTACTTATAACGAGAGTTTGTATTGTTTTTTCTTTGAACGCATTTGTGCACAAACATTGCGAAAGTGAAATTTTCTTATAAATAAAGAACTTTGAATAATTTAAATAAAATATGTGACTTTGTAACACTACTAATATTATTTGAACAGTTATGGATGCAAATTAATTTATTTTATTTCAATATAGTTGCCACAAAGTGAGTTTGCAATTATTTTATTTCAATAATGATGCCGCAAACTAAATTTTCAATTATTTTATTTCAATAATGATGTCACAAAGTAAATTTGAAATTATGTTATTTCAATAATGATGCCACATAGATAATTTTCAACTATTTTCTTTCAATAATGATGCCACATAGTGAATTTGCCATTATTTTATTTCAATAATGATACCACAAAGTGAATTTGCATTTATTTTATTTCAATAATGATGCCACGAAGGGATTTCGCAATTATTGAAGTTTTTAATAGTTTATTTAAAACTTTAACATTTTCTACTTAAACCCTTATTAATATACCTACAATAAACCAAATTAATAGAAAATATTATATAGATTTTGTACTTCAATCCTTATTAATGTAACTATAATAAACCAAATGAATAAAAATATTATATAGATTTTTTTACTTCAACCCTTATTAATGTACCTACAATAAACCAAATGAATAGATTATTCAACAAAAACAGTAACTTTAATATGTCGGAAAAATTCAAAATATCATTAAAATTCCAAAATTGAACACCATGCATATTCAACATACTTTTCTGTATCAAAGGTTAACATATTTTCAACCTTTCCTTAAAACTAAAAATTATCGAAAATATTCATGAACATGAGCTTAAATTGAAAAAAATCTTTTCGAAGGAAGCAAATACTTGCTGGGCAAGTATTTGCTTCCTTCAGTGAGCAAATGGGGTGTGACATATTGAATGAAAAAAACATACACTTAGTAAGACACCACTTTATTTTTGAATCAATAAGATAGCCAACCGGGTTTCGCTTGTCCCAAGCTTCATCAGGGCTAAATATCAACTGATAGTTGATATTTCGAGTTGATATTTAGCCCTGATGAAGCTTGGGACAAGCGAAACCCGGTTGGCTATCGTTATTGATTCAAAAATAAAGTGGTGTCTTACTAAGTGTATGTTTTTTTCATTGAAAAAAATCTATTCATTTTCTTGTAATTATTACTTACATGACTTTATTATTTGTGAATGAATTCCCTCATCAAACACAAGAGACTTGACTCTTTATGATTAGGAAAAAAAATTATTGTTTATTCTTAATCATGGAATAATTTTAATAATTATTGTAAAAAAATACATATATCAATAAAATAAATAGAAAAATAAGGTCATGTTGACATCGTCAAAAATGCAAAGTAGGCAGGACTCAAAATGATAATGACCTTCATCCTGAAATTACGTAGTGTGTGTATGTATAAGAATCTTTTTTTCATAATAATATTTCATGGCAAAAATCTATATTGTTCTTTGATCTTCTGTCTGAAAGGCAACAAAAATAAGGCTTTATTTATTCAAGCCAAGAGGTTTGGTAGGAATTAATGTTGACAGCACCCACCTACTTTGATTTAAATAAACATAACCAAATCAACAATCCACACAATTATAAAATGTTTGAGCAACCGAAAAATAAAACAAAAGAAAATTAGTAAAATTTGAAACGGTCCATAGAGTATGTACATACAAACTATATCTGTATCTATACAGCAGTGGTTCCACCGCCCCCGCCCGACCGCACCCTTCTTCCACACGCCCACAGCAATACTGGCGATATCGAACCGAAACATTTGTACAGTCTGTTAATGGAAAATATTCATGAGCGTTATCTGAGAGGAAACGTTTTGCATTTTATTTGAAATATTGAAATACTGAAAATGGGCATAACAGGTTTCTTTGTGCCTTGGCTTTTGCTACACTGTTATTATGTTGAGTTTGGAATGAAATGATACCGCTGGGAATTGCAAATTATAACTGACACCGATATGTTTTAATTTATTTATTTTTAAATATATATTTATATAAATTACAAACAATACAAAACAAAATGAACCTTTGTCTGTCCAACTGGGAAGGATTCCCGTTTCAGGACAGCCAAATTGTGTATTTAGTACATAATATCCTTACAATGGAATGACGATGCTGTCAAAGCAAATTTTGAGAACATTGTTGATTGCATTCGAAGTGACAGGATGGTTTATTTATCCTTAAAAGAATCGCAAAGATGTAATTTATTACCAGGGTCAATTTGGATAACATTAGTAATTGCATTCAGAACAGATGAATGGTTTCTTTCGGGACATCAGAAGTCGGAGATTCTTTCCAGGGCATTTTGAAAAACATTTACAATTGTATAGTTAGAACTTCCACATTTATAAATCAGTATAAGACATATGAAACCTATAGTACTATATTTTTAGAATTTCTTAGGTGATAGAAATTACACATTACTAGACCAGAATATAATATATGCCGTATGACATATAAATTTCCAATTTTAAAATTTCGAATCTTTATTAAATTTCTAGATGTTATTATACAGTAATCGAAATAAAACCGCGCAAAAGATTCGTAAATTTAAATTTAAATAATAACAACAATTAATATAAAGTTATTAAACAAAAATAACATTTTTAAACTTGAAATAAAAAGTGACTTTAGATCCTTATCTCTCTTAGTATAAAATAGCCTTTTGGAAGATAAAAAATAAAATTTAACATGATATTATCAACGCTATTATATATTTTATTCTATCTAAGTACTTAGATAAGTACAAAAAAAAATATAATTAACATTTTTTTAACTAAACACCTATTAGTTCATATTAGAAATGTGAGTTTGTGTTAGCATGACTCTCCCCATGTCCAGAAGCCAATTGCTAACCCATTTTCGCAACGCGCTAGCACTTTTCAATTTCCATGCTTCGGGAATGAGATTGAACACTTTAGGCCCTAAGTAGGAGTATTGTCTTTGTGCATGTGATGTGTTTGTAGTGGGTTGAACTACTGGATTCCTCCTTGCATGACGGGTGTTGTGGAGATGATCAATGGATGAATAGTGGTGTCGATGTTTTTGTGTATGTAAAATATTTTTTCTTATATACAGTTGCCGCACATCAAGAACTCTTACCTCTTCAGATAATAGATCACTGGGATACCTAAATGGTTTCTTAAGAATGACCCTTAGAAATGATTTTTGTGCTTTTGTTAGAGGGTCAAGTAATTTTTTGGAACATCCTCCCCATCCCAAGGATGCATATTCCAGCAATGTGTTACACAAGGCATGGTACATTTGTTTAAGATCTTTTACGCAAAGAATATTTCTAACAGACATGAATAGATGAGTAAGTTTTCTGATCTTTGTTGAAGTTTCGTCTGTATGTTCACCCCATCTCAGAGATTTGTCTATGATAACTCCTAGGTATTTGATGCTATCGACACATTCTAGGAAAATACAATTACAAGTGGATCGACGGATGAATTTGGTTTTATATTGGTTGAGAGTGAGCAGATTGTTGTCTAGCCATTGTTTGACCTTGTTTAAAATGTCCCTGAAGTGTGGCACTGTGCCCTCTGGTTGGAAAAAAGCGGTAATTCACCCTATTCCCAAGAAAGGTGACCGCTCCAACCCGGCCAACTACCGCCCCATCAGTTCTGTCCAAAGTGATGGAACGTGTGATCAACGACAAACTGCTCACATACCTCGAGAAGAACAAAATTATCAACGACCGTCAATACGGATTCCGGCGGAACCGCTCGTGCGGTGATCTTCTCGCGTATGTGACGCATGTTTGGGGGCGGTGCCTGGAACGTCACGGTGAGACCCAAACGGTCGCACTAGACATATCCAAGGCCTTTGACCGGGTCTGGCACCGAGGACTTGTCAACAAATTGCATTCTTACGGACTTCCCGCATCCCTGTGTACGTGGATTGCTGACTTTTTAAGGGATAGGTCGATTCAGGCGGTTGCTGACGGTTTCACCTCTTCCTCGCACTCCATAAATGCTGGCGTCCCACAGGGATCGGTTCTGTCTCCGACTTTGTTTTTGTTGCACATCAATGACCTTTTGACATGTGCACCGATTCATTGTTACGCGGATGACAGTACAGTTCATGATAGCTTTTTGTTTGACAAGCCCCCAAAGGGCACACAAACTCCAACGGCTCGGAGGGCTTTGAAGCAGAGAATGGACGGTTATCTCGAGAGTATTTCCTCCTGGGGTAAAAATAATCTCGTCGAATTTAATGTTTCAAAGACCCAATCCTGTCTGATTACGTCTAAAAGGGATCCAAATGATAATCTAGTCTCCTTCAACGGAAGCAATCTTCCGAACAGGCCTTCCATTGATATGCTTGGTGTAACTATAAGTGACCAGCTCAGGTACGGGGGCTCCATCGAAGCCAGAGTAAAGTTGGCCTCTCAGAAGCTGGGCGTACTGTACAGGGCCCGCAGATACTTTAATAGTACACAACTGCTCACCCTGTACAAATCGCAAGTGCGCCCTACTGTCGAATTTGGCAGCCATCTCTGGTCTGGAGCCCCAAAATACCTGAAAAAAACCCTTGACTCTGTGCAAAAACGGGCGGTCCGTTTGATAGATTCCCCAATCTTAACAAACGGACTGCAATCTTTAGAGCACAGACGTCGGGTAGGTATGCTGTCCTTGTTCTATCGGTATTACAATGGAAGATGCTCTGAGGAACTAGCGTCATTGATCCCTTCGGCGCCGGTGCGTAGTCGGGATACACGCCAAACGCGCGCCCAACATTTGTACACAGTTGACACTTGTCACATGAGAACGGGTCGCTTCTACGATTCGTTCTTAAGTTCAACAGCTCGGCTGTGGAACGAACTGCCGGCCTCTGTGTTTCCTCCCTCCTACAACATGGGACTCTTCAAGACCCATGTTCACTCCTTCCTCTCCACAAAAAGACCCTCCACACAGCATCCCCAAAGATGACATAGGCCCTGAGGGAAATTATTTTCTTCAGGGCCTCCTGTGTGGAGTAAATATAAAAAAAAAAAAAAAAAAAAAACCTACTTCTGCTCTACTGTGAACAATTTTCCAGCTTTTGCCTTCAAATAATAAAACTGTGTCGTCGGCAAAGGTGATAATGTGGTCGGCAAGGGAACTGTTACATATATCATTTATATATATATAATATAAAAGTGATCCTAGTGTACTTCCTTGGGTTACACCGAATTTAATATTAGCAAGGTCGCTTATAGTGTCGTTGATAAGCACTCTTTGGCTCCTGTTTTCTAAATACCTACACAACCATTTGAAGAGCTGACTTTGTATACCAATACGCTGTAGTTTATTCAACAGAATTTTATGAGAAATAGTGTCGAATGCTTTTGCTAGATCTAGGAAGAGCGCTATGCATTTTTTTCCTCTGTCGATATTTTTAGCGATAATTTTAGTCAAGTTGGCAATGGCATTTTCGGTGCCTAAACCTGGATGGAAACCGATTTGATTATTGGAAAGGATGTTATTGTTTTCTAAATATATGCTTAGTCGATTCTTTACAATTTTCTCAATAATTTTAGATACAGAGTTGATCAAAGAAACCGGTCGATAGTTGTTAATCTGTGATTTGTCCCCATTTATGTGCAGTCGAATTACAATAGATTGTTTTAAATGATTGGGGAATTTTCCAGAATTAAAACTTAGATTACAAATGAACGTTATCGGTGATGCTATGGCGGGTTAAATTTTATGACATGTGTATCAATTTTATGACCGACATTACAGACAGTTATCTTAGCTAGATCGGTTTCAGTTGCGTTGATTTTATCGAGAATATTTTTTGCCAGTGAGATACCCAATTATTTGCAAAATATACCATCTTTTTGGATCTGACATGGTAGTATTATCAATGTACAGTGATTTAATTTCAGAAGATTTATTAATTTTGGTTTTAATTATATTACGAAATGCTTCCCATACATTTTTTGGTGTATAGTTATTTTCATAAATAATTTTTTAAAGTAGTTTTCCTTAGTAATTTTGATTAAATTTTTACACACGTTTCTTTACTTTTTGTAGCGATTATGTAATACAATATTCTCTGGGCTCTTTTTGTGTAGTTGGTTCCTTCTATTAATTGATTTGACAAGTCCAGGGGTGATCCATGGCGCGAGTTTTAATTTTTTATTAGATATAAGTTTGTTACTAGTGTGTTTAGATATATAATCATGTAACTTGGTGATGAATTCCGTCATTGCTGAATCAGTTTCCCTTTGGTCTAGTACGTTTTCCCATTTTTCTGAACTTAAGTCATCGAGTAGGTTAAGGTAGTTTATTCGAGGAATGTATTTGATTTTGGCTGCGGTGGAAGGCTTATTTTTTAGGCAGAGAGCTTTAGTGTAGTGGTCAGAATCTGTGGTGTGGAAGACAAATGAGTCAATATGTTTAATTTTTTAACGTTGATGTGGTATATACAAGATTTACTCATCCCCTGTTCTCGAGTGGGACTGTTAATTTTCTGTATGAACCCATTTTCCGTAAAGCAGACATAGATTATCTTCGGATTCACGGTCGTAATCAGGAATCGTTTTAATATTTAAATCGCCTAAAATCATTTGCCGTTCAAATTTTTTGAACTATTGATGATTGATTGTAGAGAATTCAAAAAAGTTTCAATATTTTGGAAAGAGGGTGATCTGTAGATTGCAAATATGCATAAATTATTGTTTAATACGATTTTCATATTATTACATTATTTAAGTAATATTCTAATTTTTATTATTGCTAAATAAATTAAAACAAAAGCAATGGTTTTAAATTTATTAGAGAGGAGTAACTAGATATTACAACATCGTTAAGATGTTTTATCAAATGTTTCTGGCTATCACCAGGGTATTCAGTTAAACAATGTTTTCGTTTAAACAATATTTTTGTCCGAATACTCTAAGACTGCGCACGAGCCGCCTAAATATATTTTATGTACAAGGATCATTTATTTAAAAATATAGTCATAACTACAACTGTACGGGACGTGTTTGCCTGCACAAGAAAAGACTGTAAATAATAAGCGCCGGCACACATCAGCCCTCAACCTGGGTAATGATTCAAGTAAAACACCGTGAGGTGTTCTATCCAAACCATCATAAAAGAAAGACGATTCAAATCAAATTTCACATTTTAATTTTTTTTTATTTAATTTTTTTTTATTTTATTTTATTAGGAACATTAACAGGTTTATAACATAACATGCATAGAGAGAGAGAAAAAATAAGTAAAAGAATTAGGTTACAACCCAATAAATTACAACCCAATTTTCAATTTGGTAGGCGGGAATGGGTACCGCCGCCCTGGGAACCATTTATTGGATGACCAACACCTCTGCCACAGGTCACCCCAAGTGGTTCGCTACGTTTGGTGACTTAGCAGGGGTGCCCGGGTTCATGGGTTAAGGTTTGCCCGGGTCTTGGTGGCGGGTGCGTCGGCCCACCTTCTGCGTGGCGGGCCGGTTGGGAGATGCTGGTTGAGGGAGACCCTTTACAACCGGTTACCGCTGTCCGGGCCGCTCGATAGTACAGGGGCCCGACCCTCAGGCTCACGACTAAGGGTGGGCTGCCCCATCAGCGAGTGAAAAAACCCCGCCACTGCTGTTGTGCCTGTTCGTGACCGGAGGGGACCCAGCAGCAGCGTTTGGGGCGCATTGGATGCCCTCTCCAGCCGGACTCTCCCAGCCTATCGCCTAGCACCGCAGTGGGTGGGCTGGAACCAAACGCTCATCACTCCTGGACAGCCTGAACCCCAGATTCCTACCCACCCCTCATACCTTTCCTTTCCAGACCTTTCCTTTCACCTCCTACCCTTACAAAAAAAAAAAAAAAAAAATTAAATTCATGAATATACAACACAACAATTTTAACATCATAACAGCGGCGAGTAGCAGGCGTCCCCGGTGCGGGCCAAAACTGTTGGTAAATTTTGCCAACATTCGCGGCCTGCACACTAATTTAAATTCCGTCCATCACCATCTTTTGTCCCAACGTCCCAACCTTCTTTTCCTATCCGAAACTCAGATAGCCGAGCCGCCAGACTCCTCCTATCTGGACTGCCCGGGCTTTACCCTCGCAAGCAAATTCCGACTGAAAGGAGGAGTCTGCCTCTATAGTCGAGCTGACGTCAACTGTGTGCGACTATTGAGTCTGGAAAACTCCAGATTCGACGTAATGTGGGTGCGCGTCAATCTTGCCAGTACGGCAAGATTCTACGCATGTCTATACCGCTCACCGAACCATAGCGAATCAGACACTTCCGAGCTCTTCAAACATTTGAGCGATACTATTGATGATCTCTTGCCCCGCTACCCTTCGGCCGAGTTTGTTGTTCTGGGGGACTTCAACGTTCATAACGAACCATGGTTGAAGTTCTCAGGCCCAACGGACTCGGCTGGCCGACAGGCGGAATCCTTTGCCATTTGCTACGGATTAGAGCAATTGGTTCAGGAGCCTACAAGGGTTCCTGATGTCCAGACTCACCGCTCCAATCTGTTAGACCTATTCTTAACTACTGTGCCACACGGTTATAAGATTGACGTCACAGCGCCTCTGGGATCATCTGACCACTGCCTAGTGACGACATCAATCCCCGTTAGCCTCAGACCAACCAATGAGAGGCTGAGGAGAAAAGTGTGGCACTATAGGTCAGCAGATTGGTTCGGTATGCGGGCCCATTTCAATGCTTTTCCGTGGTCAGCTGTTTGTTTTCGGACTTCGGACCCTTCAAGATGTGCCCAGGAGATTGGTGAAGTCATCAAATCGGCAATGGATGGCTTCATACAATCGACTACTAAAGAAACTGGCGTGGGCTCAAAGCCGTGGTTCAGTCGACAATGCTCCGAAGCAGTTCGACGAAAAAACGCGGCTTACCGAGCCTACAACACATCTCGAACGCCCGAAAGCAGATCAGCATACAACAAATCGGCAAAGGAATGCAAGAGAATCATCAATAGATCAAAATTCGAACACGACCTGCAGATCAGCAAAAAGCTGGCTGCCTGCCCGCATGGCAGCAGAGCATTCTGGTCGCTTGCGGGCTCAATAGGTCGAAATTTTTGCAAACCCAGTTTGCCACCTCTTACCAGACCTGACGGCTCACTAGCAAACACCGCCGCCGAAAAGGCAAACCTTTTAGGGAAAATGTTTGCGGAAAACTCGACCCTCGACGACGGGGGTGCTGTTCCGCCGTCGGTTCCTCACTGCGGCTTCTTTATGAAAAAGCTGAGGATCCGGCATCGGGATGTACTCCACGTCATACGGGGGCTCGATGTTAACAAAGCTAGTGGACCTGATGGAATACCTGCCCTGGTATTGCAGAAGTGTGCTGCGGAAATAGTTCCAGTTTTGACAAAGCTCTTCAAAATGTCCCTGAAGTGTGGCACTGTGCCCTCTGGTTGGAAAAAAGCGGTAATTCACCCTATTCCCAAGAAAGGTGACCGCTCCAACCCGGCCAACTACCGCCCCATAGCGATCACATCAGTTCTGTCCAAAGTGATGGAACGTGTGATCAACGACAAACTGCTCACATACCTCGAGAAGAACAAAATTATCAACGACCGTCAATACGGATTCCGGCGGAACCGCTCGTGCGGTGATCTTCTCGCGTATGTGACGCATGTTTGGGGGCGGTGCCTGGAACGTCACGGTGAGACCCAAACGGTCGCACTAGACATATCCAAGGCCTTTGACCGGGTCTGGCACCGAGGACTTGTCAACAAATTGCATTCTTACGGACTTCCCGCATCCCTGTGTACGTGGATTGCTGACTTTTTAAGGGATAGGTCGATTCAGGCGGTTGCTGACGGTTTCACCTCTTCCTCGCACTCCATAAATGCTGGCGTCCCACAGGGATCGGTTCTGTCTCCGACTTTGTTTTTGTTGCACATCAATGACCTTTTGACATGTGCACCGATTCATTGTTACGCGGATGACAGTACAGTTCATGATAGCTTTTTGTTTGACAAGCCCCCAAAGGGCACACAAACTCCAACGGCTCGGAGGGCTTTGAAGCAGAGAATGGACGGTTATCTCGAGAGTATTTCCTCCTGGGGTAAAAATAATCTCGTCGAATTTAATGTTTCAAAGACCCAATCCTGTCTGATTACGTCTAAAAGGGATCCAAATGATAATCTAGTCTCCTTCAACGGAAGCAATCTTCCGAACAGGCCTTCCATTGATATGCTTGGTGTAACTATAAGTGACCAGCTCAGGTACGGGGGCTCCATCGAAGCCAGAGTAAAGTTGGCCTCTCAGAAGCTGGGCGTACTGTACAGGGCCCGCAGATACTTTAATAGTACACAACTGCTCACCCTGTACAAATCGCAAGTGCGCCCTACTGTCGAATTTGGCAGCCATCTCTGGTCTGGAGCCCCAAAATACCTGAAAAAAACCCTTGACTCTGTGCAGAAACGGGCGGTCCGTTTGATAGATTCCCCAATCTTAACAAACGGACTGCAATCTTTAGAGCACAGGCGTCAGGTAGGTATGCTGTCCTTGTTCTAGCGGTATTACAATGGAAGATGCTCTGAGGAACTAGCGTCATTGATCCCTTCGGCGCCGGTGCGTAGTCGGGATACACGCCAAACGCGCGCCCAACATTTGTACACAGTTGACACTTGTCACATGAGAACGGGTCGCTTCTACGATTCGTTCTTAAGTTCAACAGCTCGGCTGTGGAACGAACTGCCGGCCTCTGTGTTTCCTCCCTCCTACAACATGGGACTCTTCAAGACCCATGTTCACTCCTTCCTCTCCACAAAAAGACCCTCCACACAGCATCCCCAAAGATGACATAGGCCCTGAGGGAAATTATTTTCTTCAGGGCCTCCTGTGTGGAGTAAATATAAAAAAAAAAAAATAACCAATGTTCACATCATGCAATTAAGATAAAGAAGGTTAAAAAGCAATAAACAAGTAAAATTACTAGTATTGTACTTGTATACAGAACGTACAAAGGGGTGTAGCTTATAGGTACTTCCTATTTTTTATACCCAACCCAATTCAAAAGAAATAGTTATATGTATTTCAATACAACTGGGTTTTAATACACAGATAGAAAACTGAGACAATCTGAATTCTTTCAGCGATAATTTCAGATTGGAGCACATTGTGCATCATCGCGCCATACGATACAGCAAATGGCGTGGGCGACTGCTGCAGCAGTGGCCAGTTCAATTTGTAGCCAGCAGGAATCGGCATCAATGGCTAATTCAGTTGGTAGCCATAAAGAATTTGCTGGCCTCTAGGTTGTCAGCATCAATGGCTAATTCAGTCGGTAGCCATAAAGAATTGGCCAGCCTCTAGGTTGTCAGCATCAATGGCTAATTCAGTCGGTAGCCAAAAAAAATTGGCCAGCCTCTAGGTTTTCAGCATCAATGGCTAATTCAGTTGGTAGCCAGGAAGAATTGGCCAGCCTATAGGTTGTCAGCATCAATGGCTCATTCAGTCGGTAGCCAAGAAGAATTGGCCAGCATCTAGGTTTTCAGCATCAATGGTAATTCAGTTGGTAGCCAGGAAGAATTGACCGGCTTCTAGGTTTTCAACATCAATGGCTAATTCAGTCGGTAGCCAGGAAGAATTGGCCAGCCTCTAGGTTTTCAGCATCAATGGCTAATTCAGTTGGTAGCCAGGAAGAATTGACCGGCTTCTAGGTTTTCAGCATCAATGGCTAATTCAGTTGGTATCCAGGAAGAATTTACCGGTTTCTAGGTTGTCAGCATCAATGCAGCAGGGATTGGCTAGCCTCTAGGTGATTAGCGGCAGTGGGCAGTTCAGTCGGTAGCCAGTAGGTATTCGTCAGCCTTTAGGTTGTCAGCATCTATGGCTGGTTCAGTCGGTAGCCAGGAGGAATTCATCAGCCACTAGGTTGTCAGCATCAATGAAGCAGGGATTGAACAGTCTCTAGGTGATCAGCGGCAGTGGACAGTTCAGTCGCAGGAATTCAGCGGCGGCATGGTCATTTGATTATAAGAGCCGGCCCACGGAGACGCCCCATCATTGTAGTGATGACAGATGCATCTGGCTCAGCTGATAGAGTGCCGGCCCTAAACAGCTTGTTGCACATAGTTGTAATCTTTAAATGATTGTGCCGTGATGGAGGAACAGAAGCGACTACAGATTTCAGTTGACAGAAAGTAATTTATACTTTCAAATTATAATTAATAGTTCGCGTTTTAACTGGAGGTGTTCCGTCCACTCGTGGTAATTTTTGAAATTTGAATGCCCAATATTTTGTTTAAATGGCCTATTTATAATGTCCTCTACAAGCGTTTGTGTGACGTCAGCTTGCAAAAATATGTTAACGTTTTCAAAAGGCAGGTATTTTTTGGTGCCAATAATATTTCGCCCAGCGACTGGCTTTGTCAATATTTTAATTTGGTTTTAGAAAATAGGGTTATCGAACTGTTTCATGTTAGATTCAGTCTTTTTGCCGCCTGGTAACAGATTGATATATTTTTCAACTGGTAAATATTATGATTTGGAAAAGGGGGTCATCAAACTTGCAGGTGTTCAAATTTAGCCGCAATCAAAATTAAATGCAATAAAATAATTGTTCATGTTCGATACAACAACACTTTACTGCAAATGAAGAAATGCTTGATTTAAAATCAGAACATATAAACAACATAAAGGGAAGAGGACCCAGTACTGACCCCTGTGGTACACCATAAAACAAATATATAAGAAGATCATTGAAATTAAAGATGTAATAAAAATCTGCCTGGAGCACAAAGTTATGATTTAAAATATTTGATTTGTTTGTGAACCTATTCGAAATTCAAGAGTACAGAATTTGCATAATATAAATTTATATAATTCAAAAAGTGTCAGAAAAATAAATAAGTACTTAATATTTATGAATTGGAAAGAAAATTACTTTGAAGGATAATTTTATCCTTTTTTTAACCTCGTCAAGAAAAATAACTGTAACAATAAAAAATCAAATACTTTTTGTACAGCTAACGGCATTACGGCCATCATAAATCCCTTTACATCGAGTTTTAAAAAACTAGAGACCTGAAAGCCGCTAACATTGATGAGGGGTGTTACATAAAGGTTCACAAATTGCTTAAAGTTTCAAAGATTAAATTCATGTTATGAATCACAAAAGCTCGTTTATGTTCTGATATGATCGAAATTCCCAACACAAGGAAAAAAAGGGCAACAACGCGTCATTCGTTTTAATCCGACAACTGAATTAATGAATGCTAAAAGTTTACGCATGCCGTCCATGAATAATAATATATGAAATTTATTTGATTTGATTTCGAAGTTATATTAGCATTTTAATATCAATTTTCCCGTCAATGAAAATTTTAAAACATTTAATTATAAATCAGGGGCGTCGCCAGCTTCCAAGCTAGGGGAGGCAGTTTCATTTTTCATAGAGCTTACAAAGAAACAATAAGGAAGGAGTCAGAATAAACTAGAAATGTTTACATACAAGGTAACGTGTACCCGGTGTTGATCGGGGTTATGAACAGGACAGTCTTAAGCCGTGAAGAGCGATCACTCCCATGGACATACTGAGTTTGCAGGTCCCCTTTGAAAGCCATAAATTTAAAGGAAAACAACAAACCATAATTTTTTCTATAATTTTATTAAAGGGGTTCATGCAAGATAGAGATGTGTCACCTAATCGTGATTTGAAGATATATGAGCATTTAAAAGATTCAAATAACTATTAGGGTAGATAAACCGCACATAGAGCATGGGAAAAGGGAGTGAAATGTGAATTATTACATTTACAAAGATATGTAAAAAGCTAATTCATTTTGTATCTGACTCTGAAATCAAAATTAAAACGTAGCTTCAAATAGCCGTGCCCAGATCTGAATAGATCGTAAAAATACGTAAAATAAAATTGTTTTTATTTTTGCTTTACGTATTAATAAAAACCATTCGGGCAAATACACGTAAAGCTCTATTCTCATATCGCGGCTGTCGGTGCATGAGACGTGTGATATATTCCTGCGTAATGAGTAAAATCAACTCAATTTCAATGAACTTTTAATTTTCAAAATTGGAACTGATAAGCAACAAGTTGAGTAACAATGTTTAATATTTTATTTTACCTTTTTTTCATAAGATTTTGTGTTTCTGTGCGCAGTGATTAGTTTATATTGCTTAACACTCCCAACCTTCTGGAGCTAGTTATACCGGCATCCCCAATTGGGGTATGTTGTGAGGATGAATTTAGCTGGGTCGTGGAGGAGACGGGGAGGAGGAAGGTGGGAAAGTACTTGGATATTCAGATCTGGTCCCCAAACACGGCCAAAGCCATTTCAAGCAACGTTTCAATTCTGTATTGTGGTCTTACACCAGGGCGATACTCAGAGTATCTTTTACTAAATATATATAAAGAACACAATTTTAAACTTTTTTCCACTTGTTTTTATTTGACCGTGACCGGTTTCAGCCTGTTAGGGCCATCTTCAGACTGGTACAATTTTTGTCTTAAACTATGGGTTTATATACATAGGCAAATTACATTGAGGGGAGGGGTTAACATAGTAGGTTGGTTTGAATTATGAGGGGTTTTTTCGTGAAATTTTCTTTTTCTTTTACTCTGGAACGTTCCGCAAATATAAAGTGATCTTCCATACAGTTATTATATAGTGAAAGCAAAATTATGACAGTAAGGCAGTTGTACATAATACACACTATTACTGCCAAAAGATGTCAACAAGTGCGCAACACTAGAATGGGTTATTCTTTAATGTATCAGCCGGTGTATACCAGAACATCCTTCGGACAAAGGAGTTTCTCATATAAAGCTCCGTTGCTATATACTTTGCTTGGTGAAAATATAAATACTATAGGTACGTTAAATTCATTCAACAAAATGGTCAAAATTTCTGTACTAGCTGAGAGTGATGATTTTGGATCACCCATGTTGTCGCTTATGTCATAATTCCGTGTGGAAGCTCTGTTTCGATACAATCCTTATTTACTTCTAAAATAACTTTTTGTTATTATTATTTTCTAATATATATTATACTTATTAATATCTACTTATTATTAGTTACTTATTACTATCTATTTCATTCTCGTATTATTATTTACTTTAATTATTATCTAGCTAATTTATTTACTAATAGCTAATTTATTATTATTATTATTATTAATATTATTTACTTACCTATCGGTTATTATTTACCTATTTTTATTTAGTTATTTTATTTTTTCTTATAATTTATTATTCATACTATCCATGTTGTAATTGTTAGTATGGTTACCCTATGCTTGTGTCTGATAAGCCAGCACAGGTACCTTGTACTTTAGTTAACAGAAGAATATTATTGTTGCCAACTTACTATAAACTTACTGCCCAATGCTACTTTTGTTGACATTTTTGTTTTATTTTTCGTACATTTGTTACTAAAATTTTGTTTATTTTTGTCTACAGGTCTCGAAACAACCGTGTCATTAACTTTTCTTTTTTTGGGTTTAAATTTAATGTTTATTTTTATATTAAGTTTACATATATGTATTTTTTAAATGATGTAATTGTAAAGCTGCACATCTTGATACAGGAATGCCCTAGTGAGATGTGCAGAGTATGTTTTTTATGTTAAAAACTGTTTTTTGAATAAATAAGTAAATACAGGCTATTAGTCAGTGAGGTTAATTTTTATGCGAAAAATAATGTTCTGTGAGAAGCAATAAATAGTTTTCTCTAATTATTTTTTTGATAGGAAATAATCCTGAGGCAAATATTTTATGAATACTTTCAGCTTCACAAATCCAACAATTATTGTAATATCCCGTGATTCCACTGGTCTGCGTTAGTAACGAAAAATGTATTAAGTGAGAAACACTTCTTTGTCGAACCAAAACAAAATCTATTAATTAAAGGTAATGATTTCATTGGGGTGTGTATTTTGCCTAATTGTGAGTAATTCGAAGAAGCTCTTTTGTTTTTGTTGAGTTGATATCTCACAAAAGCGGCGCTATACAAATTGTCAAACAAATAAATAACACTGTTTATTTATTTATGTCTATTCTTGAATACACATTTTACAAATGATTACAGTGGTTTATATTGTAGTACAGAGAAAAAAGTACAGAAAAAAGGTATAGTAAATAAAGAACATAGGTTGATATAGGTAAAACTGTGTGTGGGTGATATTGTATGTTAAGTGAACACCTCACTAGGAGAACCTGTGCTGAGGTGTTAATGTGTTTGTGATTAAGTGTGACAGGTTTTTATGTGTTGTAGTAGAAAGTTCATTTTTTTTTCATCGACATATATTGAAACATGAAAACACACATTTACATGTGAGTGTATGTATTTTAGGATAATTCTTGAAGAACGTGTATAATATTTAATTTTTCTTATTATCTTTTTGTTATGTTTGGTTTGGAATTATAATCTTTTGAATAAAGTGAATATCTTGATTTTTTATCCAGGCTACGATATGTTTTTTGAGAAAGTTTGTAGATTTATTTGTAGTCATTAATTGTTTCAAAGTAATGGGCATACTGTTAAAAAGTTTGGTTGCGTAGTATTGAAAGTGTCTTTGTCCGTGTGTGGTGTGTGTTATCGGAATGTTCAGTGTTTTATTTGTTGATGACCTGGTTTTTATTATGGCTTTTGGTTGATTTATAATATTAAGATTATTATGGATGAGATGTAGGAGAGCAGTTTTGGCGTAAAGTTGTCTTATTGACATGACGTCTAGTGTTTTGAAGATTTTGTTTGAGTATGTGTAGAATGGTACTTGCAGTATGAGTTTTATTATTGCCTTTTGAACCTTTTGAAATGGGTCAATTTTTGTGTTTGTAGCGCTTCCCCAAGCTAATATTCTATAAGTGGCAATGGATTGACATAGTGCAAAATATATTGATCTGAGTATTGTTAGTGGAAAAATATTTTTAATGGATTTTATTAGGTGCAAGACTCGTTTAAGTTTATTAGTGATTAAATTAATGTGTTCAGTCCATTGTAAGTGTGTATCAATAATAACTCCTAGGTATTTTATTTGTTTTACCCTTTCGATGTGTTCGCATTGGCAATAGGATGATGTTTGTTTACAGTCATACAAAAACAAGTTCAAGTTAGAAGGAGGCTCTTTGTGTAATGTGTGATGTATTTTGTTTTGACTGTGTTAACGGTAATAGCCATTTTATGACAATTGACAAACTTTTTTCAGCTGTTATGAATAAATCTTTCCATGTGGCTGCTTGACACAGAATAACTGTATCATTAGCGAAGGCCACGATTTTACCATCAATTTAAATGTCACATAATTCGTTTATGTATATGAGGAATATTAGTGGGCCAAGTACACTCCCCTGTGGGACTCCGTACGTGATTAAAAGTGGTTCACTTGTCTTGCTGTCAATTTTAACTTGTTGGGTTCTGTCAGACATGAAACTTTTCATTAATTCAAATTCTACTCCATTAATGCCAATGTTTTTTAGCTTCTTGAAAAGTTGTTTGTTAGAAATTGTATCGAAGGCTTTAGATAAGTCCAAATAGATTGAAATAACTTTTTTGGCATCTAAATTATGTTTAATAAACTCGGTTTCAGTGGCAATTGCGTTTTCTGTATTCCTATTTTTTCTAAAGCCATCTGGGTTAACTGAGAGTATTTGCATGTTTTCCAGATAATGTTGCAGCTGTTCTTTTATTGCTTTTTGAAGAATTTTTGACAACGTGTTTAATAGTGTAATGGGTCTGAAGTTGTTTACATTATTTGTAGGTCCTGATTTATGAACAGGAATAACCAGACCCTTTTTTAGGATGCTCGGAAAAATTCCTTCTTTCAGGCTGATATTAATAATGCATGTTAGTGGAGTAAGTAGTTGTTGGCTTGGTGTTATTATTGTTTAGGAGTCTATTCCGTCAGGACCTGATGTTGTGTTATTCTTTAGGGAATGTATTAATTTTTTGGTGTCTTCTAGAGTTACTCTATGTAATTTGAATAGACTGTCACTATTTTTGTGTGTGCACTGAGTCGGACTTTTTTGAGGTTCTTGATTATCGTTACTAGACGACTTTTGTTTTATTTATTTTTTTATTTTATTTTCGGCTAGGCTAGCTCCGATATTTGTGTAATGTCTGTTTATGTAATTAAGGATAAGTGAAGGATTTTTGTGGAAGTCGACATCTTCGTCGTTGATAAGTAATTTTTTATTTCATCATCTTTGTTTTTTTGTGTAGGTTCCCTCAGAATAGACCAAACGCTTTTCGGGTCAAAGTTAGCAGTTATCAGTTTGTTTCTGTAATATAATTCTTTGGATTTTCGTATAATTAGAGAACAATTATTTCTGTACCTTTTACAGAAAGAGTTCAGAAAAGTATCATTTGGGTTGCGTTTGACTTGTTTGTGCAGTTTATCCCATTTTTTAATGCAATTTATTATGCCTTGAGTAATCCATTTTTTTAGTCTTATTTTGCGGTGTGTGAAAGATTTGAATGTTTTTGTGGTGTTTTGAGTGATGAACGTTTGTAGGTATGTTATAAAGTAATTCCAGGCTTCGTGTTCAGTGTTGTTAATTTTTTTAAGGTGTTCCCACGTTTGTTTTTCTAGGCAATTTTTTAGGTTCAAGTAGTCATTTTCAAATTTAGTGATATTGTTTTGAATTGTTGGGTTCAATGCCTATGTGGTCAGTCCTATCATTGTTGTGTTGTGGTCTGTGATTGTGGATTCGAATACTACGCTACAGAATTTGTTTTTGGGTTTGATCATTATGTGATCTAAACATGATTCCGAGTATCTGGTTGTAAGTAACTCTTGTTGGAGTATTGATGGCGCTTATTATGCCATGTTCCAGGAGTATCAGTTGGTATTCGATATTCTGGGGATGGCCTTGTGGAAGTATATTTATGTTTAGGTCACCAGTTACGATGATGTTTTTGAAGTGGGTAATTTTTTTATATGAGTTTCGAGAGCTGTTAGAAAGGCGTAATCTTGTGTGATGAAGGTGATCTGTAAATAGCGAGTATGCACGTATCTGGATCAGCGATTATTTGTAAACAATTTGAGTTTTCTAGGGTGAATTCTGAGACAGAGACGTTAAGATTATCTTTTATGTAAACGACAACTCCATCATTTTGGTTTTGGTATTTTGTTGTGAAATATGAGGAGTAGTTTTTTTTGTGTTTTACAGCAAAAGTGGTTGGGATCCAGCATTCTGTTAGTATAATAATATTGAAGTCTATTTTAAAGGAGGACAAGAGTATGTCTAGTTCTTCGTAGTTTTTGTTAAGGGATATTATGTTTTGGTTTAATAGAGTAAGGGTGCCTGGGGTGCTAAATATTGAATCGCATAGTTTTGTATTATTGGTTGAATAATGTGAGTGAGTGCTAGTTGAGTGGATAGTATTTAGTAATTCGGCCATATTAAATTATTAGCAATACATTTTATTTACTTTAGGTGGATTAGTCGTCTAAATTTGTTTCCCAATTTTTTTAGGTCATTTTCGTGTTTTATTTGGATGATTTTATCCCCAGTTGCTTTGCGCACAAGCGATTTATTTGATTTAAGCCACACGTATTGGTAGTGGGTTGTTTTAGCCGTCTGCTTAGTTTTCCATAGAAGTTCCTTAAAGTACGGTGACAGCACCTCGCTGATGAAAATGGGAGAATTTGAGTCTATGGTTTTGGCCGCATTTTTTTTGAAAGCATAGATTCCCTTGTATTTTGACTATAGAAGGTGATGTGGAGTTTGTCCGGGGTGTTTTGTCTTCGATCTTGAGTCCTGGTCACCATGCGTATATCTTGTGGTTGCAAGGGCAGTCCCAGTGAGTTAGCTACTTAAAGTACTGCTTCCGAGGCTTGTTCAAGAAGCTGTCGGAGAGCTTCACTTGCTCTAGATCTGCAAGACGGCATTTCAGGGACGAGATTCTTGTGTTTTTTTTTTTCATTCTCTTCTTTTAAGAATTTCATACCTTTGAGGCCCTCCTCTAAATCTTTAAAGCTTGTGATCAGGTCATCATACTGTATCGTGTTAGTTTTTTATGAAGATATATGGTAAATGCGGTATGTTAGACTGTTATATAATAATAATACGTAGTAGTCTACGACTATTGACAAAGTTTTTGTCAAACGTCGCGGAAAAACTAAGTATAAGTTTATTCCTTCCATGGTATACTTGTGAGAATGTTCTGTGTCTTATTTCCATCGCTTCAATTAAACGTTTTTTTTCTTATAATAATATAGTTAGTAATGATAAAACCAAATTTAATGGACCCACGATCTCCACATGCTTCAGTTCCGATTACGCCTTATAATAATATCTCATAACTTTGCACGTATTCCTTAAAATATTTTGCAGCCCTGCATATGCAGAAGTATTGAACGAGTAAATGAATACGTTTAGGAGTGGCTGCTGATTGCGTTTTAAATTAGATATACAAATAAACAAAATCTGAAACAAGTGTTTCGTTCTTATTTACTTATCACTCGCAGAAACAACTTAACAATATGGAACAACCACATGGGGACGAAACATGTCATTGTTGTATAGGAATTTAAATATCTTACCTGTGCAGACCTTACTATGGGACAAAATATTGATTCAGAATATATCTGACTCTGAATATAAAAGGAAAGTGGAACATGAGCACAACACTAGGTTCACAAAGAACGAAGGTTTGCTCGTTCCAAAATATAAATATCAAAAAGTGCGATTAACTAAATAATTTTATTTATTATTTATTTTTATTAATTTTCGGGAAATCGACAGTTTACATTTAATCAGTTTGTATATAAAATAATATCAATTATGGATTTATTATTCTGACATATGCTGAAAACGTAGCTCCCAAGCAGAGATACTTCATTCTTGTCTTCACTATCAATCAATAGTTATACATTAGCTTGTAGATTTAGTATTATTTTAGATAATGTGTGTCAATATTATAATATTATTATTCTGACATATGCTGAAAACGTAGCTCCCAAGCAGAGATACTTCATTCTTGTCTTCACTATCAATCAATAGTTATACATTAGCTTGTAGATTTAGTATTATTTTAGATAATGTGTGTCAATATTATAATATTATTATTCTGACATATGCTGAAAACGTAGCTCCCAAGCAGAGATACTTCATTCTTGTCTTCACTATCAATCAATAGTTATACATTAGCTTGTAGATTTAGTATTATTTTAGATAATGTGTGTCAATATTATAATATAATTATTCTGACATATGCTGAAAACGTAGCTCCCAAGCAGAGATACTTCATTCTTGTCTTCACTATCAATCAATAGTTATACATTAGCTTGTAGATTTAGTATTATTTTAGATAATGTGTGTCAATATTATAATATAATTATTCTGACATATGCTGAAAACGTAGCTCCCAAGCAGAGATACTTCATTCTTGTCTTCACTATCAATCAATAGTTATACATTAGCTTGTAGATTTAGTATTATTTTAGATAATGTGTGTCAATATTATAATATTATTATTCTGACATATGCTGAAAACGTAGGTCCCAAGCAGAGATACTTCATTCTTGTCTTCACTATCAATCAATAGTTATACATTAGCTTGTAGATTTAGTATTATTTTAGATAATGTGTGTCAATATTATAACATTATTATTCTGACATATGCTGAAAACGTAGCTCCCAAGCAGAGATACTTCATTCTTGTCTTCACTATCAATCAATAGTTATACATTAGCTTGTAGATTTAGTATTATTTTAGATAATGTGTGTCAATATTATAATATTATTATTCTGACGTATGCTGAAAACGTAGCTCCCAAGCAGAGATACTTCATTCTTGTCTTCACTATCAATCAATAGTTATACATAAGCTTGTCGATTTAGTATTATTTTAGATAATGTGTGTCAATATTATAACATTATTATTCTGACATATGCTGAAAACGTAGCTCCCAAGCAGAGATACTTCATTCTTGTCTTCACTATCAATCAATAGTTATACATTAGCTTGTAGATTTAGTATTATTTTAGATAATGTGTGTCAATATTATAATATTATTATTCTGACATATGCTGAAAACGTAGCTCCCAAGCAGAGATACTTCATTCTTGTCTTCACTATCAATCAATAGTTATACATTAGCTTGTAGATTTAGTATTATTTTAGATAATGTGTGTCAATATTATAACATTATTATTCTGACATATGCTGAAAACGTAGCTCCCAAGCAGAGATACTTCATTCTTGTCTTCACTATCAATCAATAGTTATACATTAGCTTGTAGATTTAGTATTATTTTAGATAATGTGTGTCAATATTATAATATTATTATTCTGACGTATGCTGAAAACGTAGCTCCCAAGCAGAGATACTTCATTCTTGTCTTCACTATCAATCAATAGTTATACATTAGCTTGTCGATTTAGTATTATTTTAGATAATGTGTGTCAATATTATAATATTATTATTCTGACGTATGCTGAAAACGTAGCTCCCAAGCAGAGATACTTCATTCTTGTCTTCACTATCAATCAATAGTTATACATTAGCTTGTAGATTTAGTATTATTTTAGATAATGTGTGTCAAAATTATAATATTATTATTCTGACATATGCTGAAAACGTAGCTCCCAAGCAGAGATACTTCATTCTTGTCTTCACTATCAATCAATAGTTATACATTAGCTTGTAGATTTAGTATTATTTTAGATAATGTGTGTCAATATTATAATATTATTATTCTGACATATGCTGAAAACGTAGCTCCCAAGCAGAGATACTTCATTCTTGTCTTCACTATCAATCAATAGTTATACATTAGCTTGTAGATTTAGTATTATTTTAGATAATGTGTGTCAATATTATAATATTATTATTCTGACATATGCTGAAAACGTAGCTCCCAAGCAGAGATACTTCATTCTTGTCTTCACTATCAATCAATAGTTATACATTAGCTTGTAGATTTAGTATTATTTTAGATAATGTGTGTCAATATTATAATATTATTATTCTGACGTATGCTGAAAACGTAGCTCCCAAGCAGAGATACTTCATTCTTGTCTTCACTATCAATCAATAGTTATACATTAGCTTGTAGATTTAGTATTATTTTAGATAATGTGTGTCAATATTATAGTAAATTATAATATTATGTAATTGAACATGTACATCCTATACATTTATTTTTTGTTTGTATTTAATTTGTAGAACACCATTTATTTATTTTCTTAATTTAATTAAAATCAAATTCGATAATATAATTATTAAGTTCTGCAAGTATTTTTTGGACAGTTTGAAAATGGCGTTGAAAGCCGAAACAGCTGTAACATAAAAAAAAAAAACAAAAAATAATTGCAGAACTTAATAATTATATTATTAGATTTGATTTTAGTTAAATCAAATCTAATAATATAATTATTAGATTTGATTTTAGTTAAATAAAAAATAAAATTAAAAAATGTACACCTGTTGACAAACTATTAAATTGTGGTTTAACGGGATAAAAACTTGAAGAACAATAAAAATGACATTATTTTGATATATGATATTAAACTTTGAATAGGTGAATGAGATAAAACCCTTTTTCCGAAAGAACCTTTCCTTTTCAGGACAAAAGTTATACATTTACAATAATACTATCCAAAGTACGTGCTTGTATTCAATGTTTGCGTGAACAGGTATAAATATGATACAGTTTGTGCGGAGCCATTTCTTGGAACGTTTACACGAAAGGAACTACACCTAAAATGCTTAGAGAATATTTTACAAACACATATTTTTATTTACAAATTTCCACTACAAAATTATATTTTACGTATATATTTTTACTCGGGAGATATTTTACATTTGTATTAGTATTTCGGATGACTAATTATTGCTTATAATTATTTGTTATCCTTTATGCCATGCATAAAGCCTTGTCTTATAAACTTTAGTTTATCATTAAAGAAATAATATATTTGTCGCTGAAGTATCCAATGTTTACCAGTTTTAAAAATGGTGTTACACTTAATTTCACACAAAAGTTTTTATTTTTTTTATTGATAAAATCAAGAATTTAATAAGAATATCAAATTTAGTTTCACAAGTCACAGTATTAAAGCATTTAATTACAAATACATAGTTTGGCTTGCTAAGTTTGGATGATATAAAGGGTTTCCTGTGCTAAAGTGCACTAGTTTCGGGAGGTGATTCTTCATGATGGTAGAAGTAAAAAAGATAAATTACTTTTTTCGAAACTCCAATAATAATTTTTCCATAGAAGAATATTTATTTTCCTATACAAACAATTCAACTTTTTTACCTAAAAACTACCTTTAAACGATGGATTTTCGAAAAATTGTTAGAAACCAAAAAGGTAAGTTAATTTTAAAAATATCTGTGTTTTATTATTTATTTCCAACTGTTATTTTTGACGGCTGTAGTTGAATCGCAATTAAACAGAATTGAATATAAGTGCAGCGCAATGCACACAGTTCTGCTGACGTCATATGCGGCAAGTCGGGCTAGTTCCCTAATTACTCCGACCGTGCATGAAACCGGAGTGTTGCCATGCCGTAACGGCCGCAGTGGCATATCCCCGCATATATCATACGTAACATGAATAGATCAGAAATAAAAAAATTGTTTTTTTTAATGGCTGAGTTATATTATTTACTAGAACTAAAGCAGGAAAATCTTACCGTCCTTGATCTTTCTCAAATCTTCCCCTCCCCATTTTTTTCCGCCCAAAACATTTCCCGATTTCAAAAAATTTCCCAAATGCAAAACATTTCCCAAATAAAAAAACATTTGCCTAATACAAAACATTTCCCAAATAAAAAACATTTCCCAAATTCAAAACATTTCCCAAAATGCAAAAGAATTTCGCAAATAAAAAAACATTTCCTGAATATCAAACAATTCCCGAATACAAAACATTTCCGAAATACAAAATATTTGCCGAATACAAAACATATCCCAAATGCAAAACAATTCCCGAATACAAAACATTTCCCACATACAAAACATTTTTCAAATGCAAAACATTTCGCAAATGCAAAACAATTCCCGAATACAAAACATTTCTCAAATGCAAAACATTTCCCAAATAAACAATATTTCCCGAATACAAAACATATCCCAAATGCAAAACATTACCCAAACAAAAAACAATTCCCAAATACAAACATTTCCGAAATACAAAATATTTCCCGAATACAAAACATTTTCCAAATGCAAAACATTTCCTATATACAAAACATCTCCCATAATATAAAACCTTTCCGAAATAAGATCCCACTGGTTTCAGGAAGTTAAGATTATTGCGATGATTGTATATATATATATTTTTAAATCTAAGATGAAAAGAAAGAAGTTAAACTATTAAAAAGTGTTTATTAGCCAGATTGGGTGTTTTACAGATGATAGCTAAATTAATACAGAGATAGGAAGTGAACGTGAAAAAGTATGAAAGATATATCGAAAGTTATACGAAGGAGTTTGATAAGTTTATTATACAGGGTTTTCCAATGAGAGGTGTTATTTTGATATTCAATCGTAAAATATCAATGGTTTCGTTGCTTGTGTGGCACGTAGCGCCGTCTTGTTGAAAGTAAACGTGTTCCAGATCAATACCATCCAATTCCGGCCATAAAAAATCATTAATCATCTCTCGATAGCGCAATCCATTCACCGTAACTGTTGCTCCAGCCTCATTTTCGAAAAAGTAAGGTCCAATGACTTCGCCGGACCATAAACTGCACCAAACAGTCTCACGTTGAGGATAGAGAGGCTTTTCAACAATTTTGCTTCTTGTCGAAGCCACCGAGATGGAAATGGGCCTCATCACTCAAGATGATTTGCATTTAATTCACCCAAGTGAATTTTAATAATTTTAATGCGTTGTTGAAGCGTGTATCGTTCCATTGTTATTGATGGCGTAGTTTCTACTTGTCAAATGTCAAAAAATAACAGCTTCAAAGTAACATCTACCGAAATAGCGGGCTATTCAAAATAACACCTCTTATTGGAAAACCGTGTAGTAAAAGTTTAAACTACGAGTAATAAAACAGAATTGAATAACTTTAGTTCGCCTCAGCACAGGTCACCCTAGTGAAGAGGACTAAGAAATATAATTTACTATACATATATTTGAGATAATATTTTGTATGTACAATGTTTAAATAGTCGCTATAAAAGTTAGTAAAATAATAAAAAAGTAACAAAAAGGTTGTTTTCATAATTATAAAAATAAACATGACATGACGGAATTTTGCACAAACTGATTGCGCATGCAAGACCTTTAAAACTAATTTTGGGCAATGAACTACTTGTTGCTTCGTAGCGTGCGTTCTTGGTAAGCCGTAATCTTTTCTTTTTACTTTTTGGTAACGCTATTTATTCCTAATTAATATATACAATATATTATAATTCTATAAGGTAGGTAGTTTTTTACTTCTTACCTTAAAATATTTGTTTTACCTTAAAAATTAAAAATGTGGAACGAATAAAAGGATTTTAACCTTATCCAAATTCTTCGGGAAATCATGTAAATGACATTCTCTCTCTCTGGTTTCAATCCTGGGATTGGTTTGCAGCAATTTCATCTAATCTCCTCTTCCATTCTTCCTTGTCTTGTGCGGCTCTTTTGACTTGTGCATATGATGAGCAGCGCACGTCCACCCCTAGAGTTGGTCCCCTCGGTCATACCCTCCATTATGACATGCAAGAGGCCTTCTTGTCGTATAACATGGCCGATCCATCTTGCACGCCTTTCGGACAAGGTCCTGAGCAGGTGCCTTCCTCCTTCGATTCTTTGGAGAACCTCCTCATTTGTAATATGGTCTCTCCAGAAAATTCCTAACAGTCTTCTATAGGACCACATCTCAAAAGCCTCTAGTCTCCGTTTATCTCTTTCGGATAGGCACCATGTTTCGCATGGCAAATGACATTGCGATCTGTATATTCATACTTATGCTTAGAACTGATTTTACCTAGAAATTTACAAAATAATAGTATACGTAGTTTTACGGGTCCGGGCCGTTGGAACTATTATGCATTATCATAATTAAAAACATAAGTTCGTACTGGAAGCGGCGCGAAGTTGAGAAAAATAAGAAAGTATTTAGAAGCAGACAAAAGTGCAGGCAGCGGCGGCTCGGCGGTTAACACAAAAGCAAAAGGAAACCGCCGACAGTTTGTTTCGGTTGCAGTTGAATATCGCCAGATGCCACATCCGTTTAGGTTCGGTGAGCATCCTGTTTCAGTTAGGCCAAGCCTGGCTGAAGCAATGGGGAGTAAGCACAAAGCGCCTCCACTGCAGAGCGTCGCGACGCTGACGCCAGCAGCCTGCAGCCAGCAGTACTGTGTACTTTGTGCAGGACGTATAACATTCTAGCTATATTAGATTCACACCTCAAATGATACCTCTAATATGAATTATTCAATTCGGCTGTTTTAAGGATTTTATTAATGGATGCCAATATAAATATTTGAGGCAAACTGGAAAAAAAAAATTCTCTTTCTAACGTCAAAAACTTACGTATTTTCACATGATAGAAAAAACGATTAAAATTCATTGATAAACCCGGTCATTTGTGATCCTAAAATACTTTGATAAACCCGGTCATTTGTGATCCTAAAACGCTGGAAAGGAACTCTTGAGTAGTGATAGAAAAAACGATAAAAATACTTTGATAAACCCGGTCATTTGTGATCCTAAAACGCTGGAAAGGAACTCTTGAGTAGTGATAGAAAAAACGATAAAAATACTTTGATAAACCCGGTCATTTGTGATCCTAAAACGCTGGAAAGGAACTCTTGAGTAGTGAGCTCCGGAGTCCGGGATTATAAAAATCAAACAAATTTCCCTTTCTGGAATTTATAACATTTCTATTTGATTATCAAAAAATAAGATGTGAAGTATCACATTATTGTTCATTCTAGTAACCTTCACTCGTCGTTTAGTGATTTTTTTTTTCTTACTTTACCCACCATTGATTTCAGTTATTTTCTCAAACACGCACAGCTGAATCATGAATAATTACAAATTTAATGAATTTTTAACGTCATTATTTTGTTTATTATCATTTCGCAAGTAACCAACCAAACTATCATGTAAATCTAAGAGAAATTTGACAGATCAATGATTTTTTTTTTTAATTTTTTTAAGATTTAAATGCATAATATTAGTATAGTACATGATAATAATGTATTTTATTAAATTAACTGTTTTTTTACTTCACAAAAATAAAAAATAAAATATTGAAGCTTCCAAAAGTTTAGGATCTCGGTGTTGAGAAGAAAAATGAGTGCTGAAATCTCTGCGAATTACTAAATTCGTTCAGAAAAAAGAGTCTCTCAAATTGAGGTCGTTTCCAAATGTAAGCGAGCGAACCACCTAATGGAGGCGAGGCTTTACAAACAAACAAGCCTTTTCCACTAAATTCAGTGGTAATGTCCATTAAAAAATAATCCAAGCGAAATGTAGTAGATTCTTGGGTCGGGAAAATGTTTAGGAACAGCTCTAGAGAGCTCTCTGGGAGCTTTTTAAAACCGAATTTTTTAATGTATTCGGGTAAAAGAAAAACAACAAAATTTAATAATAATATTTCAAAGATGGGCGGGACACTGCCTTTGTTCCTAGTATCCGAAACGTACTTAACTTCTTTGAAAATTAAAGCAAAACCAATATTAGTATGAGACATTTGCGCAAGTTAATTAATTGCCTAAGATAAGTCGGGCAAAGCGAGCATTACTTTAAAGAAGATGACCATTAATCAAGACAATTATCAAATTTCGACTAAAGTGAGAGCTTTGATAAAATGCTAGCGATGTTAAGCCTTAAGGAGTTCATAATAAATTTGTCAAAACTTTAAATAACGTCTAAAAGCGGCAGTAAGGGATGATATCGCATTCTTTTTCATTTCATTCAGTTACAGAACATCTTCTACTCATTCTTCTTTTCTCTTCTTCACCGTGCTGCGGCAATTCTTGTTTTCAAGCAGTTACTCCTTGTTTTCAAGAAGTTCATTTTTACAAAAGCGTTCCTTAATTACAAACTCAGGTAAAACAATTATTTCCGTATTGCAATTGCTAGGTAATTTAAATATAAATTTGAATTAAGTAAATATCTTTCTACACACTGCTATTTATCAACATGTTTCAAATCCAATGGTTTCTTCGTCAGGATAAACGTTTAAGCCATTGGCTTCGAAACATGCCGATCCTTCTGAGTAAATACTGGTGTAAAGTGAATTTACAATTATTAAAAAAAAATAAACATAATTTTATTTTTTTTGTCAACGGTTATTTTTTAAAATAATAATAACTAAATTATACATATATTAATACTCAGTTTCTTTGTTTTTTTTGCGTGGGGAAAATTAGGCGAAAAGCGACCGTTCTCCCCCTCAATTCGATACGACTCGAGGTTCGTTTTGGCGTGCCAGAAAAAAAGTCCCATTCAATTGTTTTTTTGCCGAATTCCTGGCGAGTGAAAAGCGACCGCCGCTCTCACGGGGCCGCTTCGACTCGAGGTTCATTATGGCGGGACGCGTTTTGGGCGAAATTCAGCCTGAGTTTGTATGGAAATAATTACCGGAAACTCGAGAGGATTCGTTCGGGCATCAATGTCGTCAAAATTGTCCGGGAACTCTGGCGGCGGAAACTGAAAGCGCTCGAGGCGCGCCATACAAGAGCGCTTATTTTCTCGCCATTCGGCGGCCGGGACGGCAACACTCCAATAAGTTAATTCGCGGCCGGTCAATCGGCAGAGCTTCCCGGCGACAAATAAACTTTTCCCCGCTAGTGTTGCAACACGCACGGTTTCGAAACGGCCAAATTTTGGTGCATTTTCTCAATGTTTCGTTTTTATCGATCGCCACCGATCTGTAAAACTTTTTCTCCTTCACCGTTTTATATTTTTATTCAATTTCGAACGCACGCCGAACGCGAAATGATAATTTTTTTTTTCGTCCGCCTCTCTCGCTCGAAAATGTTTAGTTTTTCGCATTACTCTAACGTAAATTAAAAAGACGATTGATTTTGATCGAGCGTCGGATCTGATTTAATCAGGTATCGTTGATTTTTTTTTAAATTTCACGAAAAATAAATTTTAATTTCACGATAAATATTACGAATTTCCTCATTTATCGGGAAAGATTTTTCATTTAAGTGGAATTGTTTTTCTTTGCATAATGGTATCATTGGAAAAAAAATAGTCACGTGGTCAACACGAAACCACGTGGTACGATTTTTTTATAAAATCTACACGGTCAAACTGACGATTGCATTCCGTAGCAAACACGCAGTCTGCCTTTAAAATTATCGAAAAAATTCATCCTCCGAAGGTTTAGGAACGTTAATCGGCCGTCCTACAAATGGCGTTCGGTTCAAAATGTCTCACAGTAACCGGCTAAAGTTTTGACATTTGCCATTTGAACCGAAAAATGCCATTTTCAAACAGTCGGCCTTTTGGCCAATCAGAAATAATAGCCGATCATAGACTAGCAGCGAAATGTTGTGAATTCAAAGAAACAATAAAATCTGTGTAGGTACTTACTTTGGCAGTATATTTTTAAAAATCGATAGTGCTTTTGAACGAAATAAAATAAAGTTTGGTAAAAATAATTTGACACGGATACCGTCGCCCCGTAGTGAAAAACTACATCGATAGCGTCTCGCAAATTTATAATTTGTACCAGGAGCGCATAAGTTGGATAAGGTTAGCCTGGGAGCCATTCATATATATATTTTTTTTTTTTTTTTAGTTATTTATTAAGTTAAAAGAAATACATATTTCGCTTTGTAAACTTAAGTGTACATTGATTAAAAACAAAAATAATATTTATATAAATAATTATGGTTTACTACCTAAGTAACATATTTTTCTTAAGTAAGAGCATTTTGGTTTTGCTCATTGATCTTGAGGGCAAACAGTTTTTTCTTAAATATATTTATTCTATTTACGGTTGTCAGGCTATCAGGAAGGAGATTATATATGTGTACACCCTCATGGCCTATGTTTCTTTTACCACACTCTGTCTTTGCTGAATTTGTGTATAATTTATTGTGTTGTCTTGTGTGGTGGTCATGTACTTGTGATGTTTTCATAAATGAAGTATTTGTGTGTATAAGGCCATTTTGGATTTTGTGAATTAATAGGCATATGTTGTATTCGTACAGTTTTCTAATTTTAAGAAAGTTAGTTTCTTGGTATACTCTTTTGGTGGGGGTATCTGGTATCTGGGGGTATTTAAAGTTTTCATCTCTTTATTTTTTAACGAGTAGGTACCTATTTCCTAGGTACCCTTTTCTAGGTTAGGTCCGTTGTATTGTAATATAAAGCATGGATTTAAAATTTTAAAAAAACGATAAAATCTGTGCAGGTACTTACTTTGGTAGTTTATCTTTTGAAAAATCGATAATGCTTTTGAACGAAATAAAATAAAGTTTGGTAAAAATAATTTTGCACTGGTACCGTCGCCCCGTAGTGAAAAACTACATCAATAGCGTAACGCAAATATATAATTTATACCAGGAGCGCAAAAGTTAATAGGGTGAAGCGATGTTAATTGATTTGTAAAATAAACATTTTTTAAATCAAAAGTTTTTCCAGTTTGAGTGTTTGTAATAAATTTGAGAGGCGGGCATGGGTACCGTCGCCCCGGGAGCCATTCATATTTAAAGTTTTTATCTCTTTATTTTTTAACGAGTAGGTACCTAATTGCGTTATGAAAATATTTTTTTGGTAATTTTTTTTTTAAATATATTAAGTTTGAAGTTTTTTTTTTTTAATATAATTTTTTCCAATAAATGTTTTTACATTTTGCGTGTTTTTATAGAGCAATGTTTTTTTCCAAAATAAAACTCGCTGGGACTTTTGAAGAATGTCGGTGACAAAAACCGTACATACGATATGGGTATCAAATTACGCGTCTCGACTTACAGAATCCGAATGGCTCGGTGAAAAAATGATCAGTAAGCTCCTTGGCTCTTTTTTTTCTCAAAATATCAATTTCTTTCTAATATACATATATTTTAATACATTTATGGTCACACACTCATTGTTTCATTTATATGCCAAAACACATATTACATTTTTAAAAGTTTTTTTTAATTTTTTCGTGTTAATTGATCAATTCTTTTTCCAAAATAACAACTTTTGAAGAATGTCGGTGACAAAAACCGTACATACGATATGGGTATCAAATTACGCGTCTTGACCTACACAACCCGAACGGATCGGTGAAAAAATGATCAGTAAGCTCCTTGGCTCTTTTTTTTTCTCAAAATATTAATTTCTTTTTAAAAAAATTGTAGTCCCACACCCTCGCCTCATCTACATTCAAATACTACACCACGCACCACATTGTTACCCATTAGTTGCCTGCAACGGGCAAAAAGCTAGTTATAATTAAATCTCTGAAAAATATTACATTATACTTTTGTTTTTTTTTTTAATCTATGTTTTTGTGTTTTATAATGAAATCTATAACAAAATATGAAAATAATTAACAGTACTAGCTGAAGTCACCGGGCTTGTCCGGGCCTCATTTTGCTTTGTGGAGTGAGAAAATGGATGGGGTGATTTGTATGAAAAATGTGGTCCCCGCCACAGATACTCATCTTTATATATACACGGAAATAAATGACGGAAGAAGACGGACAACTAATCCTACCAAAACATAATAATTGATAAATCTTCCAACAATGCCAAATTCCTGTGTAGTTCTAGTCTAGCCCGGCTTAGGTACATAATTTGCATTCCCCGTGCACTTTCTAAAACTTGTTTAATTATTATTAATATCAGTGGGAGGCATTATCCAACCCAACACGGGCTCACGGAGGTATTATGTTAATAATTCTTGAATAAGGTTATACCACAACGAAAGCTGTAGTTGCCACTTAGAGCCCGTTAAAAGTAATTAATTAATTAGTGCGGTCGCCAATATAACCTCGTGCCTGCGAATAGAGGGAACTCTCAATAAAATATACGAGTATTTGTGATTACCGTACAAGAGTACCCCAGCTGGCCAGAGTTAGTGGAACTCGCTAGTAATACGATTAGTTGGGTTAATCAATCTGCGATCGAGAGATGAGGTGCCTATGAGTCGTAGATCGGAATAGGAGCATCACAGGATGACTTCAGGGATATAGTGTAGTGTATCCTCGCTATGTTAGGGTATATCGGTTTTAATCAGTTATGCAGGTTATAGGTTAGTTCCCTCCCCCCCTCCCGCCACGTGATCACGTGAGCCAGGCAGTAAGGGAAGTGTCGGTGTCTCTACCTTGTGCATTAGTAACAGCGTTCTATGTTCAATGCGCAGATGCAAATGACTCCTATCGGGTGTGTTGCCGGAATTGTTTAAATATTTAATCATCGTTTTGTGTCCTTATATCGGAAATAATATATCAAATCGAACAACTAACTTCGTATTTTCAGTTGAATACACATTTTAGATTGAAATAATAATATTCAATACTTTTTATGACTTATTTTACATTAACTCAATACAAGAGGCCCTCCTCGGGGTCTCTGTCACCTTTTGAAATTAAATTATTATTTATTCAGTGCAGTTGATTTTAAATTATGTGAAAAGTGCGACATGAATTTTGAAACAACCCGTCCTTAATATTTATGAGGAAGTTTTGCTGTTATTACAACGCGTGAGAGCTGTTTCCACTTCGAAGGCAAACTGTGATAAAGTCACTTACAGATCATCTATTTATTACTTTTATATTGGGTACTTAAAGTTAAAATAAAATTACTTTTATTACCAATGCCCTTACGTGTAAACTGTCGTAAATTATAAATGCTTATTATTTATTGTAAACGCTAAAAATCTGTTAAGTATGTTTAAAGACGTTTATTAGGACATGGTACTTAACCCTCCGATGAGCAATGGGCCTGGCCATCCTATTTTGATATTCAAAGGTGATTTCTTGCGTCGAATGATGATATTGCCGATGAGTTTACGCTTAGTTGGTAGAATAATAAAAAAACAGACCAAACTTCAAGGACTGGACCACATGGCCTGGACAGGCTATCGCATATGGCATCAAGGTATAGTGGGTGTGCGATTCGTATACCAACTGCCCGCACATGCAGAAAATGTACGCCGGTAAACTTTCAGATGCTGATCGTGAAGTGAATCAAGGCCCACGAGTGGTATTGGAAGTAGTTGACAAGTATCGCTGTACCGGCCAAAAGTTTTTACGTCACTCGACTTGGCCAGAATTGTGATGTAAAAAGGACTTGCTATCGTTGGCACTGTACGCGCAAACCGGGTGTTTGTCCTATTATATACACATATACAACATTTGGACACGTTCATACACACTATTTGCACACCTGCCTTTATCTAAAACTAGTTTGATAGCCCACACCTCTTATATGGCCTGGTCAGGCCACATTACTTATCCAAAGGGGTAAAGTACATTGCCCATCAGAGGGTTAGTATTAAACTAGTTGAAATAAAGCAATAGCCAATGAATATAACCTTAACACAGTTATTCGAGATTGAATAGAAGTGGGCAGAATATTAAATCTTATAAGATAAATCAGTACGCTTTAAGCTAGTCGATTTCAAAACATGGATTAAAATGGTTGAAATGAGTTAATTCCTTATCTCAACCTTACTTAACCCTTTTCTACCATTCATTAGTTTCATCGCCTCTTCATGGAAAATAACAAAATCCTTTTCTTCAATAATTGTTTTGGCTTTCACCCTTCAAAGTTCTTCGTGGTCAATGATTGTGAGGTGAATGGGAATTAACGATCATTTTATTTTTGTTCAGTATTTTAAATCTTTTTTATGTTTATTTAAAAAAAATACTGTTACATAATTTTCAGAAAATATACAAATCATTTCACCTAATTTTATACATAAGATGAATGACCAGAATAAAGCTCGGCTTGTGTTATGAAGGATGTGTAATTTTTTCGTTATATTATATTCATTTGCTCAAATTTTCAGTGTGTTTTTTGACGTGAAGTTTAAAATCTTGAATGTTATTTATATTTCGGATACCATCTTCTAATGATTTTTTTTTAAAATAGTCAAGATATTTGTAGTTAAATTTTCCCTTTGTTTTTTATTACATTTTAGAGTTGGTTCAATTGAAGTTTAGAATTTCTTTATAAATTTGTAGTGTTGCATGGTAAAAGTGTAATGTTAGTTTTTTTAATTAGTTTACTGACTTTAAATTTTTTAAACTGAAGTTATGATGAATATGTATATGGTTTAAATAGAATTGTTTTTAATATTAATTTTTGTGCTATGTAAAGCGGTTGCATAATTTTTCATAAGTGCCACCCCAACTTATAATGTGACATTCTATTATTGATTGGCAGAAGGCAAAATATGTTATTATAAGTAAATCTTTATTTAGTATGTCTTATGTAGACATCTAAATATGTATGTTAGTTTCCTCACTCTGTCTTTGAGTATGTTTATGTGTGTGTACTATTTTAGGTCTAATGTAATACCTAGGTATTTTATTTCGGTTTTGCTTTCATTACTAAACACGAGATATTACAGTTACGAGGTTGTGTATTTGCCTTAGAGTATATTATAATCTTTATTTCTTTAGGTGTTATTTTGTTTTTTGTGCAAAATGGCATATAACAAGCTATTTTTTTAAATTGCGTCAAAATGTATGTCAAACCAATTTTTTAGTTGGTTCACTTCCGTCCAAGTATCTGATAGTATTAATACGCTTGCGTCTGGACGATGTAGGCCCTGTGATTGGTCAAATTCAAATTGTGTTTAAATAAGACATTAAAAATTAAGACACGATTTCATACTGAAATAGAATCGCCACATGTAATACGATATTTCTTCAAAAATATCGTTTCTGCTCATACAATTTTTGGATAATATCGAAGAAAATATGTCTTAGAAAGTTCATAATTCATTGGATTAATTACATTACAGTGAAAATTATCCACAATTACGTGATTACGTTTGACGAAAAAAGCACGCGTTAATTCAATATGGCCGATACCCGATACGCACCGCGGCAATAGGTGGCTGACAGAGCGCACCTCTGGCGGTGTAAGAACGAACCGACTGGCGCGTATATTTAAATATGCAAAGTTACTTGAACATCAAGCGTTTAATAATAAGATTTCTTCTGGAAGTTTATTTCAACTTTGCAATGGCATTTTTCATTATTATTTATAATTTTTTTTTGCTTTTATATTGACATGTTTTCTAATTTCTAAAATTTCAAAATGATTTATTTGCGATGCTTTAATCCTGAGTGAAGTATTTTAAGACCTGAATTTTTATCGAAAGTGTGATTCAAAAGATGATTTGCAAACTCAGATTCACTATTTCCATTTAGAACCCTGAGATGTTTTTTAGTTCTGACTTCAAAGTTTCTATTGGTTCTACCTTTGTAAAATAAATTACAATCCAGCCCAATTGAGTTTATAAATTCCTGATTTTTTTGTTTGATTTTCGCCATCTTTATTATTAAGAATATATTTATTCATTTTGTTATTAGTGTAAACCGGTTGAATAGTACCAGGAATGTTTATATATATAATTTTAGAAGTGTCGCTATCCACAAACAGAATTCTACGCCATTGTTTATTTGGGTATATCTTAAGAAATACGGTAAAAATACCGTTTGAAGATAATATGTTTAATTATTTTATTTAGTATTTCAACTATCAATTTGTTAGAATAACCGTTATTAAATGTTATTTGTCTTATGAATAAGTATATTGTTTTATGGTTATATGCAATTTTTTTTCAGGTCTTAAAATACTTCACACAGGATATAAAGCATCACAAATAAATAATTTCGAAATTTTAGAAATAAGAGAACATGTTTATAAAAGTAGATCTAATTAACAAGAATTTTTTTTTCTAAATTCTCTTTTAAATATTTTCCCACTTAACTGGTCTTTCATATTGTAATTCCTAATTCTTATAAACCCAGCCTACTCTTACCCCTCCCCCCTCCTTCCACTTCTATTTTCCAATTGTAATCTATATTTAATTTTTGGCTTCGGTGTATACTTTGTTCATGAAACATGTATTGGTTGTATATAATAAAGTGAAGTTTAAAAAGTTATTTGTTTTTTAATAAAATAAAGTTTAATCGGATAACATTATTTTATCTATTTCCATTGTATATCAATGCATACGTACATAATAAAATGTAAACATTTTATTTATTTATTAATTGGACAATTTGCATAGCGCCGCTTTTGTGAGATATCACCTCAGGGGCGCTATATTGTAATAATCTACCTTTATATATAGATTTTTACTCTCCTGATGAAGGTGTATATATAATCTAACTTTAAACTTTATTAGATACAGTAACAGTTTTAGGTAAAGAATTACCACCAGTTGGAGTAAAATTCACACCTTTTAACTAAACCGACTGCCAATCACATCGCACAATTACCCTCCTTTTATCCATAAACACGGGTACAATTAATCAATATGTAATAATCTATTATTTCAGTCAACTTTGTTATAACTATCTTTAATTGTTGTGACAAACTATACGATATTGATTCAAGCACTGCAAATCTCCTATGAGCTAATTATATTTGGTATGATAACAGTTAATATCAGTTGTAGACATGTAGTCAATAATAGTGTTTCATTTGAAATAATCCATCACAAATACGTAAAATTTCATTTATTCAAACAACTGTCATTCTTATTATGCCTAAATTGAGCATTATTATTCATTAACTCCTTCCTTTTCCGTGTTTTAACAATATATACTCATCCTCTCTCTGTGAATGACCTAATATCTATTTATTAAATGTAACTGTTGTTAGTAACACTTAAACTGGGCGCAGCCAAAAACCCGCGGAGCGGGTTTTTAACTGCTAGTTAGCTTTTATTAGGAATACTGTGCTGTCTGCGAATGAAACAATTTTACCATATTTATAGACATTAAATATATCGTTAACATATATGACAAATAGAAAAAGGCCTACTAATGTACCTTGAGGTATTGAGAATTTACTATATTCCGAGTCACTTGGGGTCTTTTCTTTAGGTAACTAATTTATCCATGCTAAGACTTTTCCATTTATTCGAATGTACTTTTATTTATTTTTCAGTTTTTTAATGTGATATACTGTCGAAGTACCTTTAGTAGAAATTTATAAGCTATTTTCCTATAAAAAACATCAACCTTGACATACTTCCTTCATTATGTACTTTCTCACTTCTCTATTATAACATTTTAGAATGAATTGACCCTCTATTCTCTAAATATTATTTGTAAACATTTTTCAATGGATATTGTGCACTTTCTCCTATTTTATATTTATATATATTTTTATTATTATTTACTAACCAATAAATTAACATACATTTTTTTGGGTATAATCCACCTCACTAGGCTGAGCCTGTTCCGAGGTGGCGGGAGTTTGATCTAATTTTAGATAATGCGTATTTACATAGAATCAAAGATATAAATAAAAAGATATATAGAAAAGATAAATTAAAAAAGATAAATAATTAGATATATAAAATTTTTAAAAAAACATAAGAAATAATGAAAATACAAATAAATTAATGAGAACAAAAGAGAAAAATTCAGGCGTGGAGTGTACTATAATTTATGGTATTGTAGATGTTATCTGTCCGCAGTATACAATGCTTTTGTTGACTATCCATGTGTGGATTTTGTGTCTTATATTTACACTTGTTGCCTGGTCTTTAATATCTTTTTCCATTAAATTGAAAATTTTTGGGCCCTGATTATGAAAATGTCTTTGTCCATAGGTGGTATTTATCTTCGGGGTCGGGTGTTGATATCTGTTTCTTGTTTCGTAATTGTGTTGTATAGTATGATGGTTAATTTTGTCTTTTTGGTAATATAGAGTTATATTTTTTATGTATAGTTGCTGTATGTTTAGTACGGTGAAGTCCTTAAAAAACTGTATTGTCGAGAATCTGTAAGGTTTTTTTGTGATAAATTTAATTAAGGCTTTTTGCGCTTTGACAAGAGGGTCCATATTAGTTTAAGCAGCACCACCCCAACCAATCATACCGTGAGTGATAATTGATTGGACTAGTGCGTAATATATTGTTTTCAGAGTCTTCGTTTGCATTATGTTTCGTATGTTCTTAAAGAAATATATCAGTTTTCTAACTTTATCCGCTGTTTTATTAATTTTTTCTGTCCATCTAAAATAGTTGTCAATGTAAATGCCTAAGAATTTAATAACCTGGGTTCGTGTTAATGGGTTGCATAGGCAGTTGTTTTTAGATGTGCAATCATGAATGATTAAGTTTTCATCGAGTCTTGGTTGCCGTCTGGGGTCTATGCTAAATGTCATGTACTTTGTTTTATCTATATTTAGTGTCAGCAGATTATTGTCTAACCAATATTTAATCTTGTTTATTCCTTCAGTTGCATTTTTTATATACACTTGTCCAAGAATCCGAAGTAAAAACAAGAACAGTGTCATCCGTAAAGCAAATAACATCTCCACTTATGTCAAGCTGACATAAGGAATTAATATAGAGTAAGAACAGGATGGGTCCTAATGTACTTCCTTGGGGAACTCCGTAAGTTATGTATCTATTTGGGCTTGTTATATTGTCTACTTTTAGTGAGTGGCTGCGGTCAGTTATATATGATTTGAACCAGTTATAAGCTGAATTTTTAATACCTATGTTTTCCAGTTTTTTAAGGAGGATTTTGTGGGACACTGTATCAAAAGCTTTGCTCAGATCCAGAAATACCCCAATGCAACTTTTTTTTTTGGTCAACATTTTTTAGAATGGTCTCGGTTACTTTTAATATTGGATCTTGTGCTACCATATTCTTTCGAAAACCATACTGGTTTTCTGATAAGATTTTATTTTTGTCTAAGTAGTTTACAAATTGGATTTTTACTAGATTCTCGAGTACTTTAGTGAGCACATTTAAAAGAGAGATAGGCCTGTAGTTTGTGGGATTATTTTTGTCTCCAGATTTATAAATAGGCACTATGTTTGCACTTTTAAAATGGCTGGGGAATAAAACCGCTAGTAATACTGAGATTACAGATGTATGTGAAGGGAAGAGCAATTTGATATTTTATTTCTTTTATAAGTTTGGTGTCAAGTTTGTCGAGTCCAGTCGCACAATCGTTTCTCAGTTTGTTTATGTGATGTATTATGTCTTTGGTTTGGAAAGTTTAAATTCTAAATGTATTGATATCTTGGGCATTTGTGATGTATTTGTCAGCAAGTGTATGTTCATCAGTGTTCATTTTATTCAATAGTTTTCGGGCTAATGTTTGACCAATGTCTGCAAAGTAATTATTTAATGTGTTAGCAATATCAGTCTGGTCATTTATTATTGTATCATCTTCTATTTGTTTGATTTTTCTGCAGGTTTCCTATTTATGTTGTTAGAGTCACGTGAGGTAACCGTACGCGGAGTGTAAGTGTTCGCAGTAATGTTTCCGACAAGATCGTGCCCGCGCGTTCCTTAATTCAGTAGCGTTCTGGATCGCACCGAAGCAGGACATGTGTACAGTGGATGCTGATTTGTCAATAAAAACTGGTAGGTAAATTACTTTTTTTCGTCCTTTTCTTAAATTTTCACCTCCGTTACCGATGTGTGCTATTGTGTAACCAGCTGTGTCAGAGCGACGTGGTCTATGATATTTTTTAGTGAAATATTGTTAGTTAGACGGGTGCAAAGTGATAATTCTAATAAAGATAAAAACTTATCTAATTTTTAAGGTTTATTGAATTTTGGTGTGATGGGGTAAGCGTTCGCAGTTGAACGAGTGCGAACACTTACCCCGATAGATAAAATTGATTTTATAGCATAATATTTCAACTCTCGTTATTTTTTTACAGTGAAATATGCCGCGTGTGTACGTGAGAAAGCACCCGGAGAGGTCAGTTTGCACTCAAGAGCAGATTGAAACAGCAAAAATGCTTATGAAAGAGGGGAAGAGTCAGCGGGCTGCTGCAGATATTGTTGGGATCAGTGAAGCCACTCTGCGTAAACGCCTAAAACTAAAATTAATAGCAACTTCAATGGGGAGATATCGTCCGACATGTACACCAGATAAAGAGGTAGATTTGTATATAAATAGCTACTCAATTTATCGTGCAGGTGTCATTTTTTTGTGAAACTATTGATCAAATAATTATTAAATTATTTTCAGGCCGAAATCGTTGATTATTGTAAAAAAACTGACGAAATGTTCTACGGCCTGACTATGCAGACAATGAAAAAAATTGTTTACGAGTATGCTGAAATCAACAAGATCGAGAACAGATTTGACAACATTACAAAAACGGCTGGCAAGAATTGAGTGTATGGATTTCTAAAACGCAACCCTGTTTTAGCTTTAAGACAGACTACTCCCACAAGTATTGCGAGAGCTATTGGGTTTAACGTTTTTCAAGTTCGGCGGTTTTACGCAAACTTGCAAGAGTTCATGGAAAAACATAATTTCCTTGCTGGGAGAATGTACAATATGGATGAAACCGGAATTAGTACTGTACCCAAGAAGACTCCCCGGGTTATTTCTTTGAAAGGGAAAAAAATGTCAACTAGAAAGTCTCCGGAGAACGTGGGCAGACCATAACAGCGGTTTGTTGTGTCAGTGCAACAGGACATTATGTACCACCTGCATTCATTTTCCCATGTAAACGACTGAAGTGAGAACTAATGGACGATGGACCGGCTGGTTGCATTGCAATGGTTTCCGATTCCGGATTTTTAAATGCTAATTTGTACCTAAACTGGTTACAGTATTTTAAAGACAATGTGGGGGCAAGTCCCAACAACCCTTTCCTTTTGATTACTGATAACCATTCATCCCATATCAGTCTTGAACCAACCACATTTTGTAGGGACCACGGAATAGTAGTCCTGACATTACCGCCTCATAGTAGCCATAAAATGCAGCCACTGGACAGGGCATTTTTCAGTCCTCTTAAAGGTCAATACGCAGTGGAATGCGATAGATGGATGGGTCAGCATCCTGGGAGAGCAATCAACCAATACCAAGTTATTTCGATTTTCGATAAAGCCTTCAAGAAAGTTGCAACTGTGGGGAATGCGGTATCAGGTTTTAAAGTAAGCGGAATACATCCTTTAGACAGTGAACTCTTCACCGAAGCTGATTTTTCAGCTGCTTCTGTTACTGATATGTTCGAGCCCCAACCTGACGTATCCATTATCTCTCCGTTAGCTAATCAAGAGCAAAGTGACATAGGATCAATAATTAGCACAGATATTCTGAACAATCAGATCTCTTGCTATGCCGAAATAATGCAGATGCAAAAATGGTCTGAAAACCAATAATTAAAACCATGGAAATCGGACGACCACCTCTTTTCACGAAAGTCACACCACAAAGAATCACCACAAAGCGTAAGGCGAGAGATTCCAGCTTGCATAACTGTTTAAAGAGAGCACAAAAACAGGCTTCTAAGGACTATTTTTGCCCACAATGCAAGGAGAAATATCGAGATCCACCAACAGAAGATTGGATAGAATATATTGTGTGTAAAGCATGGTGGCATGAGAACTGCACAGACTACGATAAGGGGCAATTTAAGTGTGATAATTGCAATGGGGGGTAACTCTTCGCGGTGCGAACACTTACCCTACGGGGTAAGTGTACGCAATCGACATGCATGTAAACTTTTTTATATAACTGTTTGATTTATGAACCATATTATGAGGTTTTTATGGTTGTTTGAGATGCCTTAATAATCGATCATATTAATAAACGAAAAAATTGAGTAAAATACCTAAAGCTTTTTAATACAAAAATCCCAATGTAAAAATTGCGCACGGTTACCCCACCTGATTCTAATTTTCTTTACTGCGTTCCATAATAACTTCAGGTCTTCTTTGTTTTCTTCAATTTTTTGTCTATAATATTCTTCTTTAGTTCGTTTTACTATCGATTGGCAGATATTCCTATATTTTTTGTAGTAATTTTGGAGCCTTATGTTATTCGGCGAGTTTGATGCCTGTTTATGTAGCTTATCGCGCTTATGTAAACATTTCACCAGGTTGTCGTTGATCCAAGGTTTAATTTTTTTTTATTTTTGTAAACATACATTGTAATATTATATTTATAAAGGTTTATTATTATTATTTTAAAGGCTGCCATGTTAAGTTAATCTGTGAGAAATAGTTAGGATACAGGTGAATTTTCCAACTAATGTTTCAATAAATAAAAAAAACGCCTTTTTAAAGTCAGTTCTGTAAATATTCTGCTGATGGAGGAAGGACACCTCTGAAACCGGTAGAGTAATGTAAATACATTTTTGTGATTTGTCTATTTTTTAATGTTTCTAAATATGGAATGTTGCATCGCACCATTCCTGCATACATTTTGGAATAAACTGTAAAAGAAAGTGACCAAGTGCATATATTGTAATTATGACAAGCTATTACTGTAACTATAACAGAGGAAACTCTTTTTACAAAAATGATCTATTTACTATTGTGCACCGTTCAATAGATAAGTTTTAGAACTAGTTACATGAACAGAAATTTCACTGGTTTATTAAAAAAATATATACTTAAATAAAATTAATCCCCATTTTTTATTCGAAAAAAATTTGTTTGAATTTAAAGGTTATACCCATCAATTTATAAAATTGTTACTTTTTGAATTTCAAATATGAGATCGACAAATAATAATGACGTATAATAATTAGTTCCCAATGGTCGAGTGGATAAAGACGTTATCCTGGCAAGGCAGAGATCCTGGGTTCGATTCCCTGTTCAGACCGTTATCTTTTTATTTTCTGGATTTTTTTCTGTTTCCTGTTTCGTTATTTTTATCTTATCTTCAATGATAATATTAATACTGTTCAAAAATACTTTATATGAGATTGTAATGGCGATATCTATAAATAGTATATAACAAAGTTGCTATCCGCTTCTGTATGTTTGTGCGCTAAGTTCTTCTAAACTTCGCAACGGATTTTGGTAAGGCTTTTATTAATGGCTTAGAGAATTTCTTCCGGATGGTTTATATATTTAACACATGAATCTTATATTTATAAAAAGTAGAGAAAAGTCGATTTTTTGTAATCAAGTCGAAAAAAAATATTTTCGGTCGCTTACATTGCCAACGTTGGCTAAATCTTATGAAATACATAATGTGCTACGGAATTGTATATCCTAAAAATACTACAACCTCAAACTTTGCCCCAAACTGTTTAACCGAACATCGCCGGGTACAGCTAGTTAAATGGGAATATAAAAAAACGACTAAAAGCACGCAGTTTCCATTACAAACTGAATATTTTGTTTACGACATTATTTCCAAGTAGATGTTTCGAGATTCGAGTTCCTGAGAAGAGAAGCCATGGGACGATCCTGAAGAGCGCCAGCGTCAGCGCCGTTAACAAAGATACATTAAATATACTGTTTTTGCGTTCGCGACAATAGATGTCAATAGATATCAATAAATCATTTCGTGGAGGAGAAATTTCCTATTTGTTTTCGATAAACAATAATGTTTAAATCGTAAATTATAATTTGTTTATTTTGAAACATGGTATCACTATCGTTAAATTGTGTACGAAAATAAGGCAAATGTTTGAAACGATTAACAATGTTTTATCCACAATTCCTAAAAATTTCAGAGATGAAATTCAGGTAATCTTCGAGTATTTAAACATAAAACACCGAGTATTTAAACTTTTGTGTAGTATTTATGTACGTTTGTATAAAGGTGCGTGAGGATTGTTTTTGGGAATATCTGCCGAACGTCAAACTCATTCATGATATTAAGGATTAAGTTCGCGACTGTAATTAGAGGTAGCCTAAGGAATATTTAGATTATGGTTTTGTTTGCTTTTATGATTGGGTTTAGTGCAGATGAAGAGCCACCTCCCCATGCTATGATTTCATACTCAATGATAGATTGACAGACAGCAAAGTAGATCATTTTCAAGTGTTGTAAATCGAGAAAGTTTCGTATTTATTTATTTAGAATTTACGGCACTATTACATACATAAGTTTTTTTTTCTACACATACATAATACAGTATTAAATTTTGATGAGTGAAAAATTAAGTAATGAAATTAAAACACAGCAAATAAAATAACAGTAAAGAATGAAGCAATAATATAAACCTGTTATATAGTGATCTTCTTTCCAAAACGAAAGAAACGCCTGGAAGAGGAAGAAGGAATGAAAATGACAAACCATTTCCAAGAAAACATTAAGTTGTTTTGGAAAGAAGTCAAAAAGTCCCGGAGTGGCCCAGAAAACGGAAGCATGAAAGTGATAAAATCAAAAGATGGAAAAATGTTGACGAATGAGGAAAAAATAAAAGAGAGATGGATGAATTATTTCGAGGAAGTCTTCGAAAGCGAAGTGAGTGATAGTGATTCCAGCGGCGAATCAGATATGAATGACGATGGAGTGAATGTTACCGAAATTAGCATGGATGAGATAGAAAGTTCGATTAAATGTATGAAGAATGGTAAGGCTGTCGGGTTTGACAATATTGCTGCTGAATATTTTAAAGGAGGTAGCCGTATAATTCTCACATGGTTGTGCAATCTTTTTAACCAATGTTTAAAGGAAGGTTATACGCCTTTAGATTGGAGAAGGGCTGTGATCATGCCATTATACAAAGGTAAAGGGTCACGTATGGAATGTGGGAATCATAGGGCTATTAGCCTGCTAAGTTCAGTTGGCAAGCTGTATGGTAGAATTTTGATTGAAAGAGTAAGAAAGGAAACAAAAGATAAAATATGGGATGTGCAAGGTGCTTTTATGAGTGGAAGGGGGTGCATGGACCAGATCTTCTCATTGCGTATGCTCAGTGAAAAGTTTCTGGCAAAAAAATAGAAACTTTTCTGTGCCTTTGTAGATCTACAAAAAGCATACGACCGAGTCGACAGGAAAAAGCTATGGAAGGTGTTGTCCAAGTATGGAGTGAATACAAATCTGACTCAGGCAATTGCGTCTCTGTATGAGGGAAGCGTTGCATGTGTTAGGGTGAACGGTGATTTTACGGGGTGGTTTGATATTACAAAAGGTGTTAAACAAGGCTGCGTAATGTCACCGTGGTTATTCAATCTATACATGGATAATTGAATGCAAGAATTGAAAGAGGTGGGATTGGGCGCGAATTTGAATAATTTGAAAGTATGTTGCCTGTTGTATGCTGATGATGCGGTGCTGATTGCTAATAGTATAGAAGATCTACAATCTCTCGTGTCTAGGATGAACGAAGTATGCATGAAGAATGAGTTAATGATGAATGTAAGTAAGTCTAAAGTAATGGTGTTTGAAAGAGAGAGTACGAAAACAGTGTGCAATATAATTGTAAATGAGGAATACTTGGAGCAGGTGGATGAGTTTGTGTATTTAGGAAGTATGTTTACGAGAGATGGGAAGGCTGACAGAGATATTGAAAGAAGGGTAAATGCAGGTAATTCCGTTAATGGAGGACTGAACGCCGTTGGAGCTAACAAAAAAATGTCCAAAGAAGCGAAGTTAGCAGTCCACAACGGAGTGCTGGTACCTACCTTGATGTATGGAAGTGAGGCATGGAACTGGCAAAGAAAGGATGAAAGTAGATTGAATGCTGTTGAAATGAGATCCCTGAGGCGTATGTGTAGTAAAACCATGTTTGATCGTGTGAGGAATGTGGAGATCAAACATGGTGCAAGGCTGATGTAAGCGTAATGAGTAAGATTAAGAAAGGGACGCTTAGATGGTTTGGGCATGTAGAGCGAATGAGCGAAGATAGGAGTGTAAGGAGGATATATGATGCAATTGCAAATGGTAGCAGAAGTCGGGGACGCCCGAGGAAGACATGGCACGATCAAGTGAATCAGATACTCGAGTCGGGCCATGTCAAGAGTCAGAATAATAGAAGAGTATGTATGAGACGATGTATGAATGTGAATGAGGCAAGGAGTGTGTGCCAAGACCGAGTTGTTTGGCGGTCCGTGCTCTCTGCCTACCCCTGCGGGGAAACGGCGTGATGGTTAGTTAGTTAGTTAGTTAGTTAGTTAGTTAGTTAGTTAGTTAGTGATCTCATTAAAATAAGTGGCGTTAAAAAGTGTTCTTAGTGCAGCTTTATACTTCACAAGTTTGTGCAATCTATTTATAACTGATTTATATCCTGAGACTGCTATAATTGTAACAATAATACATACTAGAGGGCCTTGATCTGATGGTAGGTTCAAGACATTGAATCAACAGTTATATATCAGGGCTATCCAACTGATAATTTATAATATTGTATAAAAATTTAAAAAATTTCTTCTGTCCCTTAACTTAAGCAAATTCAATTAATGAAATAAAAATTATAATATATTGTTTCTAATAGAATTCCAAGCCCAAAATTAATACACCGCGAAAAATTGAAAAATCAGTATATACGGAGTCTACCTGTGTCCTGTTAGTTAATGCTGTATTTATGTTAGTTAATGCTGTATTTTAACGTCGGCTAAAGAAGGAGTTAGCGCAACACGGCATAGCACCCCAAAAACAAACAACAAAAATGTATTTATGTAGTTTAGATATACTGTAAGGTTTGTGAGAATAGATCTAGAGAACAAATCCATATTGGCAATTGGTAATAACATGTATAATATTAGAGGATATTATGTTCAGAATGATTTTTTCAAAGAGCTTAGGTATACTAGATAGAATACAAATAAGTTTGTAATTGCATACATCAATTTTGGAACCCTTTTTGAACACTGGAGTGAGATAGCTAGATTTCCAGCTATTGGGGAATTGACCTGTTTTAAAACATTTGTTAAAGATTAATTACAATGGATATGATAGTCTATTTACACAATTTTTTAGAAATATGGGTTGGATATTATTGTGAAATTCAGTATAATCATGGAGTGTTCTCATTGTTTTGAATTTATGTTGAGCAATCTTTTTTTCATAATCTTTTTTTTTATTGTTGTGAATATCTAGGTACTCCACCCCCTTCATCTCACTCATCTCCTTCCCCTCTCCGCCACATTCAGCCTCACTACATACCCAATAAGGGATGCCATGGTCTCACTTATTCCAAACGGTTGGGACTATTGCGCGGTGTTTATGAAAACCCCCTTAAGGAACAAAGTGATGTTTGAACACCCGACTTCTGTGTCCAGACTTGTAACGGACGTTGTTGGCCACATTATTTCCTTTTGTCAAAATATGTTTACATTTATAAAATATGCCAACTCCACGCCACTGGCAAAATCCTCACTCCCCGCCACTGCTCATTTTGTATCCCGTTTCGGCCGGAATTATTTTTTTTCATTTTCTAGATTCTTATATTCCATGAAGTGGTGAATCATTTAAATTTACTGAATTTAAAGTTAATGTTCTTTATACAAATAGAACGGCGTCATATGCGCCTCACAATTTTTACCTCATATGGGTGTTTCAAATATCCTGGCTTTTATAGACTTAGAGGCCTTGTATTTTCTCGGTAGGTAAAAAATTTGTTTACCTAAAAACCTTAATAAAATTGCATGTATTTTCCAGCATCAGCATCACCAGCGACCGACGGCAGCCATATACTACATACGTGTATTTTTGTGTTGTGTTGGGATCGGGGGGGAAATTCGGCTGCGTCCTATTGTGGGAATCCTTCCGCATTTGTCTGTTGGAGTAAGGGAAACCGCAGAAAACCTTACCTAGGAAGGAGCGGCCGATAGTCAACTTGAAACATATGCGGCCTTCAGTAACATCGGTAGGTATATGATGTCCTGCATTTTGTGGCGTGTGTGTGTGTGTCTGTTTTTATGTTAATATATACTTATGGGAAGATAGAGAATAAACATACATTTACATACACATTATAAAATATTATATAAATAAATATGTAAACATTACATATTTAGGAAGGAAGTCGGGAGTTTAGGAAATACCTACTGCTCGCTGCTTATTCGTCCGCGTCTGAGTCTGGTTCGGACCAGATATGGTCATGGTCCATGAGGATGTGTTTGGGTAGTTTGTGTGAGTATCTGAATGTCAAGTCGCTCTGGGCATTGTATTGTCCTATGTCTCGTATGAGTGTGTTTTTACTAAATCTGAGTGATTTGTAAAAGCGTTCAGTCAGTCTGTGTGTGAATTCGTATAAAGTTGGAATTTGTTCTCGTTCGTCTAATCTCTTCAGGTTTGTTCTGAGTCTCGTGTTGTATGTGATTTTAATGCAGAGATTTTGAAGTGTCTGTAGTTTCGTGAGGTCTGAGTGTGAGATACTGCTCCATACGGGAATCGCATAAGACAGTACCGGGCGAATGAGCGAGTAGTAGATGGAGAGTTTGGTTTCGGGAAGTAGCGGGCTCCGTCTGTTGAAAATTGGCTTCATCATGCCGAGGGCTTGTCGCGTGCGCGCGTGCATCTTGGCTTAGTGAGATTTCCAGTTGAGGCGCGAGTCCATGATCAGGCCCAGATATGTCAATTCATTTTTCCATTCAATGCTGTGTCCTCCCATTTCGATGTTAAAGTCAGGGGTTTTTTGACGTTTTCTCGTGAACTGTTCTCGTGGCTTCGGTTTTCACCTCGTTCAATTTCAGGCGCCATTTTTTTTGTACTCTACGATCGCGTCGAGCGCCCTCTGTAGGTAAATAGCGGCCATATTCGCTTTCAGCGAGGAAACGTAAAGTTTGACGTCATCTGCGTAGATAGATAGCAGATTGCATCTCGTCTCGGGGGATGTCATAGGTGAACAGGATGAAGAGGAATGGTCCCAGTAGACTTCCTTGTGGCACGCCTTTTGGAATCTCACGCGTTGAAGATAGCACGTTCCTTATGAACACTTTGAAGGATCTATTCTTTAGGTATTCCTGTACCAGCCTCGTTAGGTATATGGGCGTGTTAGTGCGGTGCAGCTTGTGCACGAGCCCGTCTATCCAAACGGTGTCGAATGCTTTATCTAGGTCGATGAGCGCAGCGGCGGTGAAGCGGTGTTCGTTGAATTTTCTTGAGATGAATTCCGCTACTCTGGTTAGTTGGTGGGTCGTGGAGTGCCTCTTTCTGAAGCCGAACTGCTCGTCTGGCAAAGTCTTGTTGTCGTCGTGGTGTGGGACAAGCCTGTTGAGTATAATTTGTGCAAATACCTTGCTCAGCGCAGATAATAGGCTAATCGGCCGGTAACTTGTCGGCTGTATTCTGTCTTTATTCGGCTTTGCGAAGGGCAGCACTGTCGCCGATTTCCAAATCTGGGGAAAATTCCCGGTCATGAGGCAGGCATTGAACAATTTTGTTGTGTGGATGATGGCTTTTAGAGGGAGATGTTTCAGTAGAATATTGTGTATTTGATCGCTTCCCGGCGCCTTGTTCGTTCTTAATCGCTTGATTGTGACTGCAATCTCGCTTGGCGTAGCAAAATGAATGTCGGCAGCGTTCGTCTGCTCTGATTTGCTCAGGTCTCGTAGAGAATCGGCTACGATCCGGTCCGTAACCGGGTCGGAAAGGCCGTCTGTAGCGGCGTAGGCTCTCTCAAACCCGTCGGCGAGTGTGTACGCTTTTTCTTGTAGCGACAGCGCCGTCCCTGAGCCGTTCAATTTCGCTAGAGGGGGATCGTGAAATATTTATGTCTCAGCGCGCTTGCCATTTTCTACAGGAAATTATCCTTCAGCGTGAGCAACGCGACTTTTTTGTTCCAAAGTTCGCGCTTGAGTTCTGCGATTTCGGTCTTGATTTCCCTCTGCAGGCAGTTGTAGGCTGTCTTGAAATATTCGTCGCGCGTGCGGTGGTACATGCGTCTCAGGTGATTTTTGTCCTTATTGAGCGATAAGACGTACTCGGGAAGCTTGGTCGTGTATGAATGTACTTCTTTGAGAGGTATGTGTGTATCTTGAGCTGTTTGAAGTATCTCCGTGAGAGTGCTTGTAGCTGCGTTGATTTATTGTGGCGAGTGCAGAGTTCCCGAAGTGAGATGTATTCGTTCGTTGACTTCCCTTTTGAATCCTTCCCAGTCCGCATTCTTATAATTGCGCTGTTTTCTGGGGCTCCTTGAAGTTGCGCCTCTTATAGTGGAGCTCACGGGCAGGTGGTTCGATGACAGCTCGTCTAGCGTGCGCAGTGGAGATATTTTCTTTACATTTTTTTCGAGTAAGATATCCAATGTACTCGGATATCTGGAGTGCTTCGAGTAGTGCGTAGGCCTGTCGGGCGCCATTATCTAATAAGTATTTGTCTGCATGTGTGTAAAGAGCGTTTTTACGTTTGCATTACCTCTGTAGTTATTCCAGTAGCTGTGTTTGGGGTTCCTATGGCGCAGGAGAAGTTCCTATGATAGGTAGTCTTCCTAGATTTCCCCTGTCCTTTGACCAATCACCTGCAAAACCTTATTATCCTGGGAAGAATAGGGACAGATCCCTATCGCCTTCCCCAACCCTATTAAAGATATATTTGTACAGAACGTAAATGTACGTACAAAGTTGAATAGCTTTTGCACATCCATTAAATAAATAAATATTTAATTAATTTGTATTTCTTTAAAAATTGGTTCTTGTTTATTGATTTTTCTACCAGACTTTTGATAAAAGTTTTTTTTACATATTTTTACCGAAAAATTTAAAAAATTGAAAAAAAACAATGGGACGTCTTGTCTTAATTTGGCTGCTAAAACTGATTGTTTAAAAGTCCTTGAATGTAAGAGAAACTCACTGCTGTGTATTTCAATTAATTCTACATCTAACAAATGTCACGAGGCCAAATCTCAGCATTTGAGTGTAAATATTATACAGTACAACTTGTGCCACTTCAACACATAAAGATCGGGTGGCCACGAGGCCATTTGGAAATGAGGACATGTGGACATGTAGATATGTAAAATTATGGACATATGGACTTTTGAACCAGTATCCACTTGGTCTGCCGGCTTCACAGTTTACGGGTTTAGGAAAATTATTGTATTATTTTTATTTATTTATTTCTCTTTAAACGTCTCTCCCCACATCAGTGGTATGAGCTGTGAAGTGTTATACGTGTCTCCCCACATCAGTGGTATGAGCTTTGAAGTGTTAAATTTGTATAAAATTAATTTGCATAAAGTTAATTTGTATAAATAACGAATCCACCCACTAACAAACACTCGTCTGTATATATTTATAGATATAAGAGCTGTGAAAACATTTACGGACTTGGAAAGAGTAAAATAGCCTAAAGTAAGATGACTGTTGTTATTGTATTGTATTGTAAAATAATTTACTATGTTAAAGATTCAGTGAATTTCGATAAATTCGATTATATTATTTGAGGCTCCACACAACATCCCTAAAGATCACATGAGGCCTGAGGAAAATAATTTACCTCAAGGCCTCCTGTGTAGACATAATGAACAAAAAAAAACAAAAAATGTTATTTGAATGATAAGGTTATATATATATATATATATATATATATATATATATATATATATTAATTATTTAAATTAAGGTTATATTACTTAATGATCAGAGTATGATCGGTACCGTGGGCTAGCTCTAAAATACAGTTAAAATTTATATTATAATGTAGATAATTATGCATTATATCGGTTAAATTAACGAACTCTTCTCAAAAATTTAAAGCATACAAGAAATTGAGCCTTTAATTTTTTGGTACTTCGTTAAGTACCAAAAAATTAAATTTTGCGTTCAAAGGGGAAAAAATTATTTAAAAATAATATAATTTGAAATATTATTATTAGGAAGGAGTGCACCATTCCAATCTAAAAATGTTCCCAAATTAGATAATAATTTCTGCCTTAAAGTAAATCGAAACAGCCGTTGGAGAAATTAGAAAATGAAATTGCCATGAATAATAGGAATAACTAATTTACTTTAACTGGAACATATTTCAGAAGTTTGTTAATTTGATACGATTTGAAAAACTTACTTCCTAATGAAGGCCGGGGGCAGTCATCAATCAAAGCGAGGCCTAATTATTTAAGTTTGTAACAAAAACAATTAAAATAACGCAACACTTGACGCTTTTCAGAGGCGTCTCGGAAGGATGAAAGCACCAGGGCTGATCTTGTGACCACAATGCAGGCCCTACTTGTCGATCTGGAAACTGGAACTTTAATTTTTCTAACTGAAAACTAAATGATTTAAAATATTGCTAATTTATTCAAAATCTCGTCAGATATTCGTATTCCTTTTAAAAACGGGACTGCAGACCTTAAGCGAATGAATTGACAGGTTTTCTAACAAGCTGTCGGTAAAATACGAATATGTTATTAGGATGTCGGAACACGTGTTCATAAAAATTCTAATATTGTATCTTTTTTATTATATTTATCAGGAAAAGGACACCCGCTTGAACACGTGTATCGATATATTCTGAATGGATTAATATTTTATTAGGAAACGGACTGCACGTTTTTAAAAGGATTTCAATAAATCAGCCATGCTTCCAAGTATACTCTAGTTGAAGTCCCCGGCATTGTCCATGTTCCCAAGTATACACTAGTGGAAGTCCCCGGTATTGTCCATGTTTCCAAGTATATATTAGTTTAAGTCCCCGGCATTGTTCATGTTCCCTAGTATCCAAAAATCAGTAATATTTTTGAATATGTAATTTGAAACACAATGCGTTGATAAAATTGTATTCATTAGACGTTAGTGACTTATTAGTTTGCGCCCATAAGTACTTAATACTGATGAAGCTACTTATAATATCTTAACGACATAACTTTAAACAATTTGTGGTGCGGGCCCCTTTGTGGTGCGGGCCCCTTTGTGGTGCGGGCCCCTTTGTGGTGCGGGCCTCTTTGTGGTGCAGGCCCCTTTGTGGTGCGGGCCCACAGGCGCCTTGGTACTATTATTATTGGTGATAAATGCGGCCCCGGAAAGCACAACAAAGGATTTTATTATTTCACGTTATAAATTATTAAGTGTTTGGATCGAGTTCATTAATCATGGGTTACGAGTGGCGAAGCATTCTTCTTATCGCATTTCACGTTGTAGGTATATCCCGAACTGCACCCCACTGTGTTTTAAGCTGAAGGAAAACTCTTCTTTGCTTTATACAGGAGTTTAAAAAAACACATCCGATAAAAAGAGTGTCCCAAAAAGAGCGCCGGATTTAATTTTCATTGCCATTTTTTTTAATAAAGTTGGCAGTTTTAATACAATCTTTTGTGTAATTCGTCAACCTTGCGGTTGGCATATGGAACGATAATTTATTTATTTTGTATTAACCCCACACAGGAAGCCCTTATGAAAATAATTTCCCTCAGGGCGTATGTCATCTTTGGGCATGTTGTGCGGAGGGCATTTTTAAGGAAAGGAAGTTCAGAAAAGGAAAAAGGTACGAGGGTTGGGTAGGAATCAAGGGATCAGTGAGTCCAGGAGTGAGGGATGAATAAATGTATCCCCCCCACAGCAGCGCAAGGCGGTGGGGCAAGAGACAAGTTGGAGAAGTCAAAAGGTCTCTCCAAACCAGCCTCTCCTGATCTGGCACCCCACGCGGCTGGTGGGCAGACGCATCCTGAACACACCTCGTCCGTTGAACCCAGGCATACTGCTGAATCACCAAACGTAGCTTGCCACTTGGGGTGACCTACGGCAGAGGTGATGGTTATTCTATAAACGGTTTCCCGGTCGGCAGTACCCAAACCCGCCTCTTAAATTGATAAAAAACGTAGCTTGCCACTTGGGGCGACCTAGGTCAGAGGTGTTGGTTATTCAATAAACGGTTTCCCGGGCGGCAGTACCCAAACCCGCCTCTTAAATTGATAAAAAACGTAGCTTGGCACTTGGGGTGACCTAGGGAAGAGGTGTTGGTTATTCTATAAACGGTTTCCCGGGCGGCAGTACCCAAACCCGCCTCTTAAATTGATAAAAAACGTAGCTTGCCACTTGGGGCGACCTAGGTCAGAGGTGATGGTTATTCAATAAACGGTTTCCCGGGCGGCAGTACCCAAACCCGCCTCTTAAATTGATAAAAAAACGTAGCTTGCCACTTGGGGTGACCCAGGGCAGAGGTGTTGGTTATTCTATAAACGGTTTCACGGGCGACAGTACCCAAACCCGCCTCTTAAATTGATAAAAACGTAGCTTGCCACTTGGGGTGACCTAGGGCAGAGGTGTTAGTTATTCTATAAACGGTTTCCCGGGCGGCAGTACTCAAACCCGCCTCTTAAATTGATAAAACACGTAGCTTGCCACTTGGGGTGACCTAGGGCAGAGGTGTTGGTTATTCTATAAACGGTTTCCCGGGCGGCAGTACCCAAACCCGCCTCTTAAATTGATAAAAAACGTAGCTTGCCACTTGGGGTGACCCAGGGCAGAGGTGTTGGTTATTCTATAAACGGTTTCACGGGCGGCAGTACCCGAACGCGCCTCTTAAATTGATAAAAACCGTAGCTTGCCACTTGGGGTGACCTAGGGCAGAGGTGTTGGTTATTCTATAAACGGTTTCCCGGGTGGCAGTACCCAAACCCACCTCTTAAATTGATAAAAAACGTAGCTTGCCACTTGGGGTGACCTAGGGCAGAGGTGTTGGTTTTTCTATAAACGGTTTCCCGGGCGGCAGTACCCAAACCCGCCTCTTAAATTGATAAAAAACGTAGCTTTCCACTTGGGGCGACCTAGGTCAGAGGTGTTGGTTATTCAACATCCAACATCATCCATAGTTCGTCAGTTGATACATAGGCTGCGTTATTTCTAACTCTGCATATTTCAGTTTGTTTATACATTTTTATTACAAGTTAAGTACGAAAAGTTAAGTTCGCGGATAGTGTTTTGCGAGGGCTTCCGCCCCATAATATTTTTTTCCGGTTCTCTACCGACAAGCTATAAAAAAAAAAACAATTTAAAAAGTCTCACAAGTGAAACACGCACGTCAAACGTCAAACGCTATCTTGTACACTATTATATTTTAAAAAAAACACTATTTTGTGCAGTGTAAAAGAACTAAACAATCCTATCCGCTCTTACCGTTTAACGGTGTATAAATAACATTATTTAAGTGCAATATTGTGTTATAAAAATATATTTTTACAAATGCCACAATAATTAATTTGAAAGAGCGTAATAATTACAAGTTCGCTAAAACCAACACCGAAGAATATAAGAGCAAAATTCTCCACTCCGTATAAGAGACACATAGCAACGTGGGTTAATGCACCATTCCCGATACTGTACTTGTCAGCGCTCGGGGTTCGATCCTTACACCGGCGAATTTTTTTTTTTTAAATAAACTCACACCATCAGCTTGCCCGCCAACAGGCGTCGGTATCAGTTATCAAAGGTGCTGCGGAGTTTGCCAACCAACAGGCGCTAAAAAATTAAACATCCCGGGTCAATAAATTATTTTATATAAATATGTCTTGTAAACACTGTAAGAGTGAAATACTCTCCGGTGATGGCATAAAACGCTCTACATGTCTAACTACCATTTCTTCTGTGTGAACATGAAAGAAACGAACTTTAGGAAGATGGGTGTTAAGCGTGATACCTGGACCTGTATTGACTGCAAAGATGATCTGAAAGTCAACCAATCTTCGAGCGGGAACAGAGTGTCTACTGCTTCTCCTGCGTGCGGTATGAAGTCGCCTCAGAACCCGGATGTCGAGCAGATAATGCTTATAGTTCGACGATGTATTGCATCGGAGTTCGAATCTTTTCACGACAAACTCAACATTCTACCGGAGTTAAAAAAGTCCGTCGACTTCATCTCCGCTGAATACGAGGACCTAAAAAAAATGTTTTCGGAATCACTAGCCACCATCAAAAGCTTACAAGCCGAAAATACGAGGCTTCACACAGAAATGCGTAATCTTAACACGCGCGTATCCCAAATGGAACAGATGGCCAGAGAAACCAATGTAGAGATTCAGTGTGTTCCTGAAAATCAAAGATATTAGAAGACCGAGATATGCTATGTTGGCCGCCGGACCGTAGCCGGAGTACTACCTAATTAGGGTACTTTGAACGGTATCGGGACGTATACGCACAGAAATCTGTTCTATGTATTAGTGCGGTTACCTTAGCGTAAGCGAAGGTGTGCAGTAGTATTGGTGAACAAAACCGGCGACACTCGGCAAAACAATTCCACTCAGTACGAACTGCGCATAGCACATCTCGTTCTTCTAATATCTTTGCTGAAAATAGATCTGAGAACTTAGTATCCATCATCAAACAACTTGGAAGCGTAATTTCCCGTCCCATTGCTGAATCTGAAATACTTCACTTACATCGGGTCCCCAAGGTCCATCCTGAATCCAGCCGACCCAAGTCAATAATAGTGAAGCTTCCAAGCGTGAGGGTAAAGAATGAAGTGCTGGCTGCAGTTGCCAACTTCAATAAAAAAAACAAGACGAACAAACAAAATTCTACACACATAGGCATCAATGGCACGAAATCACCAATTTACGTCAGTGAACATCTCTCTCCCGCAAATAAGGCCCTGTATGCAGCTACTAGGATGAAAGCCAAAGAAACTCATCATAAATTCGTATGGATCCGAAATGGACGGATCTTTGTACGAAAAAATGGAAACTCTGCTCACGTACTGTTGATCCGCGATCATGACTCCTTGGTTTCTCTCACCTAAACTTCCCAATTTAATTTATCTGTAGAATGTATAATCTGTCAAAATCTTAACAAAACAAAATGGAACTGAAATTTTTTTATCAAAACGTTAGAGGAGTCAAAACTAAAACAAATGACATAAAAAATGAAATTTCAATCAACAATTATGATATAATCTGCTTCACTGAAACATGGTTAAATTCATCAATATTTAGTAATGAATTGTTTGACGAGCGTTACCTAGTTTTTCGAAGAGATCGCGAATCCACTAGTTCAGCATCCAGAGAAGGCGATGGAGTTTTAGCAGCAGTCGATAAAAAAATTAATAACAACACGCAAATCATCTTGGGAAAGTGATGTTGAAGATTTATGGTTATCGATAAAACCGCACGAATATTCTAACTCACTTATCTTCATTTGTGTATTATATATTCCTCCCAATTTATCTGTTGATGATTACTGTAATAGAATCAAGAATATTCAGGATATTTATCTACAACATAGTAATCCGAAATCTAAATTTATAATTATCGGCGACTTTAATTTACCTGAGATTAAATGGACACCTGACATAGCATATAACAACATAACACTAGCTCCGTCCAACTACACTAGTCATAAAGCTCACTGTATTGTCAACTTGGCCTCAATGTGTAACCTTCACCAATTCAATTATATTCCTAATGGAAATTCTAATATTCTTGACCTACTTTTTTGTGATGAAACTAATATTAATCTGTCTAGAACAACAGGGTTATCAAAAGTCGACAATCATCATCCCCCTTTCGAAATGATTTTAAAACTTGAAAAACTGAAATACTTTAAAGATAATCATTGCCCTATTAAATACAATTTTAAGAAAGGAAATTATGAAGCTTGTCGTCCAGATCTGTCAAATGTTAATTGGATCTCACTTTTCAGTAACTCGAATGTCAACAATAAGGTACAATTATTCTATGATACTTTGTGGGATATTATAGATAAACATATCCCGAAAAAAAAACACAAATAAGAAATCACTACCCCAAATGGTTTAGTCAGACTCTTATTAAGCCCCTCAAAGAGAAAAATAAAGTAAGACTGCGGGCCAATAAATATAAAAACCCACTAGACTATGCTGAGTTTGGTATTCTAAGAAAAAGATCGAAAAAAATGCAAAAAGAATGCTATTTATCATATATAAATTCTGTTGAACAAGGCATAAAAGCAAATGTAAAAGCTTTCTGGGCATACTCAAAATCGTTGCGTACTACCAATTGCATTCCTAAATTAATGCACCTGGATTCTATATCTGCAGATAATGGACAACACATTGCCAATCTTTTCTCTAATTATTTTGCATCCGTTTATACTCAATCTAATCCCTTGTTATATACTGCCATGCCAAAAGTTTCACAAAACAACCAATTTAATCTTGGAAAAATCAATGTAAGCAAGGAAACCATTAAATCTTGTTTAGAAAAAATCGATACATCCAAAGGCCCAGGACCTGATAAAATACCTCCCTTGTTTGTGAGATGTTGTTCCAGCGCGTTGATTAACCCACTTCTTTTAATATATAATGAATCATTATCTTCAGGAACTTTCCGAGACTTTGGAAAAATGCACATATTGTTCCAATACATAAATCTGGTGATAAATCTTTTGTGAAAAATTACCGACCAATCAGCATTTTATCTTGTTTTGCGAAAGTCTTTGAATCTATAATATATATTTCTGTATTTTCACACTTTAAACCCCAATTATGCATCAATCAACATGGGTTTGTCCCCAACAGATCAACAAATTCAAATCTTCTTGACTTTTGTGAATATGTTTGTAATGCTTTCAATGAAAGAACTCAAGTAGATGCCATTTACACAGATTTTCAAAAGGCATTTGATAAAGTTAACCATTCTATTCTACTACAGAAGCTTGATCGAATAGGTATTCACGGTGACCTTTTTAGATGGCTTAAGTCTTACTTAGAAAATAGAACACAATTAGTACTTATTAATGGGTACGAATCACCTCCCATAATTGTAACATCAGGCGTACCCCAGGGGTCCAATCTTGGCCCACTGCTTTTCTTAATATTTATTAACGACCTTGGCCCCATGTTACGCTGTGATTTTGATCTATTTGCCGATGATCTCAAGATTTACCGCAAAATTTCCACTGATTGTGATCATGTTAAGCTTCAAGAAGACCTTTACACACTAAATAGCTGGTGCATTCAAAACAATATGTTTTTAAATATTGAAAAATGTTACATTATTACTTTTACTCGTAACAGAAAACGAAATGATTTTGCATAATCCATTAATAATGTACGATTAAATGCAGTCACCACTATAAGAGATCTAGGAATCACTCTTGATTCAAAGTTTATGTTTGATGTACACATAAATGATATTATAAGTAAATCAATGAAAATGATTGGATTCATTCATAGAATATCGAAACATTATAACATTGTACGGGACGTGTTTGCCTGCACAAGAAAAGACTGTAAATAATAAGCACCGGCACACATCAGTCCTCAACCTGGGTAATGATTTAAGTAAAACACCGTGAGGTGTTTTATCCAAACCATCATAAAAGAAAGACGATTCGAATCAAAATTCACATTTTAATTGCAAGTATTGTACTAGTATACAGAACGTACAAAGGGGTGTAGCTTATAGGTATTTACTATTTTTTACAGCCAACCCAATTCACAAGAAATAGTTATATGTATTTCAATACAACTGGGATTTAAAACACAGATAGAAAACTGATACAATCGGAATCTTTTCAGCGATAATTTCAGATTGGAGCACATTGTGCATCATCGCGCCATACGATACAGCAAATGGCGTAGGCGACTGCTGAAGCAGTGGCCAGTTCAATTGGTAGCCAGCAGGAATCGGCCAGCCTCTAGGTTTCAGCATTAATGGCTAATTCAGTCGGTAGCCATGAAGAATTGGCCAGCCTCTAGGTTTTCAGCATCAATGGCTAATTCAGTTGGTAGCCAGGAAGAATTGGCCGGCTTCCGGGTTTTCAGCATCAATGGCTAATTCAGTCGGTAGCCATGAAGAATTGGCCAGCTTCCAGGTTTTCAGCATCAATGGCTAATTCAGTCGGTAACCATGAAGAATTGGCCGGCTTCCAGGTTTTCAGCATCAATGGCTAATTCAGTTGGTAGCCAGGAAGAATTGGCCGGCTTCCAGGTTTTCAGCATCAATGGCTAATTCAGTTGGTAGCCAGGAAGAATTGGCCGGCTTCCAGGTTTTCAGCATCAATGGCTAATTCAGTCGGTAGCCATGAAGAATTGGCCGGCTTCCAGGTTTTCAGCATCAATGGCTAATTCAGTTGGTAGCCAGGAAGAATTGGCCGGCTTCCAGGTTTTCAGCATCAATGGCTAATTCAGTCGGTAGCCATGAAGAATTGGCCAGCTTCCAGGTTTTCAGCATCAATGGCTAATTCAGTCGGTAGCCAGGAAGAATTGATTAGCCTCTAGTTTGTCAGCATCAATGCAGCAGGGATTGGCCAGCCTCTAGGTGATCACCGGCAGTGGGCAGTTCAGTCGGTTGTCAGCAGGTATTCGTCAGCCTTTAGGTTTTCAGCATCTGTGTCTGGTTCCGTCGGTAGCCAGGAGGAATTCATCAGCCTCTAGGTTGTCAGCATCAATGCAGCAGGGATTGGCCAGCCTTTAGGTGATCACCGGCAGTGGGCAGTTCAGTCGTTTGATTATAAGAGCCGGCACACGGAGACGCCCCATTCTTGTAATGATGAGTGATGCGTCTGACTCAGCTGATAAAGTGCCGGCCGTAAACAGCTCGTTAGAAATAGTTGTAATCTTTAAAATGATTGTGCCGTGATGGAGGAACAGAAGCGACCACAGATTTCAGTTAACACTCAGGAATTTATAATTATAATTAACAGATCGCGTTTTAACTGTTTAAGGTATTCCGTCCACTCGTGTTAATTTTTGAAATTTGACTGCCCCAATATTTAGTTTTGACTGGGTATTTATAATGTCTCTAGAAAGCCCTCTTGTGACGTCAATATCGTTACCACAACTTGTTTTCGTTTCAGACGCAGGTGTTTTTAGGTGAGAATAATAATTTCGCACAGCGACTGGATTGTCAATATTTTGATTTTTCTCCGGCCCGGTTCGCTTAGTAACCGATAATTGTGGTGCATTTTTCAACTCGTAAACATTATTTCTTGGAAAAAGGGGTCATCAAACTTGCCAGGCGTTCAACCTTAGTTGCAATAGAGTCAAATGCAATAAATCTTGTTTTCACGTTCGATACAAACATTATACAACTCGTTGGTCAGAAGCAAATTGGAATATGGGAGTGTTATCTGGAACCCACATTATATAAAATATTCTAAAAGTATTGAATCTGTGCAACAAAAATTCCTAAGACTGTTATCATATAAACTTGGATTAAATGCCTCACTCAAATCTTATGAAGAACGTCTACTAAACTTCAAATTTACGACATTAGAAAAAAGAAGACAATTTGCGGACTTCATATATTTATATAAAATTATTCATAAAAAAATTCTTACCACTAATTGTCTGAGCAATATTCATATTAAGGTCCCTAATAGACATAATTTAAGGAGCCAAAATATATTCCATATTGATATATTTAATAACAATATTGCATATTTCAATCCACTATCTTGAATGTGTCGTCTGTACAATACAGTTGAATGCGATCTTATAGATATGTTCGCAAACAGTCTCGCATATTTTAAAAAACAAATCAACCATCTTCTACCATGATATGTTATGGAGAGATATAATTGTTTTATTATTTTCTTTACTTTTCTTCCTTATCCTTTCTATGTACATTTACTATATTTTATATTTCATACTTAATATTCATGTTTTATATATTTTTTTAATTATTTAATATATTTGTATTTTTTTTCTTTCACTACGAGCATCTCCGCCTAATATCGACTAAACCTTGTTTACGCATGCTGGGAACATTTTTAATTGGGGTGTTAATATCTGTGCACATTCCCACTGAAATAATATAAATGTAATGATTGTTAACACTCTGTAAATGTTTCAAACAATAAATAAATAAATAAAATTCAATAAACGGTTTCCCGGGCGGCAGTACCCAAACCCGCCTCGTAAATTGATAAAAAACGTAGCTTGCCACTTGGGGCGACCTAACTCAGAGGTGTTGGTTATTCTATAAACGGTTTGCTGGGCGGCAGTACCCAAACCCGCCTCTTAAATTTATAAAAACGTAGCTTGCCACTTGGGATGACCTAGGTCAGAGGTGTTGGTTATTTAATAAACGGTTTCCAGGGCGGCAGTACCCAAACCCGCCTCTTAAATTGATAAAAACCGTAACTTGCCACTTGGGGCGACATAGGTCAGAGGTGTTGGTTATTCTATAAACGGTTTCCCGGGCGGCAGTACCCAAACCCGCCTCGTAAATTGATAAAAAACGTAGCTTGCCACTTGGGGTGACCTAGGGCAGAGGTGTTGGTTATTCAATAAACGGTTTGCCGGGCGGCAGTACCCAAACCCGCCTCTTAAATTGATAAAAAACGTTGCTTGCCACTTGGGGTGACCTAGGGCAGAGGTGTTGGTTATTCTATAAACGGTTTCCCGGGCGCCAGTATCCAAACCCGCCTCTTAAATTGATAAAAAAAACGTAGCTTGCCACTTGGGGTGACCCAGGGCAGAGGTGTTGGTTATTCAATAAACGGTTTGCCGGGCGGCAGTACCCAAACCCGCCTCTTAAATTGATAAAAAATGTAGCTTGCCACTTGGGGTGACCCAGGGCAGAGGTGTTGGTTATTCTATAAACGGTTTCCCGGGCGGCAGTACCCAAACCCGCCTCTTAAATTGATAAAAAATGTAGCTTGCCACTTGGGGTGACCCAGGGCAGAGGTGTTGGTTATTCTATAAACGGTTTCCCGGGCGGCAGTACCCAAACCCGCCTCTTAAATTGATAAAAAAAAAATGTAGCTTGCCACTTGGGGTGACCCAGGGCAGAGGTGTTGGTTATTCTATAAACGGTTTCCTGGGCGGCAGTACCCAAACCCGCCTCGTAAATTGATAAAAAACGTAGCTTGCCACTTGGGGTGACCCAGGGCAGAAGTTTTGGTTATTCTATAAACGGTTTCCCGGGCGACAGTACCCAAACCCGCCTCTTAAATTGATAAAAAATGTAGCTTGCCACTTGGGGTGACCCAGGGCAGAGGTGTTGGTTATTCTATAAACGGTTTCCCGGGCGGCAGTACCCAAACCCGCCTCTTAAATTGATAAAAAAAAAATGTAGCTTGCCACTTGGGGTGACCCAGGGCAGAGGTGTTGGTTATTCTATAAACGGTTTCCTGGGCGGCAGTACCCAAACCCGCCTCGTAAATTGATAAAAAACGTAGCTTGCCACTTGGGGTGACCCAGGGCAGAAGTTTTGGTTATTCTATAAACGGTTTCCCGGGCGACAGTACCCAAACCCGCCTCTTAAATTGATAAAAAAAACGTAGCTTGCCACTTGGGGTGACCCAGGGCAGAGGTGTTGGTTATTCAATAAACGGTTTGCCGGGCGGCAGTACTCAAACCCGCCTCTTAAATTGATAAAACACGTAGCTTGCCACTTGGGGTGACCTAGGGCAGAGGTGTTGGTTATTCTATAAACGGTTTCCCGGGCGGCAGTACCCAAACCCGCCTCGTAAATTGATAAAAAACGTAGCTTGCCACTTGGGGTGACCTAGGGCAGAGGTGTTGGTTATTCAATAAACGGTTTGCCGGGCGGCAGTACCCAAACCCGCCTCTTAAATTGATAAAAAAAACGTAGCTTGCCACTTGGGGTGACCCAGGGCAGAGGTGTTGGTTATTCAATAAACGGTTTGCCGGGCGGCAGTACCCAAACCCGCCTCTTAAATTGATAAAAAATGTAGCTTGCCACTTGGGGTGACCCAGGGCAGAGGTGTTGGTTATTCTATAAACGGTTTCCCGGGCGGCAGTACCCAAACCCGCCTCTTAAATTGATAAAAAATGTAGCTTGCCACTTGGGGTGACCCAGGGCAGAGGTGTTGGTTATTCTATAAACGGTTTCCCGGGCGGCAGTACCCAAACCCGCCTCTTAAATTGATAAAAAAAAAATGTAGCTTGCCACTTGGGGTGACCCAGGGCAGAGGTGTTGGTTATTCTATAAACGGTTTCCTGGGCGGCAGTACCCAAACCCGCCTCGTAAATATATAAAAAACGTAGCTTGCCACTTGGGGTGACCCAGGGCAGAAGTTTTGGTTATTCTATAAACGGTTTCCCGGGCGACAGTACCCAAACCCGCCTCTTAAATTGATAAAAAAAACGTAGCTTGCCACTTGGGGTGACCCAGGGCAGAGGTGTTGGTTATTCAATAAACGGTTTGCCGGGCGGCAGTACTCAAACCCGCCTCTTAAATTGATAAAACACGTAGCTTGCCACTTGGGGTGACCTAGGGCAGAGGTGTTGGTTATTCTATAAACGGTTTCCCGGGCGGCAGTACCCAAACCCGCCTCGTAAATTGATAAAAAACGTAGCTTGCCACTTGGGGTGACCTAGGGCAGAGGTGTTGGTTATTCAATAAACGGTTTGCCGGGCGGCAGTACCCAAAACCGCCTCTTAAATTGATAAAAAACGTTGCTTGCCACTTGGGGTGACCTAGGGCAGAGGTGTTGGTTATTCTATAAACGGTTTCCCGGGCGCCAGTACCCAAACCCGCCTCTTAAATTGATAAAAAAAACGTAGCTTGCCACTTGGGGTGACCCAGGGCAGAGGTGTTGGTTATTCAATAAACGGTTTGCCGGGCGGCAGTACCCAAACCCGCCTCTTAAATTGATAAAAAATGTAGCTTGCCACTTGGGGTGACCCAGGGCAGAGGTGTTGGTTATTCTATAAACGGTTTCCCGGGCGGCAGTACCCAAACCCGCCTCGTAAATTGATAAAAAACGTAGCTTGCCACTTGGGGTGACCTAGGGCAGAGGTGTTGGTTATTCAATAAACGGTTTGCCGGGCGGCAGTACCCAAACCCGCCTCTTAAATTGATAAAAAAAACGTAGCTTGCCACTTGGGGTGACCCAGGGCAGAGGTGTTGGTTATTCAATAAACGGTTTGCCGGGCGCCAGTACCCAAACCCGCCTCTTAAATTGATAAAAAAAACGTAGCTTGCCACTTGGGGTGACCCAGGGCAGAGGTGTTGGTTATTCAATAAACGGTTTGCCGGGCGGCAGTACCCAAACCCGCCTCTTAAATTGATAAAAAAAACGTAGCTTGCCACTTGGGGTGACCCAGGGCAGAGGTGTTGGTTATTCTATAAACGGTTTCCCGGGCGGCAGTACCCAAACCCGCCTCTTAAATTGATAAAAAATGTAGCTTGCCACTTGGGGTGACCCAGGGCAGAGGTGTTGGTTATTCTATAAACGGTTTCCCGGGCGGCAGTACCCAAACCCGCCTCTTAAATTGATAAAAAAAAAATGTAGCTTGCCACTTGGGGTGACCCAGGGCAGAGGTGTTGGTTATTCTATAAACGGTTTCCTGGGCGGCAGTACCCAAACCCGCCTCGTAAATATATAAAAAACGTAGCTTGCCACTTGGGGTGACCCAGGGCAGAAGTTTTGGTTATTCTATAAACGGTTTCCCGGGCGACAGTACCCAAACCCGCCTCTTAAATTGATAAAAAAAACGTAGCTTGCCACTTGGGGTGACCCAGGGCAGAGGTGTTGGTTATTCAATAAACGGTTTGCCGGGCGGCAGTACTCAAACCCGCCTCTTAAATTGATAAAACACGTAGCTTGCCACTTGGGGTGACCTAGGGCAGAGGTGTTGGTTATTCTATAAACGGTTTCCCGGGCGGCAGTACCCAAACCCGCCTCGTAAATTGATAAAAAACGTAGCTTGCCACTTGGGGTGACCTAGGGCAGAGGTGTTGGTTATTCAATAAACGGTTTGCCGGGCGGCAGTACCCAAAACCGCCTCTTAAATTGATAAAAAACGTTGCTTGCCACTTGGGGTGACCTAGGGCAGAGGTGTTGGTTATTCTATAAACGGTTTCCCGGGCGCCAGTACCCAAACCCGCCTCTTAAATTGATAAAAAAAAACGTAGCTTGCCACTTGGGGTGACCCAGGGCAGAGGTGTTGGTTATTCAATAAACGGTTTGCCGGGCGGCAGTACCCAAACCCGCCTCTTAAATTGATAAAAAATGTAGCTTGCCACTTGGGGTGACCCAGGGCAGAGGTGTTGGTTATTCTATAAACGGTTTCCCGGGCGGCAGTACCCAAACCCGCCTCTTAAATTGATAAAAAATGTAGCTTGCCACTTGGGGTGACCCAGGGCAGAGGTGTTGGTTATTCTATAAACGGTTTCCCGGGCGGCAGTACCCAAACCCGCCTCTTAAATTGATAAAAAAAAAATGTAGCTTGCCACTTGGAGTGACCCAGGGCAGAGGTGTTGGTTATTCTATAAACGGTTTCCTGGGCGGCAGTACCCAAACCCGGCTCGTAAATTGATAAAAAACGTAGCTTGCCACTTGGGGTGACCCAGGGCAGAAGTTTTGGTTATTCTATAAACGGTTTCCCGGGCGACAGTACCCAAACCCGCCTCTTAAATTGATAAAAAAAACGTAGCTTGCCACTTGGGGTGACCCAGGGCAGAGGTGTTGGTTATTCAATAAACGGTTTGCCGGGCGGCAGTACTCAAACCCGCCTCTTAAATTGATAAAAAACGTAGCTTGCCACTTGGGGTGACCTAGGGCAGAGGTGTTGGTTATTCTATAAACGGTTTCCCGGGCGGCAGTACCCAAACCCGCCTCGTAAATTGATAAAAAACGTAGCTTGCCACTTGGGGTGACCCAGGGCAGAGGTGTTGGTTATTCTATAAACGGTTTCCCGGGCGACAGTACCCAAACCCGCCTCTTCAATTGATAAAAAAAAACGTAGCTTGCCACTTGGGGTGACCCAGGGCAGAGGTGTTGGTTATTCAATAAACGGTTTGCCGGGCGGCAGTACTCAAACCCGCCTCTTAAATTGATAAAAAACGTAGCTTGCCACTTGGGGTGACCTAGGGCAGAGGTGTTGGTTATTCTATAAACGGTTTCCCGGGCGGCAGTACCCAAACCCGCCTCTTAAATTGATAAAAAACGTAGCTTGCCACTTGGGGTGACCCAGGGCAGAGGTGTTGGTTATTCAATAAACGGTTTGCCGGGCGGCAGTACTCAAACCCGCCTCTTAAATTGATAAAAAACGTAGCTTGCCACTTGGGGTGACCTAGGGCAGAGGTGTTGGTTATTCTATAAACGGTTTCCCGGGCGGCAGTACCCAAACCCGCCTCTTAAATTGATAAAAAACGTAGCTTGCCACTTGGGGTGACCCAGGGCAGAGGTGTTGGTTATTCTATAAACGGTTTCCCGGGCGGCAGTACCCAAACCCGCCTCTTAAATTTCGTAAAATTCGTCTTTCTTCTAAAAGTTTCTTCCTTCGGGAAAATTTCTGAATTTACGAGGTGTGTAATTTCAAGAAAGGCGGATCAGAATTGGCCGGCAAGATCGTGAGATTTGACATCAAGCGAAATCACATGTATCACATGAAGTCACATGTGTATTATAATTGGTCAGCAAGATCGTGAGATTTGACAACAAGCGAAAACACATGCATCACATGAAGTCACATGTATATGCCACTATTTTTTTTTATTTGCTCTGCTTAAGGCGGAGATCAAACATATTATTGGCACAGTAATTATGCAACGAACTTACTATATTTAACAAAAGAGTAGGAATTTGCAAGGATGGCCGTGGTGCGCATTTGACCGAAATTTTACTCCATATACAATCAAACATGTGTACCTTACAACAAAATAAAAATATAATCACTCTTCGAATAAATAATTTCTTTAATTCAAAAACTAAATTCGGTGCTCTTATTGGGACCCCCTATCGATATACATTAGCATATGTTCCGATAGTCTAGAAGCCGTAATGGCACTGGAAACAGAAACGACTGTACACTGGTGTTGGAATGCAGACCTACCATGGGAGACTGCCAATAGAATGACCCTGATCTAGTTGCTAGGACATAAAGGCATCGAGGGCAAACAGAGGGATTTTGGCAGATCCGGCTCCTTGGCCCACCAAATGTTACATAAAAAGTGGGTCATATCCCAATACTCGAATGAAAGGGAGAAAGCACCCGGATTGAGACATTCTAAAACAACAAACAAGTCAGGAAATTATACAAAACGGGTAGGGGATCTGGAATTATTCTAAAAGGGCACTGCCACTGTTAGAGTCACAATCAGCTGTTTGGAAAACACCAATGTCTCACTTTGATTGGTACAGGTTCAGAAACCTAGGGATTTATTTTCTGCAACGATTTTATTTTATTTCGTATTATTTTATTTTATTTTAATTCATTTTATTTTCTTATTTGGTTTTAGGCCCAGCCGGGGCCAAATTATAAACGTGGATTTTAATAACAGATTATACATAGTGAGCCATCGAAAATTATAAACAATAATATTATTAAAGCATGAAATAACGTTAAACTGATAAACTTAATATGAAAAAATATCAGTAAAACATGTAACAGTAACATAAAATAATATAAAAAACCAAAACAGTACTACATATAAGACATATCAATAAAACTACATTACCAACGGTACTATAATTTTAAGCCCAACAAAGTATGTATTCTTATTTCGCGTTATAAATAAAGCGTTTCGACCGAGTTCATTAATCACGGCTCACGAGTGGCGAACCAATCATCTTGTCACATTTCGTGTCGTAATAAAATAACAAAAAATCACATCTTCGCCAGGCTGATATTTGACCCCGTAATAAAGGAGACCTGCAAATAATGGAACCCTTTGTTCAATTACATTCATCGATATAAAATGGAGCATGTACCTACCTATTTATTATATTTCCTGAAAATGCTGTCATATTTTCTGAAGAGTTCAGAGCAAAACATTTTAAAGAATAAGGTTTAGTATTTTTCGTTAGTAATATTACTAGCCATTTATGTATTACAAACTCACATAATGAAATGTAACAGAATTCCCATAATGAAATGTAGCAGAACTCGCATAATTAAATTTAGCAGAACACAAATAATGAAATTTTTTAATTTTTATTTTATAAATTTATTTATTAATTAATTAACGCCCTTTTTCGGGGCTTTTACAACATAAATTTTAAAAGATAAAAATTTTCGTGATTTTCTCAACTATCATACTAGGCTCATGCCTGTATTGTGGTAGTCGTACGTGACTTATATAAGAAAAACAAAATTATGTTTTGTAGAACAAATATAAAAAAATTGCAATGGTTGTTTAATTGAATCCGCACCTTTTGATGAGAAGGTGCGGGTTCAATTCCCGTCGGCGGCATTTATTTTAACTCGGGAGATATTTTCAATTTGCATGGATATTTCAAGCGACTAATTATTGCTTATAATAATTTGTTATCCTTTGTGCTATGCATAAAAACCTTGTCTTATAAACATTAGTTTATCATTGAAAAATAATTATAATGATGTTTGAATCTAAAAATTATCGAATAAATTCAAGAATTTCTCTCTCCTTTACAATGACCTTACACACATTTTAATTCATCTAAGATCCTTTACTCTTATTATTTTTTTTTAATCTTATTTTTTGTTTTCCACAAATCTGGTGTTTTCTTTAATTTTTACATATGTATTTATTACTGTAACTAAGTTTACACAACTGCTTCGTATTTTCTGTTCTGTACTGCTACATTGTAAAAAGTAAACATTATTTTATTATTTGAGAACACGAGAACCTTTTATTTTAATGGTGAGGAACAAAGGAGCGATTATAATATTTACTCTGTGTTAACATGTGACACTTCCGTTTTGTATAATTATTTATAAAATAAAATAACGTATTTTACATATTTAAACAAATCCTTCAACAAGTTCCTTCTTTTAATTTTGTTTGGAAGGTGTTAGATACTAAATTTTGTTTGCATTGATCATTATCTAGAAAATACTTCCAACCAACAGAATGATTTCTATATTCTTAAAATTAAACAATAACTTTGTAAACATCACTTATAGGTAAATACTTAATGCCGACCGGGTTTCGCTACAACACGTAGCCTCATCAGGGCAGTATAATACTGATATAATACCCTGATGAGGCTACGTGTTGTAGCGAAACCCGGTCGGCATTAAGTATTTACCTATAAGTGATGTTTACAAAGTTATTGTTTAATTTTAAATTATAATGTCACATCACAAAGTAACCGTTTCATATGAAGAAAGAATGATTTCTTCCAGGAAGGAGATATGGTTCGTTTAAATAAATTACCAACTGACTTGTACCCAGCGTTGCTCGGTGTTATGAATGGTTTGGAGCAAAGAGTATGGATACTAGAGAGACAGCATGTGAAGTGTGCCCGCGCGCTCCAAGTGTGAATTTTGTGGAATTTTACGGAGACGGCTGACATTAGCTTTTACACCTCGGTCGCGTATTGAGCTCCTAGTAAAACGTTGATAAAACATAGAAAAATGGTCAACTGCGCCGTAAAATTGTGTAAAAGCAATTCTGTGAAGAAAATTAAGAAGAAAGACGGTCTTACCTTTCACATGTAAGTATTTAAACACCGCTCAATTGGACATTTTATAGTTAATTTTTTGACGAGTTCATTTCAACCGCCATCACGCCAGCACGGCCACCTCGGATTCACGCGGCGGACGAATGTCAATGGGCCGAATCAGTCAACTTATTTTATAATAATAAAAAATTACCAACAAACCTTTATTTTTTATTAATTATAACATACGTTTATAATGAGTTGTCTTGTATGGTGACCTGATAAATCAACACATCGACGATTCAACACGAATTTTAAAAGTGGTATAAAGTCATGGAAAGTGATGAAACAAAAACTTTATTAACTGGGTTAAGTAGGTTAGGTTAGGTTTTTTTCCTTCGTTTTTAATGACTTTATAATGTACTTTTAAAATGTATGTTGAATTGTCGATGTGTTGATTTATCAGGGAACCGTCTGTATATATACCTAGGTCGTACTTTAAATCCTAGTTTTGTCAACAATCGCGCATGTGCGCGCGTCGGTAAGACGAGATGTGTGTCACTATTTTAGGTTTTCGATAAACAACTCTTAAAAGTTCGTTTAAAAAAAAAAAATTGTCTTCACTTGCATTAGTGTAGATTTAGTAAACCTCTACAAAAGATCCCGAGTTTTTTTTGTAGGACGCACCATTAAAGAATTATTCAGCGGAAACCTAAAATTGTGATTCAAAACTGGTGATACCGACGCGCAATTTGTCAGAAAACCTCGCTTATTAAGTACGATCTAGGTACAGATAGTTCAAACTATATAATCAGTATATTGTTACGTAAAAGCCCCATTGGCGTATATAATGTAATATTATTTATTCTTATTGAAGGTTTCCAAAAGACTCTAATAGAAAAAGAAGTTGGGTTGATGCCTTGAATCTGTTGATTAAATAAAATAATACTACCTAACTCTATATTATAAAGTTATTCGTAATCCGGGAATTTTCGTCTTTCTTTGAAAATAAATCTTTGTATATATATATAAGAAATCTCGTGTCACGGTGTTTGTGGTCGCACTCCTCCGAAACGGCTCGACCGATTTTTATGAAATTTTGTATGTATATTTTTTAGGTATGAGAATAGGTCGTAAAGTATATTTCTTACTTATAGGTGATTAGGTGTCCCTATTCAGAAAAAAATAGGGTGTCCCTATCTAAAAATAATTTATATGGCAGAACAACGTTTCCGGGTCAGCTAGTATATATATGGTTGATACACTGTAAAACTGTAAAGTTATTTAATTTGACTTTTATGTCGTTTTTATTAGAGTTTTTTCATCGAACTCTTTCAGCCAGATTTTTATTTTTGATTTGTATTCATGAAACTTTTCAAATATTTTTTTTATCTGGAGGAAGGATGTTGTCAATTTTTGTTACAAAATAAATTAAGTTTCTTCATCGCAATATGGGTTTATAACTTGCAATGTCAAAAAACTATGTCTATGGTTGAATTTGACAGTTGTCAACTAGTGTTCTGCTCCGTATTAAAATAGCGAATTTAAGTGAAAAAAGTTTATTTAATCAGTATAAAGTAGCTGCAGAGTTGAAGAAGTTGTCAAATGACAAGTTGAAGCAACGAAATTTCAGTAAATGTAATTTTTGTATTGCCTATGCCGGACTGTCTACATACATTATAACAGTGAAATAAAGCATAAAAAAGTCTACTAAGCGTAATCAGTAACAGTTGCGCAGTGGTGCCGTACACAGAAGTGAAAAATACTCTAAATTTGAACAAAATTAACAAATTTTAAACGAAAATAAATAAATTTTAACGCCACAACTACACATTGTACAGTTATCGCTACTTGACCATAGAGGGCAGAAAAATGTACAGGAATTAAACAAAAAATACAATAAATAAATGCGTTTCGCTATTCGTCAACAGATGGAACTAAACACATAAATTGTTTTCAAAAAAATTGCGAAACAGATATATTTTTACTACTGTTATTAAATAAATTAATTACCATTATTAAATAAAATCAAGAAACCTCGCATAAAAGACAAATATACAGAAACCGAATAAATAAATACATTATTACAATAAACGTAAATAATAACAAAAATGGACTGCTATAGTTGCGATAATATTATTAGTCCAAACAAGAGCATAAAATGCAGCATATGCTTAAATGCATTTCATTACACCTGCATAAATAGCACCGCAGAAAAATTTAAAAAAATGTCAAAAACACTCAGAGACAACTGGAAATGCAAAGAATGTAAAACATTGGATCCTAAAACTCAATCACAATCCAATTACACTCCTTCTTCTAGTAAGAACTTTCGGCCTACCGACTCAACATACACTGAAAACCCAGAAAATATGAATTACATTATAAATTACATCGACAAAAAATTCGATGAAATGAAAACAGTGATTTTAAACAAGATAGAAACGGAATCTGCGGACAATAAAAAATCGCTTCAATTTATAAGCGACCAATACGATACATTAATAAAATCTATTGAAAAAATTCCACAGTTAGAAAAAGAAATATCTGAAATAAAAAATGAACTAGAACAAAAAAACATAGAATTCAAAAGTATTTTAGTAAAAACAACAGAAATGGAACAGGCGACACTGGAAGAGTATCTCGAAATATCAGGTATCCAAAATAATGATCCTAAAATGACAAAAAACATAATAAAGGAAATAACTGCTGCGTGCGGAGTTCAAACTGAAGACACAGAAATTTCGAATATAAATCACATCCAAGATCGCCGACCAAACCACCCACCGAAAATAACTTTCAAATTAAATAACAAAAATAAAAGGGATGCTATACTATCATCAAGAAAAGGTCTCACCACGGAGGCAATACACCAGCCCGGAAAACAAAACATTTACATTGGAGAAGTAATGACGCCATATTACAAGCAACTAATGTGGAAATTAAAAAACCATGCAAAAATAATTAACTACAAATTTGTATGGTTTCGAAGAGGCCATCTATTAACCAGGAAGACCCCGGAAGGCAAAATTTTCAATATTAAACATTGTGATGACATTAACAAACTAACATAAACACAACTCCACATGTAAATACACTTCACATCATATACTTACACAATTAATCACCAACATGGCGGATTACATGGAATATACAGACTCGGACAACCACCACTACTGTGTAAGTACAAACGATTTTAATATATGGACAAACATCACAAAAGAAAAAAATAGAATCAAAATATTACACCAAAACATTAGGTCAATTAATAAAAATTTTGATGAATTTACGATATACCTACAACAGCTTGATAATAATTTTGATATAATTGTGCTGACAGAATGCTGGTTGAACGATAAATATGTACCAAAAACAATCGAAAACTATAACACACACCACACAAAAAAACACAAAAATCAAAATGATGGCATAGTTATATACATCAATGATAAAATAAATACAATCGTCAAAGAAATACACATAATAGACTCCAACTGCATACACATAGCATATGATAAAGAAACGTGTATTCTTGCGATGTACAGATCTCCATCCAAAAACGACATCACACATTTCCTAACTGCACTTAACAATACTTTAAAAGAAATCAACAAAAATAAAAATATCATCATCATTGGAGACCTAAACATAAACATATTACAAAACGGACACCCACAAAACATAGAATACCTAACACTACTAGCACAGCATGGACTGGAGCCAACGATAAAGATTCCAACACGAGTCACACAAAACACAAAAACTTGTATAGATCATATAATGATCAAAACAAAACTTAAAACCAAAACCGTAGTACTTGAAAGCACTATCACAGATCACTACATGAATATGATAGCAATAGACACCGAAAACACAAAACCCAACCGAGACAAAATATTCACAAAAAAAATAATTAACTACTCAAACTTGAAAGAAAAACTCAAACAAATAGACTGGAGTACAATATACCAAATAGAGAACGTGGAGGAGGCCTGGGATAAATTTAATAACATGTTAGGACAAGAAATAAATAAAAACACTATCATAAAACAAGTAAAACTCACACACAAAGCAAAAAAAATTAAACTATGGATAACACAGGGAATATTAAACTGTATTCGTAAACGAGACAAAATTCACAAACAAATTAAATATACACCCTACGACATGGAACAACTTAACTACTATAAAAGATATAGAAACATCTGCACCAAAATTATTAGAGTGGCTAAGGAATTATACTATAGCGAAAAATTTAAAAAAGAAAAAAATAACCCAAAGGAATTATGGAAAATATTAAAAGAAGTCACATACACACAAAAATACAAACAGAAAAATACTATTGAAAATCTAAATATTAACTCCAAAAAATTAGATGTCAATACAAATACAGAAACTATAGCAAATCATGTGAATAACTTCTTTGCAAATATAGGAAAAGTTTTAGCGAACCGTAAATTGCATAACACAAACACACTAACACAAACAAATAGATCAAATATCAATAAAAAACCGACACAACACAGATTTACAATAAAAACAACCTCGGAAGAGGAAATTGACAAAATAATAAACACATTAAAAAACCGAATTGCTCCTGGATTAGATGAGATAACAACGGATTGCATTAAGATATTAAAAAATGAAATTTTGAAACCTATAACACACTTAATCAACCTTAGTATAACACACTCCTGCTTTCCTAGTACTCTTAAAAAAGGACTAGTTATCCCCATTTATAAATCCGGAGACAAAATGGAAATAACTAATTATAGACCAATCACTCTGTTAAACTCGCTATCAAAGATTTTCGAAAGAGTATTAAAAAACCAAATTATAAAATACCTTGAAGAAAACAAATTAATCTCGGATAACCAATATGGATTTAGAGACAAAATAGGCACAAAAGAAGCTTTGGCATGTACAGTAGATTATATACATAGCAACTTAGATCAAGGGTACAAATGCATAGCGATATATCTAGATTTAGCTAAAGCCTTTGACTCAATCTGCCACAATTCACTTTTTAAAAAATTAGAAAACATGGGTATCAAAGGCAAGGAACTTCAACTATTTAAAAGTTATATGAGTAACAGAACTCAACAAGTCAAAATTAACAACCATACTAGTAAACCACTGCCGATTACATATGGAGTTCCACAAGGAAGCATACTAGGGCCCGTTCTTTTTACTATTTACATAAATGAACTTTGCAGCATGAAAATAGATGGTGAAATAGTTAGCTATGCTGATGACACAGTTTTACTTTTCAAATCTAAGGATTGGAATAATGTATATAACATAGCGAATTTGGGAATCTCGCAAGTCAAAACATGGCTAGACTCAAACATACTTACACTTAACATATCAAAGACAAAATTCACAACATACAGTATAAATAGCACGGGACAGCCAAAAAACAATACAAACACCATAAAAATACACGAATGTTTAAACACCAACATCTGCGATTGCCCTCCTCTAGAAAAAACAGATCAAATAAAGTATCTAGGAATCGTAATTGACCATAACCTTAGATGGATACCTCACATCAAACAAATCACAAATAAACTTCTCAAAACAATACACATTTTCCTTAACATAAGAAACATATATAAAATAAAACAATTGAAAACAATATATTTTGCACTCTGCCAATCAATAATAGAATATGGAATTATTGCTTGGGGAGGAGCAACAAACTCGGCTATCAATTACATAGAAACCGCACAGAAAACGATCTTAAAGGTAAAACTAAAAAAACATAGACTGACCGATACAGACCAAATATTCAACAGCTGTGACGTACTAGATATACGCCAATTATACATTAAAACACTACTAAACTACATTTTTAACAAAAAAAATAAATTTCAACACACACAAAATAACACTAACAGACCAGTTAGACAAGCGTACAAAGAAAACATTAAAACTCCAACAGTAAATTCAACCTTTGGACAAAGACACTACCAATACCATGCAATAAAAGCTTTCAAAAGTCTAAACATTGAAATTAAAATTGAGGAAAGTAAAAATAAATTCACACACAAAATTACAAAATGGATTAAACAACAAAAAAGACAATATTACCAAAATGTCATAGCATAAAATAAAAATAAAACCTACACGTAACACACAAAACCAACATAAACACACATCACTCACAAACACACAAGATTATTTTCATTGTATTATTTTTTAATTTTAAATGTATTATTATGTTTTTTTATTTTTAATTTTAAATTTATTATTTTCTTTTCAAATTTACTATCTTAGATTTTCATATTATAAAATGAAGGCCTCAGCACGGGCAAGCCACCCAGTGAGGCCTACATTACTGGAAAACATAAATTGTAACAAAATAATGTACCAAATAAAAAAAAAAAATAAAAAAAAATGTTTTCTGTCTTTTTGATTCGTCTAGTGTGATGGATAAGTTTTAAGTTTTTTCTTATATTATTAACGACAACTCCTTTCCTAAAAGTCAAGCACCAGCTTACATTAGGAAATAATATAATAATGCACAAAATTTTACTATCTGTTGATTATTTAAAATAATTCTACCTAATAAAGAAAAAAAAATCTATTCAAACTGATGAATTACGCAATGTTAGCACCAAGGAATGGCGCTGCGAGTTTCAGCAAGTTCATAACATTAGTTTTTTACCCAATTGCACTTGTTAGATACATTCCCCGAAGATTGATACCGATTTATCGATTGATCTTGATTTGGCAAAAAAAGAGTTACGTGAAATCAGATTTAGGTAATTTACAATAACATGTATGGTACAATAAATAAATAAACAATATGTATGTCTTTTGTTACTTCCCTTTCCGCACTAGTTAATTTTATATTTTTACCACCATTCTTTGTTTGGCAAATAATGCGTAATGCGCTGTATGCCCAAAATGTGATAAAAAATTACGAATGTTTTTTTAATAAAAAATAAATAAAATAACGTGCAGCCCGTTCACAGTTCGGCCCTTATCTCTGACCCATGACCCCCTCCGCGCTCGCTTACCGCTCTTCCCCGTCTCTATCCCCTCCCACAAGGGCGTTAACAATTATGGGAGCTTCATTGGTTTTGCGTATTCTAATACATCTCGACAAATTATGCCGCTTCCATTGAATCCTAGTTCCATGGTTTGGAGTAAGGTTTGTGAATTCAGTGTACATATACTATATTTTAGTTTCACTTGATCGTGTCATGTCTTTATCCGGCGTCCCCGACATTCACCTTTCACTACTGTACACCACATTGCTACGATTTAAAAATACTACTTTATGTTAACTTTATTTCAATCCTTGTCTCACTCATTTCGGTGCAGAGATAATACGCCAAGTCTTCCTCAGGCGTCCCAGACATTTACCTTTCACTACTGTACACCACATTGCTACGACTTAAGAATACTACTTTATGTTGACTTTATTTCAATCCTTGTCTCACTTATTTCGGTGCAGAGATAATACGCCAAGTCTTCCTCAGGCGTCCCAGACATTTACCTTTCACTACTGTACACCATATTGCTACGATTTAAGAATACTACTTTATGTTGACTTTATTTCAATCCTTGTCTCACTTATTTCGGTGCAGAGATAATACGCCAAGTCTTCCTCAGGCGTCCCAGACATTTACCTTTCACTACTGTACACCACATTGCTACGATTTAAGAATACTACTTTATGTTGACTTTATTTCAATCGTTGTCTCACTCATTTCGGTGCAGAGATAATACGCCAAGTCTTCCTCAGGCGTCCCAGACATTTACCTTTCACTACTGTACACCACATTGCTACGATTTAAGAATACTACTTTATGTTGACTTTATTTCAATCCTTGTCTCACTCATTTCGGTGCAGAGATAATACGCCAAGTCTTCCTCAGGCGTCCCAGACATTTACCTTTCACTACTGTACACCACATTGCTACGATTTAAGAATACTACTTTATGTTGACTTTATTTCAATCCTTGTCTCACTTATTTCGGTGCAGAGATAATACGCCAGGTCTTCCTCAGGCGTCCCAGACATTTACCTTTCACTACTGTACACCACATTGCTACGATTTAAGAATACTACTTTATGTTGACTTTATTTCAATCCTTGTCTCACTTATTTCGGTGCAGAGATAATACGCCAAGTCTTCCTCAGGCGTCCCAGACATTTACCTTTCACTACTGTACACCACATTGCTACGATTTAAGAATACTACTTTATGTTGACTTTATTTCAATCCTTGTCTCAATTATTTCGGTGCAGAGATAATACGCCAAGTCTTCCTCAGGCGTCCCAGACATTTACCTTTCACTACTGTACACCACATTGCTACGATTTAAGAATACTACTTTATGTTGACTTTATTTCAATCCTTGTCTCACTTATTTCGGTGCAGAGATAATACGCCAAGTCTTCCTCAGGCGTCCCAGACATTTACCTTTCACTACTGTACACCACATTGCTACGATTTAAGAATACTACTTTATGTTGACTTTATTTCAATCCTTGTCTCACTCATTTCGGTGCAGAGATAATACGCCAAGTCTTCCTCAGGCGTCCCAGACATTTACCTTTCACTACTGTACACCACATTGCTACGATTTAAGAATACTACTTTATGTTGACTTTATTTCAATCCTTGTCTCACTCATTTCGGTGCAGAGATAATACGCAAAGTCTTCCTCAGGCGTCCCAGACATTTACCTTTCACTACTGTACACCACATTGCTACGATTTAAGAATACTACTTTATGTTGACTTTATTTCAATCCTTGTCTCACTCATTTCGGTGCAGAGATAATACGCCAAGTCTTTCTCAGGCGTCCCAGACATTAACCTTTCACTACTGTACACCACATTGCTACGATTTAAGAATACTACTTTATGTTGGCTTTTTTTCAATCCTTGTCTCACTTATTTCGGTGCAGAGATAATACGCCAGGTCTTCCTCAGGCGTCCCAGACATTTACCTTTCACTACTGTACACCACATTGCTACGATTTAAGAATACTACTTTATGTTGACTTTATTTCAATCCTTGTCTCACTTATTTCGGTGCAGAGATAATACGCCAAGTCTTCCTCAGGCGTCCCAGACATTTACCTTTCACTACTGTACACCACATTGCTACGATTTAAGAATACTACTTTATGTTGACTTTATTTCAATCCTTGTCTCACTCATTTCGGTGCAGAGATAATACGCCAAGTCTTCCTCAGGCGTCCCAGACATTTACCTTTCACTACTGTACACCACATTGCTACGATTTAAGAATACTACTTTATGTTGACTTTATTTCAATCCTTGTCTCACTTATTTCGGTGCAGAGATAATACGCCAAGTCTTCCTCAGGCGTCCCAGACATTTACCTTTCACTACTGTACACCACATTGCTACGATTTAAGAATACTACTTTATGTTGACTTTATTTCAATCCTTGTCTCACTCATTTCGGTGCAGAGATAATACGCCAAGTCTTCCTCAGGCGTCCCAGACATTTACCTTTCACTACTGTACACCACATTGCTATGATTTAAGAATACTACTTTATGTTGACTTTATTTCAATCCTTGTCTCACTCATTTCGGTGCAGAGATAATACGCCAAGTCTTCCTCAGGCGTCCCAGACATTTACCTTTCACTACTGTACACCACATTGCTACGATTTAAGAATACTACTTTATGTTGACTTTATTTCAATCCTTGTCTCACTTATTTCGGTGCAGAGATAATACGCCAGGTCTTCCTCAGGCGTCCCAGACATTTACCTTTCACTACTGTACACCACATTGCTACGATTTAAGAATACTACTTTATGTTGACTTTACTTCCTCAGGCGTCCCAGACATTTACCTTTCACTACTGTACACCACATTGCTACGATTTAAGAATACTACTTTATGTTGACTTTATTTCAATCCTTGTCTCACTTATTTCGGTGCAGAGATAATACGCCAAGTCTTCCTCAGGCGTCCCAGACATTAACCTTTCACTACTGTACACCACATTGGTACGATTTAAGAATACTACTTTATGTTGACTTTATTTCAATCCTTGTCTCACTTATTTCGGTGCAGAGATAATACGCCAAGTCTTCCTCAGGCGTCCCAGACATTTACCTTTCACTACTGTACACCACATTGCTACGATTTAAGAATACTACTTTATGTTGACTTTATTTCAATCCTTGTCTCACTCATTTCGGTGCAGAGATAATACGCCAAGTCTTCCTCAGGCGTCCCAGACATTTACCTTTCACTACTGTACACCACATTGCTACGATTTAAGAATACTACTTTATGTTGACTTTATTTCAATCCTTGTCTCACTCATTTCGGTGCAGAGATAATACGCCAAGTCTTCCTCAGGCGTCCCAGACATTTACCTTTCACTACTGTACACCACATTGCTACGATTTAAGAATACTACTTTATGTTGACTTTATTTCAATCCTTGTCTCACTTATTTCGGTGTAGAGATAATACGCCAAGTCTTCCTCAGGCGTCCCAGACATTTACCTTTCACTACTGTACACCACATTGCTACAATTTAAGAATACTACTTTATGTTGACTTTATTTCAATCCTTGTCTCAATTATTTCGGTGCAGAGATAATACGCCAAGTCTTCCTCAGGCGTCCCAGACATTTACCTTTCACTACTGTACACCACATTGCTACGATTTAAGAATACTACTTTATGTTGACTTTATTTCAATCCTTGTCTCACTCATTTCGGTGCAGAGATAATACGCCAAGTCTTCCTCAGGCGTCCCAGACATTTACCTTTCACTACTGTACACCACATTGCTACGATTTAAAAATACTACTTTATGTTGACTTTATTTCAATCCTTGTCTCACTTATTTCGGTGCAAAGATAATACGCCAAGTCTTCCTCAGGCGTCCCCGACTTCTTGCTTGCTTGACTTTTGCTAAGTTTTTCTGACAGTACAATTTTTTTCCTTCTTTTATTCTTTTTGTAGTACCTATATTTCATTCTCCAATATAAGTTTTCCATTTTGTAAGTCTAGATTGATGTGTTGGTCCTTTTTTATATCTTCTAGGTTTATTAAATTTACTACTTTTAAAAAGTCGTCAGTATTTTCATAAGGTTCTAGAACTGGATTTCTGCTTAAACAGTCTGCTTATTGGTTTGATTTTCCTGGGTTATATTTAATTTTAAATTGATATTGGGGTAAATAATACGTCAAATCCATAGTTCTTCGTCAGTTCTAGCATTTATGTTAATATTTTCTAATGGTTTATGATCTGAGTAGACGGTAAATTATTTTCCCATAAGCCAGTGTTGCCAATATTTCACAGCTTCTTTTATTCCAGACATTCTAGATATATTGCTTTCTTCTTTTTTTGAGCTTCAGTCAATTTTTTTTTTTAAATATGCAACTGGCTTACTGACCCCGTTTTTATCTTTTTGTTTCAGCACTGCTCCCACTCCTTTGATACTAGCATCCGTTTAAGTGCTTATTGGTAGTTCAGGGTCAAAGATATTTAGAAGTGGCTCTGAACATAGCAATGCTTTTATTTTATCAAATGTTTCCTGACATTCTGTGGACCATATGAATTTCACGTATTTCCGTAATAAATTGTGTAATGGGTCCAGGATAATCGCACTGTGTGGCACAAATTTATGATGAAAATTTATTTTTCCTAGGAATTGGCGTTTATTTTTTTTTGTTTCCGGGACTGGAAAGTTTTTGACAGCGGTTAAATAATCTTTCAGAAGTCTGATTGAATTGTTTTCTATTATGTGACCTAAATATTTGGCATAATTTTTTGCAAAACTACATTTGGAAAATTTTAGTCTAAAACATTCTATTAGAATTGCCTCCATTAGTCTTGATATATGTAGCGTATGTGCTTGAAAAGTTCTTGAAAAAATTAATATGTCTTTTTTTTTTGTATTTCTTTGGCATTCACTATGTAACAATTTCTAGACATTTTTTGTTTTTAATGAGTTTTTATTATTCACAATGTACATTTGTTACGTATAATTTTTTTATAAAATTAGCGACCGGTTTCGACACGTCCGTGTCATTAACTAGCTATTTTAAAACTAAATTAGTTTTAAAATAGCTAGTTAATGACACGGACGTGTCGAAACCGGTCGCTAATTTTATAAAAAAATTATACGTAACAAATGTACATTGTGAATAATAAAAACTCATTAAAAACACAAAATTAATATGTCGTCTATAAAATTTACTGCAAAACTGGAGAGTTTGTATTTTCTTATGATGTTGCTCAATATTCTTTGAAAAATGGCTTGGGCCGTCCTTAATCCAAACGGAAGACACGTCCATTGATAATGACCTTCTTGTGTAACAAATGCAGTTTTGTATCTGTCTTGAATTTTCAAAGGAATTGACCAAAATGCCGAATTTATGTCAAAAGTTGAAAAATATTTACAGTTTACGGTTTTAACCATCAAATCCTCAATCAACGGAAAAGGTTGTGATTGAGGGACGACAATTTTGTTCAATTCTCTGAAATCTATACATAGCCTTGTTTTTTGTTCATCTTCTTTTTTATATGCCATAGTTACTGGAGCAGCAAATGGGCTATAAGATTCCTCAATTAAATTCTTCTCTAATAGTTTTAATATTTGATATTCTATTTGTCTTCTATCTTCCGCTGTGCATCTGTATGGACGTTTGTAACAGTATTTATCCACCATCAAGTCAATATGAGCTTCATAATATTTTACGGTACCGACGTCATATTTGTCTTTGGCGAAGACTAGATTGTTTTTTTCTATCAACTTATCAATCTCTGATTGTTGATATAAATCTAGATGGTTTATTATCAGTTCAAATCCATCCGTGTTTATATGTTCGTTGAAATTTATTTCACCTTTGTTTGTGTTTTTGGTGTCTTGTTCCTCAGAATGTAAAAAAAAAACTTTCTTCAATTTTTTCACCTAGTACGTCAGGAATTTTGATATTTGTTATATTTGAAGTATCATTTTTTGAGTAGTTATTATTTTTTATATCCTTTTCATTTGAGGTCACTTCTTCTGGGTTGTTACATTGTATGATCTTTAATTCTTCGTTTTGCATTAATTTGAAATTTTTGATACAATCCTAACTAATTAGAAAATCGTAATTAAAATGTTCATTATCTACTACAAATATATCTACAATTCTTTCTTTATTGTAGATTTTTATTTTTAGTGTTACCATACCTTTTGTTTTCTTCTCACCATTAATAGTCTTCAAGTTGACTATTTGTATATCACTTGTACATGCTCTTGGCTGTATCTTCAATAATTTTGCTATAATAAATGACACATTTGAACCCGAATCATAAATTCCAGATACTTTTAAAGTATCATTTAATAGTAACTTGACTTTTATTAATGGTGGCACCTCTAGTTTCTTGGATTCTTCTCATTCAGTTCAATTTCTAATTCAGAGTTATTTACCGTTTTCACAACCGCTTTTTGATTTTTCTCCCTAAACCAGCAATTTTCCTCACGATGGTAACGTTTCCCTTTTTTCTCGTTAACACAGATTCGGCATGATTTTTTTTCTTCATTTTCTTTAGATTTAGCGTCAGAATAAATTTTACTTTTTTTTTCTTACTTATTCTTCTCAACAAGATGTTCTAATTTTCCTATTTTATTGTAAAGATCTTCCGTTCCTTGTAAGATTTCTCTGTAAATTTTATCAGTCACATAATTAGGTAAGCCAAATGCTATGAGGTCGATAAGTGTCCCAGTATCAATTGATTTCCTTACTTCCAGCAATAATTTTTCTTTTTTTAAAGCATACTCGAGTAACGAACCTGCTTGATATTTAAAGGCAAGAGCATATCTAATGGGTGACCATCATTTGTTTGCAAACGTATCACAATTTTTTTTCTCCCATGTGTCCCACTCCGATTCCACTGTAAGTTTCATTAGCATGCAGCTGTACCACTCTACACCGGAGTATTCCAAAAAATGTTTTTAAATTTAAATTTTCTTTTTGTCTTCGATGATTTGGAAGCGTTCACATTCTTTGTTAAAATCTTCAATCCACTGGTTTGCATTTGAGCTTCTGCCAGTGAATTTACCAATCATGAAATCCTTTGCAATTTTACCTAAATTTTGAGTTTCAGATTTTGTTTGTTTACCTTCAAGCAATTTCTCTAACAGTTTTTCCAGCGTTCGACTTGATCCACTAGGTATAGACTCAGCATTATTTGTGTTTTCCGTAATTTCTTCTAGGTAAATATCATTTTTTGGTAAATAAAGTTTTCCAGTAATGTTGGCCTCACTGGGTGGCTTGCCCGTGCTGAGGCCTTCATTTTATAATATGAAAATATAATCTAAATACAATCTACAATATAAGATAAAATAATACATTTAATATATAATCTTGTGTGTTTGTGAGTGATGTGTGTTTATATTAAAAAATATAAATTTATAAATTATTTTTATATTTTTGTTTAAACTGTAAGTTTTTTTCTGTATCTAAATATATTTTTGACATATCATCCGTCAAGGTTATCCATATTTTCCTTGTTTGATGTCTTTATTTAATTATTTTTTTACCTTAGCATAGTTTGGAGTGTTTGTAATTCCTTGGTGTAGATTTGTAGGTTGGGATTCGAGTGGTATTCCAAAAATCCGACCATCAGGTGTAGCGATTGAGGTTATGCATATGACGTTTGATTTTCCATCTGCCGACGGTCTCACAGCAAAATCAAAACCTCAATTTTTCCATGTTTCGTTAAATAGTTGCAGTAAATGTTGTTTTATAATAGTTTTTTATATAATCTAAAACTATAATTTTAAAACAAAGGCGTAATTGCGTTTCTCTGTAAAAACAAAAGATTTATTAACAATACGTATTTACAACTCTTAACCATCACATTATCTGTTAACAAAAGATTCACTCACCTGTAAAAACAAAAGAAACAACATTTAAAGCCCTTATTTCAGGTTTCTTCATAATGTGAGATATTATATCGCTTTAATTCGCTAATGTCAAAGCTGTCAGCAGTGACATCTAGTGGGCCACCAACTAACTTGTCGGTAAAGCGGCAAATTCAATCTTAAGAAAAGCAGTCCTACGTGGTTTTCTTTACATACATATATATATGGATGTAATTAAGTAATGACAAAGTCTTATTGTCCCCCCGGTGCGCTGGCTTATGGCGTTTGGTCGAAGTTTTGCATTTAGATCACCGATTGAATCCCTAACGGACGTAAAGAAACTATCACAACGCAAGAAAGGCATTTTTGAATACCGACATATTTTTCTAGGCTTTTCAACGATATATTGTCGTGAGATGACTATTCATTTAAGTATATTTATTTTCAATAACATTGAACGGAAAGTACCAGTATGTTATATAAATACACCGTTATATAGGAATATCCCTGGCAAGGCTTTAAACACCTAAAATAGACATCGATCTGGAAATATATAATGAAAAATTATTATAAAACGAAAAAAAACTACTAAAACCATGCAATTTATAAAATCGAACAATGTAGAATTTAGAGTTTGCGGGTAAGCTGCAAAAAATACAGGCAGAGAGGACGGACCACACGAAAGACTCGGCCTTGGAACACACTCCTCGCTCCATTCTCAATCATACATACTCTGTTATTCAGACTGTTGACATGGCCCAACTCGAAAGACTCGGCCTTGGAACACACTCCTCGCTTCATTCTCAATCATACATACTCTGTTATTCAGACTGTTGACATGGCCCAACTCGAATAACTGGTTTATTTAAACAATAATAATTCAACAACGAATATTTTCGCTACAGAGCAAAGAATTGCCACCGGCCGGTAGTTACGGATATCGCATTTATCACCCTTTTTATGTATCGGGGTTATTTTGGTAAGTTTCCATATATCCGGAAAAGATCCAGTTTTTAAGCAAGTGTTAAAAAAATGACACAATGGTAAAATAAAAAAGTCAGAACAACATTTAAGAATGAACGTTTGTATGTTATCAGGTCCCATTGAGTTGGGCTTACTCAGTGCGGATATGCGCCCTACTGTCGAATTTGGCAGCCATCTCTGGTCCGGAGCCCCTAAATACCTGATTAAAACCCTTGACTCTGTGCAGAAACGGGCGGTCCGTTTGATAGATTCCCCAATCTTAACAGACGGACTGCATTCTTTAGAGCACAGGCGTCAGGTAGGTATGCTGTCCTTGTTCTATCGGTATTACAATGGAAGATGCTCTGAGGAACTAGCGTCATTGATCCCTTCGGCACCGGTGCGTAGTCGGGATACACGCCAAACGCGCGCCCAACATTTGTACACGGTTGACATTTGTCACATGAGAACGGGTCGCTTCTACGATTCGTTCTTAAGTTCAACAGCTCGGCTGTGGAACGAACTGCCGGCCTCTGTGTTTCCTCCCTCCTACAACATGGGACTCTTCAAGACCCATGTTCACTCCTTCCTCTCCACAAAAAGACCCTCCACACAGCATCCCCAAAGATGACATAGGCCCTGAGGGAAATAATTTTCTTCAGGGCCTCCTGTGTGGAGTTAATATAAAAAAAAAAAAAAAAAAAAAAAAAATTGCCGTCTTAACATCCTCCTCTGTGATTTTGACTAAGTCGAACGGCTGACCTATTTGCTCGGTGTTTATGATGGCGTTAACGTCAAGAGTTGGTTGTTTAGTATTATAGACGGATGAAAAGAATTCTGCAAAGCTGTATGCAATATCATCATACGTATTTAATTCATTGCCATCAAATTTCATAGATTTAAATGCGTTATTTGATTTTTTAAGCGTCTTTACATAAGTCCAAAACTGTTTGGAATCTGAAGCTAATGATAGTTCGATGGAGTTTAAATAATTTTTTGAGAGTCTCTTATCTCACGTTAAACTAAATTACGGTAATGTGAGAATTGAGCGTAGTCTGCGAGGAGTTTACTTTTTTTCCATTTTGTATGTAGCATATATATTTTTTTATATTACTAATAATATGATGAGAGTACCATTTAGGGTATACTCGGAGCGATGAAGTGCGGGGTGTAGAAGTCATTTGTCAAATACATTATAAATTAGATTGTAAAAGATTTCACTTAGAGTATTCACATCTGTTGAGTTTTGGTAGACAGGTTGCCACGAGCATTCCGATAACATATAATTGCCTTCCAGACACATTAAAAATTAAAAAGGTGTAATTTAAAAAATAATTGTTAATTTTTATGTTCGATCTGCAAAACACAGAAAGTGTATCATATTGTTATGTTAAGTATGTATGTGTAACGTAATTAAAAAAATATTTGACTTATTTCTAGTTAATTAAGTGAATATGTTATATTTTTTTATCTGCAAAAAAAACTTTCATTTTTTGTCAAAAAGTGGAATTAAACGGATATACCAATATTGTAATTGAATTTTATGGTCTGTATTTTATGAGAACTTCATTAAAGTGATATGTTTTGAAACATAAATAACTAATTCACTTGTTGGTAAACGGGTATAGAAGAAAAGTACGTTTTAAGATGTGCAAGTAATGTCTTCATCATTTCATTTTTTCTGCAAAAGGCTAATCCTTTTGCACTCGAGAGTTTGTAGTTCTTTTTCAGGGAATTTACCTTTCGTACTCGAAAGTTTGTAGTTGTTTTTCTGCTAATTAACCCTTTGCATTCGAAATTTTTTGAATTGTTATTAAATTGAGGTATAATTTGAGATTTTCACGGCCTAAAGTATTATAGTGATTTGTTTTTGGGGTATTATGCCATCAGATTACACATCTGCCCTGATGATGGACACTGCAATGCTGTCCAAAACGTTGGCTAAAGAAGGAGGTAGCGCAACACGGCATAATACCCCAAACACAAATCACTATAGTGAAATTAAATTTATAAATATAAGAAACTTTTCTCTTTTATTATTTGTTTTGGTAAAATAGAATTCCGTAAATTATTACTATTTAATTGTAGAAATATGATTCTGGTTAAATTATATTAAAAAGCAAAAAAAAAAGTATTAAAATTATTTTAAAAATAATACTTTATTTTCTTGTGGCCATAGCGGCGGCAATCGAGTAATACGGCAAACCATGCATGCCGCCCCTATGGCGGCACTTGTATGCTAAGTTTTTAGTATTGAAACAGTTTTGGATAATACCTACTATCATTTCCCATCCATATATTATCATATCTACTATATATTCCCTTCCTTAAAACAGCCTTACCCACATTGGAAAGTATAAGATGATTTATGTTGCACTGTAAACTGTCGCAAGTCAGTCGAATTCGTGTCGTATAACAAGAAAGTGCAATCTTAGTATCGTGGTTGTATTATTCACATGCTTTGTGCTAAATATCAAAATTCTCTCGTTTTTTCTCGTTTATCTCGTTGTGGAGGAAATTTCACCCGAACAGTGCAATTGCATCGAGAGCCCTATTGCCCGGATTCATGGGAAATCCCTGGTAGTCTGTTTCCTTCATTCCACTTTTCCCGTGATTTATTCAAAACCAATTGAATGAGCACTTTATTGTCGTATTTTATTATAGATTTGTTTCATTTTAATGTGTAATAGAACACGTTACAATGATAGTTTTCCTTCATAATAATTACTTAAATAATAGGACTCTGATTTTTTGAATTTTGATTTCTCCGAAATTTATCGATTTTTGATCTAAAATGTTTGTGTTAAGCTTTTTTCAATTTTTCGGGTTTGAATTTCAAATATTACAATTTTTCAAAGTATATTTCGAATAGAAAAATCCAAAAGTTAAATTTATCTACTTTCTAAAATGGATGTTTTACAACATCTTTAAAATGAAGAAATATGTAGAACATTTAAAATTCTGAAATTTGATAGGATTATAGATATATATTTATCCATGAACTATTTTATGCCAGTTTCTATATTAGTAAGGTTTTCACATACATCATTGTTTGTCAATTCAATTAGTTTAAAGGAGCTTTTGATATCTGAAGGAATATTTTTTTTTCTATTTTAAGTGTTTGATATAAAAGTATTTAAGAGTCAGTTCTATATTTGTGAAATAATTTTTAATCTGAGATAGACTTGCTGTCCTCGTAATTTTGTTGTGTTTCGAGTCATTCATTTGCGGAACTTTGATGGTTTGATTTTAGATAAGGGCACTAAGGCTGATATTAAAAGACGTATTTTCATCATTTTTAACACAACCAAGTCTCCTATCGAAACTATTATCTACACTTTATTTTTTTTCGATAGCCGTGTTCATGGTGGAGTAAAACGATTCAAAACTAACATTTCTGTTTTGTCTAAAAAATATTTTTGACTTAAACAATATTTTACACAAACTTATCCGTACGAATGAAAACCTAAGTAGTTTAAAAATAAGGTAGTGAATGATACGACGGAATAGCCTCTCGGGTGGAACCGCTCAGAGGTAGAACAGTTTATCGCCACAACTTATTTTCTAAGTTGGAAATAGTTGTCATCTCGTCTTTGCTAAACTGGCGACAATAGTTGTCCAACAATACCGGGTTCAGATGACGCGGTGCCGGTGTCAACCTTTCAATAATTCAACACTCAACAAGTCCCCACTCTTTGACCAAATTTCATCCAATGTATTTGATCCAAATAGATATACACAGTCAGTAATAATAAAATAATAAAAATACAATAAAAAAATTAAAACACGATTAAAAAATGGAAATGGATAAACAAACACAGCAATTAGGCGCTCAACAATGGATTACTTTACAAAATAGTCCTTCAACGTTACTTGTTAAAACTTCCATTGTAAAATGATTATTAACTAGCAATTAGTGTACACTTCTCGGGAGACACTCGGCTCATACAAATATATTTACAAGCAACTAGTCTGATACTTCTCCGGGGGGAACTTAGCGCATACAAATATATTTACAAGCAACTAGTGTGATACTTCTCGGGGGGGAACTTAGCGCATACAAATATATTTACAAACAACTAGTGTGATACTTCTCGGGGGGAACTTAGCGCATACAAATATATTTACAAACAACTAGTGTGATACTTCTCGGGGGGAACTTAGCGCATACAAATATATTTACAAACAACTAGTGTGATACTTCTCGGGGGGAACTTAGCGCATACAAATATATTTACAAACAACTAGTGTGATACTTCTCGGGGGGAACTTAGCGCATACAAATATATTTACAAACAACTAATGTGATACTTCTCGGGGGGAACTTAGCGCATACAAATATATTTACAAACAACTAGTGTGATACTTCTCGGGGGGAACTTAGCGCATACAAATATATTTACAAACAACTAGTGTGATACTTCTCGGGGGGAACTTAGCGCATACAAATATATTTACAAACAACTAGTGTGATACTTCTCGGGGGTAACTTAGCGCATACAAATATAGACGTACTTTGTTTATAAAGCAATCACATTCTCATTTGTTGGTTGGATTAAACTACATAATTAGTGACATTTTACGATAAAATAATAAATATAAATACACTTTTTTGTTGTTTGTTTTTGGGGTGTTATGCCGTGTTGCGCTAACTCCTTCTTTAGCCGACGTTTCGGACAGCGTTGCAGTGTCCATCATCAGGGCAGATCCGGTAGATCCGAAGATGTGATCCGAAGATCTACCGGATCTGCCCTGATGATGGACACTGCAACGCTGTCCGAAACGTCGGCTAAAGAAGGAGTTAGCGCAACACGGCATAACACCCCAAAAACAAACAACAAAAATGCTTTTGGCCGTGAGAATCTAAAAATTTACCAATATAAATACACGTTTAGATATAGGTAACTACCATAAATTTGATAAATTTCCTTGGAAGCATCAGATATCGCGTAATAATCGAGTTAACAACTAAAATGACTTATAGCAAAACCCCGATCATTGAACATAAACAGTGCGTTGTCTAGGTAAATATTTCCATAGTTATATGAATATATAACTCCAAAGCACACCATTCAAATCTAGACGGAAATGTGCAATTTATTAATACTATATCTGAGTAACGTATAAGTTAATATCTGAGTAAATGAGTTTTTAATAGGGACGACACACAAATATATTGACAATAACAAAAAGTCAAATGGTGATATATAATATAAATTTATTTATTTATTTATCGTTTCTTTACATTGTATCTTTTTTTTAAGTTAGAATTTTTAACCTCACTAGGACAAGCCTAAATAAACTATTATTTTTAAAAACAGAGAAGAAAGAAAGAGAGAAAAAAATAATATACATTATAAAAAGAAAAGGATGAAAAAATAAACGTATTCAAAATATTATGCCACAATTGAAAAGGACAAAGATGAAAGAATATGTTGGAAATCCTCGGATGGCAGAAATAATTTAACATTCTTTTTAAATGTACACAAGGAATTTGACGATTTAATGTGATCTGGAAGGCTATTAAATAGAAGTTGAGCCTGTTACAAATAGTGTCTCTGCCCAAATGAGGATTTAGGGTGAATTGCCATAAAGTTCAGACCAGAGCCAATTCTTGTAATACGAATTTGTTGCGTTCTTTTCGCATAACTAATATTGTTAAAAAATCTGCATAGCGTTTGTTTGATAAATAGTTGTTTTAAATTCATGATATTACATTCATTATAAAGTAACTGTGTAGGATACGTAAATTTTTTCTTGTACATAACTTTGAGAATCAGTTTTTGGGCAATATTAAGTGGTTCTATTACAGTCTTCAGGCAGGAACCCCAGCACACTATATTAAACGAAAGTAGACACTGAATTACAGCAAAATACACTATTTTTAATTTTTCCTTGTCTAGTACATGTCTGAGATCTTAAATCTTAAAATAATAATCTAATTTTATTTACTAACATTTCGACATGATCATTCCACCTCAAAATTTTATCAATTTTTACCCCCAGGTATTTGAGGCTGTCTACACAGTCTCACAGAGGCTGTTTAGAAATGCTAAAAGTGATGTATTTGGTTTTTTTGTGTATTTAAAGTTAAAATATTATTACTCAGATAATTATTAACTACTCCTAAACCTTTATCACATTTTTCAAAAGTTTCACTCCAAGTTTTACCCTCAAATCAAAAAGGGAACTTATTCCCAGCCTAAGTTTCCCATTTGGTTGAGCATGAAACTAAAGAAGTTGATAATCGAGAAAAAGAAAAGACACAAATTATTCAAATGTACGAACAACTTAGCGTATTATCACAAATTTTCTCAGCTAAGAGAACTATCCAAAAACGAATCTGTTAGGTGCTACAAATCCTACATCGAACGCACTGAGACACAATTAAATCTTAACCCTAAACAATTCTGGAAATTTGTTAAACAAAAACGTACTGATGATAATGATCTCCCTCCAAGTATGTTCTTTAATGAAAAACATGCTACCAACGGTCTCGACATTGCTAACCTTTTCGCTAAACACTTCTCCTCCGTCTACTCTGATACCTCGTGCACTATCTCTCCACTCAACTTTACTAATACTATTGATTTAAATAATTGCCAAATCACACTCATAGATGTCTTTAACTCCTTAAAAAATCTCCCCAGCAAAACAAGTACTGGTCCTGATGATATTCCAGAAATATTACTGAAGGAATATAAATTTACTATATCTAAACCAATTTGTTTGTTATGTAACTTGTCAATATCATCTGCCACTTTTCCGGACTCCTGGAAAGTTTCTTATATCAGACCTATTTTCAAATCAGGCAATAAGTCGAACGTAGAAAACTATACACCCATATCGATATTATCCCATATTCCTAAAATATTTGAGTCAATAATCACGAAGAAAATCACACCTATTTCTAAAAACGTACTGATCGAGGAACAGCATGGATTTAGATCTGCTAAATCTACTACTACTAACTTACTATCCTTTACCAATTCCATCGTCAATGGCCTAGAAGATAACCCACAAATAGATGTTCTATATACCGACTTCTCTAAAGCTTTCGACAAAGTAAACCACTCAATCCTTATGGCCAAACTATATGCTATCGGTATTAGAAACCCCTTGCTATCCTTCTTTAATTCTTACTTAAGCAATAGAAAACAAAGAGTTAAATTAAACAACTTTTTGTCTACTATTATTGAAGTAACGTCCGGCGTACCTCAAGGAGCACATCTAGCGCCGCTTATTTTTAACTTATTTATAAACGACATTATTAGTATTTTCTCTCATATACGCTTTTGGTTTTTTGCGGACGACAATAAGATTCTAAAAATAATAAAAAATCACGATGACTGCCTTCTTTTCCAATCGAATTTCGACTCTTTCTATGATTGGTGTAAAATTAATTGTTTTAAACTAAATGTCGATAAATGCAAAATTATGTCCTTCTATAGATCAAAAAAACCGATTGTCTTCGAATACAAACTTAATAATATTTGCTTAACAACTGTTACATCTATTAAAGACCTTGGTGTCTCTCTTGATAGCAAGCTTTCTTTTCGGGATCACATAACTGCAATCGTTAATAAATCCCTCTAACTACTTGGTTTCATCACTAGAATCACTTCGGACTTCAAAAACGTAAATACCCTTAGAACTCTTTACTGCTCCTTGGTTCACCCCCATCTTGAATATACTTATGTTATCTGGTCTCCTTTTTATGCTGTCCACATTTGACGCATTGAATCTGTTCAACATCGGTTCTTAAGAGGGATTGCGAGGAGGCTAGGTTTAGAAAAAGGCAAATACTCATATGATGAAATTGAACTAACTCTAAACCTCTCTCCTTTGGAAGTCCGTCGGGAAAGAAATGACTTCATTTGCTTCTTCAAAATTATAAATAGTATTATTGATTCACCTTCTCTACTGCAACTCATTCCCTTCAATATCCCCTCGCACAGACTCAGAAATAATGAACTGCTCTTCCTCAACCATCATTCGAAAAATTTTGGATATTATTCACCATTGTCCAGAATGTGTAGACTGGTCAACTCAAGTCAAAACCTTAACTTTTTTGGGATAAGTCTGAATGATTTTTGCCGGTCGCTAAACAAGTGACGGAATAATATAAGTGTCCCGTGGTCCTGACCCACGGCGTAGTCTTGACTTGATTCGACTTGTCACTTTATTTGTCGCCCTATGTCTTTGCTTTCATGTACCTTTGTTTACTCCTGTATTTTTCATTTTACTGTATTCGTGTTATTATTTTGTAATTTGGACAATGTCCGTTAATAAATAAATAAATAAATATTAAGGCAGTGTCATCTGCAAAACTAACAATGTTACCTGGAATTTTTAGACTGCATAAATCGTTTATATAAATAAGAAATAATATTGGCCCGAGTACACTACCTTGTGGTACTCCAAATGAGATAGATTTACTATTGCTTAACATTCTATTTATTTCTACTCGCTGTCACTAAGGTAAGATCTGAACCAACCAATAGCTGTGTTATTAATGCCTAAAGTAATAATTTCTTAAGAAGCAACTCGTGGGAAACCGTATCGAAGGCCTTTGATAAGTCTAAAAATACCGCTATAGCTTTGTTGCCATAGTCCAGTGCGTTTATAATTTTGGTCAATACCTTTAATACAGCATCACTCGCGCTTCTGTTCTCTCTGAAACCAAATTGGCTGTCGGAGAGTATTTTGAATTTTTCTAAGAATGATACTAATCTTGTTTTTCTATTATTTTTTAGAGAGTATTGAGCAAAGATATTGGTCTGTAATTATTAACATTTTCGTGATCTCCACCTTTGAAAAGAGGTATAATCTTGGCATTTTACAGGGAGAAGGAAATATGCCATTCTTAAAACTAAGATTAACAATATGAGTTATAGGACCAGCTAACTCATAAACATGCTGTTTATACACCTTGATACTTAAGCCATCGATACCACAGGAAAAAAGACATTTTTAATTTATTTATAACTTTAGTAACTTAAAAATGCTAGTAGTTTTAAATTCAAAACTATCTCCTGTAACTTGAGTACCAGATATAAAATTGTTAACAAGATACATTTCGTTGGTTTTATTAGCACTGCACAAGTTTTTTGCCTAGGACCAATATCACTGAAGAAGTTATTAACATGGTTGGTAATTATATGTGGATTCTCCTCCAATGAGATAATTTTTTTATTGATTACTAATTTTTTTATGGACACTTGCTCCTTTTGAATATTGATGGCTTCCTTTATAATCTTCCACTGTTGCATGTTATTACCGTTGACTTTATCCAGTTTCCTTCTGTAATACGTTTGCTTTGTATATTTTATAATTTTTGTACACCAGTTTCTATATCTCTTATAATAAGCCAGCAGTTGAATATTATTAAACTCTCCTCGACATTTGTTGTGCAGTTTGTCGCGGGTTCTCAGGCATTTGATAATTCCATCATTTATCCAAGGTTTTAAGTATTTAATGTTATGTTTTACACTTTGTACCGACGAGCAACTTTACACATGCATTTTTAAACATTTTACGAAGTTTTCAGTAGCTGAATTAACATTTTGCGATGACAGGACTGACTGCCATGATTCTTCCTTTAATTTAGCCTTCAAAAGATTGTTATTTATGACGTAAATAAATGAATTGATAGTTTTCTGTCTAGATTTAAATCGTAAGATATGGAGTTTTCTAATATTCACACAGCTGTGAAAGGATTATGTTTGCTAAATAATCTTTATTTTTATATATTTGTGTTTCTAAAATTACTACCACAGATGATGTTGGCTTGGTTAATTGTTAAAATTAATAAATAAAATAATAAAAATTCTATAATTTCGATACGGTGTTAAAAACTCCTTGAATATCTATTATTTTTCACGAGAGTAATTCGATGACCATCGAACATACCCGGCCTAATCGACATCATACATTACTGTGAAATATAAGTACCCACATATTTAGCCTTGGCTTTCCCAAAAAAGGTTTTGAAAAAATATATTACCAAGTCCCCGCACTCCTTTCACCGGTAAATCCTTTGAAATCACATTCACGCCATCAATCACGCGAGTAACTTAAGATATGAACGTCTTCTCCCGATATTAACATCTTATTTTACCCCATTATCCACTTAGTTCCTTACTAATAAACGTGTTTTAAATTTTACACAATTGATAATAAACCATTTACGTTTGGTAAATGGTTGTTCATCAGTTGTTTAAATTTTAAAACACGTTTATTAGTAAAGGGGTTAATGTTTACAATATAATTTACTTAGTTCACCTCGGTTGAACAAGCCTGAGCAGTATTTTGCCAACTGTGATCGTAACGTTTTACAGTTTACTCTACCAAAGTGCAAAAATACATCCGTGATATTTGATACACAATCCATCAGTGTTCCAAAAACTACATTACTACAGAAAAATAATAATACCATAATAAAATTTAGTACTAAGCAAATTGCTTTTTTATCATTTAGGTCAACTGCATTTTGTTGCAGGAATCCTTTTGGTGCAAGTACAATAGTTTAATTTAGGTGATCTGATAAATATTTTCAATTGATTATTCATATTACATAAGCGGTATTTACCATAGAAATATTATAACGATAATCTCAATAGATTATTTGTGATAGTCTAAATAAAATCCGAATGATCTTTTTAAAACTAATTAGAAAAAATATGTAATGAAAATTCTGAAGTGTAATTGAAGCTTAACTTTTGCGAGACGATATACACGATACGTTTGAATAACATCTGAGAGGCGAGAGGTTCGTGCTTAGTAACAACAGAGATAATTCATTTGGATGCATGTTTCAATTTTCGTTAAAAGATAATCATGTAAAAGAGGGTAAATAAAATGGATGTAATTGCCGACATGAGACAATGCTGACCGAGAGCGGACAAATAATGATTTTGAGAAAGGCGTGTTTTAAGTGTTTAAACCGCAACAAAATAAGATATTTCATCATCTTTTTTTTATTTCGGCACTAATGAAAAAAAATTTCAACATTTTTCTTAAATTTCGCGGTATGAGCGTGGAACAACTGGAATAAACGTGAAAAGTTTGTCAGGAATATATGACTCGCCGGTGGATAGAAGAAGAATATCTAACCCGGTGGAGAAATGGCGTGATTTTCTGTTGGTCATATAAAATTAGTAGAATTCTCAATGCAGCAAACCAACGAGTTTTAACTTATAATTAAGATTTATTATTCAACCGGTGAAATAAGCTTACCTTATATCAAAACTTCGCGAGGAACTAAATATATTATAGTAAGTAAATTTCTCATTTTCCATTTTAGATGTTAAGCTTCTTTTCGCTTTCAAACCCCTCTTTTTGTGAAGGGATGTGATTCGTGCCAAGGAAAGTCGACCTTCAGAATCAACCCGCCAAGTCAGCCCTTCCCTACTAAACCCACCCCAGTCGTTGAAGACTGCGCCGACGAAGCCTAGATATAGATGTACATCTATACGTATTACGTGCGGTTTGTTAATGGAAGTTCATTTGAATATTGCACATTTTACCGTTCTCGTGTAAGTGTGCCTCGCTACCAGTGCCAGACCCAAGAGCAAAACATTACCCGTACAAAGACCATAACAACAGATTTCACCTCACGCCCTTCTCACCTCTGGCTCTCCATTTTCAAAAGTCCCAACTACTCTCAACCGACTGGAGATATGTTGTGAGGATGAAGGTAATGTGGAATGAAATTAGATGGGAAAGAGGAAGGTGGGGAAGTATCTGACTATTCAGATCTGGTCACTAAACACGGCCAAAGCCATTTCAAGCAACTTTTCAATTCTGTATGGTGGTCTTATACCAGAGCGATACTGAGAGTATCATCCACAATATACTATATATTATTTTAAATAATTAAATTGTGCAATGACCCAAATTTATTTGCGCTCGCCGGGATTTGAACCCGTGACCTCCGGCTTTACTAGAGAGCCTCACCCCTAGACCAATATAAAAATAAATGATGAAAAATCATAATTTATAAATAATATTTTGCATTATGTTATTTATTATGGCTGTAACCATTACAAACATGTAATGTGCACTTTGTAACAAGCTATTAAATTACTAGACATGTATTTGTAACTGCGAAAGGCCGGTAGAAATGAAACGATAAAGTGTTTTTCCAGGAGTATGAAACCACGCCCGGTAGTAGGATATAAGAAACGCGAGTAAATTCGACGCCGCCTACAATCAGACGGCGCGGCGTCCCGGCGGCGACGTCGTAAGTCACTTAGGACTTCCTGGCCCTGAGCACATTACACATTACGTTATATCAGTTTAACAGTTAACAGTTAAACATTACATCCAATCACTACTGTTCGACTACTTAATTTCACGACATAAACAATATTCTTTAAATTGGCAGGACTAATTAAATGAGTTTTTAAATATGAATTCGAAGTTTATTGGAGCTATTGAATATCGAATTAAAAAAGTAAGAAAAAACATTGAAAGAGAAAGGAAAATCTTACCAATATATTATTTAGTTCTTGTTGAACTCATTTGAAACTTTCACAAAAATTAGTAAAAAAATAGCAATTCATTTGCATTGTTTAGCTACTAACTTTTATTTCATTTACTCGAACGAATTATTCTAGGTATTTACATATTATATTATATCTAAAGAATCGTTTACCCGTACTTGATTAGGCGATCAGTCCCTCCCACTACGGCACAATGCGATGAGTCGAGAGACAAGTTGGAGAGATCAAAGGGTCTCCCCAAACCAGCCTCTCCTGATCTGGCACCCCACGTAGATGGTAGGCAGATGCATGATGAACCCGGGCACCCCTGCTAAATCACCAAACATAGCGAACCTCTTGAGGTGACCTACGGCAGAGGTGTTGGTTATCCAATAAATGGCTACCGGGGAGGCGGTACCCAAACCCGCCTCCCAAATTGGAAATTATGAGTGATATTGTGATATTTTAGTCAATGCTACACGATTGTTTAGTCGATGCTACATGATGTTTTAGTCTACACTACACGATGGTTTAGTCGACTCTACACGATGTTTTAGTCTATGCTACACGATGATTGTAGTTGCTTTGGTGGTGGTGACTATTTAAACAATATGGACACTTAACCGATTGCATCCTTACGGCCAAACAGTTCTACTTACGTTTTACTTCGCAGGCGCGTGCCTATTCTGGGAAATGTCGAGATATTTAAAGAAGTTGGAATAGAACCGAGGTGAATAAGAGAAAGGAAAGGAAATACTCATATATGTTTTTAAAACATTTTCAATTATTGCTTTTCACATTTCCCATGTCATGCTCTACGTCCGTGCAATTGATTATTTTATTTATTGGAATGACACGTGCCGCCATTGAAGCTAATCATCTTATTGACTACTGGCTCTGCATTTTTAATGGCTTTTGTGGTTTCGCGATTACGAGCTATCGTAATGTGATATGTATATATGTATAATGTCTTTGTAATCCTATTTAAAAAAAAAAATTATGAAAGTTTGTTTTGGGAGCACCTCTTCAAATGTTCTCCGCCAGCTGAGGTCGATTCGACTCCTATCTTCTTCAACGCCATATTTACTATTCTTCCTCGGTCTGGTGTTGATATGTCATTCAAAACTCATCGCCGTACTTGGGACATACAGAACTTTACAATAATATCAACATTAATATGTCATTAAAAACTCATCGCCGTACTTGGGACATACAGAACTTTACAATAATATCAACATTAATATGTCATTTCAAACTCATCGCCGTACTTGGGACATACAGAACTTTACAATAATATCAACATTAATATGTCATTTCAAACTCATCGCCGTACTTGGGACATACAGAACTTTACAATAATATCAACATTAATATGTCATTTCAAACTCATCGCCGTACTTTGGACATACAGAACATTACAATAATGTCAACATTAATTTGACATTAAAAACTCATCGCCGTACTTGGGATATACAGAACTTTACAATAATGTCAACATTAATATGACATTAAGAACTCATCGCCGTACTTGGGACATACAGAACTTTACAATAATTTCAACATTAATATGACATTAAAAACTCATCGCCGTACTTGGGACATACAGAACTTTACAATAATGTCATCATTAATACGACATTAAAAACTCATCGACGTACTTGGGACATACAGAGTTTAACAATAATGAAAAAATACACTTTTTCCAGCTTAGATTAAAAAATATATCAATTTTTTTTATTTTTTATTAAGGTCCATTGGGCTTTAAAAATACACATTTTTTATCAAAAATATAAGTAACTATATAATTATTATAAAAATCAAAATAACGATGCAATCTCTGAGAAAAAACATAAAATTAGTGCGAGAGGCAACTACATTAAAAGGAGCATGGATTCTAATATTATGTTTATTCGGTAGGTATGCGATAATTAATCATCTTAATGGTCAGGCCCGCCTAAATGTCCGTTAATGATTTTAAATAATAATAAAAAGTCACTAATTTTAGTTCGATTCGGGTAGTTTAAGTAATTGTATTAAAATACTTTAATTTATATTCGCAATTGAAAAATGTAATTTATAATTAACGTGCCATTAATTGTATTCAAGAATGCTTCTGACTAGCGTTATGTTCAGCTCAATACATTTGTATTAATGTACATTAGATCTTTGGACGATCTTAATACAAAACCGAGTATAGTGCGAAGTTCAAAAATTTCTCACCATAGTATAGTATTTTGCTTTATTTAAGACCTTTTTGTATCATTAATTTGGATAAGGCATCATGTCCCACAACGGCAGGTTGTAGATGCTAGACTGAAGGTTCACTCCATAACGGCAATCTTCACCCTGCAAGCTGCACGCGGAAAGGAAATTATCAGCCCGGTAGTTTTGTTAATGTTTTATACGTTCAAAGATCACTAATAATTTCTGAATATGCTCAATATACGATATTCTATCCGTCGAGCACTGTTCAAAGGAAAAGGGCACAATATAGGTATTTAGGAAAACAAGCCATCATGCTGTGACCTGGCAAAGTAAAGCAAAGCTGAATTTGCGAAAGGAAAATGAATGCAGAGATGATGTAACTGTAGCCCCTTGTATAAGTAACAGTATGATGAGTGTCGCGGAAGGCCTCCGGTTAGGCCAGCTCTGCTCACTTCTGGTATCGATTTCCCGTCAGGCTGAAAGAGGTTATTTCTTTGTGTGGACTACCCTGGCTGCCCTGGCCGCACGCCTACCACCCCGCCTAACCTCCCCTCACTGCCGCCCTACTGCCCACCCTACTCTGCACGGCACGCGATCACCAGCGCCGGTGGAGCAGAGTATCTTTGGGCTCGCGTGACCTCTAAATTACAATCGAGGGAATTCTGGAAGGGGACTTCATGCAAAATTGAAAATAATCGCACAGTAACATTACGGTAATGACAACATAGAGATCGTGTTTTGCAAAAAACCAAGAAGTAAATGAAAAAATATTGTGAGTGTTTTTATTAATAGTTTTATAGTTTTAGAATTTATTTATACTAAAAATGTAGTAATAAAGCAACTAGCATATCATAATACACATTTATTTATACTCTAAGAGTAGTAATAAAGCAACCAGCATGTCATATTTATTTTGTAATAAAATATTATCAGAAATTATGAATAAAACCATTTGACTCTCTCAAATTCCATCAAACAATCTTCCATTTTTTTTTGCATTTTAGATAATAATAATTTTTGTCTAATTCTGCTGAACAGAGCGGTGAGTACTATACCCTGTCTGCCATATAGAGCGGTGAGTGTTATACCCTGTGTGCCATATAGAGCGATGAGTGCTATACCCTGTCTACCATAGAGAGCGATGAGTGCTGTATCCTGTCTGCCATATAGAGCGGTGAGTGTTATACCCTGTGTGCCATATAGAGCGATGAGTGCTATACCCTGTCGACCATAGAGAGCGATGAGTGCTGTACCCTGTGTGCCATATAGAGAGGTGAGTGTTATACCCTGTCTGCCATATAGAGCGGTGAGTGTTATACCCTTATATGCCATATAGAGCGATAAGTGCTATACCTTGTCTACCATAGAGAGCGATGAGTGCTGTACCCTGTCTGTCATATAGAGCGGTGAGTGTTATACCCTGTGTGCCATATAGACCGATGAGTGCTATACCCTGTCTACCATAGAGAGCGATGAGTGCTGTACCCTGTCTGCCATATAGAGCGGTGAGCGTTATACCCTGTGTGCCATATAGAGCGATGAGTGCTATACCCTGTCTACCATAGAGAGCGGTGAGTTATATACCCTGTCTGCCATATAAAATCTTTGTTTAGTTTCGTTTATAAATTTGAAAATGGGATAAATAAAATAAAGTAGTTGACTTAACACTTGTACTCATCAGAATTTGTTTTATTAAACTTTCGTAGTTTTGATATGTCGATGTAAGAAATTATTTGTGTTGAAGTTGAGAGTGACAAATACTTTCAGTATCACCGTGGTGAAAGACCACTATAAAAAGTCGAAACGTAGCTTGAAATGGCTTTAGTGTTTGATGACGAGAACTGAATAGCCAGGTACTTTCCCACCTTCCTTTTCCTCTTCCCTATTTCCTTCCTCCCCCTACTAACTTCTGCCTCTCAACGTACCCCAATTGGAGATGACATAGTCTCACTGGCTCCTGACAGTTGGGAGAGGTTGGGACTCTTGTGCGGTAACTCACATAAAAAACATGAAAAATAAAATTGTAAGCCATGAGGATATTTGTGCCTTTCATTCCGAAAAAATTGCAAGGCTTTTACGGCTTTATGAGGAAGTTTTGAAAAATGTGGTATTTCGTGGCATTCGTTTTATCATGTTTAAGACAATTCACAACATGAAGATCGTCTTTTTGCTGTCGGTACGTCAGAATATATATTTACAATAATCATTAAATTTGATATCATCATTTAATGTTTAAATTTTAAACCTTTAAAGTGCTGTTTCATACGCATCATAAAAGTATGATTTCAACTGATATAAAATAATTTTTTTTTTCTTTTTCCAGGTTTCCGTATTCTTATATAAATCTTAATTTATATTTATTTTACTCAAGTTAAATATTGAAGATCAACAGCAATCCGTATTGTACCTTTGTTCTGCAGCTCGGATATTCGGTACAATAGAAAATAGTTTTGTAGACAGCAATAAACCTGACCTTTTTATCGCGTTCTGTCAGATATTTTAGCGTCTCTACCATCGCGATCGTCTCAATATCAGACCTTCCACAGATGAGAGGAAATCTCCTTTGTGTAGTAATAGCACAGACACCGCTCGGTCTACGACTTAGCAGATGTAAGATTTTTACAAAGATACACTGATATAAAAATGTATCATTTTTATGATTCCGAATTCTTGACCAAACAAGATTGTGCACAGCATTGTGGCTGTTGTCAGACTGGATTATTGAATAATGCTCTTAAAAGGTTTAAATAAATAAAAGGTCGTTGCTTTAATCTTTTGTCAACTTGTAAAAATTAATCATTAATAGATTTCCAAAAGTTTACAAATACGGTCTGAAAAAGTAAATATTATACTCCTCTGTAATAAAGGTGTTTCAATAATTACAACTACGTATATTTAAATAAGTCATACCACGCAACAGATATAAGAAAATTTGAAAGCAGATTTAAAGTCGTTGCAAATAAAGTGGTTATAACTAATGTTTAAGATATAAGGTTTTTATGAATAGCACAAATGTATAAGCCGATGTAGCGCGAATGGTAGAGTATCTGACCGGCAATCAGAAGGCTGCAGGTTCAATTCCCGTCGGCGTCATGAATTTGTACTCGGAAGACTTTTTCAGTTTATATAAGTGTTTCAGACTAATAATTATTGCTTAAAAATAATAATTTTACTGGTTAAAATAATATTGGACTCAAATTAGATTTAAAAAAATCATATCTCATCTCTCAATCAAAAGAAATAGCCCAAAATCTATTATGCTACGCCTTCTGAAATAGCTGTTCTATGTCGTTCAATGCCACCAATATTATGCCGTGGAACAATGATCGTAAGGAAATCTCGGCAAGTATTTTCATTTCACGAAACTACCTCATCATGTCATTTTCACATCAGACGGGATGAAATACCACATACGTGTTGATGTGGCACGTACTTCTTGCTTTATTGAACGTTTATGAACATACAAATATTAACATTTATAGATGCGTTGTATCTTATCATTGCAGAGATTGACCATTGACCAACCCGAATATTTTCTATTTACTTCGCTCTATCTTTTCCTGGGTCAACACCGACTTCTTCTTCAATCAATTGAATCATTTTGAAGAACCATTTACATTATCAAATAGAACCACAATAGTTAAAAAAAACAGTGACGCCATTAGATCTGACACACTGATTCGTAATATTTAAAATATGTTAATTTATTTGACATACAACTTAAAACATATATAGTAGAAAAAGTGCTGTGACATGAAGAGATTAAAGAGAAAATAAAGAGAAGTCACAGAAACTGTTAATCCTGACAAGAAGAAAGCGAAATAAAGTGAAGTACGAAGAAAGAAAATAATATTATATTACGTTTATGATATTCTCGATGGGCGAGACTGACGTCTCATTCTAAATATGGTATTCTCGATGTGTGAGACTGGTGTCTTACTCTGAATTATGATATTTTCGATGGGTGAGACTGGCGTCCCATTCTAAATATGGTATTCTCGATGTGTGAGACTGGTGTCTTACTCTGAATTATGATATTTTCGATGGGTGAGACTGGCGTCCCATTCTAAATATGGTATTCTCGATGTGTGAGACTGGCGTCTTACTCTGAATTGTGATATTTTCGATGGGTGAGACTGGCGTCCCATTCTAAATATGGTTAATCTAGATGTGTGAGACTGGCGTCTTACTCTGAATTATGATATTTTCGATGGGTGAAACTGGCCTCCCATTCTAAATATGGTATTCCCGATGTGTGAGACCGGCGTTCTACTCTGAATCATGATATTTTCGACGTTAATAATGTTAATTGGTGGATACAATCTGACGGTGATGGTGATCCCCTGACTGTGTTGTGGGTGCAATTTTCAAAGATCCCATAGTTTTGTAGATGCTTGCCTCAACAACAGAGGAACTAATGTATATTTAGATAAATTTGTTAAAATAAAGCTTTTATTTTACCTATCAATAATAAACATTAATTTACATTCGCCCCACACAGACAAAGACACTGAAAAAAATATTCAGGTTATATATCATGTTTGGGGATGGTGTGTGGAAGAGCGATTATGAAAATAATGAAGAGGAGGTTATGGGAAGGAAAAAAAATGAGGGGTAGGTGGGTCAGTGGGTCCAGGAGTGACGGACGAATGAATCTATACCTCCCACTGTGGTGCAAGGCGATGGGTCGATAGAGTCCAGCCGGAGAGGTCAAAGGGTCCCCCTTAATTGGCCTCTCCCGATCCAGCCCGCAACGCAGATGGTGAAGAAATGCATCCGCCGCAAAGACCTGAACAAACCTCACCCCCCATGAACCCTTGAACCCTGCTAAGTAACCAAACTTAGCAAACCACTGAGGTGACCTATGGTTGTGGTGTTGGTTATCCATGAATAGTTCTTTGGGTGGTGGTACTCCAGCCCACACCCGCCTCCGAAAATGAATTTTGTAAAATTGATATTAATAATGATATTTATAATGGTCAATATTGGTCTACGCACATCTTTATACCTTGTATGTATGCAGCCGCGTAAACTATCCCCAAGCATGACATAGGCCCCGAGAGTAACGTCAGGACCTTTTGTTTTTTATACGAAACCGCACATGAGTACCAACTGCTCCCAACCGTCTGGAGCCAGTGAGACTATTGCATCCCCATCGCGGCATGTTGTGAGGCTTAAGGTAGTAGGGAGGGGAAGGATATGGGGGAGAGGAAAGTGAGGAAGTACCTGACTGTTCAGATCTTGTCACCGAACACGGCCAAAGCCATTTTTTTTATTTATTTTTTTATAGTGAATACCTCACAAGAGTCCCAACTGCTCCCGTCTGGAGCCAGTGAAACTATGGCATCCCCAATTGGGGGATGTTGTGAGGCTGAAGGTAAGTGGGGAAGGGAAAGAGGAAGGTTGGGAAGTACCTGGCTATTCAGATCTAGTCACTAAACACGGCTAAAGCTATTTGGAGCAACGTTTCAATTCTGAATGGTGGTCTTACACCAGGGCGATACTGGTAGTATCTTCCACTCTGGAACGTGCCGCAAATATACTATATATTATTTTAATTAATTAATTGTGAAATAACACAAATTAATCAAATAAAATTTATTTGCGCACGCCGGGTTCGAACCCGCGACCTTCGGAATGGCAGTCCAATGCGTTACCACTGGACTATGCCGGCCGTCAAGCAACGTTTCAATTCTGTATGGTTGTCTTACACCAGAGCGGTACTGAGACTATCATCCACTCTGGAACGTGCCGCAAATATACTATATATTATTTTAAATTGTTAAATTGAGCAAAAACCCAAATTTACTTGCGTCCGCTGGGATTATAACCCGCGACCTGCGGATTACTAGTCGAGAGCCACACCCCTCGACTGCAGAGACCGTCAAAACGGAGTTAATTGAAGACAAAAATATATGTGCGTTATATCCTCAAAATGTTTGATACTTTTATATATAAAGTATGTTAGGTACTTACGACAAGCTTGCGACGTTTCAATGCGTCAAATAATATTTTATTGAATATTTGAACGTCTCGAATCTCTATTGTGCTCCGACGTCGCTCGTCGTGTCGGTTACGTCGATCGCTTCTTTAATAATTCACTTGACATGACGGCAGAACGGAAATTACATATTCCTCTGAATAAATATTGATATTACAGAAAATATAACTTTTTCTGTATATGTGGAAGGTTCTGGCGCGGCGCTCGAAGCTCAAAACTCAAAGATCAATGCTCGAAGCTTCGTATCCGAAAGGTTAACGGGTTTATAACAAAGTGGGTGGAACATTTTAATAGAACTCGCGTCAACAAAAGGCAGTCAAATTATACGAAGGCCAAATTTCATAATTTTAGTTAAACGCTGAGGAAAACAACATCGGAAATGTAAAAAAGTTTTTTCCGTGGCTTAATATCGCGTTAGTTTAGTTATAAATTGTCAAGTTTGACAGGAAAAAGATAAACCTTCCACAGATAAATAATAATAAAAAAACTTTCAAAACCATTTGTATACGATTTTATCATCAAATTATGTGGCTTTTATTTATTTTCTACTTTTCTATCTGAAAAATATGATCGTTTTCAATTGTTGGAAGTGTATTTAGATAATAGCATTGATTGTATTCTTGTAGTAGTTGCCAGCCAACTGCGCCAGTTTCAATATCGTAGCATTTGATTGATTTGACGATGCGAGCTGAATGTTCTTGTGTTAACCAGATAAACAAAACTTTACGATTGTAATTCGTCACCTCAGTTGATCAATGTTTTAACTAACATTTTTTTCAAAATTTACATTTTTGCTCATTTATATAGCAAAAATAGCTTTCAGAGAAATTTGTTGTATTTCCGTAGATACTTGTATGACAAAGTTCTAACATCAATTTTTTAAAGATTCCATTTATTTTACAAGGTTCTATCACCACTTTGAACTTTATGCAATTGCCATTTTATTTGAATCTTACAGTTGATCGTTTTTACGAGGCGCAGTGTAGTTCGTTACTTTAGCTGGATGGGATAACTTCACCTTATCATGTTCTGAGGTGTCAAAGATTGCAAAGATCATTTCTCATAATCTATTTAACATTTTCAGAATTTGAGGTTCAATCTTGTGTAAAATACTTCATTAAAACGTGGCACTATCTTGGAATGACATTAGGGAAATGCAGTTAGAACCTTATGCAATGAATTATTATACCCATGGTTCTATCTGCACGTTTAAGTATGTTATAAAATGGTAAGCACACACACTTTTTAAATATTTTCCTTTAAAATATGTTAAACTAAAATACGCACGATTCAATCCCAAAATCAGAAATCGTTAAATAGATTATGAGAAATCGTCTTTGCAAATTTTGATACCTCGTATCTCAAAACAAGATAAAGTATAGTTAGAACCCTGTCCAACTGAGGTGACAAATGCACGCCATAGTTTACCATTTGAGAGAATTTCTCGTTTCAGAAACAAATATATTTCCTCGTTAACACAATTAATACATTGATATCAATTGAATCACAGCTATGGTAGAAGTTATCATTTGAATATTTTAAATTTGGAACAATTCACCTGAGCATGAATCACAATTATGGTAGAAGTTATCATTAGAATATTTTATACTTGGATCAATTCACCTGAGCACGAATCACAGCTATGGTAGAAGTTATCATTTGAATATTTCATACTTGGAACAATTCACCTGAGCACGAATCACAGCTATGGTAGAAGTTATCATTTGAATATTTCATACTTGGAACAATTCACCTGAGCACGAATCACAGCTATGGTAGAAGTTATCATTTGAATATTTCATACTTGGAACAATTCACCTGAGCACGAATCACAGCTATGGTAGAAGTTATCATTTGAATATTTTAAATTTGGAACAATTCACCTGAGCATGAATCACAATTATGGTAGAAGTTATCATTAGAATATTTTATACTTGGATCAATTCACCTGAGCACGAATCACAGCTATGGTAGAAGTTATCATTTGAATATTTTAAATTTGGAACAATTCACCTGAGCATGAATCACAATCATGGTAGAAGTTATCATTAGAATATTTTATACTTGGATCAATTCACCTGAGCACGAATCACAGCTATGGTAGAAGTTATCATTTGAATATTTCATACTTGGAACAATTCACCTGAGCACGAATCACAGCTATGGTAGAAGTTATCATTTGAATATTTTAAATTTGGAACAATTCACCTGAGCATGAATCACAATTATGGTAGAAGTTATCATTAGAATATTTTATACTTGGATCAATTCACCTGAGCACGAATCACAGCTATGGTAGAAGTTATCATTTGAATATTTTAAATTTGGAACAATTCACCTGAGCATGAATCACAATTATGGTAGAAGTTATCATTAGAATATTTTATACTTGGATCAATTCACCTGAGCACGAATCACAGCTATGGTAGAAGTTATCATTTGAATATTTTAAATTTGGAACAATTCACCTGAGCATGAATCACAATCATGGTAGAAGTTATCATTAGAATATTTTATACTTGGATCAATTCACCTGAGCACGAATCACAGCTATGGTAGAAGTTATCATTTGAATATTTTAAATTTGGAACAATTCACCTGAGCATGAATCACAATCATGGTAGAAGTTATCATTAGAATATTTTATACTTGGATCAATTCACCTGAGCACGAATCACAGCTATGGTAGAAGTTATCATTTGAATATTTTAAATTTGGAACAATTCACCTGAGCATGAATCACAATTATGGTAGAAGTTATCATTAGAATATTTTATACTTGGATCAATTCACCTGAGCACGAATCACAGCTATGGTAGAAGTTATCATTTGAATATTTCATACTTGGAACAATTCACCTGAGCACGAATCACAGCTATGGTAGAAGTTATCATTTGAATATTTTAAATTTGGAACAATTCACCTGAGCATGAATCACAATTATGGTAGAAGTTATCATTAGAATATTTTATACTTGGATCAATTCACCTGAGCACGAATCACAGCTATGGTAGAAGTTATCATTTGAATATTTTAAATTTGGAACAATTCACCTGAGCATGAATCACAATTATGGTAGAAGTTATCATTAGAATATTTTATACTTGGATCAATTCACCTGAGCACGAATCACAGCTATGGTAGAAGTTATCATTTGAATATTTTAAATTTGGAACAATTCACCTGAGCATGAATCACAATCATGGTAGAAGTTATCATTAGAATATTTTATACTTGGATCAATTCACCTGAGCACGAATCACAGCTATGTTAGAAGTTATCATTTGAATATTTTAAATTTGGAACAATTCACCTGAGCATGAATCACAATCATGGTAGAAGTTATCATTAGAATATTTTATACTTGGATCAATTCACCTGAGCACGAATCACAGCTATGGTAGAAGTTATCATTTGAATATTTTAAATTTGGAACAATTCACCTGAGCATGAATCACAATTATGGTAGAAGTTATCATTAGAATATTTTATACTTGGATCAATTCACCTGAGCACGAATCACAGCTATGGTAGAAGTTATCATTTGAATATTTTAAATTTGGAACAATTCACCTGAGCATGAATCACAATTATGGTAGAAGTTATCATTAGAATATTTTATACTTGGATCAATTCACCTGACCACGAATCACAGCTATGGTAGAAGTTATCATTTGAATATTTTAAATTTGGAACAATTCACCTGAGCATGAATCACAATTATGGTAGAAGTTATCATTAGAATATTTTATACTTGGATCAATTCACCTGAGCACGAATCACAGCTATGGTAGAAGTTATCATTTGAATATTTTAAATTTGGAACAATTCACCTGAGCATGAATCACAATCATGGTAGAAGTTATCATTAGAATATTTTATACTTGGATCAATTCACCTGAGCACGAATCACAGCTATGGTAGAAGTTATCATTTGAATATTTTAAATTTGGAACAATTCACCTGAGCATGAATCACAATTATGGTAGAAGTTATCATTAGAATATTTTATACTTGGATCAATTCACCTGAGCACGAATCACAGCTATGGTAGAAGTTATCATTTGAATATTTTAAATTTGGAACAATTCACCTGAGCATGAATCACAATTATGGTAGAAGTTATCATTAGAATATTTTATACTTGGATCAATTCACCTGAGCACGAATCACAGCTATGGTAGAAGTTATCATTTGAATATTTTAAATTTGGAACAATTCACCTGAGCATGAATCACAATCATGGTAGAAGTTATCATTAGAATATTTTATACTTGGATCAATTCACCTGAGCACGAATCACAGCTATGGTAGAAGTTATCATTTGAATATTTTAAATTTGGAACAATTCACCTGAGCATGAATCACAATCAAGGTAGAAGTTATCATTAGAATATTTTATACTTGGATCAATTCACCTGAGCACGAATCACAGCTATGGTAGAAGTTATCATTTGAATATTTTAAATTTGGAACAATTCACCTGAGCATGAATCACAATTATGGTAGAAGTTATCATTAGAATATTTTATACTTGGATCAATTCACCTGAGCACGAATCACAGCTATGGTAGAAGTTATCATTTGAATATTTTAAATTTGGAACAATTCACCTGAGCATGAATCACAATTATGGTAGAAGTTATCATTAGAATATTTTATACTTGGATCAATTCACCTGACCACGAATCACAGCTATGGTAGAAGTTATCATTTGAATATTTTAAATTTGGAACAATTCACCTGAGCATGAATCACAATTATGGTAGAAGTTATCATTAGAATATTTTATACTTGGATCAATTCACCTGAGCACGAATCACAGCTATGGTAGAAGTTATCATTTGAATATTTTAAATTTGGAACAATTCACCTGAGCATGAATCACAATCATGGTAGAAGTTATCATTAGAATATTTTATACTTGGATCAATTCACCTGAGCACGAATCACAGCTATGGTAGAAGTTATCATTTGAATATTTCATACTTGGAACAATTCACCTGAGCACGAATCACAGCTATGGTAGAAGTTATCATTTGAATATTTTAAATTTGGAACAATTCACCTGAGCATGAATCACAATTATGGTAGAAGTTATCATTCGAATATTTTATACTTGGATCAATTCACCTGAGCACGAATCACAGCTATGGTAGAAGTTATCATTTGAATATTTTAAATTTGGAACAATTCACCTGAGCATGAATCACAATTATGGTAGAAGTTATCATTAGAATATTTTATACTTGGATCAATTCACCTGAGCACGAATCACAGCTATGGTAGAAGTTATCATTTGAATATTTTAAATTTGGAACAATTCACCTGAGCATGAATCACAATCATGGTAGAAGTTATCATTAGAATATTTTATACTTGGATCAATTCACCTGAGCACGAATCACAGCTATGGTAGAAGTTATCATTTGAATATTTTAAATTTGGAACAATTCACCTGAGCATGAATCACAATCATGGTAGAAGTTATCATTAGAATATTTTATACTTGGATCAATTCACCTGAGCACGAATCACAGCTATGGTAGAAGTTATCATTTGAATATTTTAAATTTGGAACAATTCACCTGAGCATGAATCACAATTATGGTAGAAGTTATCATTAGAATATTTTATACTTGGATCAATTCACCTGAGCACGAATCACAGCTATGGTAGAAGTTATCATTTGAATATTTTAAATTTGGAACAATTCACCTGAGCATGAATCACAATTATGGTAGAAGTTATCATTAGAATATTTTATACTTGGATCAATTCACCTGACCACGAATCACAGCTATGGTAGAAGTTATCGTTTGAATATTTTAAATTTGGAACAATTCACCTGAGCATGAATCACAATTATGGTAGAAGTTATCATTAGAATATTTTATACTTGGATCAATTCACCTGAGCACGAATCACAGCTATGGTAGAAGTTATCATTTGAATATTTTAAATTTGGAACAATTCACCTGAGCATGAATCACAATCATGGTAGAAGTTATCATTAGAATATTTTATACTTGGATCAATTCACCTGAGCACGAATCACAGCTATGGTAGAAGTTATCATTTGAATATTTCATACTTGGAACAATTCACCTGAGCACGAATCACAGCTATGGTAGAAGTTATCATTTGAATATTTTAAATTTGGAACAATTCACCTGAGCATGAATCACAATTATGGTAGAAGTTATCATTAGAATATTTTATACTTGGATCAATTCACCTGAGCACGAATCACAGCTATGGTAGAAGTTATCATTTGAATATTTTAAATTTGGAACAATTCACCTGAGCATGAATCACAATTATGGTAGAAGTTATCATTAGAATATTTTATACTTGGATCAATTCACCTGAGCACGAATCACAGCTATGGTAGAAGTTATCATTTGAATATTTTAAATTTGGAACAATTCACCTGAGCATGAATCACAATCATGGTAGAAGTTATCATTAGAATATTTTATACTTGGATCAATTCACCTGAGCACGAATCACAGCTATGGTAGAAGTTATCATTTGAATATTTTAAATTTGGAACAATTCACCTGAGCATGAATCACAATCAAGGTAGAAGTTATCATTAGAATATTTTATACTTGGATCAATTCACCTGAGCACGAATCACAGCTATGGTAGAAGTTATCATTTGAATATTTTAAATTTGGAACAATTCACCTGAGCATGAATCACAATCATGGTAGAAGTTATCATTAGAATATTTTATACTTGGATCAATTCACCTGAGCACGAATCACAGCTATGGTAGAAGTTATCATTTGAATATTTCATACTTGGAACAATCCACCTGAGCACGAATCACAAATACTGTAGAAGTTATCTTTTGAATATTTATAACGCCGCCATTTACATCATGCTTACCGCCATATTATCACCACTTTGGTACAAGTTAGTGGTAAAGCAGAACATTTAAGTTCGGTTTTCAATTTAGAACGCAATTCACGTGGCGCAAGGACAAGCTGATAAATACGACGCAGAAACTGCTTATTCAATACATTTTCAAACTTGTACCTACCTACATAATTTGATTACAAAATTACACACCTTGCATCCGGCTCAGGAGCCTTCCGGTCTAAATTACACCTAGTTTTACATTTCGGTAGAAATATGAGGATATGAAATGTATGCATTATTCTTTCCTGGGGGTTTATTATCCCGGCGGGTTTGGTCGATATAGAGTTCATTGGGTTCGTTGCGTCGCGGTCGGGTAGAATATATTATGACCCGTAAGCCAATATTAGAAGGCTTGCACATTTACAAAGAGTTTACAAGACACCAAACCTGATCGCTGACGAGCAGGAACAAAAAGGATCACCTTTAAAATTCAAAAAAATGATTTGCATTATTACATAACAGAAACACATTTCTTCATAACAACAACGCTAGTATTTGATGTTATCAGATGTGACTGGTAGGTATGTAAGTACCAGTAACTTACAAGTTGTATTCAGGTACTTATATAACTTCTAACCAAGTCAATCGCTAGCGTATGATTTGCCTGGTTTTTCGTAAAACGGACATAAGAACGTATCGCCTTGCATCGCGGCGGAAGGAATAGATTAATACTTCTGTCACTCACGCACTGAACCCCAGATTCCTACCAACCCTTCATACATTTTCATTCCTTCTTCCTTCCACATAGAATCCCCAAAGATGACATAGTGTGTGGAGTCACAGCTTTCAACAATATTTCACTTGCAAAAAATAAGGGGGAAATATACTACACATACAAATTAAAAGATTGATAGAACTCAAAAGTCAGTATTAAAATATAGTAACGTAAGAGAATAAACCATATACGTAATAAACAATACACACCTTAATATGTGTTACATACAACCCTACCTCATAATCTTTCCCTAACCCATTACCGCCTTCATTAATTATTTTCATTTTAAATCACTTCATTTTATTTTATTTTATGTCAATTTATTATTTCGTTTTTTCCTTCTATCTTAGGTTTCAGCGGGCGGGAAAAGCAACTAGTGAGGCCCACATAATCAAATAATGTTTGAAAATAAAAATAAATATTTTGTACCATGAAAATTTAAAATGTGTCATTATTTGTATATATTGAAGGTTATGACACATTTTGTGTGCGTGATTGTTAGTAAAAATAACTTGGTGCGAAAGCTGTGTTTTATTCTCCGAATGCAACTGTTTATTTGGCGTTAGACGGCTAAAGTTCAGCCGAGAAGAACTCGAGCTGACAAACTAAGCCGACCTTATGATTTTGCTGTATTATTATCTATCGACCGCGTTCAGGCCATTTACGGGCTATGCAATTCATGTGGGCTGGGTCCATTACACCGTGGGCACGACACTGCCACTGCCACTGCCCCTACTCCATGCACCGCCACTGTATCCAGACGTGTTCGGGATCTGAAAAGATCTGGGAATGAAATAACTTTCCCAATTTCTTATTAAAACATAAAAACTTATTGAAGCTTATAAACCTTTTTTATATACTCATTTAACCATTTTATCATTGAAGAAGACAATGCCAACCACTAACGAAAATGTGAGATGCACAAAGTCACACAAAATAAAAACAACTCGGAACTGGGATTCGAACCCAGTCACTGGTGTCTCTACCAACTAAGCTATTGTTACTCCATCACTTTCCGTCATTTCTATCGATATCAAACTAACATTTTTCAAATGAATATACAAATTTAAGTATTAGAAATTGTAAGAAAACGAAATTTAAAAATGAAAATACAAATGTATAATTTTATTAAAGCATGCTGAGGACTTTACTTTTATACCGAATGGTGCCGAAAAGCTTGTGACATCACGGTACGACATGTACGTACCGAATCATGTCTCGAGTGACGTCACGAGACACCCTTGCATAAGTTAGGAAATTAGATCATTTTTCGAGATACCGAAAAACTAATTTTACAGTCGTTAATAACAATTTCAAATTAATACAGTTTCAGGAGACGACTGTATTATAAAGTTATTCAGACTTGGAAATTCCATTCATACTTCGACTGACTTCAACATGTGCATGTGCATACGCAGATCAGATGTGAATACAACTCATTGCGTCATTCGTACCACCAAATTAATACAGTTTCAGGAGACGACTGTATTATAAAGTTATTCAGACTTGGAAATTCCATTCCTACTTCGACTGACTTCAACATGTGCATGTGCATACGCAGATCAGATGTGAATACAACTCATTGCGTCATTCGCACCACCAAATTAATACAGTTTCAGGAGACGACTGTATTATAAAGTTATTCAGACTTGGAAATTCCATTCATACTTCGACTGACTTCAACATGTGCATGTGCATACGCAGATCAGATGTGAATACAACTCATTGCGTCATTCGCACCACCAAATTAATACAGTTTCAGGAGACGACTGTATTATAAAGTTATTCAGACTTGGAAATTCCATTCATACTTCGACTGACTTCAACATGTGCATGTGTATACGCAGATCAGATGTGAATACAACTCATTGCGTCATTCGTAACACCAAATTAATACAGTTTCAGGAGACGACTGTATTATAAAGTTATTCAGACTTGGAAATTCCATTCATACTTCGACTGACTTCAACATGTGCATGTGTATACGCAGATCAGATGTGAATACAACTCATTGCGTCATTCGTACCACCAAATTAATACAGTTTCAGGAGACGACTGTATTATAAAGTTATTCAGACTTGGAAATTCCATTCCTACTTCGACTGACTTCAACATGTGCATGTGCATACGCAGATCAGATGTGAATACAACTCATTGCGTCATTCGCACCACCAAATTAATACAGTTTCAGGAGACGACTGTATTATAAAGTTATTCAGACTTGGAAATTCCATTCATACTTCGACTGACTTCAACATGTGCATGTGTATACGCAGATCAGATGTGAATACAACTCATTGCGTCATTCGTAACACCAAATTAATACAGTTTCAGGAGACGACTGTATTATAAAGTTATTCAGACTTGGAAATTCCATTCCTACTTCGACTGACTTCAACATGTGCACGTGCATACGCAGATCAGATGTGAATACAACTCATTGCGTCATTCGTACCACCAAATTAATACAGTTTCAGGAGACGACTGTATTATAAAGTTATTCAGACTTGGAAATTCCATTCATACTTCGACTGACTTCAACATGTGCTTGTGTATACGCAGATCAGATGTGAATACAACTCATTGCGTCATTCGTACCACCAAATTAATACAGTTTCAGGAGACGACTGTATTATAAAGTTATTCAGACTTGGAAATTCCATTCATACTTCGACTGACTTCAACATGTGCTTGTGTATACGCAGATCAGATGTGAATACAACTCATTGCGTCATTCGTACCACCAAATAATACAAAATTATTAAGATAACATTTAATAATATCTTCCAATCGTACAGCTTTTGTTAAACTTTCTAACGGTTACTTTTAATAAAAAAAACATTGCTTTCCGTAGTGTATTTACTAAATTTGCGTTATAATAATTGGCTAATTTATATAGCGCCATTTTCGTGAAAAATCACCTCAAGGGCCCTGTACAAATATATGTATTGAATAATAAATACAGCTGGCTTATGTCTAGTATTCATAACTAGTGGCTTGTAACTAACTAAGACTGAGGCTTATAACTAACGACTTAGAACTAGTGACTTACATCTAAGACTTATATCTAGTGACTTACGACTAAGACTTATAAGTTATAACTACTGACTTAATGACATATATATTTTCATCATCATTTTTTAATTATTTACATTTACACCTTATGTAATGACTTATAACGTTAAATATATCGTAATATAAACACAATTAATCATTTCGTCAAGAATACTAAGTAAACTGGTAGTAACCTACTTACTTTCACGTACCCGACAAACCGAATAAAGATGATGGTTTTGACTGTAGATGTACACATGTACAGTGTTTTCAATAATTAATTCAGAGTTTTTGTTAATTAATTTAAGAATTTCACTCAAATAAATAATTATTTCCTTGCCCATGTCAAATAATAATACAAAAAATTCTAATTAACTAAGACTAATCTCTAATGAACTAATCTAATCTCAGATTGGAAAACATTTTTCCAAATGGTGCGACGTACATAAGTTTTAAAAAGCAAATGTAATAAAGCATGAAATAATGAAATGAAATCTATGTCTTGTTTTGAGTTATACTTTTTTTACATTTCAGAATAGATAAGTTATATTTATCTCCGTTTTTCTTGAGTACATGAATAAATGCCATGTTTTTACTTGACGTGCGTTGCAGCATCTGACCCGGGAAATAAATCTATACAGACCTCACGAGAGGAGGGAGAAAAAAACATTGCCCAACATGTAATACCTTTATTTTACAAGCAATAATTATTCGCCTGAAACACTCATCCACATTGAAAAATCTCCTGATAAAAGATACATGACGCCAACGGGACTCGAACCCGTGTCCCTTCGATTGCTATGCATAAAAAATCTCGTCTTAAACATTAGTTTACCAAAAAAGTAATAATGTAATACCTTTATTGTATCTCCAATAAAAGAAAAGTTTACTGGTAGTTTCCATTATATGGACAGATAAATAAAGTTGCCGACCGGATTTGTGTTTCGTTGCCTCAGAATTCATTAGTATTCAAATGTCAGCTATTAGTTTGTCTTATTTTCCAGCTGAAGGGGTTGTTTTATTTTACTGAGCATTGATAATTTTTTTTTAAATTCCTATTTTCGTACATACAATTTACGTACATAATGAGTACCAGTAATTCAAAAACATAATAAGAATCAGTAACTGCACGTAAGTAGTAGTGTTTTGTGTACTCTTGTGTACACTTGGAGAACCTGTGCTGAATTGATCGCATATTTTAACAACGTTTTAAGTAAAAATTCAGCATCGACCTTGAGATTCTCATGGAGGAATTTGTATATTAGATTAGTAGCAGTATGCATAATGATATTATAGACACAATCTAGTGAAAATAATAGAAAGGGATACTACATGAAGTGAACTTAAAGAAGCCGAAAACAGAATAAAACAAATACAAAAAGTGTATTTAAAAAGGTTACGAAATTATTATACAACAATATTCTCTTTTTAAGTAAATCTAGTTAGATATGTATTAAGTTATTATAAAAGAATATTATCTTTTTAAGTAAATCTAGTTAGATATGTATTAAATTATTATAAAACAATATTATCTTTTTAAGTAAATCTAGTTAGATATGTATTAAATTATTATAAAACAATATTCTCTTTTTAAGTAAATCTAGTTAGATATGTATTAAATTATTATACAACAATATTCTCTTTTTAAGTAAATGTAGTTAGATATGTATTAAATTATTACACAACAATATTCTCTTTTTAAGTAAATCTAGTTAGATATGTATTAAATTATTATATAAGAATATTCTCTTTTTAAGTAAATCTAGTTAGATATGTATTAAATTATTATACAACAATATTCTCTTTTTAAGTAAATCTAGTTAGATATGTATTAAATTATTATACAACAATATTCTCTTTTTAAGTAAATCTAGTTAGATATGTATTAAATTATTATAAAACAATATTCTCTTTTTAAGTAAATCTAGTTAGATATGTATTAAATTATTATAAAAGAATATTCTCTTTTTAAGTAAATCTAGTTAGATATGTATTAAATTATTATAAAACAATATTCTCTTTTTAAGTAAATCTAGTTAGATATGTATTAAATTATTATACAACAATATTCTCTTTTTAAGTAAATCTAGTTAGATATGTATTAAATTATTATACAACAATATTCTCTTTTTAAGTAAATCTTGTTAGATATGTATTAAATTATTATACAACAATATTCTCCTTTTAAGTAAATCTAGTTATATACATATAAAATTATTATACAACAATATTCTCTTTTTAAGTAAATCTAGTTATATATGTATTAAATTATATTTTATCCTGTTTATAGAGTGAAGAGGTATTGAAAAAAAAGTGTACTTTTAATATTTATCCAGTCTGTGATCTGATGTTTTGATGTGAGAATTATCAGCCGGTTGTTTCAAAGTAGGTGGCAGCAGTGCTACAGTTTAATGAATTTGTATTACCTCACAGGTTCATCTAAGTCAAAGTTTGTTCTTATTAACGCCAGGCGGGTTAAGAGAGTGGCTTCAATGGCAAAAGAAGTCGGGGACGCCCAAGGAATACCTAACCCAATATCTCTGCACGGAATGAGATACGGAGTCGAATTAAAATCGATATAATGTAGTTGTTCAACATAAATATTATGTATTTATTGTTTTTGTGTTAAATTCGTACAACTCCATTTAATTTATTTTTAAATTTAATTAAAATCAAATTTAATAATATAATTATTAAGTTCTGCAGGTATTTTTTGTTTTTTTTTATTGTTACGTCTGTTTCGGCTTTCAAGGCCATTTTCATTATTAATAAGTCGTCTAAACGTGGCTAAAACCACAGTTTGAAAATGGCCTTGAAAGCCGAAACAGCTGTAACAATAACAAAAACCTCAAAATACTTGCAGAACTTAATAATTGTATTATTAAATTTGATTTTAATTTATTTAATTACAGCGAGAAGTAATAGGTGAAGAGAAAGCGGAATCAGAAATATTGAAACAATGCTTGTATTTATTTACTTCCGTCATGGTTTTAAGTTTATCAGTGGCAAGCGATACAGCGAGAAGTAATAGGTGAAGAGAAAGCGGAATCAGAAATATTGAAACAATGCTTGTATTTATTTACTTCCGTCATGGTTTTAAGTTTATCAGTGGCAAGCGATACAGCGAGAAGTAATAGGTGAAGAGAAAGCGGAATCAGAAATATTGAAACAATGCTTGTATTTATTTACTTCCGTCATGGTTTTAAGTTTATCAGTGGCAAGCGATACAGCGAGAAGTAATAGGTGAAGAGAAAGCGGAATCAGAAATATTGAAACAATGCTTGTATTTATTTACTTCCGTCATGGTTTTAAGTTTATCAGTGGCAAGCGATACAGCGAGAAGTAATAGGTGAAGAGAAAGCGGAATCAGAAATATTGAAACAATGCTTGTATTTATTTACTTCCGTCATGGTTTTAAGTTTATCAGTGGCAAGCGATACAGCGAGAAGTAATAGGTGAAGAGAAAGCGGAATCAGAAATATTGAAACAATGCTTGTATTTATTTACTTCCGTCATGGTTTTAAGTTTATCAGTGGCAAGCGATACAGCGAGAAGTAATAGGTGAAGAGAAAGCGGAATCAGAAATATTGAAACAATGCTTGTATTTATTTACTTCCGTCATGGTTTTAAGTTTATCAGTGGCAAGCGATACAGCGAGAAGTAATAGGTGAAGAGAAAGCGGAATCAGAAATATTGAAACAATGCTTGTATTTATTTACTTCCGTCATGGTTTTAAGTTTATCAGTGGCAAGCGATACAGCGAGAAGTAATAGGTGAAGAGAAAGCGGAATCAGAAATATTTTTTTTTTTTTTTTTTATATTAACTCCACACAGGAGGCCCTGAAGAAAATAATTTCCCTCAGGGCCTATGTCATCTTTGGGGATGCTGTGTGGAGGGTCTTTTTGTGGAGAGGAAGGAGTGAACATGGGTCTTGAAGAGTCCCATGTTGTAGGAGGGAGGAAACACAGAGGCCGGCAGTTCGTTCCACAGCCGAGCTGTTGAACTTAAGAACGAATCGTAGAAGCGACCCGTTCTCATGTGACAAATGTCAACCGTGTACAAATGTTGGGCGCGCGTTTGGCGTGTATCCCGACTACGCACCGGTGCCGAAGGGATCAATGACGCTAGTTCCTCAGAGCATCTTCCATTGTAATACCGATAGAACAAGGACAGCATACCTACCTGACGCCTGTGCTCTAAAGATTGCAGTCCGTTTGTTAAGATTGGGGAATCTACCAAACGGACCGCCCGTTTCTGCACAGAGTCAAGGGTTTTTTTCAGGTATTTAGGGGCTCCGGACCAGAGATGGCTGCCAAATTCGACAGTAGGGCGCACTTGCGATTTGTACAGGGTCAGCAGTTGTGTACTATTAAAGTATCTGCGGGCCCTGTACAGTACGCCCAGCTTCTGAGAGGCCAGCTTTACTCTGGCTTCGATGGAGCCCCCATACCTGAGCTGGTCACTTATAGTTACACCAAGCATATCAATGGAAGGCCTGTTCGGAAGATTGCTTCCGTTGAAGGAGACTAGGTTATCATTTAGATCCCTTTTAGACGTAATCAGACAGGATTGGGTCTTTGAAACATTAAATTCGACGAGATTATTTTTACCCCAGGAGGAAATACTCTCGAGATAACCGTCCATTCTCTGCTTCAAAGCCCTCCGAGCCGTTGGAGTTTGTGTGCCCTTTGGGGGCTTGTCAAACAAAAAGCTATCATGAACTGTACTGTCATCCGCGTAACAATGAATCGGTGCACATGTCAAAAGGTCATTGATGTGCAACAAAAACAAAGTCGGAGACAGAACCGATCCCTGTGGGACGCCAGCATTTATAGAGTGTGAGGATGAGGTGAAACCGTCAGCAACAGCCTGAATCGACCTATCCCTTAAAAAATCAGCAATCCACGTACACAGGGATGCGGGAAGTCCGTAAGAAGGCAATTTGTTGACAAGTCCTCGGTGCCAGACCCGGTCAAAGGCCTTGGATATGTCTAGTGCGACCGTTTGGGTCTCACCGTGACGTTCCAGGCACCGCCCCCAAACATGCGACACATACGCGAGGAGATCACCGCACGAGCGGTTCCGCCGGAATCCGTATTGACGGTCGTTGATAATTTTGTTCTTCTCGAGGTATGTGAGCAGTTTGTCGTTGATCACACGTTCCATCACTTTGGACAGAACTGATGTGATCGCTATGGGGCGGTAGTTGGCCGGGTTGGAGCGGTCACCTTTCTTGGGAATAGGGTGAATGACCGCTTTTTTCCAACCAGAGGGCACAGTGCCACACTTCAGGGACATTTTGAAGAGCTTTGTCAAAACTGGAACTATTTCCGCAGCACACCTCTGCAATACCAGGGCAGGTATTCCATCAGGTCCACTAGCTTTGTTAACATCGAGCCCCCGTATAACGTGGAGTACATCCCGATGCCGGATCCTCAGCTTTTTCATATAGAAGCCGCAGTGAGGAACCGACGGCGGAACAGCACCTCCGTCATCGAGGGTCGAGTTTTCCGCAAACATTTTCCCTAATAAGTTAGCCTTTTCGGTGGCGGTGTTTGCTAGTGAGCCGTCAGGTCTGGTAAGAGGTGGCAAACTGGGTTTGCAAAAATTCCGACCTATTGAACCTGCAAGGGACCAGAATGCTCTGCTGCCATGCGGGCAGGCAGCCAGCTTTTTGCTGATCTGCAGGTCGTGTTCGAATTTTGACCTATTAATGATTCTCTTGCATTCCTTTGCCGATTTGTTGTATGCTGATCTGCTTTCGGGCGTTCGAGATGTGTTGTAGGCTCGGTAAGCCGCGTTTTTTCGTCGAACTGCTTCGCAGCATTGTCGACTGAACCACGGCTTTGAGCCCACACCACACCACACCATTGAAACAATGCTTGTATTTATTAACTTCCGTAATGGTTTTAAGTTTATCAGTGGCAAGCGATACAGCGAGAAGTAATAGGTGAAGAGAAAGCGGAATCAGAAATATTGAAACAATGCTTGTATTTATTTACTTCCGTCATGGTTTTAGGTTTATCAGTGGCAAGCGATACAGCGAGAAGTAATAGGCGAAGAGAAAGCGGAATCAGAAATATTGAAACAATGCTTGGATTTATTTACTTCCGTCATGGTTTTAAATTTAGCAGTGGCAAGCGATACAGCGAGAAGTAATAGGTGAAGAGAAAGCGGAATCAGAAATATTGAAACAATGCTTGGATTTATTTACTTCCGTCATGGTTTTAGGTTTATCAGTGGCAAGCGATACAGCGAGAAGTAATAGGCGAAGAGAAAGCGGAATCAGAAATATTGAAACAATGCTTGGATTTATTTACTTCCGTCATGGTTTTAAATTTAGCAGTGGCAAGCGATACAGCGAGAAGTAATAGGTGAAGAGAAAGCGGAATCAGAAATATTGAAACAATGCTTGGATTTATTTTCTTCCGTCATGGTTTTAAGTTTAGCAGTGGCAAGCGATACAGCGAGAAGTAATAGGTGAAGAGAAAGCGGAATCAGAAATATTGAAACAATACTTGGATTTATTTACTTCCGTCATGGTTTTAAGTTTATCAGTGGCAAGCGATACAGCGAGAAGTAATAGGTGAAGAGAAAGCGGAATCAGAAATATTGAAACAATGCTTGGATTTATTTACTTCCGTCATGGTTTTAAGTTTAGCAGTGGCAAGCGATACAGCGAGAAGTAATAGGTGAAGAGAAAGCGGAATCAGAAATATTGAAACAATGCTTGGATTTATTTACTTCCGTCATGGTTTTAAGTTTATCAGTGGCAAGCGATACAGCGAGAAGTAATAGGTGAAGTGAAAGCGGAATCAGAAATATTGAAACAATGCTTGGATTTATTTACTTCCGTCATGGTTTTAAGTTTAGCAGTGGCAAGCGATACAGCGAGAAGTAATAGGTGAAGAGAATGCGGAATCAGAAATAAATTAATTAAGTTATTATGATTTTGGATTCTTGTTATGCAAATCATTAAGTACATAAGATTATCATGTATAAATATAAACATTAGTACAGTTCAATCATAAATATCTGGGAGTTAATTTTTTTACTCATTACCAGAAAAAACTAGAAACATGAATACAAATATACACACAAGCCCTGCTTATTTATGGGGGTACATAAAAAACATATAGTATGTAATTAATAACTGTATTATATTTGTTTGTAATTCATGTATCTTTTTGTTATTAATAAAAATTTAAATTTTTAAAAAAATATATGTAATATTGATAATTTGTGAGGGAAAATGGCAGGGATGGCAAAAGAATAAATTACAAATATTGCCAAACACGCGATGACAAAACATGACATACATCGCTCTTTGACAGGGCAGAGGAATCTCTGTAGATAGTTCGAAGTGGGTACCTATGTGATATATTATAATATTCTACTAAAATTTCACTTCACTCAAGATTTTGTATTAAAGCCGAGCTATTCAAAATCCATCATCTTATTTAATGCATTTCTATTTATTTTACAGTTTGATTAAAACAATAATTATTATCTTTAATTGTATAAAATGTGTCAAGTAAGAATGATAATACTATGTACTTTTTTGACTTTTGATTTATTTATTTTACAGAGTTCCTAAACAATGAGTTTACTGACTCTAACATAATTATAATTGATTATCTTTAGATGCTTTACTGTTATTTTTATTATTAAGGTGGTGTTGAAAAAGAGCTTAAAAACTATACTGCAGCTGAAGGCAGGTTATTATTCCTTCCGGAGGACTATCTTGGGTTTTTTAAATTTGAATTTATCGTTTTCGCTATATTTGGAAAGTGAATTTATTGTTGGATTAGTGTGGCTGGAAAGGCCGGCATAAAATTTGGTAGATTGGGAAACAATTAAGTCCTTTATCAACGGAATGTTGGTGTCATTATGGATAGAAGAAATTCTAATCCATTTAGGTGCATTTAAAGCAAGTCTAATGGCTTTATTTTGAAATAGTTGAATCTTTTGTATTAGACTTGGAGCGGCGTGCCCCCAAATGGGGCATCCGTAAGTGAAACCTGGTCTTATTGTTGTTTTATAAAGAAGTAATTTATTATCCGTTGATAAACGACTTTTCTTTCCCATCATTGGATAAAGTGATGCTAGACATTTATTTGCTGCTGTTATTTTTCCAGTTATATGTTTCTTCCAGGTGAGCTTGGAGTCAAGCGTTACACCTAGGTATTTAATTGACTTTTCCCATGGAACCTTTTCCCCAAACAGTTTTATGAATGGGGGCCGTTTGGGCCGTGTCTTTGAGAAAACAGTCGCGGCGCTTTTAGTAGGGTTTATTGAAATTCTCCACTTTTTGCACCACTCTTCAGTTAGAGTGGCCTGTCTCTGAACACGCTTTGTGGCGATGCTCTCGACTGTTGAACTAGACATGATGTTAGTGTCATCCGCAAATTGAGTGATTTTAACATTATGGTCAATGGGTTTAGGAATGTCACTAGAGTAGATGTTATACAAGGATGGAGAGAGTTGACTGCCTTGAGGGACCCCAGCTGATAAGGGGCGGGTTGTGGAGAAGACGTTTTCTGACTTGACTTTAAAGCATCTATCTCTCAGGTAGCTAGCTATTAATCGCGTAAGTCTCAAAGGATACCCGAGAGCGTTCATTTTATATAAAAGGCCGTTGTGCCAGACTTTATCGAAGGCTTTACTTATGTCGAGTGAGAGGATTACTGTTTTTTTTCCTAGTATTAAATTCCTCCGTGATGTGTTCCACAACACGCAGGAGTTGGTGAGAGGTGGAATGACCTGCTCTGAAACCATGTTGAAAGTCTGGCAAGAATTTACTGTCCTGAGTGAAGGAGTTTAATCTTGATAGTATAACTTTTTCCAGGATTTTACCTAGGCAAGGAAGGAGGCTAATAGGCCGATGATTCTCCTTTAATAGTGGGTCCTTGCCTGGTTTGGGAATTAAAATTACGTCAGCTTCTTTAAAATCCTTTGGAAATCAACGTAATCTCAGCGACGCGTTGCAGATGGCTGTAATAGCGCAGATGCCTTTCTTTGGCAGATATTTTAAGATTTTATTTGAGATGCCGTCAGGACCGGCTGCTTTTTTTTTCTTTATTTTTTTAATTATGTTGTTTATTTCCTTAGGAGTTGTGAACCTGATTGGAGGGTCTTCAGGATCTAGACTTAAGATTGATTCTACTTTTGAATCCACCTTTGCTAGGAAGGCTGGGTCGTCGTAGTCTGTATTGGGAGAGAATTGGCTTTGAAGGCTATCTGCGAAGGCTTCAGCCTTGTCTGCAGCGGAGTATACTAATCCGTTGGGGCCTTTAATCGGAGAGATTTTAGTTTTTGGGCGTCTGAGTGCTTTAGAGAGCTTCCAGTATGCTGCTCTATCGTCTTCGAGAGTTGAAATGAAGTCGTGCCATCGCTCGTTGCGGAATTTGCTGAGGGCCTCACGCACTTCTCTGTTGAGTCTATTAAAATGATGCTTTACTATTGGATTGCAAGATCTCTGCCACTCTTTCCTAACAAGATTTTTTTCCCTAATAAGATCTTTGATCTCTTCGGGTATTCCATGACGTGTGGTGTCGGTAGGAATCTCAACGGATGCACAGTGGACGGAATGAAGAAAAAACACGAATTAATTGTTTGCTGGCTAAATATTAGTGCAATATATATTTTTTTATCTTATTAATGAATTATAACTATTTTTAAGTAAAACTATTAATATACTCTTATGTAGAAATTTACAACGACAAATAATTCAATACAATTTGAAGATATACAAATATCTGGGAAAATAAAACATATTAATCATAAATATTACATAAAATAAGTAATATTGATAATTAAAAACACTTTTGATTTCACAGAAGTGGCATTTAATATACCCCGTTCTTTTAATGCCTCGAATAATTCTCTCTGGGGAATGCATATAGGCCTTCCTGAAAATAACAAAATTGTTCAAGGAAGGACAAAAGATGATCACAATTTATATATGACATTAAAGGTGAGACTTCAGTCTACAATACTTATATATTCATAAATGGGAACAAACGATGTTTTGTTACTAAATGCTAATTGAAATATTTATTTATTTATTTATTTATTTATATATAATTTGTACATTTATTTATAACAATTACAGGTAATAAAGCCTAAGACGTTATAATTGTACCATTTATGCAGTGTATATGCAATGCCAAAAATCTTGCAAATGCGCTATAGGACACAAAAAATAAATCTAATTTTTTATCTACCGCATTCAAAAAGCACGTAGCTCTCCCCACAGGTGAGTTCATTAATAAATTAGTGCGGCTTGCTCTACTATATAGAAGATTGTGATGACGTCCTCGAGAGTGAGACTCTGGTACAAAAAAATTTAATTGGGCCAGTATCTCATTATTAGAAAAGTGACCGTTTATTAGTTGGAAAAAATATTTAAGCAAAGCAATACCTCTACGTGTCTCTAGGGAGTGGTAATTGGTCATGCCTAATATATAAATCGATGGGTAAAGCCAAGGGTAACGTCCATAGAGCCGCGAGAATAAAAACCTTAAAAATTTTTTATGGACTCTTTCAATGCGTAAAGTGTATGTTAATTCATGTGGAGCCCAGATGATCGAGTTTGATTCAAGTACACTTAGGACTAGTGTGTTATATAATAACGTCAGTGTTTTTGTGTTACGAAACGGATATGAGTTTCTAATTACGAAGCCGAGAAGCCTGTATCCTCTGCTTATTAAATCATCGATGTGTTGGTGAAAAGTTAGTTTGCTGTCGTAAATAACTCCTAGATCTTTGATTTGGTTTAGGTGTTGGAGAATAATTTCGTTGATTGTATATTCAAATACATGCGGTTTCTTTGATCTTGTATACGAGACGATATTGCACTTGGGTGTACTGAAGTTCAAGCCATTTATTTTGGCCCAGTTTGAGACGCAGTCAATGTCACGTTGAAGGAGAATACAGTCAAGATGGTTTTTTATTGAGCGATATAGTTTCAAGTCATCTGCAAATAGTAAATACAGCGAATGTGTGATGACTGAACCAATATCGTTGATAAAAATCAGAAACAGAAGTGGTCCAAGGATAGACCCCTGAGGAACTCCAGAAAAAACTATGAATTCCGATGAACTGGAACCCTTATAATAAACAAACTGTCTACGATTTTGAAAATATGAAGCAAAAAAACAGAGAAGTCTTTTGGAAAAACCAAATGAAGCTAGCTTATTTAGAAGAATGTCGATGTCAACCTTGTCGAATGCTTTTTCCAGGTCGAAATAAGCAACATCCACCTGTCCCCGATTGTCGAGAGTTTGTGATAAGAAATCTGAAATGCATAAGAGGTTTGATGTTACTGACATCTGGGGTCTAAAACCATATTGACGGTCATCAAGAATTGGATTAACGTGATTAAGTATATATTTATGTAGAATTTTCTCGAATATTTTCATGATGGAACATAGAACGGCAACTGGTCGATAATTCCGGATATCGCGTTTGTCACCCTTCTTGTAGATAGGGGTTATTTTAGTTAATCTCCAGATGTCTGGGAGAATCCCGTTTTTTAGGCATACATTGAAGAGATGACATAATGGTGGTATTAAAAGGTCGGAACAACCCTTTAGTATAAATGTTGGAATATTGTCAGGACCGATGGAGTGAGGTTTCTTTAAATTTGAGAGTGCCTCCTTAACATCTTTTTCTGAAATACTGACCAGGTCGAATGAGGGCCCAATCTGTACAGTGTGAAGGGTAGAGTCAATATTGAGAGTTGGTTGGACATTTTTATAAACAGATGAAAAAAAGGTCGCAAAACTATTAGCGATTTTATCATCAGTAGTCAATTCTTCTCCGTCAAGAATCATAGACTTAAATGAGTTGTTGGATTTTTTTAGATCCTTAATGTACTTCCAAAACTGTTTGGGATCGATAGACAATTTTTCTTCCATTGAATTTAAATGATTTTTAAAAGCTTTACTGATTTCACGTTTTACGATGGAGCGATAGGCTGAAAAACTAGCATAGTCCAAGTTGTGACGAGTTTTTTTCCATTGCTTATGAAAAATATGTTTAATTTTAATATTTGAAATAATACTATTGGTGTACCATTTAGGATATACTCTGTGTGCCGTAGTGCGAGGTGTGGAAATGGGTATACACTTGTCGAATATATTGTAAATTGAATTGTAAAAATTTGTACATAATGCATTTATGTCTGTTGAACTTTGGCAGACCGGTTGCCATGAGCATTTAGAAAGCAATTCATATAATAAGTGGAAATTTCCTTTGTTGAATCTCCAGGCGTTTATGGTTCTAGCTCCATGATAGGAGGGAACTTCTATTGGACTTGGGTTTAGACATGAACTTGAACCACCTGAGTGAGCCTCACTAATACTTATAGACAAAGCAGGGTGGTGCTTGTCCTCGATTATAATAGGGTCATGACATTTCTCAACACACTTTACAAGATCCTTGGCATTACATAAAACTATATCCAGAGTGTTATTATAATCATTACATATCAAGTTATATTCATGCAAACCGTAGAAACATTTAAAATAATTATACATGTTCACAATATTGGAGTTACAGGAAGGGAGGTTCAAATCACCTAATATTAAAATATTTTTATCACTGAGAAGATTATAATTACTTTCTATTTTTTCGAACATGTTGTAGTATAACGAAGTTGAAGAACGCGGTGGCACATATATCACACATACAAAAACAGTTGAAGATTTCAAGGATAGCTTCACCCACAGGGATTCAGTGTCGGGGAGGTCCATTGAAGAAATCCTCTCAGCATGGGTTACAGAATCAGCACGAACAGCCAGGACGACACCACCCGCGCGTGTGAGGCGGTCACGACGAAAGACAACATAATTTTCTGGAAATAGCTCTGAATTATGCACACTTGGTTTCAGCCACGATTCAGTGATTGCTATTAAATCTAAGCTATCTCGAGCAAATAGGTTGTTTTTAAATACTGCCAATTTCGTATTTAGCCCTCGAACGTTTTGATAATAGATAGAGAGGTTAGAATTACTTCTCACTCTTAGAGTGTTTCGTTTCATCATTGGTTGCGACATTTCTCCGAAAAAACCACTCATTGAATGCAACATGATTTGGCCATATGTTCGGGTCCATATAAAACGAAAGCTTCGATTCCGGGACTCCGATCCGGAAAGAGGCGTAGTCAGCTTTAGTTGTCAACTTGACAACATCGTAAACAATTTCTTTGTTTATGTTGAGAAGGAATTTTACAATATCCTCAACCGTAGTGTTGACATCGAATTGCCAGGCATGAATATACTTGCGCCTTTCAACGGCTATGAGGCCTTTATGCTCAGTCGCGGTACCATGAAGTACTGGTCGTCTTTTTTTCCTATGCGTAACTCGGCGCCAATTGGGGTTACCCGAAGTGGAGGTATAGGCTTCTGTTTCAGATTCAGATTCTGCTGTATCGGTTTCTGCAGTCTTCGATGTTACAGTATCAGTAGGTTGGGCAACGGGAGTTGACATCTTCTTCGGTTTAGATGGGCCGGATAGCGACCTCTTCCCCTTGTCGATGGTCCCAGAAACTTGAGTTGTTTCGCCTTCCTTTGCTCTAGTTGTCGCGCGGGTAGACATTCGACCTTTGTTTACGGTAACTTTCGGCTCTGTGCGAGCGGCCGGGTTAGCGGGCGGCGGTGGGGGCGGGGGCGGGGGGGCAGTTACATCGGCCCAGCGGCGGGCGGTGAGCGATGTATCTACCTCGCCTTTACGTTCAATTGATGTAGGTACACTTTTATCACTTATAATTTTAGAATTCAAAGTCACTTCGATGCTTTTTATACGAGTTAGTAGTTCTTGTATGGTTTTATTTTGGTCAAGTATAATATTCCTTAGTTCAAGAAACACAGGATCACTCATTTTTAAGATAATAACTTAAAAGAAATCGTACTAAAATCGTTATTTTACTATCGCGTAAATAGTAACACACCCGAGGCGTTCGGTGAAACGTATTGTAATATGCATTTAACAGCAAAAAAAATTCAAAAATAGTGTAAAATTAGATGTTAATTCAAATCTCACACACATGATATATTGATATATAGTTTGGTAAATAAAATTCAGAATACCTTGAGGAATGTCAGCCATAACAAACTTTTGTAAATATATCCAAACGTCACTTATTACACAACCGTCTCTGCTCACGCGTAGGAGTGAACTGAAAAACGCGATGCCGAACATTCAACTTACGACACACTTTGCAGCGTTGCCAAACTTCCATCAAGTCCTATTGACATATTTAAATTAACACATAAAATGCAGAAACTATTGTACTACACAAAAAAAAATATAAATATTAAAAAAATTAACATTTGCAAAAACCACTTAATTCGCGATTTTTTTCCATTCCGTCCAAAGTGGGACGCCTCGTTGATGCACGATTTTAATGTTTGAATTAAGACGGAGGTAGCAGCGTTAAGAGTGGCTTCGTCGGGAATTGATGTGGAAATTGTTATGTTTTTATTCATTATTTCGTTAAGTTTATTCCATTTAATTTTAGTGCGTAGAGGATTAACGGGGACCAGAGGGTTAGAGCCTCCTGTTAGAGAGAGGAGAACTGGATCGTGGTCAGATGAAAGTTCGTTAAGTACTCGGAGGGAGTGTAGATGGCTAGTGTTTTTAAGAATGACGATGTCAATCACGTCCGGATTACCGGCATGGTGATGAATCGTCGGTCTATCTGGAGCATCGACTACGATAGGATGGGTACTCGCGTAATTTGCGAGTACGTTACCTTTGGTGTTATTTTTTAGGCTGTGCCACGATCCGTGCTTTGCGTTCATGTCCCCAGCTATTATAGTGGGGACATTTTCAGACAAGAGATTGTCTAATTCTGCTGGAATTAATTTGCGGGTAGGGGGTGCGTAGGCAGAAATAAATTTAAATGGTCCGGAAGAGGTATTGATTATTACCGAGGTGGATTCAATGTTACTACTAGAGAAAGAATGTGCTAGACGGTGATCAATATTATTCTTAACCAAGATGGCGGTTCCGCCTCCTTTGTTGGCTAGTCTGTCGTCACGGTAAGTTATGTAGTTAGGTATTCTGAAGTTCCTGGAAGGCTTGAGCCAGGTCTCGTTAATGAGGAATACTTCAATACTATAATCGTGAAGGAATTCAATTATTTCCTCCTTGTGAGCTAGGACAGAGCCATTGGCGTTCCAAAAGGCCGTCTGTAGGTTATTTAATTTGACATTTTGTCTAGACATTATGGTTTCTTAAAAGTGCTTGAATTTTTGCCAGCTCTTTGGTGGCATGTTGTATCGAGAATTGAAGCGCCGTGGCTTGTTCAATAAGTGCCTGGACATGTGCAGGATCCAGGAGTCGTGGAGGAGAGTTGGGAGAGGAGTCTTGGGGAGTTGGATTAAGTTCAGGCTGGCGCTCTAGCCGGTGTTGTTGGCTATTACTCTGATTATTACTCTGATTAGTGGGTGCCCTTTGTTCCCTCTGGGAATTTCGGGGATTAAAAAAGTGTGGCTCAGGCTACCTGCGGTGGGTGGGAGGAAGGGGGGGAATTCAGCTTGCGAGGCTGCCGGTACATTATCGGCTTGAGTTTGAGTTAGTTTTGAATTGTTCTGGTTCCGCTTTTGCGGCTGGCTATGCTGGCCCTGTCTGGCTGGACGGTTTTGATTGAATTTATTTTCATTGTAATTTCTAGTATAATTGTTGTTTTTGTTTCTGTTGTAGTTAACATTTTTTTGGGGCCTGGCGGGGCACCCACCGTAATTTGCCGTGTGCGCTCCGACGCACAGGGCACATTTAGCCGGGGTATCCCTCGGCTTCTTACAGTCTGAGGACCTGTGAGGTCCTCCACATTTCACGCATCTTTCACTGCCATGGCAGCAAGTAGCCGAGTGGCCGTGAGCCTGGCATCGGTAACACTTTCCTATCCTTCCCTTGTTGCGAAGGGACTCTACTTGTATTCTTAGCCTGAATAGAGACGTTAAATTGTTAAAAATGTCCTTGCCCGCTTCGTTCTTAGTGAGCGTGACAAGTACTAGTGGGATGGGTTTTTTGGTGCGCCCGTCCTTCATCCTATGGATGGCAATAATAGGGTATTTTCTTAAAAGCTCCTCCTTGATCTCCTCGGAGGAAATGTCTTCGGGAATGCCTCTGAGGACGACCCTCAGCGGCTTCTCTTCGGGCAGTCTAAATGTGTGGAATTCTTTCTTCCTTGCTAAGAGATTTCTTGTGACGGCGTGATGGTCACGCGGCGATTTCGTCAAGATATGGAGACCAGTCCCCATATTCTTCGCCGAGAAATCTATTCCTTTATCTTCAAGTGAGCGAAGAAGGGATATACTATGTACTGTGAATGATTTAAGTTTATATAAAATTTCACTAGGAGAATCTGCCCTGAAAACTGAAAGTCAATATGAAGGTGACGTGGCAGTATTTTTGAAAATTGATTGTAATGAAGTGATGTTAGAATATTATCAAAAAATTGCAAAAAAAAATTATTTAATTAACAAATTTTATTGTGTCATGTTTGATTTTGGTGTTATTAAGTGATTTTATTTGCCTGGCTATTAGATGGATTTTAAGAATAGAATATAACTAGTGAGCCATCGAATATTAAACAACAAAGTTTTTAAAGTATTTACACAACGACTGATAAACTGAATATGAAACAATGTTAGTAAAACATGTAATTTAAATGATATTGAAACTAGAACAATACTACATATAAGACAAATCACTAAAACTATATTACCAACTTTTGTATAATCGGTAGTATTAAAAACGTCCTGGTAAATATTACGCTTAGTTCTATAAATATAGTCAGTAATAGTACTACCAAACTTGTTGCTCAGATCATGCATCCTATTGGATAGTTGGCTGTGTATGTATCGCAGAAGAATGTTACATTTAGTCTTGTGTTCCTAGTCCGCAGATGTAATTTAATGGTGGTAATGATGGCAATTAAGTCGTTAATGACTCTGTACTCTGTACTGTAACACAACCAGGTCTGATATAATTCGCCAGACAGCGTTATACGTATTGGTGTATTGATTATATGTAGATTGTTTCAATTTGTGTGGGCATGATCGTGATTATAGAGCTTATGAATACATATTTTTAGCAGTACTCTTTTTGAACACTATATACGACCTTGTTTTGCTATTAAAAAATATTATGTTAATTTATTCGTTAGCATAATAATCCACAGTGAAGTTATCCGCCTGCATACGGGACTCATTTAAAACGTTTGTTGTTACGAAGCATTTTATCGAGCGTTAACTTTATCAGCGTTCAGAATTCAGAATCGATTTCACAGAAAATAAAGCAATTCATCCAAAGCTGCATATTGGCCGTTGGCGGAAACAATCGTTGGCTTTCGTAAACTCTTGATCTTTGTGAATAAATAGTCCGAAGTGCAACTAAGTGCAAACTAATCCCCCCATTACAATAAACCAGCGACGTTAAATAGACAACTACATAATATATTAAGCTGCTTCACCAGACTAATATTGAATCCTCCCTCCTAGAACAGGTTGACACTCTACTCAAATATACAAACATTCCTGGATTTCTGATGAAGGAATTGATCAAATCACTTGCAAAACAATTTAGTGGCGGATTCCCCGCTCATAAAAACCCATTGATAAATTCGCTATCCAGCCATGATGCAAATTCTACATTGAAATAATATTAAAGCGAAGTAAGTCCTGCTGCATCTCTGCACTTCCCACGATTTCAATAAAATATCAACAAGTTAAATATTGTTTTCAAATCCTTTACATTCGCGCACGATTGTTATTGATATTCTGAATTTAAATTAGACCAAAGTGTATTCTGTTTTAAAAATTGTTTGCCAACCTCTGAAACGCGTTCCTTGTTGTTACAGAGCACTAGTTGCATTTTATTACCGATCAATCAACACAACATTTCCTAGAATGTTCAGTCGTAATGAATTTAGATAACAATGTTGACGTTAGTTCGATAAATAATACATTTCGCTGGAACGCCATTTATTTAAGACCGATCGTGGCGCTCACACGATTAGAAAAAAGTGTAGGATTGTTGTTGAAATATAATTATTGCTTAATAACAAAATAACAACATCACTAGAAGCAGGTAGTGAATTGTGATTACATAAATGTTTTGTTTCTAACAGCAGGTACTCAGTTGAATAAGGTTTACTCGCGGATTTGATTGACTTAAACATGACGATGCACCACGTCGTGTAACATTTGGAAACGGGCCGCTAACAATAACACTTCTTACGTAGATGGCGAAAGGGCTTAAATTAAAATATTTCTAAGCGATCAAACTTTCAAACCAAAAACATGAATGGTGTTGTTTTATTAGTAGTAGTAGTGTTTTGCCTTAAATTAGTGATTTTCTTTTAGGTATCATTTTTTTCTTTCTTTTTAATGAATCTGCATAAAATTTATGCATTTTTGTACTAAACATTTCTTCAAATTCTGCTTAGTATTGAACCTAGCTCTGTTTTGATTACACGGTATTTTATTATTCTAAATTTCCATTTTTTAGGTATGAATAATTGAATTTTTTCATAACACTCCCTTGAAAAGGGGACGATTTCCTTCGAAGTTGGTTGGCGTCAAAGTGTAATAAATGGTGTACCTGTTTAAAAATATACATATTTTTTATGGATTCAAGAGTTTGCGTGTTTAGAATTGAAAACACTATCAATTAGTGTGAAATATTAGTGGAGGTACCTAAACATTCCTTGAATATTATTTAATGGCTTGTGGAATAAGTGTGTATCGTTATGAGGAGTGGTGGATACCGCCACCAAAACAATCACTACGCGGGTAATTTCAGAACAAGGAAAAGTTATTTTCTTCAGAAATCAGAGCAAGCCAAGCTAAGCTATATTACGTTATATATATATATATGCAATATTACTTTAAGAATATTGTTTTAAATATTTTACCTTGACCGAGATAAACATAATTTTTATGCAACCGTTTTTCAAGATGTATTGCGACACAAAAAGCAATGAACATTTGGAACACGAGCTGACGATATTACCGTCACAATCTCTACATTCAAGTGAGACTGTGCAATGCACGTAGCGTTACTAAAAGATGACCGTTATAAAACCACGAATTGGAACAGAAATTAAAACCCCCCATTGATGCGATGGGCTGACGACCCAAATAGAACTGCCGGCTTCCGCTAGGCCTGTAGAAGGACCAAAGCAATGAACATTTGGAACACGAGCTGACGATATTACCGTCACAATCTCTACATTCAAGTGAGACTGTGCAATGCACGTAGCGTTACTAAAAGATGACCGTTATAAAACCACGAATTGGAACAGAAATTAAAACCCCCCATTGATGCGATGGGCTGACGACCCAAATAGAACTGCCGGCTTCCGCTAGGCCTGTAGAAGGACCAAAGCAATGAACATTTGGAACACGAGCTGACGATATTACCGTCACAATCTCTACATTCAAGTGAGACTGTGCAATGCACGTAGCGTTACTAAAAGATGACCGTTATAAAACCACGAATTGGAACAGAAATTAAAACCCCCCATTGATGCGATGGGCTGACGACCCAAATAGAACTGCCGGCTTCCGCTAGGCCTGTAGAAGGACCAAAGCAATGAACATTTGGAACACGAGCTGACGATATTACCGTCACAATCTCTACATTCAAGTGAGACTGTGCAATGCACGTAGCGTTACTAAAAGATGACCGTTATAAAACCACGAATTGGAACAGAAATTAAAACCCCCCATTGATGCGATGGGCTGACGACCCAAATAGAACTGCCGGCTTCCGCTAGGCCTGTAGAAGGACCAAAGCAATGAACATTTGGAACACGAGCTGACGATATTACCGTCACAATCTCTACATTCAAGTGAGACTGTGCAATGCACGTAGCGTTACTAAAAGATGACCGTTATAAAACCACGAATTGGAACAGAAATTAAAACCCCCCATTGATGCGATGGGCTGACGACCCAAATAGAACTGCCGGCTTCCGCTAGGCCTGTAGAAGGACCAAAGCAATGAACATTTGGAACACGAGCTGACGATATTACCGTCACAATCTCTACATTCAAGTGAGACTGTGCAATGCACGTAGCGTTACTAAAAGATGACCGTTATAAAACCACGAATTGGAACAGAAATTAAAACCCCCCATAGATGCGATGGGCTGACGACCCAAATAGAACTGCCGGCTTCCGCTAGGCCTGTAGAAGGACCAAAGCAATGAACATTTGGAACACGAGCTGACGATATTACCGTCACAATCTCTACATTCAAGTGAGACTGTGCAATGCACGTAGCGTTACTAAAAGATGACCGTTATAAAACCACGAATTGGAACAGAAATTAAAACCCCCCATAGATGCGATGGGCTGACGACCCAAATAGAACTGCCGGCTTCCGCTAGGCCTGTAGAAGGACCAAAGCAATGAACATTTAAAACACGAGCTGACGATATTACCGTCACAATCTCTACATTCAAGAGAGACTGTGCTATGCACGTAGCATGACTAAAAGATGACCGTTATAAATCCACGATTTGGAAAAGAAATTGAAGCCGCCCATAGTTGCGATGGGCTGACGACTCAAACAGAACTGCCGGCTTCCGCCAGGCCTGTAGAAGGTCCAAAGCTGAACATAAGAAGGAAAACGAATAAATAAGAAATAAATTGCAAGAATATTCGACACGATGCAAACTTTATGATAATGTAATGTAATGCATGAAACTACAGGAATTCTCAAATCAAAATAATATCTTACTTTGAATCACAACGTTACACAATTCGTATAAAGAGTGTAAATTATAATGTGTACATAACTTGCCAGAAATAAAATGGATTAGATATGCACAGACGCAATGTAGGCATGCTGAGTCTGTTCGAAAGCTATTTTAATGGTGCCTGCTATAAGGAGCTGGCAGCATTGATCCCGGTGCACCGGTGCACGTGCGTAAAACTCGATGGACACCAGCGGAACACCCATTCACAGTTGATGTTGGCTTCATAAGAACGGGTCGTTACTTCGACTCGTTTTCGTATAAGTCGACTCGTATGTGGAACGAGCTACCGGCATCCGTTTTTTCTCTTTCATATAATTTGAGTCTCTTCAAGACCCGCATTCAACCCTTCCAACAGCTCCTACCTTAACCCGCCCCACAAAGCTGCCCAACCAGGTGGCGTCATTGCTCCCCTGTCTTTACACTGTACAGACAGGGGAGCTATTGTGAAGAGTCACATATACTGACTTTCTTCCTGACGGAGAAACGTTTCATCCAATACCGTTTGACATCGGAAATAAATGAACTGGTCTGAAATAAAGTTATTTTTTGTAATTTAGTCTAAACCCTTATTTTGTAACATTTCCGGTTTTATTATTTATTAATTTAACTTGCCCCGCGGCCGTAATAATATATTTGTTTATTTATTTATTGCAGCACATTCTTCGAATATCAAAAGGAACGCTTTAGAATAACAATGGTGAATAAAGTCCTTTTGGGTTTCCTCCTCGCGCTGTGTCTCCTGCTCCTCGCGACAGCCTCTCTCGCCGCGCAGCAGGACGCGGGGCCTTTTCTTAAGGACTCCTTCAAATACGAGGAGAGCAAAGATCCAACGAAGACTAAAAAAATCTTTCTTAAGGCGAGAAAGTTTGGAACCAAGTTACCAGGCACACAAGAAATGGTCAACAACCCGGAAGACGAGGAAAGTGACTTTCCTTAGTGTTACTAAGGAATTGAAAGACAAATATTATTTTAATTCTGTGTAGACTAAGCCCCAGTTGTTTCGCAAGAATTCACGTTTATTCACCGCCATTTTGTTTTTTTACAGTTGAAAGGTTCTCGTTAAATGATGATTTTAAGTCCGTTTCAGATTTTTAGCTATTGTGATGATCAGAAGAGAACAACTATCATGTTGGTAAGCTTATCAGCTTATTACAATTTTATAGAAGGCTGAAACACACCTAGAATTGGCGTTTAAAGGGAACCTTATAAATGTCAAAAAACAAAATGGTGGTGAATGACCATTTGAATTTCTGCAAAACAACTGGGCCTAAGTTTCCAGAACCATGGCTTCGATTTCTTTTTAACAATTTTTCTCTCTGACAACTGTTTTTAAAGTTTAATTTATTTTTAGCCCATGTTATATGGTTTTCATTACTCTGGCAACTTTAATACTAGGCTCATCATTTTCAGATGGGTAGGTACCGATTATCAGTACATACTATATATTGGTATATAGTGGAACAGAAGTATCTATAAGATACATGTGATATAAAAAAAATGAGAAAGTGGCGCTCAAAATAGTTTAACATTTCAACAATTATAATTTATCCCGCCTTTACTAATTTCCTACCAAAAATAAAATTATGTTTCAATTTATTTGTTTTTATTGAAATTGGGTATTAGTTAGTTTTTAGTCATACTAATTAAGGATGTAGGTGCATGGGTGCATGCGTGATGTAAAATATTCCTGTCTAAACGTGCGAAATGCGTAAAATTATTCACGTTCAAATTTGAGCGGACTGTGGAAATCCAGCAATAAAGTGGGAACTAAAATTATTTTACTTTAATTATAATTCTATGTTGTTAAAATTATTTTGCTAAAAAATTTTTCAAATGTTCATACGATAAGTAAATTTTTGACGTTTGTCTAATTTGTCTTCAAAAAATATAAAAATCTTTGTTTATGAAAGACAATAGTATTAGGAAAATATATTATATAATAAATAAAAAAATGGTTACTATGGTTACATAATATATTATATATAATCCAACAATGATAATATCTACTAATATATACTAAAATAAAATACCATTTTGTAATAACATTCTCCCACTTAAAAATGTTTTACAAAACGGGATAGGTCTGGTAATCCGATTAAAGCACCATTTTGTAATAACATTCTCCCACTTAACAATGTTTTACAAAACGGGATAGGTCTGGTAATCCGATCAAAGCACCGTTTTGTAATAACATTCTCCCACTTAAAAATGTTTTACAAAACGGGATAGGTCTGGTAATCCGATTAAAGCACCATTTTGTAATAACATTCTCCCACTTAAAAATGTTTTACAAAACGGGATAGGTCTGGTAATCCGATCAAAGCACCGTTTTGTAATAACATTCTCCCACTTACCAATGTACTACAAAATTTATTCGCCCCATCTCACACTTTTAATCGATTGTTAATAAGGACGGGTTATTTCAGTGTTCAACAATTCATCAAGATCTGTGGATGTTCTATTCCAGTTCTGTTATTTTCCAAGTACAAAAACAACCCGGAAACCTGTGAAACAACCCGGCCCATGATCAAATAATGATAGAACATTCACGGAACTTGAATTTTAACTGTCTTTATTGTCTATCCTTTTCACCTATAACTTTAATTATCTACTTTCTTCCCAACCTGTAACCATAAAAAGATTGTAAATGGAGCTTAACCGGTGTATTTTATGCTCAACATCTTAAATGCAAAATTCACATGTACAAGTGTATATTTCCTAAATATACTCAAATAAATGAAATAAAAACGATGAAATTTGATAATTTGTTCAAATTTTATGGAACAACCCAACTTTGAAATCTATAAGGAGTGCAAGATAATCCAAGTGATTACAAAGTAAGTACACACGGGTCAGGAGGGAGACCATTTTTTTATGTTAGAACATTGGACGTTGCTTGAAATGGCTTTGGCTGTATTTATGTGACCAAATCAGATAAAAAAGAAGATATAAATTAAAGACGATATAATTTTTTTAAATGTGATCTTCACCTTGGTGGGTGGAGAGCTCGACTAGCCAATGAGATGGACCTCTTGTGTAGTATCGCTAAAAGGGAGGGAGGTTTTTAGTTACCCTACTATCTGCTAAACTGAACTCATGTCTGATATTCTCATATAAAAAGCTAATGAGATGGACCTCTTGTGCAGTATCGCTAAAAGGGAGGGAGGTTTTTAGTTACCCTACTATCTGCTAAACTGAACTCATGTCTGATATTCTCATATAAAAAGCCAATGAGATGGAACTCTTGTGCAGTATCGCTAAAAGGGAGAGAGGTTTTTAGTTACCCTATTATCTGCTAAACTGAACTCATGTCTGATATTCTCATATAAAAAGCCAATGAGATGGACCTCTTGTGCAGTATCGCTAAAAGGGAGAGAGGTTTTTAGTTACCCTACTATCTGCTAAACTGAACTCATGTCTGATATTCTCATATAAAAAGCCAATGAGATGGAACTCTTGTGCAGAATCGCTAAAAGGGAGGGAGGTTTTTAGTTACCCTACTATCTGCTAAACTGAACTCATGTCTGATATTCTCATATAAAAAGCCAATGAGATGGAACTCTTGTGCAGTATCGCTAAAAGGGAGAGAGGTTTTTAGTTACCCTATTATCTGCTAAACTGAACTCATGTCTGATATTCTCATATAAAAAGCCAATGAGATGGACCTCTTGTGCAGTATCGCTAAAAGGGAGAGAGGTTTTTAGTTACCCTACTATCTGCTAAACTGAACTCATGTCTGATATTCTCATATAAAAAGCCAATGAGATGGAACTCTTGTGCAGAATCGCTAAAAGGGAGGGAGGTTTTTAGTTACCCTACTATCTGCTAAACTGAACTCATGTCTGATATTCTCATGTAAAAAGCCAATGAGATGGAACTCTTGTGCAGTATCGCTAAAAGGGAGAGAGGTTTTTAGTTACCCTATTATCTGCTAAACTGAACTCATGTCTGATATTCTCATATAAAAAGCCAATGAGATGGACCTCTTGTGCAGTATCGCTAAAAGGGAGAGAGGTTTTTAGTTACCCTACTATCTGCTAAACTGAACTCATGTCTGATATTCTCATATAAAAAGCCAATGAGATGGAACTCTTGTGCAGAATCGCTAAAAGGGAGGGAGGTTTTTAGTTACCCTACTATCTGCTAAACTGAACTCATGTCTGATATTCTTTTTTTTATTATTTTGTACAATATTTTTTAACATTTCAAAGTTTTCCAGTAATGTTAAAATGCCTCACTGGGTGGCTTGCCCGTGCTGAGGCCTTCATTTTATAATATGAAAATATAATCTAAATACAATATAAGATAAAATAATACATTTAATATATAATCTTGTGTGTTTGTGAGTGATGTGTGTTTATATTGGTTTTTTTGTGTTACGTGTAGGTTTTATTTTTATTTTATGCTATGACATTTTAGTAATATTGTCTTTTTTGTTCTTTAATCCATTTTGTAATTTTGTGTGTGAATGTATTTTTATTTTCCTCAATTTTAATTTCAAGTTTTACCCTGTTGAAAGCTTTTATAGCATGGTATTGGTAGTGTCTTTGTCAAAAGCTTGAATTTACTGTCGGAGTTTTTATGTTTTCTTTGTACGCTTGTCTAACTGGTCTGTTAGTGTTATTTTTTGTATGTTGAAATTTATTTTTTTGTGAAAAATGTAGTTTAGTAGTGTTTTGACGTATAATTGGCGTATATCTAGTACGTCACAGCTGTTGAATATTTGGTCTGTATCAGTCAGTCTATGTTTTTTTAGTATTACCTTTAAGATCGTTTTCTGTGCGGTTTCTATGTAATTGATAGCCGAGTTTGTTGGTCCTCCCCAAGCAATAATTCCATATTCTATTATTGATTGGCAGAGTGCAAAATATATTGTTTTCAATTGTTTTATTTTATATGTGTTTCTTATGTTTAGGAAAATGTGTATTGTTTTGAGAAGTTTATTTGTGATTTGTTTGATGTGAGGTATCCATCTAAGGTTATGGTCAATTACGATTCCTAGATACTTTATTTGTTCTGTTTTTTCTAGAGGAGGGCAATCGCAGATGTTGGTGTTTAAACATTCGTGTATTTTTATGGTGTTTGTATTGTTTTTTGGCTGTCCCGTGCTATTTATACTATATGTTGTGAATTTTGTCTTTGATATGTTAAGTGTAAGTATGTTTGAGTCTAGCCATGTTTTCACTTGCGAGATTCCCAAATTCGCTATGTTATATACATTATTCCAATCCTTAGATTTGAAGAGTAAAACTGTGTCGTCAGCATAGCTAACTATTTCACCGTCTATTTTCATGCTGCAAAGTTCATTTATGTAAATAGTAAAAAGAACGGGCCTTAGTATGCTTCCTTGAGGAACTCCATATGTAATCGGCAGTGGTTTACTAGTATGGTTGTTAATTTTGACTTGTTGTGTTCTGTTACTCATATAACTTTTTAATAGTTGGAGTTCCTTGCCTTTGATACCCATGTTTTCTAATTTTTTTAAAAAGTGAATTGTGGCAGATTGAGTCAAAGGCTTTAAATCTGGCCCTGGTCTTTATGAGTAATGTGTACTTGTGTAGGTCGGGGTTCACCGTGTTGTATTTCACCCTCCCAACGCGGGTGCAGTGGTGTGGGTAGAGTGGGTGGGGGGTGGGGGAGTAGGGTGGGGATGTACAATTATTGGGCCGCATCGGATTAGTGCGGATCCCTTCAAGGGTAAATCCGGCCCTGGTCTTTATGAATAATGTGTACTTGTGTAGGTGTTTTATTTCACCCTCCCAACGCGGGTGCAGTAGTGTGGGTAGAGTGGGTTAATATACATATTCTGTTGTCCAGGCGCTCGCGCTTCAGAGATAAGCCGACGCACTCTCAGGTTACTCGTCATTGTCGATGTCCGAAATTGATTTTCTTCTCTAATCCGCCTTAAATTACACATAAAAAATAACTGCCACCATGTTTAACTGTCGTTAGTAAGTGTTATGTCCCGTCACGAGGAATAAATTGTGTGAATCACTTTAATATAGCTCTGCGTTATTACTTTCGTATATATTGATTTTGGAGTGGCATTTTTATACTGATTGGCGCTCTTTTACGCTATAAAATACAATTTGGGTGCGGTTACGGGTAACTAAAGTCACCCCAAGTGGTGACTTAGCAGGGGTGCCCGGGTTCATGGGGTAAGGTTTGTCTGGGTCTAGGCGACAGATGCGTCTTCCTACCAACTGCGCGGCCGGCCAGATCGAGAGAGACTGGTTAAGGGAGACCTTGGGACCTCTCCAGCAGGACTCTCAAAACACTAAACATCGCACCGCAGTGGGAGGGATGGATTCATACATAAATCCTGGACTCACTGACCCTCATACCTTTTTCCTTCCCAGAACGTCTTCCACTCCTTGTCCTAAAAAGGCCCTCCACACTTATTTTATGCAGGCTTTTCTCTGTAGAGCTAATTTAAATATATATCTGGGAAAACTACCGAGAAATTTGTTTGGCCTGAAAATCCCAGTAAAAAAGCTCGCAAAATTTAAAACCATCGGAGTTAAATTGATTCACCAAAACCATGATGGAATTGACATCTCGAGCTGAAAATAGTACCAACTCTTGATGGATGTTTGTATGCAAATTTGATGACGCCTAAACCCACCATTCGAGTATTTTCTTCACCATTCAAACAATGTCTTAATCATTGGAGAAAATATTAACTATTCTCAAACAAAAAATGTGAAACAGTAAAAGCGGGAAGTGTTTTGGACGAGTATTACATTATATCGGAATATTAGATGAAATCAAGTTCCTCGCTTCAATTCACTTGCCTTTCCTTTTTTAGGCTTTTCTTTTGAGCTTTCGGCTAGTATTGTCTTCAGTGATTAAATATCACAATTTGAGGTTACTGAATAAGTTATTAATTAACTTTTTGGTTAATATTGCAAGTGCAGAATAACATAAGAAAATAAATCTCCCTTGACGGGTCTGATGGAGGTAATCCAGTACCTGCCCACGAGGGGTAGGGGGTCGGAGGTCTAGCCGCCGGCCTCTAAGGGGAGTGGAAGACTTAAGAGCTCAGTGTTGTTACAGAATAAATAAGTAGGTAGGTTCTCGTGTCAAATGTACCAACTTAAGGGTCTCGTTATTGGGGCAGGGGTGGGCTGCAAAACATTCTTCACGAGCGAACCCTTGTCACGGCAAAGGGTTCAATACAATGCGCAACACAATACACATTACAAGGGGACAGTGGCCGGACTAAAACACTAAACAAATTACAAGGGAACAGTGGTCGGACTAAAACGCTGCGAAGAATTACATTTATCGATTAATGTTTTACTAGTAGATATTATACCCATCGCCATGAAGTGGCCTGGGGTACGACCATGCTGATTCGGTGCCCTTCCACCCTGCCTCTGGTGATCCGATACTCACTCTTTCCTCGTGGTCTTCGGGCATCTTCCTCCTCTTTCCCACTGCAGTTCGTCGAGGGCACGGAAACCGGGTCTCGCTGGCGGGCTGGCTGACTACCGAGTTCACTCTCAATAGGACTGCCCGGCGAAAGCGATTAGGTGTCTTGGGGACGCGATGATGCAAGTTCATAACCTTCTATAATAATATAATTTCAGAAAAAAATATACAAGAAAACATATGCGGAATCTTTAACTAGCCAACTAGGAATGGATCATGTTTTAGGCCAGTCAAATTGACAAATTTAGTTCACATCATAATTTCATATTACATTATTTAATTATAGAACATATCATTTCATAGTTAACACATTATGGACACGGCCATTGATAATATAAAAACTGAAATACAAAAAATTGAAAAGATTGAAAAAACAGTGAAAGATTCTAAAGCAAAAACGAACCTAGAACAAAATATTTATATATTAGAAGAGCTTTGGAAAACTGAAAAAATTAAACACCAAAAATAAATAATCAAACTACAAAAAAAAAGAGAAAAAACACCGGTTTGTGCAAATTGCACATCGCAAAATAAGAAATATGGCGAGAAAAATAAAACAGACCACACATCTTTCAGTAACTTATGTCCCTACAAAAATAAAATGCTTAAAGTAGCAAGAGACAGAATAGACTTCGAAGAAAAGTGACAGATTTTTTTTATAACGCACTAGACGAAAAAAATAATATTGACGAAAAAACATATGACAGCTATCAAGAATACCGTACCCACCAAAACGACCTCAATCGCAGCCCTTTAAATCTACACATGAACGTAAGAAATATAGAACGGAACATGGATGAATTTTTGACAACAGTAAATAATGATCTCAAGAAGCCGGCTTGCATTGTGTTAACAGAAACACATTCAAGTGGCGAAGTGGCGTACTATATACCGGGATATACCTATGTATCTACTACAAACCGAATTAACAAAAACAGTGGAATCGTTATGTTCGTACAAAATAATTGTGACATATTGTGCGAGGAAGAAATCAATATGAATGGAACAAACTGTCTACATGTACAAATGAAGTGTTATAAAATTGATATTATCCCTCTATACAGAACGCACTTATCTACTGTCTGTTTATAGAAGAATTAAGACATGTGTTATTAAACTACAGAAACGCGAATACAATAGTTTTAGGTGACATTAATTTAAATATATCGCACGATTATACATCGACTTAAATATGATGGCGGAATTGAATTATGTGTCGTGTATAAACTCTTACACCAGAAACGTCAATGGGCAACGTCCATCATGCATTGATCACATTTTCACAAATATCAAGGATATAAATAATTTAATCTCGGGAATTATAAAAACCTCAATTACCGACCATTACATGACTTTGCTACATTACAATCCAAAAATACCTCAGGCGATAAATCAACATTGCGGACAAACTACTATAAGAAAGAAATATCTGTTGTAAATATCGAATCTTTGAAAAATAAATTGTCATCTGAATTATGGTTAGATATTCTCCGAAGTGATAATGTCAACAAGTGCTGTGAAACATTTGAAAATAGAATAACGAACTTTATAAATGATTCAAAAAAAATTATTCCAAAAGGAAATTCAGCAAAATTTCGTAAAATCAAACCGTGGATAACACATGGGCTTGTTGTGTCCATAAGACACAAAGAATGGCTTTATAGAGAAACAAAAAAAAACCCACTAGATATTAAATTAAATGTTCATTTTAGAGAATACAAAAATAAATTAACCAAGCTCATAAAAAACACGAAAGAAAATTATTATAAAAATAAACTTAATGATTCTGAAAATGACAGTAAGAAAGTTTGGAATATAATCAATGAAATCATGGAAAATAAACAAAAACCAAAAGTAATACTATTAAGAGTATAATACAAAACAATAACATAATTAACTGTATTGAAGAACCTAAAAAAGGAGCAAACGCTTTTAATGATTTCTTTGCAAATATCGGAAAGAGTCTAGCAGAAAAAATTACCGTGAAAAAAATAAATAATATGTATATTGATATTATTCCGAATATAGAAACTAAACTTGAACTCTTCGAACCAACCAATCCGTCTGAAATTGTACAAATTATATCAATAATGCGAGGTGGTTCTGCTCCGGGATTTGACGGTCTCGCCATAAAAACACTAAAAATCATTAAAAATTATGTTTCTATACCAATCTCTCATATTATAAACAATAGCTTTAAGACAGGAGTTTTCCCGAGCACGTATAAGATAACCATAATCTCTCCAATATTTAAGTCCGGTAGCCCGGAGGACATTTCTAATTATAGACCCATTTCACTCTTATCTAAAATATCGAAAATTTTTTAAAAAATTTCTAAAAAAAGACTAACTGCATTCTTAAAAAAAACTCGATAATAAATAAAAATCAATTCGGTTTCACAGACGGAAAAAGTACCCAAGATGCCATTGCAAAAAATTCATCTAGTATTCAGAGTACCCTGGACAAATCAAATAAATGTATAGGAATTTTTATTGACTTAAAGAAAGCATTTGACAGCATTTCCCATGAAAGACTTATATTAAAATTAAAAGAAAATGGCATTGACAACATAGCCCTTAAATGGATAGAAAGCTACTTAACAGAGAGACCTCAAATTGTAAAATCAAACCAAACTTTTAGTACACCACTAACAAGTACATTTGGCATTCCTCAAGGCACGGTCCTCGGACCATTACTATTTCTAATGTATGTAAATGACATTTTCCAACAGAAAATCAAAGGTGAATTAATCTCTTATGCTGATGATACTGTATTATTAATAAAAGGTCAAACATGGGAACTAGTTAACAAACTTGCAAATAAATGTATTAATACCTTAAAATCATGGTTTGATAACTCACACTTAATGCCAAAAAATTAACATATGTATTATTCTCACTACAAAAAATACCTAAACACAAAGTAAATATCATAATCCATGATGAAAATTGTGACATTGTCAACTGTAAACTACTTAATCCTATTTGTACTGTAATCAACTCTTCTTCTGAAATTAAATATCTTGGTGTGATCATCGATGAAAATTTGAAATGGAAAAGCCATATATTACGGAGTTAGTAAAGAGAATAAGGAAATGTATATATATATATTTGTTAGGTTAAGAAATATTTTAACTGTGAAAATACTAAAAAATGTGTTTTATGCTCTTGTCCACTCCCTGCTTATCTACGGAATCACAGGTTGGGGAGGATCTTATAAAAACAACCTAAACTCAGTACAAGTCTCGCAAAAAAATATTATAAAGGTAATACTTAAAAAAACTGTACTTTTCCAACAAAATTGCTTTTTAAATTGTTTCCAGTACCAAATATTGATGATATATTTAAGCAAACTTCCATTATAAAAATGTGTAAAGAAAAAAATAACACAGAATATCAAGAATTTTACAAACTGATGAGAAATGGAAATCAATTTATTACGCCAATCTTTAAAACAACTCAAATGCAAAACCATTATATTTCCCAAGCCATAAAAAACTACAATAATCTCCCTTCCGAATTGCGCTGTATTACGAACCAACAAGAACAAATAAATAAAATCAAACTTTTTTTTCAAAAAAATTTATAGTAAAAAATATATTTTTATAGTAAAAAAATTATTATAGTAAAAAATTTATAGTAAAAAAATATATGGTAAAAAATATATATATATATATTATTATATATAGTTTACATTTAAGAATCTAAGTAAGAATCGTGGCTCCCTTATCAGGCACAAGAGCTCCTCTTCTCTGATAAGGTATACATGACCAATTATGAACCTAAATATTATATTTTGCAAAATATTTATGTATCAATGTAACCCATATGATCTATATTAAAATAATTTTAAAAAAATAAAAATAAAATAGAAGGAAAAAATTGTTAAGATTGAATTCCTGTTAGAAGCTATAGTTAAATATACTATTTTGTACTTAAGAATAAGCGAAAAGAAAAATATCTTAAAATACAAAATTAGTATCGAATGTGTATTTTTAACAATAGACATATGTTTGGTTAATTAAATCGCTTGCAAAAATCGAGAATCAAAATATTCTTTAAAGCGCGGTAACAAAATATAATAATTAATGAATTACGTGTCCCCCAACTTTAGGAACCGGCAAAGAAACTCAAAAAGATGCGACTCGAAAAGGATGCAGGAAATGATTAAAAACAAAATTGAATATTTATCTTAAGTAAGTGTATAAAAAGCGACATGAGACAATGGTTGATATCCAAATGTTTTTTTTTTTCATTTCCTTGCTTCATTTTTTAATCCCACTGAGATATTTTCCCTTAGAGCACTTAAAATAAAATATAACCGGTGAAGTAAATTAAAGCCAGATGGTAATAATAAAAAGACAGATCACCGCAGGAGTTATAAGGTAGAAAGATGGGAAGGGTAGTGTTGTAAGTTATGTATACTTACATATTTGATTTTAGGTCTCCTTTTTTTTCTTTTTCATTATCTCTTGTTACTCTTCTATTTTCAGATTGCGGTGTCTGTAATATTAAACTAACTATGTAAGTCCTTGCATTCTGCTTGCTATCCTCGTATACAGGAACATTGGAGGGTCTAGAGTTGTTAAAAAATGTTGATTTTTTAATAAAAAAGAGTCCCGTCCCGTAGATATTATATTATAGCGCTAAATTAAGCTGATATCCACATCACGATCACGATGGTTATTAATTTTTGAGATATTATGCCTCGTCGCGCTACCTCCTCCATTAGCCAACATTTTGAACTGAGTTCATGTCAGGGCAATTGTGTAAATGCAACAATCGCAATAATTGCAATACGGCACAATACCCCAAAAATAAATCACAATTATAATTTTGGCCATGAAAAACTCAACTCATATCAACACAATCTCCGTTCACTCAATAAACCTCTGGGGCTAATCATCGTGTCAAATTTGTTTCATAAGTGTTTTTCAAATAGGTGTATCTCAAATTTGTTTCATAAGTGTTTTTCAAATAGGTGTATCTCAAATTTGTTTCATAAGTGTTTTTCAAATTTGTTTCATAAGTATTTTTCATACAGGTGTATCTCAAATTTGTTTCATAAGTGTTTTCAAAAAGGTGTATCTTCAACTTGTTTCATAGATGTTTTTCAAATAGGCGTATATCAAATTTGAAAAAAATTTAAGACAGCTGAAAATGTTTATTTTTCGGATTCTTATACACTTTCTTAAATGGTTCGCTAAAATAGTAAAATAATGTGTAATTAACACTCTATAAGCGAAGCATGTAATAAAATGTATAAAAATCCTGACTACAAAACATTTTTTTGACACTCCTAAAAATTTTACAAAATTTACGAGATACGCCTGTTTGGATTAAGAACGAGTTTTTTTTGGCTTTGACCTGTTAGTAGTGGTGCGATCTACAGCGTTGGGTTCTCACTCAGCTCCCTAGCTAAGTCCACAGCGCACAAATCTATTCGTGGAACAAAAGCTTTTAGTTTAAGTAATTATCTGTCAAACATTGATACCACTTGTGGGAAATGACAATTTAAACGGCTGTCACATCCGTGGAGCGAAGGTAACGCGAGCATATTCCCGTACGTAAGGTACAATCCGCATATCCCGAAGGAAATGCTGTCAATATTTTATAAATTCAGTTTCCATCCCTTGAGGCGATGCTGGTTCTCTAAAGTCAAAAATACCCGATTTTTTTTACCTACTCGTCTATTGGCCCAAATAGAAATATTCGTACCCTTCCAAATAACTTTAATAATCTTTGACGACATCGAAATATGGATAGAAAAACACGAAATCATAAAAAAATATGAATTAACACTAACACAAACCTACAGGCAACAAACATGAAAATAAGGAAATCATTATGTATCATCAACACAACTACCTGCAGCCCGCCTTGGAACAGGAATCATAATGTAATACCAACACAACTACCAGCAGCCCGCCTTGGAATAGGAATCATGATGTAACACCAACACAACTACCTGCCGCCCGCCTTGGAATAGGAATCACGATGTAACACAAACACAACTACCTGCAGCCCGCCTTGGAATAGGAATCATGATGTAACACCAACACAACTACCTGCAGCCCGCCTTGGAACAGGAATCACGATTTAACACCAACACAACTACCTGCAGCCCGTCTTGGAACAGGAATCATGATTTAACACCAACACAACTACCAGCAGCCCGGCTTGGAATAGGAATCATGATGTAACACCAACACAACTACCTGCAGCCCGCCTTGGAACAGGAATTATAATGCAATACCAACACAACTACAAGCAGCCCGCCTTGGAATAGGAATCACGATGTAACACCAACACAACTACCTGCAGCCCGCCTTGGAATAGGAATCACGATGTAACACAAACACAACTACCTGCAGCCCGCCTTGGAACAGGAATCATGATTTAACACCAACACAACTACCTGCAGCCCGCCTTGGAACAGGAATCATGATTTAACACCAACACAACTACCTGCAGCCCGCCTTGGAACAGGAATCATGATGTAACACCAACACAACTACCTGCAGCCTGCCTTGGAATAGGAATCATGATGTAACACCAACACAACTACCTGCAACTCGCCTAGAAACAGGAATCCCTAGTGGGGAAGACTGTGAATAAAATATTTTTTCATGGTCATTGAATTGATTTTTATACCACTTTTAAAAGTTTCATTCCGGTGCTGATGTAATTTTGCACTCACATTAAAAACAAGAGAATGGTCACTGTTTACATAAGATTTCGAAAAAACCACCGTGTCACATTTTCCCACCTCTTAGAGCAGAATTTAGATATTACTAGATGAAATTTTGTACACTTTAACGTTCAAAATAAGAGGACAATGATTAGGACTTCAGCTAGTTGAAAATAAAACACAAATAAAATGACAAAGTTTAAACTAAGTTTCATTATAGTTCTTATTCAAACATCAAAATGAATGAGAAAAAAATCTGTTGGAAAAATTTAAATATTAGTGGTAGGTAGTAGGTAGATAAAGCACAAAAGTATTATGCATTTCTCACAAACAGAAATAGTAATTTTACCTGTTTGCCTGTGTCTCAATGCCAAGAAGGTGAGTTGAAATTATTGTTAAATATAAAAATTTGATTGAAATTCAGGAATGACAAACTTCCATCAGTTACCAATAACCTGAAAATATTTAAAAAAAAAAACTCTTACTACCATAACTATAAGCGGAAGATGATGCTTATGTAATGATGGACGACTTAACCAGTAGAGGAATTGAATCAATGACGCCTGGGTTGAAACCTGATGCATTTGTCAACTCAGTCACTATAAAAAGGATTATATTTCTCCTTTCAGGCAGGCGGCAGGCGGCAGGCGGCACTCAGAGCGGTGCACTTTATTTTACGGAAATGATGTGAAAAGATGCTGTTGGAAGCTCTTTGTAATTTGGAAAATCACATCGCATTTCGCATTACTGGAAAGGAGAGAATTTCAATAGAAATAATGTTTAACCCAGAAATGCATAAGTGAGTAAATGCAAATAAAATTTAAAAGCTGTGAGAGGTTCGTAAATATGTTATATTCATACTTGGAGAAAAATGAATATTGCTAATTTATTGTATATTCGCGCGATGTCGGAACACGTTTTCTTAAAATCGTAATATTTTCGCATTTTGTCATTATATATTATCAAGGTATATTATGGAACTAATTAGTTATTAAACAGCCTGCAATCTCGTTTTTAACCGGATTAGGATAAATAAGCAATACTCATTTTTCTCCGTGTGGGTAACGAATAATACAAATAATCAGATAATTTGTACAGCGCGGTTTTTGTGAAAAATCCCTTCAAGGGCGCTTTATAATTTATTTGAGTTTCTAGGCTCTATCTAATTCCGTTATTCACAAACATACTTATAACATAAGAATAATCCTACAATTTATCAACCAAAAAAATAAGTCTCACTTCTCCCATCACTATTAGCGGAAAACGTTGCTTGAGAAATGATGAAGGAATTTATCAACTTTTATTAAGAAAACGTTTCATTCACTTACATATGAGGCCGAAAATCTATTTTTAACACTCTAAATAAGTAAGATGGCACTGACCTTGAAAAAGTAAATCCATTGTGGAAAAATTATAAAAATTTAATTAACGGCAATAAAAAACAAGTAGAAATATACAGAAAATAATATATTTATAAAGTTTTATATTCGTTTAAACACGTCTTTCGTTAATCCAATTTCGACCAAATGAACTTTTTTATTCCATACAATGTTAGGAATCACTGGTTACAGTAAGTCACGTACGTGTCTTAACACCTGTATAGATATTTAACCAAGTTACTATTACTTTCAAATTTGGGGTGAGATCAAGAACTTAGAAATAATCGTCGCCTTTTTTCCTGGAGCTTTCACAACAACATCGCACTGCCATATCCGGTCCGCTGCTGAACTGTTAATGCTTTCAGGGTAGAACTGTAGGAACTAAGTACCATACACTGCGAGCGCCAATGAACAGTGGTGAACAGTGAACAATGGATTGTGGTCACGCCAACGTTGGAGCTTCTTGGCATTTCAGAAGCTCGCAGTTCGGAGAGGTAAGAATAGATTTAATGCTTCCTTTACGAGTCCAATATCTTCGTTTGGGATAGTGGAAACATGCCATTTTCGTATGTTAAAATGTTCCGAATGCAGCGAGTCATGTTTTCTTTAAACATTTTATGTAGGGTGTTAAGAAGCGTACCTTTACATTAACAATTTCTGAGCTGATTTGGATTTTAAAAAAGGTAACACTTTGGTATACACATAAAAACGTAAATAATAATGCATTGTCACCTGCTAACGCTGACAAACCATATTTATATTTCGCTTAGCAGGATAATATTAAGTATATGTAACTTTATAAATTAAAAAATAAAACATTCCCGAACAAATTATAATTAGTCCAATTATAATTTTATTATAATTGGAATTATAATTTTCGTGGATCGCTAATGCAATCGAGTGTGTGAAGGTGGCGTTTTTTCAACTAAAAACATTTTTTAAATCTGTAAATATTGAACAGTTAGGGACGGGTGGCTGCTGAGAGTGCTGAGTGACCAGTAATGACAAGTGTAAATACTGAACAGTTAGGGTCGGGTGGCTGCTGAGAGCGCTGAGTGACCAGTAATGATAAGTGTAAATACTGAACAGTTAGGGTCGGGTGGCTGCTGAGAGTGCTGAGTGACCAGTAATGACAAGTGTAAATATTGAACTGTAAGGGTTGGATGGCTGCTGAGAGTGCTGAGTGACCAGTAATGACAAGTGTAAATATTGAACTGTTAGGGTTGGATGGCTGCTGAGAGTGCTGAGTGACCAGTAATGACAAGTGTAAATATTTAACTGTTAGGGTCAGATGGCTGCTGAGAGTGCTGAGTGACCAGTAATGACAAGTGTAAATATTGAACTTTTAGGGTTGGATGGTTGCTGAGAGTGCTGAGTGACCAGTAATGACAAGTGTAAATATTGAACTGTTAGGGTCGGATGGCTGCTGAGAGTGCTGAGTGACCAGTAATGACAAGTGTACGAAAAAAAATGTAAAGTAAAGTTGTTACAATTCGGGAGGCGGGTATTGGTAACGCCACCCCGGGAACCATTTATTGGATAACCAACACCCCTGCCTTAGGTCACCCCAAGTGGTTTTCTACGTTTAGTGACTTGGCAGTGGTCTTGGCGGCAGATGCGTTTACCCATCTACTGTGTACCGGGCCGGATCGGGAGAGACTGGTTGAGCGAGACCTTTTGACTCCCAGATTCCTACCCATTCCTCATACATTTTTTCTTCCTATATCTTCCTCTCCTTCCTTTCTCTAAAAAGACCCCCCACACAGCATCCACAAAGATGACGTAAGCCATGAATTCTTCCTCTGGGCCTCCCGCGTGGAGCAAATGTAAAAAAAATGTTAGGAATCACGGGTTAAAAGTAAGTATAAAGTATTATGTACCTCAGCATTCAAATAAATATGGACAAAGAACGTTAAACTATATGATTCCCAATTGTTTCAATATGTTACCTGCCGAAATTAAAAACTGTGCCCAAAACAAACGATTGGTGAACATACTGAATACTTGGCTTACTGAAAGAATTAATTTGTATTAGCCTACAATGATATATTATTCTAAAGACTTTAAAATGGTTATTTATGTTTTTATAATTTTTGTACGGGACGTGTCTGCCTGCACAAGAAAAGACTGTAAATAATAAGCACCGGCACACATCAGTCCTCAACCTGGGTAATGATTTAAGTAAAACACCGTGAGGTGTTCTATCCAAACCATCATAAAAGAAAGACGATTCGAATCAAAATTCATATTTTAATTACAAGTATTGTACTGGTATGTATATGTTCTGTAGAACGTACAAAGGGGTGTAGCTTATAGGTACTTCCTATTTTTACAGCCAACCCAATTCACAAGAAATAGTTATATGTATTTCAATACAACTAGGATTTAAAACACAGATAGAAAAGTGAGACAATCGGAATTCTTTCAGCGATAATTTCAGATTGGAGCACATTGTGCATCATTGCGCCATACGATACAGCAAATGGCGTAGACGACTACTGGAGCAGTGGCCAGTTCAATTGGTAGCCAGCAGGAATCGGCCAGCCTCTAGGCTTTAGCATCAATGGCTAATTCAGTCGGTAGCCAGGAAGAATTGGCCGGCCTCTAGGTTGTCAGCATCAATGGCTAATTCAGTCGGTAGCCAGGAAGAATTGGCCAGCCTCTAGGTTTTCAGCATCAATGGCTAATTCAGTTGGTAGCCAGGAAGAATTGGCCGGCCTCTAGGTTTTCAGCATCAATGGCTAATTCAGTTTGTAGCCAGGAAGAATTGGCCGGCCTCTAGGTGATCAGCGGCTGTGGGCAGTTCAGTCCGTAGCCAGCAGGTATTCGTCAGCCTTTAGGTTGTCAGCATCTGTGGCTGGTTCAGTCGGTAGCCAGGAGAAATTCATCAGCCTCTAGGTTGTCAGCATCAATGCAGCAGGGATTGGCCGACCTCTAGGTGATCAGTGGCAGTGGGCAGTTCAGTCGGTAGCCAGCAGGTATTCAGCGGTAGCATGGTCATTTGATTATAAGAGCCGGCACACGGAGACGCCCCATTATTGAAATGATGACAGATGCGTCTGGCTCAGCTGATAGAGTGCCGGCCGTAAACAGCTCGTTGCGAATAGTTGTAATCTTTAAAATGATTGTGCCGTGATGGAGGAACAGAAGCGACTACAGATTTCAGTTGACACTCAAGAATTTATAATTTCTCAAATTATAATTAACAGATCGCGTTTTAACTGGAGGTGTTCCGTCCACTCATGTTAATTTTTGAAATTTGACTGTCCCGTATTGTGTTGTTTTTAGGTATTTATAATTTCTCTAACAAGTTCTTGTGACGTCAAATCATCACCACAACTTGTTTACGTTCCAGACGCAGGTGTTTTTAGGTGCCAATAATAATTTCGCCCAGCTACTGGTTTTGTCAATATTATGATTTGGAAAAGGGGTCATCAAACTTGCAGGTTTTCAACTTTAGTAGCATTTAAAATTAAATGCAATAAAATCATGTTTTCATGTTCGATACAACTTTCTTTTGCTATATATCTGTAAAAATTTAATTTTTTGTTTTATATAATTGTAAAAATGTAACTGTAAACTCACATGTATGCGTGTACACGCGTATTTACGCGCTCATACATGCATGTACACTTACACAACCAGAAAAGAGAGTTATGTATTTGATCTTTTCCTGCATAATAGCATGTCTTAAACATCTAAATTTTTTATTTTTTTTTTGTATTTCTTTTATTTTTACTTCTTCTTTATTATTTTTATTTTTCTTTTTTTTGTCTTCTGCTTTCTACTTTAACATTTTTATACTTTCTATTTCCATTATAATTCATTCTAATATAATCTTTCATACTTTAAACATGTATAAATATTTAATTCATATGTTAACACTAGACCTCACATACTAACTATATACCATTGGTCGCCACGAGACAGGCAGTCGCCTAGTGTGGTAATTTAATGTATCACATGTAAGAAAATGTATTATTGTATTATCATGTATTCTATAAATAAATAAATAATAAATAAACTATAATAAGAATTATAATGTAAAGAACCCGTTAGACAAACTGCTAAAATGTAGTTTATCGAGACTTTGGTATGTGAAGTGTGTAAAATATTAATAAAAAATTCAGGTACGTGTCTTAACACTTTGTGTGGTGTACGGGTAAAATTTTAAGCCCTTTCCGTACTAAAGAAGCACCTCAATTATTGTAGGCGGGGTTATATTACAAGCGATCTTAGTCAACGAGACGCATTGAAAAAGTAACAATCATAAACATCCAACTTGATAAACTCGGGTCTGGGTATCATGTCGACGAGCTGGAGGCAAAACACATATTTGGCACCAGGGGGGTTCAAGAATGCTTCCTACGACAAACTACGACATCAGTCATGATAAACTACGACATCAGTCGTACACTAACCGCCGAAGAGCGCACATTGACATAACCAGGCCCTGCGCAGAAAAGTAAAGTTAAGCAAAGAATTGCACCGCAGTACAACAAAAATCTGTGACAACTAACTAATTACTCTATGATTAGAACACAATGATTTGACCTAACTTAAGGTGAATAAATAAAGTTCTATATAAATTTTATATTTTCTACCTCGTTGCTCATATTTAGCTGCTAGAAGATGATTTTTGGTGGCAATGTCTTAAAATTGAATGAACAACCTGTACTTAATCTTTTTGGACACTATAAAGCTGTCGGGGGCCATTTGGATGTTTGTACTATCACTCGCTAGATTTTTGTGAAACTAGAATATAAACTCCCTCGGAAATGCGTCAGTAGATGAATCCGCAATGAAGAATTTTAACATACCATTCGGAATACAAAACTGCTTTCACTTTAAGATTGAATTGAGTCCACAGCTTTGATTAAAACTACATCCAACATATGAAAATGGTTTCCTACGATTTTTGCAGCACACTGTCTGCATCTTGGATTTCTGAATCCACAACTGGAGTTTTATCTTTATATTCTGAACACAAAACTGAGTTAATCCTTATGCGAGTTCCCAACATTAATTATAACTACATCCAGAACACGAAAATGGTTTCCTCCGATTTTTGCAGCACACAGGCTGTACCTTGGATTTCTGAATCCACAACTGTCATTTTATCTTTATATTCTGAACACAAAACTGAGTTAATCCTTATGCGAGTTCCCAACATTAATTATAACTACATCCAGAACACGAAAATGGTTTCCTCCGATTTTTGCAGCACACAGGCTGTACCTTGGATTTATGAATCCCCATCTGTCATTTTATCTTTACATTCTGAACACAAAACTAATATTAAAACTTACGAGATATTGCTTGTGCTAGTTCCCAATATTAATTAAAACACCAAAACACCCAGAACACAAAAATAGTTTCCCTCGACTTTTGCAGCACATAGTGTGCAACTAAAATGTTAAAACTGCATTTCAAGAGATAGAATTGTTTTCTTCTTAAATGCGCCTGCAGATGAATCCAAAACTGTAAGCGAGTCTCCAGTTTAATTAGCATTACACTCAAATACGATTTTCTGGAAGTAATAAAATAAAATAAATCGCTCAAATTTACAGTTGTCTTCAGCACTTGTTATACCCTTTAGTCGTCTACGCTTATCTAGTATGTACAAAAGTGGTCCGAACCCTTAGTCACGATTTGAGTATGATAAACGACCCGATTCCCAAGGACGTCCCAATGAAGGGGTGGGATCCCGGAATTGGAGTCAATCTTACCCTCCACTGCGACAAAGTACCTACATAATACCCAGTGCCTACGCAAATAACTGAGAAAACATGAGGAAACGGAACTAAAGATAAATAAGAAAGGCACACTTAATCGATTTATTGAATTTGGCTTTCTGCCAAGATCAACCCAATAATATATTATATCCTTACTTATTATGTATCAAGAAGTTCTTTAAGAGTTAAACTTGGGAATAATCAGCGGCACTCTTACGTGATTTGGACATATAGAGCAGAGTAATGGAGAAAGGAGTGGTAATGTAGAAGAGTATATAACGAAAAAGAAAATAAAAGCACGGGGCGTCGAAACTTGGGCTAAATCATGTCAACAAACATTTTAAATATATAAATTCATAAAAAAATCCAATATGAGAACGAAAATTGGTATTCATTAAACAATAATTTTCCAACTCCAGGAATTGCCATAAACGATCACTGGATTGGAGAATTATTACCATTTCTCCCAGGTTCATTAATCTGCACTTCATTCTAAATAAATCCCTGTGGTGGGCTGGTGCAATGTGCAAATACAGCAAGAATTATGTATTTATCTTCATTCGGAGCTAGTTCATTACACTCACACTGCCCATCCTCTCAGTGATACCAGACAAGGAGATTTTAAACGAGATGTAAGAGAAACTGCTTCGCAAGCTGTCTCATAGGCTATCTCGCAGGTGTCTTAGGGCTGTCTTACAGGTTGTTTCACAGGCTGTCTTACAGGTTTTCTTACAGGTTATTTCACAGGCTGTCTTACAGGCTGTCTCACATGCTATTTTACAGGTTATCTCGCAGGTTGTCTCACAGGCTGTCTTACAGTTTATTTCATAGGCGGGTTCTTTGCCAGGCCGACTTCAATAGACCTTGTAGTGGTGTGCCTTACAGGCTGTTTGACGGGCGGGTGCTTTGCCAGGCCGAAATAGACCTTGTGGCGGTGTGTCTTAGGAGTTCTCTCACAGGCGGGTGCTTTGCCAGCCCCACCTCAATAGACTTTGTGGCGGTGTGTCTTACAGGCTGTCTTACGGGCTGTTTCACAGGCGGGTGCTTTGCCAGGCCGACCTCAATCAACCTTGTGGTGGTGTAGTTTACAGACTGTCTCACAGGCGGGTGCTTTATTAATTAAGCGGGTAACATATTATTAATTATGGAGGATTGAAACAAGGTATGTATTATTTCAATAAAACTACAACTTCAATGCTCTGTATAGTGTTTTTAGTATCTGTGCGGATTCCGGTCTCGTGAGAAAGGCTGAATGGGGGGGGGGTTGGGCGGAGATGCGAGTGGCCGCACCGCGCCCTCCGAAATGTGGCTCTCTTGAACGCATTGCCAACTAAGCCACCGCAACGAACCCGCAACGTTTGTTCGCCCGACTCACGATTTGCTAAAATCTTTTCAGAGACTGATTTTTCAGTTGTGCCTTGTGTAGGGGGTGTGTTACAGTGTAGGAATACGATGCTTATCACGCGATATCTTATCGAACTTATTATCCACAGTAGGATTGTGCTACTGAATTATTATGATCAAACCAAAATTAAATTCTTATTGCGCTGTGCAAACAATTGAGTTACAAGTATTCTTCGTAAAATTTCCGTACTCCACTTCCTTCTAAATAGGCCAAAATTATTGAAATAACACTACCTTTTAAGTTAATTACTACAACAAACAACCCTTTATGTCGAGGGAGATGGGCAAACATGCACTTAACAAGTTATTAGGTTCATAGTTTAGGTTATTTAAATAATGTGTGTGTATTTCGATTGATGTGGGACCTTTCAACATACTAACAAGATCAAACATGGAGTCAAAACATGGGATATTTTGAACTGTTTTTTTTTTCCATCTCTCCGACGTAAATAGCTCTTTCTTGTGGTAATTTATTTTAAATGATATTGTTTTAAAAATGGTTCATTTTAAGAAGTAAGCACAGTACGGACTTTTTACCTAATAGAATTGTAGGTTGAATTTATCGTTTTCCATCTCTCCGAATAGTTGTTTTTTGTGATAGTAATTATGTTAAAACCAAGTTTTATTTTTATAATGATATTTTTTTAAATAACTTTTTAAACACCACTTTTATTTTTTATAATTAATGCCGACCGAGTTTTGCTTCAACCGTAGCTTCTACGCCCTTATAACAGCACCGAAGTGTTTACTAAGTTAAAGTAGCTGTACCCCGCCACGCGTTAATGTGACTCAGTCTGTATGCGCAGATAGAGAAACAATAGCGCTTTTTGCTTTTACGTCCAAAAAATGGCGCTGTTTAAAAAAAATCTTGCTTTGACCTGTCACAGGTAACATCTATATAATACTACCCGGACCCCGGCAGACGTTGTCGTGCCCGACTTCTATTTAAACCGCACATGCGCAAGTCACATCCATCGTAGATATTGTTTTGATATTCATTTGATATCCATCATTTTGGCAGATTGTGATTACTTTTCAGTACGATAGAAAATAAATGAAAATTTCGACCGGCACCGTTCTACACTATATATAATAATACATTAATCTAGATTTTTAAAAATCCCCTACCAAGGTATCATTTTGAAGATGTACGATATAGTTTTCACTAGTAGTTATGGAAAAAGTTATCATTGTCAAGATGTACGATATATTTTGCACTAGTAGGTATGTAAAAAGTTATCATTGTCAAGATGTACGATATACTTTGCACTAGTGGACATGTAAAAAAATGACCATACAATATGAAAAAAATATTTAGTGAATGTAGATCATAAGACAAAAGAGATTGTGATCATTTTATCATATAAAAATCAGTTAGCACTTATTATCATAGAATTAGCTTAATAAGAGAGGATCTATTTAATGTGTCTACAACATTCAAGAAGTGGGCTCAATTCGCTTCGCAGTACGAGGCTAATTTATTTGGGCCAATGATTAATGTGTTTTGTTTCACATTGAAAGTGAAACTTCTTACGCCACCCACAGGCTACAGTAAAATCTGTTGTAATGTTGTCGCGGAACAATAATGGACGAGCCCCGCGCCACTGTGCTTACCATGAAATAGCTGCCAAGCTCATTACTAATAATATTAGTAATGAGCTTGGCAGCTATTTCATGGTAAGGCTACAGTAAAATATCTTGTAATGTTGTCGCGGAACAATAATGGACGAGCCCCGCGCCACTGTGCTTACCATGAAATAGCTGCCAAGCTCATTACAAATAATAATAGTAATGAGCTTGGCAGCTATTTCATGGTAAGGCTACAGTAAAATCTCTTGTAATGTTGTCGCGGAACAATAATGGACGAGCCCCGCGCCACTGTGCTTTCCATGAAATAGCTGCCAAGCTCATTACTAATAATATTAGGAAAGCGTTTATCTTTTCTTTTTAAATAATTTTGTTCAGTGACACAAAGGTAAAGAAGGCGTTTTAATTATAAATCCTTTCAAAGTAGGTACTTTCACTTCGACACAAGCTCAGGCAAGAAATCTACTATTGATAAATCCTGCGCTTTAATTATTTATTATTTTGTTTTTATTAATATTTTATATTTTATTAATATCTAACATATATTTTTTTAAATAATTGAGCTATAATTCCCTCACCAAACACAACAGCCTTGTGAGGAAAGAATGGCGAGGAAAGGCTATTTCTATATAATTGAGTTAGAATCCCATCACCAAACACAAAAAAACTTGTCTCTATATGGTTAGGAAAGGCTATTTCTATATAATTGAGTTAGAATCCCATCACCAAACACAAAAACCTTGTCTCTTTATGGTGAGGAAAGGCTATTTCTTTATAATTGAGATAGAATCCCCTCACCAAACACAAAAACCTTGTTTCTTTATGGTGAGGAAAGGCTATTTCTATATAATTTTGTTAGAATCCCCTCACCAAACACAAAAACCTTGTCTCGTCATGGTGAGCAATGGCTATTTCTATATGATTGAGCTAGCATTCCCTCACCAAACACAAGAGCCTTGTCTCTTTATGGTGAGGAAATGCTATTTCTATATAATTGAGTTAGAATCCCATCATCAAACACAAAAACCTTGTCTCTTTATGGTGAGGAAAGGCTATTTCTATATAATTGAGATAGAATCCCCTCACCAAACACAAAAACCTTGTCTCTTTATGGTGAGGAAAGGCTATTTCTATATAATTGAGTTAGAATCCCCTCACCAAACACAAGAGCCTTGTCTCTTTATGGTGAGGAAAGGCTATTTCTATATAATTGAGTTAGAATCTCCTCACCAAACACAAAAACTTTGTCTCTTTATGGCGAGGAAAGGCTATTTCTATATAATTGAGTTAGAATCCCCTCACCAAACACAAAAACCTTGTCTCTTTATGGTGAGGAAAGGCTATTTCTATTTCCCTTTATGATATGTCATAATTGTAAAAATATTAATATTAAAAACTAATTTAAAGAATTATGATTGCTAATTTATTATGAAACTCTACAAATTTTTCATAGTCCGGTTAAAAACGGAATTGAAGGCCCTTAACTGAATTGATAGATAGCTTGATTGATATTTTTGATAATTCAACTTTAGAAGGTGAAGGTGAGAGATTGATTTCTTGCCAATTTCTCTAGCGATTCCAAGATAGCTGGCTTTCATGTTTCATTTATTTATTGCATCTCACTGTACATAAATCATGTTTTTTCTCATAAAAATCAACCTCACTGGGACTAAGCCTGTATCGAGGTTAACGATTTACATTTCAGTGAAGCAAACACAGAGTAATAACAAACATAAAGGAATGCTACATACAAACACAAAATGTTTATATATATATTTATATTACTTGAGTTACCAGAAGTGTAATTTGAGAGTATGTTGTAACAATATTTGTACCATAAGTAATTATTAATCATTATTCATTGCTTTTAAATAGTGGATCTTGGTCAATCACACATAACTTCTTAAGTCGTCGAGCTGCCAAATAGTGGATCTTGGTCAATCACACATAACTTCTTAAGTCGTCGAGCTGCCAAATAGTGGATCTTGGTCAATCACACATAACTTCTTAAGTCGTCGAGCTGCCAAATTTCATATTTAACGCGATAATTATGTTTGGTAAACTTATTAGAAATTAAGTTAATCGTGCCACATTATTGAATTCCTGTTGCATGTTTTAATAATTATAATCCATTTACAATTTTACTTAACCTGTTACATATTCGGCCAAACATTTAAATGTTATTCCTTGAAATGTGCCAGTATTTCCAAACAAAAGAGCAAATAAACTGAATTTAAATAAATAAATTATAATGCACAAAACATGATGATGTTTAATTTTAAAACACATCCGCTTCTGGAAACACAATCTTCATTTTATGGAATAACATTTAAATGTTTGGCCGAATATGTAACATGTTAAGTAAAATTGAAATTAAATGGATTCATGTGAATAAGTCGTCTCAACGTGGCCTAAGCGCAGTTTGAAAATGTCCTTCAAAGCTGAAACGGCTGTAACAATAATTAAAAAAAAACTTACGTACTTGCAGAATTTAATAATAATATTATAAAATTCTAATATAATTAAATGGGAAAATTTAAAAAATGTTACAGGTATTTAATAATATTGCACTATGTTTATTATTACTATGACATTGCATCCTCGGTATTTCCTTGACCCAAAGCAATAATGCGCTAATGCTAATAGGCTTTTGATATATTGGTAAGGTTTCAAGTTCTCTATTTAGAACTTTACAGATTGTTGCATTGTTATAAATGTCAATTGTCTATGTAAAGGATAGCTTCCGTTTCCTACCTCTCTCTAAAAACAATCTCGGGCTACAATAGACGTTGCATTATAACTTATAAATAAATCAGTCCATCTTAAAAGAATTAAAAGTGTTTCCTTTCATTTAACAATGAATAACATATAAACATGGTGTCAGAATTAACTCACGACAGTTATTTGTAAGTTTAATTAACTTAAAAGTGTTTTAAAAGTCAATACAACTTGTATGCTAAGACAGTTTAAACCTGAACAATGGACAACATGGATACAGACTTTTGAAATATATCTAATGGCAACAGGTGCAGATGTTGAAGCAGATAACAAGATAGCAAAGTGACTGTACTACACGGGACAAAAAGGTCTACAAATATTTAATTCATTTAACCTAAATATAAAACTCCCGCATGCATCGATGTAATAAACGCCTTTAATAAATATTGTGTGCCGAAAAAGAATTTAAAAACCATGCAGAGACACATGTTGTTCAAAACAAGACAAAGTGAAAACATGTGTATGGAAGAATTTGTCGCTGAATTAAACAATATAAGTCAGCAATGTGAACTTGGAAATCTACGTAGGTACGTCATTAGTAATGAATGTGTTTATTTCAAACATGAATCCAAGATATAACCACATAAAGGAAAGGTTATTACAGGATGATCAATTGGATCTGGACAAAGCAGTCGATATCGCCAAAACAATGGTGATTTCACAAAAGGATGCCGCATTATTAAGTGCTGAAGTACATGATGTGTTTCAGGGACTTGGATGTCTGTCATACAAATGTCACAGACAAGGATGTAAAGCCAATAATCAATGCCAGCAGGCGAGTTCCATTTAAACTCCACTCACGTTTAAAGGAAGAACTGGACCGCATGGAAGACTTGAAGGTTGTTCGAAAGGTCACAAAAACCAACGCCATGGGTCAACTCTATGGTAATAGTCGAAAAACCTAATAATAAATTACGAATATGCTTAGATCCTAGACATTTAAATAGATCTATAAAGCGATCACATTTTCAATTCCCCACATTGGAGGAACTCCGATATAAATTGAATGGAGCCAATGTTTTCTCAAATCTACACGCATTTGCAGGTTTTTGTATGCTGCAATTGGACGAACAAAGCGAAGATCTTTGTACATTTCAAACTCCATTTGGGAGATATCAATTTTTGCGTTTACCATTATGGTATAAATTCAGCACCTGAAATATTTTTTAGGGTAATGACGGATATATATTCAGATTTAGAGGGAGAATTAATTTTTGTTGACGATTTTATAGTTTTCGGTGAAAATGAGGAAATCCATAATCGACGTTTGGAAAAAGTTTTCCAACGTGCAAGTGATGTGAATTTAAAATTTAACATGGATAAATGTAATTTCAGTCAGTCAGAAATAAAATTTCTAGGGCACATTTTCAATAACAAAGGTGTCAAGCCAGATAATGCTAAAATAAAAGCAATTCAGGAAATGCCAATACCAAAATGTGTAAAAGATCTTCAGAGATTTTTGGGCATGATAAATTATTTAGGGTCATTTATGAAAAATATGTCGTCAGAAATTTTTAGAAATCTTCTTGGAAGATTCGACGTGGTCATGGTATGCAAATTAGGATTTAGAATTCAAACGTCTACAAAATATAATTTGCACAGCACCAGTCTTGGCGCATTTTGATTTAAATAAATCAATAGTTCTTTCAGTCGACGCAAGTCAGTCAGCAGTCGGTGCAGTAATATTGCAGGAAAATAAGCCAATAGCTTATGGTTCAAAATCTCTAACGCAATGTCAGCAGATTTATGCACAAATCGAAAAAGAATTGTATGCAATTCTTTTCGGATGTCAAAAGTTTCATCAGTATTTATATGGACAACTTGTACAGGTAGAAACCAATCATAAACCGTTAGTCAGTCTTTTCAAAAAATCACTCTCGAATGTACCTATAAGGTTACAGCGAATTATGATGTCTCTACAAAAATATAATTCAAATGTCACCTACGTACCAGGTAAATATATGTACGTAGCACATACGTTGTCGAGTGCGCCTTTGGCCGACACGGAGATGTCAATTTACTAATTTCTAGTTTGGCAGAGTCAGATGAAAAACTAAAAGAAATAAAATTAGCTACAAATCAGGATAAATAATTGGGAATTTTGAAAAAATATTACTTTGATGGATGGCCTAAAAATAAATGTGAACCATCAACGAAACCTTATTATAACATGCAAGGTGAAATACACGTAGTCGATGACTTAGTATTTAAAGGTTCAAGTCTTGCGATTCCAATTTTATTACGTCCTGTAATGCTTAAGATACACGAGAGCCATCAGGGTATCTCAAAGTCAAAATATCTAGCTACAAATAACATTTACTGGCCAAACATGAATATTGATATAAAAACAAACTAGAACAATGCGAAATTTGTAATAAATTCAAACCAATGAATAGAAAAGAACCACTCATTCCTTTTAAAATAACTTTATTCCCATGGGAAAGGGTAGGTGTAGATTTAGTACATTTCAATAATACTATTTACTTAGTCGTCATAGATTACTATTCTAAATATATAGAAATTGTATCTTTACAGTCGGGTTATACAGCTAACCTATTTGTAACGCATTTAAAGTCAATTTTTGCTCGTCACGGAATACCATTAGAACTAGTCAGTGACAACGGTCCACCATTTACTTTAGCTATATTTAAAAAAAATATTTATGATTGGGACATAGAACATGTTACAATCAGTCCTAACTTTCCACAAAGTAACGGACAAGCTGAAAGTGCAGTCAAAATAGTCAAAAACATTTTAAGAAAATGTCTAGAATCAAAAACGGATATATACTTAGCTTTTTTACATTATAGAAATACACCAAAGGATAATTTACCTTCACCTTCACAACTACTTATGTCGAGACAACTTTGAGTAAACATTCCAGTCAGGTCAAGGCAGTTAAAATCAAGAACAGTTAGTTTTCAATAGTATCAAGAGGGTATGAGAAAAAATCATAACAAAATGAAAATGTCATATAACCCTCATACTAAAGAATTACCAGATCTGAAAACCGGTGATCCAATTTTGTTTAAAAAGAATCCCCAAGGTCAGTGGATTCCGGCAACAGTCGTTGAAAAATTAGATAACTACCCGCGTTCATATAAAATAATAACTTCAGAAGGAACAATATACCGTCGTAATAGGAAACATATAATGTATGATAGATCAAAAATAAACAGTTCGAGGTGTAATTTACATTCTCAAAGTATAACCCATCAAAATGACCTCGAACAGCCATCAACGTCAACCAATGCTCCAATTAATGATTTGGTACCGATGTCTGCGACAAGTGAGACAGATATTCAACACAAAACAAGGTCTGGGAGATTGGTAAAACAACCAAAAAGGTTTACATTTTCTGAATTTGATTAAAAAATAAAAATTGTACTTTGTATGTTGTGTCCAATTGATATGGTATTGTATAAAGCTAACTTATCTTATATAAAATGTCATAAAAAAAGGAAGATGTTGCATTGTCATATGTCAATTGTCTATTGTCTATGTAAAGGATAGCTTCCGTTTCCTACCTCTCTCTAAAAACAAGCTCGGGCTACAATAGACTTTGCATTATAACTTATAAATAAATCGGTCCATCTTAAAAGAATTAAAAGTGTTTCATTTCATTTAACAATAAACAACATACATACAGAGATAAGTATATTTTCACGGTAAGCAGAGCTGTAGTGATGTTTGCTTGCACAGTTTACATATTCAAACAGCGGCTAGTAGATAGGGCAGACGGTCGGGTGTAAGCCAACATTGTTGGCGAAATGTCATCAAAGGAGAAAGGAGGAGAAAAGAAGGAGACAAAGAAAAAGAAAAAGAAGCGACTTGCGTAGCTTGTGGATTTTGCGCAAATTGTGGTTTTTTCGTGGCTTGAGACATAGCCACAAAACTGCTCCCGTCTGGCTTGTGTTCACACAGCCAGGCCCCAACACCTTACAGCCGGCCGGAGAAATCCCGTTGGCCTGGAGCAGGCGTACGCGCCCCAAATGCCCTTTTCAAGGCAATCGTCACAAATCACATACGTCGCCCCAACTGCCTTTCTCAAGGCATCCAGCATAATACTCAAATAATCCTTAGTCTTCTCGTTTCAGAACAAATTAACTCATAATGCCGTACCACCGTACACCAAGAGGAACAGCGACTTTCAAGCGCAACAAGCCCCTGCCTACGGCATTCCCGGAGGGAGCCACCGATACGCACGAGCAGGAATTCGTGTTTGGATCCTCACAGACCGGCTCCGGCTCGGCAACCGGATCACCAAGAGCCACATCACCGATGGAAGAGGAATGGACTAGGGCTACGGCTTCAAAGCGCCCCCATTCCCCCCCAAAGCCCGTATTTCGTGTGGTTCACGAAAATAAATACGAACCCTTACATCAAGAAAGGGAACCAGCCTAGGAAATCGCGTCGCCACCGACGAAGAAACGCCCGACGCCACCAGGACCAGTGGCGTCCACCAGCAGAGACCAGGCGCCCACCAGCCGAAGACCAGCGACTGCACCGACTCTTGGGAAGAGCACACGAGTCCCGCCCGTAATCATGACCATGGGGTCAATGACGCACGGAGACATCACGAAAGAAGTTCAGAGGCACATTGGAAGTGCCCACTTCAACTTCCGTTATGCCAAAGGAGGCAAATCAGCGTTGTGGTGAGCTCAGTAGAAGCCCACAAAAAACTGACAGCAGCCCTACGTGGAGAGGAGAAGCCTTTCCACACCTTCACCACAGAAGCAGAAAAACTCAAGAAGACCGTCATCAGGGGACTCCCGAAGTTGTCACCAGGTGACATAATGGAAGACCTTGAGAATCAAGGCTTCCCGGCAAGGACTGTGGTCATGATGACCACCCCGGGAACGGAATACCCGCTATACCTGGCACACTTTGGCCAGGAAACAAACATGGGCCACCTGAGAGCCACGGTGATCTACCTGTGCCACTGCAGGATTACATTAAGGAAGTACCGAAGCAACCATCTACAACACGGAACACAGTGCCACAGATGCCAAAATTTCGGACATGGGTTCAGAAATTGTGCACACGTCGCCCGCTGCGTCGAATGCGACGGACCTCACGCCACACCGGAGTGCCCGAAAACAAATCGAGAAGAGCCGGCCGTCTGCTGCAATTGCGGCGGAGCCCATCCCGCAAACTACGGCAAATGCCCCAACAGGGTGGCATATGTAGCTGCTCTCCAGCGAAGACAGGAGCAGTCCAACGCCCAGAGGCGTAAAGAGGCAGAGCCCCGGGCACAGAGACCCGCGGCCCGACTAGACGGCCGGTCCTGGGCGGACGTAGCGGGCCGAAGAAACCACCAGCAGCAGGCTCCTGAACAACAGGAACCACGAAGAGCCACACCGGAACAACGCCAAGCGCCAAACACCGGATCCTCTGATGACGAGGACATAATGATCCTACTGCAAGGCCTCATCAGGGTACGCGAAAGACTGGCCTCCTGCTCATCCAAAGCAGAGAAACTGGTCATCCTAATGGAGCTTCTCATGGAGACCTCACCGTGAAGCTCCATGAGAAAAATGACAGTGACGGTGAAGAAATAGTATCCTTTTTAATATAACAAAATGTTTTTCTTCCACAGGATTTCTCTCCCAAACTTTTTCTCCCAACAGGTAGATATGCAGGACCACCGAAGCGAATATGAAAAAATGAAATACTGAAATTCAGTAAATCACAAAGTCAAACAGCGTCAAAAGTTCAGAACTTATTGTTTTCTTTTTCGTGTCATTTGTTTGAGGTTTTTTATCCAGTTAAGAATTTTTCCTCATAAAACTTATTAATGTAACATAAATTCAGTCAATTAAATACAACCATCAGATGGTAATCGTAATAAGGCCAAATGAGCCGCAGTACTAGTCAGCTAGAAACATGAAGGGTATTGTTATAAGCCCTAGCTAGTTAGAGGATTACGAAAGAATCCATAAAATCCATAAAACAAAAAAAAAAATCGAAATGTCGTCAAAATTCGCGGCCTGCACAAATGAAACTTCTCTCTTTTTTTTTTTTTTTTTTTTTAAGTTTCTTTATTCTATAAAATTATTAGTTACATGCATTGAGGAATTTTTCGACCACCAAGCTAGGCACATGCCCGTGTTATGGTGGTCGATTTTCTATATATTAACATAAAGATTGTGCGGGAATATAAAATAAAATAACATATTTAAAATAATGTAAATGACTATAGTAATATAAGGAAGTATGGAAGAATACAGTAGAATATAAAAATATAATACTCTGATTACTAAGTCTAGTGTTCCCAGTCTCTCTGGTCGGGTTCCAGAATATAATTTTTTTCGATACCAGTGAATTTCAATGATGTTAAATTTGAAAGAAAAAAAATATAACGAATATTTAAACAATTTAATGGTAACAAATTTACAGATTGTGTAAAAAGGAAAGAAGCCAAACGTATCTAAAAACAGTTATGAACTGTCACTTAAGAAATGTATCGAATATATACTCTGTATGTAACCAAATATAGGTACCTAGATATAAAACTTGAATATATGCACTATAATATTAAGTTAAAAAATGTATTGCCAACCTTTTAACTTTAAATAATGATAAAACTCTTTTTAATCCATTCTATGATACTCAAAGCTCCTAAAACTCATTTTAATCTGAAGTTTCACAATGTCTATTGTAATCCAACAACACATTAAATGATTTGGTGTAAATATAGAAGGCTAACTTAAATGGACCAACCATTTAGAAAAAAAAACCGTAAGTAACCTGTAATAATGTATAAATTTAAACTAATGAATAACATAGTAAATATTCAAAAAACACGAGATTTGTCTACACTTGTTCGATTTTAATTGGCTGGGGTGAAACTTACAATAATCAAATAAAATACCTGAAAATTGTACCAAAAAACAATTATCACGATTATGTATAATATAATCACAACTTACCCCTCCAAACAATTGTTCGAAGAAAGTAAAAGTGAAGTTTGGACCTAAGAAAAACCTAGTTCTAGCCAATGACATGGCACTCGTCTATATGCTGCACCCATTGACCAATACATCAATGGCTGTACCCCACACTAATCACAATTTTTGATGAGACCATGTTGCGTCAAAATATAAAAAACACATCAAATCGGTAAAATATACCGAAATGGGTACATTTTTCTTATGAATTAACAGTCATCTGTAGTTTTACTTATTTTATGGGTTGCGCAATTCTGCACATTCATACCCTTGTTTTTGTTTTTGATTGCACAATATTTATATACTTTTATAAAACTTCTTCTTTCTAAAACATTAGTAGGTAATGTATTTTTATGTTTAGTTTAAAACTTCCACTGAAAATGTAAAATTTTATCTTATTTTTTGTTTATGTTTCATTTATCGTTTCATTTTTTATAACTTAATTTTATATATTTTATATTCAAAGAAGATGTATTCCTTAATTTTATGCTTTATTCTTAAACCATAGAAATGTTATAATAACAACTTTAATACTCGCGCACGGACTTTGTCTTTGTGGGATTTTTTGCTTCATACTACTCAGTATCTTTATTAGTATGACTATTCCAATGGTGTACCAAAACTTTGAATATCAATAAAAATATATATATATATATATTTTAATAAACTGTTTTCGGAAATAATAAATATTAATAAATACTAATCATTTATTGTCAAAACATTACATACACACCTACTTAAAAATAATAATAAAATATAATTTATTTGGAGAAAATTATATTTTAGTATTGTAGTAGTAAATTTAGTATTATCTAGTAGTAAATTTAGTATTATCTACTAGGCATTTAGTAAATTTTTATATTATATAATTTAATCTTCATTGGATAAAGTAAAAATAAAAAGGAGAAAATACCAGGATTTGTAGGATTTTATTAGCAGAATGTTCCGCTTAGAACTCAGTCAGCTTTACGCTATTGAAACAGGAACAGCTGAGCTAACAGCTGGAGGTAAGAATGGTTGAGCCTCTTGACGCTGATCTGCACTGGCCAGGTTTATTAGCAGAATATTCCGCTTAGAACTCAGTCAGCTTTACGCTATTGAAACAGGAACAGCTGAGCTAACAGCTGGAGGTAAGAATGGTTGAGCCTCTTGACGCTGATCTGCACTGGCCAGGTTTATTAGCAGAATATTCCGCTTAGAACTCAGTCAGCTTTACGCTATTGAAACAGGAACAGCTGAGCTAACAGCTGGAGGTAAGAATGGTTGAGCCTCTTGACGCTGATCTGCACTGGCCAGGTTTATTAGCAGAATATTCCGCTTAGAACTCAGTCAGCTTTACGCTATTGAAACAGGAACAGCTGAGCTAACAGCTGGAGGTAAGAATGGTTGAGCCTCTTGACGCTGATCTGCACTGGCCAGGTTTATTAGCAGAATATTCCGCTTAGAACTCAGTCAGCTTTACGCTATTGAAACAGGAACAGCTGAGCTAACAGCTGGAGGTAAGAATGGTTGAGCCTCTTGACGCTGATCTGCACTGGCCAGGTTTATTAGCAGAATATTCCGCTTAGAACTCAGTCAGCTTTACGCTATTGAAACAGGAACAGCTGAGCTAACAGCTGGAGGTAAGAATGGTTGAGCCTCTTGACGCTGATCTGCACTGGCCAGGTTTATTAGCAGAATATTCCGCTTAGAACTCAGTCAGCTTTACGCTATTGAAACAGGAACAGCTGAGCTAACAGCTGGAGGTAAGAATGGTTGAGCCTCTTGACGCTGATCTGCACTGGCCAGGTTTATTAGCAGAATATTCCGCTTAGAACTCAGTCAGCTTTACGCTATTGAAACAGGAACAGCTGAGCTAACAGCTGGAGGTAAGAATGGTTGAGCCTCTTGACGCTGATCTGCACTGGCCAGGTTTATTAGCAGAATATTCCGCTTAGAACTCAGTCAGCTTTACGCTATTGAAACAGGAACAGCTGAGCTAACAGCTGGAGGTAAGAATGGTTGAGCCTCTTGACGCTGATCTGCACTGGCCAGGTTTATTAGCAGAATATTCCGCTTAGAACTCAGTCAGCTTTACGCTATTGAAACAGGAACAGCTGAGCTAACAGCTGGAGGTAAGAATGGTTGAGCCTCTTTTTCCTGTAAATAGGCTCACTTATACAATTCTAACCCGCAGGTGTGTATTTCGTGAAACCTTTACGGAACGAGATGATCTCTATCGCTAGGTACCGGCTTCCTATTCATTGTTGATGACTAATTGATTTGGTGTGGTAATAGTGGCTCCTTTTAAAAAAATTTAACCATTTCGAATAAACACTTTAAATCTTAAATTCAATTTGAAGTTCAGCGCGGCAATTAATATACATTTTTTTAATGTTTATTCAGAAAATAATGTTACAAAATTTACAGAAGATATGATAATTATTTCACCTAATTTCATATATAAGATGTACCACCATAGTAAAGCTAGTCTTGTGTGTATGGAGGATGTGTCATTTAGTTCGTTATTTTTATGTAATATGCCAAAGTATTCCGTTTACAATTTGCACTGTGTTTTTTAGCCTGAATTTTAAAATCTTTGTTGTTTTTTATATTTCGGATACCATCTGGTGTAATGAAGTAAAAAAAATACTTCAAGTTGAATTGCCCCATTGTTTTTTTTTTACATTTTGGAGTTGGGAGTTTGTTTGACATTTGTCTGAGTAATCTATTGATTTAAATGGTGCATTTTTATTTAGAATATTATCTTTGTACATTTGTAATGTTGCATGGTACAATATTACGACGCGCATATAGAACATTAAATTTAGTAATTTAAATGATTCATCACTTATATATAGATTTAGGTATATTATATTAATGTAGGCGTCCGACATTCGTTACAAAACCATCCTTCTAATTTATTTCCGCTGATAGTTATGAAACGAAATAATAATAAATAAAATAATTAATCACCAACATGTAAAGCCGGGCTTTAACGCTCCGCATTCAGAATTTCTACCGACATACCATACTTCTCTTTAACAGTTTTTAATCTCGATTCAAATGCTGAGTTCAAAAATTAATTGTATGAAATTCCCTCCTTAGCAAAGTATGCTCGAAAAATTATAAAAAATACATCTGATTCTGTTATTCAACATATTATAGGTATGTTATTTTAGCATCAGTACCTATTGTATGAGTTTTAATCATTTTTTCAATCCCTCTATAATTCGTACTTCCCTCTCAAACCATCTACAGTACTAATGAAATAGCCTTAAGAAATGAGAAAGTGGATCACTGAAACATTATCATTACATCTTCACATTAAACTCTAGTTCAGCAGCTTCAGAGCTTTCATCCCTTTCCGCCTCTAAAACATAAATACTTCCCAGTAAAATAAAGAGCTATACACTGTTTTTTACGAGTTTTCACAATCCACTTTATGTGTGTTGCTTCATTACCCTAAATTCCACTTCTCTGATATGTAATATTGTAATTCTCTGTTTATTTTATTTCATGAATTTTCCTTGGAATTAAATTTCTCCGGGGATTAAATTTACCTCCTTTGACTTCCTCGATTCACTTTATGTTAACAATTTTGGAGTTCTGAGGGTTTTGAGAGATACACCACCGTTTTTAAGAGCTTATAAAGTAAAAGGGCGAAAGGAAAATAAATGTACTTCATAACTTCATTGTTTAAATATTTTCAAGACTTCTGGAAGCAAATGTCATGCGAGAAACGTTCTTGAGATGGATAAAGGCATCTATTCCTTGTTAGAATAATTTATCGACAATCGGGATCGAGATAAATTGCTTTAAATCTATGTTTGATTTCTTCTGCTAGGTTTATTCAGGTAATTCTGAGTTGTGGAACTTTGTTCTCGAGTGTGCCACTTATCGGAGAAAAACAGCAGACATATGTCATGAAGTTAAAGTATCAAAGACAGGGCAGTTAGGTAAAAATATGGGCGGGTAATAGGGTTGGAAAATGTTTTCCCCGCGATGTCATCAACAGAAAAATAACAGGCTTGTAATGCCAAATTGTTTCATTAATTGAAACAGTTCGTGCATTTGTGGGTAAATATCAATACTTTAACAAAGCTCACATTTGGAAGGCTAGTCCATGCGCATGTACCGCGGCCCGATTACTATTTATAATTAAAACAATAAAAGATTGCAAAATTAGACTATTCGCAGACGATACGTTGATCTATGTTTCATGTGACGAGTACGTTGACGCAATAAATAAAATAAATGAAGACCTACAAAATATTGCAGAGTGGATGAAAATCATTAAGTTGAAACTGAATGCAAACATAACAAAATATGTGGAAATAGGCAATAAACCTCACAACGTATTGTTAACCGTGACAATTGATGGTGAAAAAATATAAAAGTAAATGAAATCAAATATCTAGGTGTATCTACTTTCTTAGAAGACTGACACACAAGAGAGCTCATTTTCAAAACAATAATTGCGCCACATTTAGAATACTGCTCCACTATTTGGCCAACGAAGGAAACGTGAACAAGCTGGAAGTTATTTAAAATTGAGCAATTGTATCCTAAGAAAAGGCAAAGGTTTATCAAATGAGAGAGGCGCTTAGTTGGAATCAAAGAAAAAGAGACTGCTATATAATGTGTTAATTTTTATACATAAAATTATGAATAACCAAAGGCCTAAATACTTTAAGGATGAACTAGTATTTCATAAACATATTCATAATTATGATACTAAAAATTTTTATAGAATTAGTTTTCGGAATATGAGATAAACAGAATTGTTTAATGTATAAAGAATTAAAGATGTATGATGAAATGCGTGAAAGTCTGAAGAATGAATTCATTCTCAAAACTGTATTTAAAAAATTCGGACATTTTCAGAAATTCGAACAGCCAGAGGACTTCATTCTCAAATTACGTTCGGGCCAAGGAATCTATCAACATAATCAAAGATTATCATGCCTCGGTCCCACTTTACCACACTCCAAAAGCATCAAATATCTTGGAATCGAAATCGATGAAGATCTCCGATGGAACATGCACATTGACGTAATTATAAAAAAACTCACCAGGTTCATATTCTTCTTTAGTAACATCCATAATGTCCTCAACATAAACGACATTTAAAAGTGTACTTCTCTTTGTGTCAATCACTAATAGAGTACGGGATAACTGGTTGGTGGTCTGCCTTCAGCACTCACACAGAACGGCTCAAAATAGCACAAAAAGCATTACTAAAGACAATACTAAAAGTTCCGGTTAGAACTCCGACAGAAGAAATATTTTAAAACTTTCAAGTATTCAATGCACCAAAACTTTATTCTAAAAATATTTTATTTAAAATTTTTAAAAATATATTTATAAATACTCCACTGCCCAACATAAATACTCAACCAGAGAAATAAGCCAAAATATACTGGTTACTCATACAAAGTGATATTGTACTTACAAACATTATGAAGACGATGTAAAGACAACTTTGAAACTACATACAAAAGTTTGAAAACTACAAGCCGCCTCAGAACGGGAAACCCTAGTGAGGAGAACTTATATGTATGTTTTAAATTTACACTTATTTTACACATTATACCCATATCAAATACAAAATTTGCAATTGCAACTAATAAAAAAAAATTAAAAATAGTTCCTCAGCTAAAATCCAACCTCCGATACGAGGGGGCGCTTTTCTACTAATATTATTTAAATCAGCAATAACAAACATCATAAATAATAGTCGAAGGTCATTTATGGAATTGTGTTTAAATGACGAAAAGGGAACTGTTTCAAAGGGAAGAAGGGAATATTATTTAAATTTCCGCTGGATCATTATTTTGGAAACGAGGCTTGATGCGAGATCTTGATGAGCAACTCACTTCTCATCGTGAAGCTCTTCCAAAACGTAAACAGCAAATTTACGGAAAGAAATACAGATTTGCCTAAATTTTGCATTTTCTGCTTCGTTACAGCAATTTACGCCCAACTCAATTTCTTCCATTTGTCCGCTTTTTGTTACTGACGACACGTTTTACCTATCTGACAAATTGCTGCCAGCTTTATTACAAAATGCGACGAAAATACTAAGTCTTTTACATATAAAAACTAGAAAATATTGGATTCACAAGTTACCAATTGAAATCGAGAGAAAAATCTAGTCGGTACTTTGCAGATTTGTGTCGTGTTTCAAGACTACTAAACAAAAGCAACGAAGTGAATTTTGAGTTTAATGGATGAATTATCATAATTTTTGTCAGAGGAAACATTTTGGGAAGGGAAAATAGCGAGAAACGAGTGGGTTTAGAAAAAGGTTAGAGAAAAATATGAATCATGTAATTTATTTAAACTATTATATTTATAAACGGAAGAGAATTGTTGAATTAAATATTAACTTTATTATATTAAAACGATACTACTTAAGGGTACTCGTGTGGTTAGAAACACTTGCCGTGTGCTAAAACATTATTTCAATTGAAATGCGTAGGTAGCCGCCTGCATAATACATAAGAATGTCATGTGTTTTTATTCGGCGGTACATCCTCACTGCATACTCCTTTCAGGATACTGTTTGAGGATACTGGGGGATACTCCTTTGAAGATGCTGGATTTGAGGATACTGTTTGAGGATACTGGATGATACTCCTTTGAGGATATTGTTAGCATAAATATTTGGCAGCAAATTTCCACTTTTTTTCTTAATTTTCTAGATTCTTATTTTCCTCAATAATAATAATAATGTGATAATTTATTTAGTACGATAAGAAGGACACCTTTCTTTTGCGATTACGCTTAATAATAATGATTATAATATTGAAATGATTTTTATACAGCCATTTTTGTGAAAAATCACAAGGGGCTTGTATTTACAGTTGTGAAAAGGTTCAGATAATTTAGTTAATTTTAGGGAATGACAGTTAATAAATAAAAAATTAAAACATTAATACCTAAGAAATAAAATAATTAAAAAAAAAACATTAAATCACGGTACCTTTGTAAGTAAATAAAATATCTTGAAAAACACTGTTAAGATCTAATCGTTGTGTTGTCGAAGCGACAACACAGTGATTAGACCAAGCGGATAGTACCGGGTTTGAATGCCGGGTGGCTACGACGATAAACTTTTTGTGTTATCGTCGCAGCGACAACACAATGATTAGACCAGGCGGATAGTGCCGAGTTTGAATGCCGGGTGGCTACGACGATAAACTTTTGTGTTATCGTCGCAGCGACAAAACAATGATTAGACAAGGCGGATATTACCGATATTGAATGCCAGATGGCTTCGACGATAAACTTATTTCGCGTTTGAATTGATTATCAACATTATTTATCATTGAACGTGCTTTGAATTATTTATATGTCGCCTCACAAAACAAGCAATAAATAATATTGCGTCCCATCGAACTGAAACGACCGAAATGCCATTAAAAAGTACGTTAATATTTCATCGGAAAACAAATTATCAATTTGGTGTCAAAATATACACGTGTATCGGAAAATACAAGAATATGTGAAATAATACGATGGTTAAAAAAGTTAGGCAAAGGATTTTCCCATAAATCATTCTCGTTACAGGCTGCGTATTGGTCTCATTGGGTGATTTAGAGGGAAAGAAATCATTATCTGATTTTATTTTCTTCTCACGTGAATTCTTAGCAGTCGTTAAAAGTTAGTGACGTCACGTGGAAAGTAGGAAGTTAGGAAGGTAGTGTAGCAGATGTCTCCGCGTATTTGTAAGTCCGTAATTTGTGTGTCCATTTACAATACACATGTAACGTTAACTACATATAGATGATACGAAACAATGAAAGAAAAAATAATAGAAATAACAAGTTATAAATAGTGATTTTTGGCATTGACATGCCTCTTGAATTCTTCAAGGCTACTATTCACAACTGCTGACCCTGTACAAATCACAAGTGCGCCCTACTGTCGAATTTGGCAGCCATCTCTGGTCCGGAGCCCCTAAATACCTGAAAAAAACCCTAGACTCTGTGCAGAAACAGGCGGTCCGTTTGATAGATTCCCCAATCTTAACAAACGGACTGCAATCTTTAGAGCACAGGCGTCAGGTAGGTATGCTGTCCTTGTTCTATCGGTATTACAATGGAAGATGCTCTGAGGAACTAGCGTCATTGATCCCTTCGGCACCGGTGCGTAGTCGGGATACATGCCAAACGCGTGCCCAACATTTGTATACAGTTGACACTTGTCACATGAGGACGGGTCGCTTCTACGATTCGTTCTTAAGTTCAACAGCTCGGCTGTGGAACGAACTGCCGGCCTCTGTGTTTCCTCCCTCCTACAACATGGGACTCTTCAAGACCCATGTTCACTCCTTCCTCTCCACAAAAAGACCCTCCATACAGCATCCCCAAAGATGACATACACACAGGGCCTCCTGTGTGGAGTTAATATAAAAAAATTAAAAAAAATTAAAAATATCGATAGTCTTGGAGACGTTGTTTATCAGCGCCATACCTCGTGTCATGCTATCCCGAGCCAGTACGTCCGTTCTGCCACGTGGAATACATAGCAGATCATGGTGCCGTCCCCGGCTGTAGTTGTTCGGTACGAACAACTTATAGCATTCCAGAAGGTATGGGCTATCTATTAAATTATTAAAAATTTTGTACCCCGTTACTGCAAGGGCCCCACTCCTCCTCGAGTGGAGACTTTGGTAGCGCGTTTCGGCAAGCAAATCTTCGTGATGAACGAATCGCGGGTACTCTCCGTGCATTCTCAAATACATGTATCTCAAAAACTTTTTTTGAATCTGTTCTAGTTTTTCAATGTATTTTTGTTGGTATGGGGCCCATACAGCAGAGGCGTATTCGATTTTAGACCTTATAATGCAGTTGTACAAAGTCATCATTGCCTCGGGATTGGAAAATTGGAGTCTTATGACAAATCCGAGAAGCTTGTAGCATGATGTCGTCAACTGCAATATATGGTCCGAAAACGTAAGTTTGGGATCAAAGACTACCCCAAGATCCTTGATGGATTTTACTTTTGACAATATATCATTTTTGATGCAATAATCGAATTTGATAGGGTTTCTCGAACGTGTATACGACATAGCGACACATTTTTTTGTATTAAAAAATAATTTATTTTCATCAGCCCATGATGACATTGAATCTAAATCAGTTGGCAATTTGACACAATCTTGACCATCACAAATTTTCTTAAGTAATTTTAGATCGTCAGCAAAAAGCAGGCAAGTGGAATGATTGATGCATTCTTGAATGTCATCAATTAAGATTATAAATAGTAGAGGCCCTAGGTTTGACCCCTGTGGCACTCCAGAGAATGCAGAGAATTCACTAGACCTGTGTCCGTCGATGCAAACATATTGTTTCCTATTCCTTAAATACGTGACAAAAAAAATTTAGGAGGGGTTTGTCGAAACCAATTCTATGTATTTTTCGTAGCAGTACGTCATGATGTACTCGGTCGAACGCCTTGGCGAAATCCGTGTAGATCACATCAGTTTGATGTTGAGCATCTAATCTTCTTGCTACTCTCTGTGAGAGTTCTAGAAGATTAGAGACGGTGGACTTATTTGATAGAAATCCATGTTGGTTTCCCCAAAGAAACGGTTTAATTTGTTTGTTTAGCTTTTCGCAAATTATTGTTTCAAATATTTTTGGGAGTATTGACAGAACCGCTACTGGTCTATAGTTCTGGACTTCCGTTTTTGTTCCAGATTTATGTATCGGGCTAACCTTGGTAAGTTTCCAGGATTCCTCAATCCTGGAAACAAAAGTGGAAGTTGAAAAACTGAGGTTGAAGATAAAGCATATCGGGTTAAACTAATGTTCTTCCAACATGATAATGATATGAGGTGGGATTCCATCTGGCCCCGTGGCCTTGTTGGGATTTTGTTCCCGAATACACGCTTTGACTTCCTCTGGCTTAATTTGTTCCAGAGATATTGAACCTGTGTTTCTAGGCACCTCTGCCCGGAGACTTTCAACATCTAGGTTAGGGCTCATATGGTTGTATACCGACTGGAAATAGTCCGCGAATCTCTCTGAAACTTGTTGGGGACATTGGATTATTTTATCGACATTCATAAGTCCAATAGGAGTGCCCCTACCTGCTTTTTGTGATCTAATATATTGCCAGAAGTTTTTGGGGTCTTTTTTGATCCCATTTTCAATATCGGATAAATATTTGTTCTTTTTTAGAGTCATCTCTTTTTTGAGATCGGATCTCTTTGCAGAAAATAATAAATAGTCTGATTTATTATTAGTAGCTTTGTACTTCCTGCGAAGAGATTCCTTACATTTGATTTTTTCTATAATATTTTTATCGAACCAAACTGGGTAGCTAACATTTGCTTTCGATATTTTTTTTAAAGGTACACATAATTCAAATATACTAAATAATACAGAGTAAAAATATTCCACAGCTTCGTTGACAGATTTCATGTTGTATAAATATCTCCAGTTGAAGTGTGACAATATTTTTAGACATTTTAGAATATTAACGTGTTTAAAATTAAATTTGTTAAAGTTCGAATATAAGTGTCGTCCCGTTTGATGATGGTTTGCACGCATTCCACGCCTGCTGTTTTGTGTCCTCGCCAGGGGGGCCGAAATAGCCAGTGTAGGATGGTGATGATCTTCTCTAACCAATGCTTCATCGCTGTACGTCACCTCACATATATTTAAATTACTTAGCACTAAATCAAGCATGGTATTGTACTTGTTTACAACTGTACTATGTTGCGTTAGTCCATTAGAGTTTATAAAACATATGTGATCAGCACATCAGCACATCTTCAGGTTTGTTATGCAAATTGAAATCTCTTGTATTATCTATAGTTTTAGTGGGTAGATATTCAATTTGTGAGTTTCGAATCTTTTGTTCACATATTTAATATAGACATATATCCTGGAAATTACTAATCAGAGTCAAATATGTTTATTATACACTTATATATTCAGGCATCTTGGGTGAAATAAATAAGGTTTTCTATGGTTTTCCTTATTTCCATACTCAAATGCGGAAGAATTCCTAAAGATAGGCCACAGCTGACAACTTCCCTCTTATCACACAACACAAACAAATAGAGTATGTATACTTGGCCAGGGCAACTTGCTTGTGAATTGCTAGTAGTGATGAGTCGAAAAGAAGTCGAAAGAAGCAAGAAGAACTAAGAAAGACCAAGTAGGCGCAAGAAGAGGCAAGAAGATGCTGAAATAGCCAAGAAATATCCAAGAATATGCAAAAGAGACCAAAGAACTAGAAGAAGTGGGAAACGAGATACCAAAACCAACGCTCAATCAATCTCTACCCAGCACGTGTTCCAAGTCCTAACAAACAGTGCCCCCTGGTGTACCGGTCACACCGGGACAGGAGTGCTCCTGACTAGGGTGGTACAATATTATCGTATCGTATTTAGAATCAAAGGATATATTCGAACTTTTAACCATTTTGAAAGGTTAATTTTGTAATAAACAAAATAGAAATCATCTAAACTTTGCATCGAAAACAGGTGTTTCGCGGATCGCGCGGATATTAAATAATTTCATTTTGCACATTTATCTAGTTACATCAAAAATAAGATTTCCCCGAGACCAATTTCAACTTAGTATTCATTAAGAAGTTGAAAAATTCCATTTTGAATGACGAATTGGCAACCCAGTGGTCAATGCAAAGGGACAGCGATTCAAATTATCCCTTTTGTCGTATAATTGGTAAGTTCTAAAATTCTGTGATTTATTGTTTTATTATGTGAATAAACGGTGGTTTTAATGAATCAATTATTTTTATTCTACGTATCAACTCTAAGGAGCTATACGTGTACAAAGTTAGGTAGTTTAATCACGCAACCTTCACCTAATTAATTAAATTACGTATTGTGTATTATGTCCGTAATACAGACAGTTGTTATGTTTAGTCCTCAGTATAGAACTTGGCAGTTCAAGATTTTATTTTGCACTAGCTTGTCCCCGGCGTTGCTCGCGCTCTACACCTTACGAGTTTATTTTGCACTAGCTTGTCCCCGGCGTTGATCGCGCTCTACACCTTACGAGTTTATTTTGCACTAGCTTGTCCCCGGCGTTCCCCGCGCTCTACACCTTACGAGTTTATTTTGCACTAGCTTGTCCCCGGCGTTGCTCGCGCTCTACACCTTACGAGTTTATTTTGCACTAGCTTGTCCCCGGCGTTGCTCGCGCTCTACACCTTACGAGTTTATTTTGCACTAGCTTGTCCCCGGCGTTGCTCGCGCTCTACACCTTACGAGTTTATTTTGCACTAGCTTGTCCCCGGCGTTGCTCGCGCTCTACACCTTACGAATTTATTTTGCACTAGCTTGTCCCCGGCGTTGCTCGCGCTCTACACCTTACGAGTTTTTCAAAATCAGATTTCGAACAGAGACAGGAATTATTTTTCTCTCATTTAGAACGCCATATGTGCAAAATTTCAGAATAAGTATCAAAATTGTGTTTTATTGGTGTGGTGGTTTATCGAAATCTCAAGTACACAGTGACCTTACTCGAGTTTTGAAGGTCAAGTATGAAAAATTTCATCAATCTCGGAATTAATTTGACCCCATCATTGGGGAATGTTATGAGGCCGAAGGATGTGGGCAATAGTTTACAATGTTTTAAGATAGTGGGTCCAAATACAGCATAAATAGCAATAAATCTGAATTCTGTTTACTTATTCTCTATTATATATTAAAAGTTGAGCAAAACAAACTACATGATACCAATCTACCAAGACCAAATTCTAATTCATTGGATCTACGCACAAATACCACATAGGATGGGAAATCGAACCTAACTATTAAATATATAAACTTGGTTCCTAAAATAATCGTCAAAAACCTACAAAAAACTATTTTATTTTTTATTTTTATTTTATTTGGAAAACTAACAGTTATAATTATTACAAGGTATGGTGTAGTAAGTGTTAATTATTTAACCAATAATAGGTTTTCACTTAGGTATTTTAATTATTTAGTGAATATATATATAATATTTATGTAAGAAAAAAAGTTACATTAGCCTATAGGGATGGTGTGGCGGAAGGGAGGGGGATAGGATGGATCTAGTCTGTGTAATGTGTAGCATGTACATTAGGGTGGATCGATTTTTTGTTTTTTTGTTTTTCTTAGCAGAGGGGTGTGGAATGGATGCTCTATGGGAATACTTTTAAAAGTCATTATGACAGCATTAAGACATTTTGAGTGCAAGTACTGCCCCAAGTCAATTCAAAATTTAAAAAATCATCGAGAAACTAGAAAAAGAAGGGTTTTTAATCTTTGCTCAATAAAAGTAGTTAAAATATTTAAAAAAATTACTTTTCATTTACTAATAATATTATCTACTTATCGAAAAACAATAAAAGTACCATTGCTACACAAAAAAATCAAAAAACAATGTTAAAAAATAAAGTCAAAAATCATAAAAGTTATTGTGTTTTATAGTCCTTCTTCGAATTGAATACTGGCATTATACGACAAGATTCTAGCTTGTTTTGTATACACCCTTCACGTCTTTCAGGGCCGCAAACAGCAGAACATGATACCGTTACCACTTTGATGCATCTTTCCGTGGCTTGCGTGTGACAGGGTATCAATCGGAACTTACACAAAATGTCGGATTCGATAATTTCGTGGTCTGCAATGGCATCAATTATTGTTTCGCTAGATATCAGTTTTGTAAGAGGTTGTTCTGATGTTTTTCCCAGTAGATCAATTCAATATAGTCTGCTGCGTTGAAATTAAAAATAGGTAGCTTAAATACTTTTAATGGAGAGAACCCTGACATAAGTTCTCGGATACTTAGAATCGGTCTCAGAGCCAACTCTCTAATCTGTCTTTGTTCGTCGTCTAACATACTAATAAGTATATTTTCGCTATGGCCAAAATACCCGTTGGGTTGAATTACGGAATCTATCACCTTTTTCAAATGCTCTGGAAGGTAACGAGACAATTGTATGGTTTTGTGGAGGTGTCTCGCCCCGTAAACACACGAAGATTGTGTTTTTATTTTAAACCACACCGGAGCATACACTCTTAGCACAAATTCAGTCAATATCACCTGATTTTCTGTCGTATTCTTGGTTGAAATGTAAAGTCGGAAAATAGTATTGGCTGTTGTTAACCAACGAGAATGACAGATTTTATCCGGGTTTCTTTTTGCTAAGTTTTCGTTACACTGTCCTTCGGCGATTGTTCGGCACATTTCGAATAAATAAAGCTGGTCTGTGCTAAGGTCGTCACGGGATTTTGTAATGTCCGGTAAGTTGCATTCTATTGCTTGAAAATTTATCACAGGAAAATATTCACAGTTCTTGAGTAACTTTCCTATTTGGCCGCTAAAGCTTCTAGGACCTGTTGTCGTTCCATCAAGGTATTCGAAAAGGTGTCTCAAACTTAACTCGTTAGCATGTAACTGACAGATCAACCATGATACATGGACGATGGAGCTTTCCTTCAAGAAGTCGAATTATGCCAGACTTAGTTCCATCACATCCGATAGCCACGATGCACGCTAAATCAATGGATTTTGCCACAAAATATGCAAACAATTTGTGAGCTATTGTTTCAGCATCGCCGAACTTAACGCCTATTTGGCCAATGTATTGTGATCCAGGTTCTTTCAAAAGACTGATATATTCTTCTATCACAACTTTTCTGCGTCCATCCTCCATGATTAATGTTTTATCCTTTGACCGTCAAACGATATGCAAATGCAAAAATCAAAATGGTGCTGATTGATGGCAGTCAGTGTGGTCTTAGTTTTGGTACAAGCACGTCGAATCTTATTACGATCGATCACGTTTGTTAGATTATCTGTTGTCACTAATCCAATATCTTGCAATGTAGCGCAGACGATGGCAGCACCTGCCCGATCAGAAATACTGTATCGATCCAATGTTCCGGATACAACAGATAGTCCACTGTCTGTTGGATTTATTTCATAAGAAGAAGTAGATGAAGCAAAGTATTGTTGGTCAGTTGGAAGATCAACGTTAGTAAAACTTGAAACTATACTGCGAGATGTGGACGGTTGATCTAAAGATGCGCGGTGCGCGAGCGAGGCGCGAAAATGGTCTCAGCAATTTGTCAAATTTTCGCGGAAAAATAAATATTATCACATTTTTTTAATATTATTATTTAAGACGCGGCAATTTTTATTCATTATAAAATGTAAATGTAAAAATTAAAGTATCAATATTGACACAAAACTGTTTTATAAAGGGACATTTTTTTACCAGATTTTAAATAATTCAACTGCTTTAATAATAATAATAATAATACTTGGATGACTTGTACAGCGCCGTTTTTGTGCAAAAACACCTCAAGGGCGCTGTACAAACTTATAATACATTTCTACAGTGATCTATAATAATAATAATAATATTTGGTTAATTTATAAAGCGCCGTTTTCGTGAGAAATCACCTCAAGGGCGCTGTACAAATATATTTCTTAAATAGTTAATACTAGAACTACTGACTTATCTCTAAGACTTATATCTAGTGACTTACGACTAAGGCCTATAACTACTATCTTTATGACATATATACGAGTATTTACATATTTAGCAACTTACAACTAAAATTAATATTAACAATCTAATCTTACTAACGCCAGAAGAAGAAGGAAGTTCCATTATATTAGGGTGTTTTTATTGTTAGCTGGATATATATGTTAAATTAATGAAATTAATGAATAAAATCAATCGTCAATCTTAAACGCATTTAGATGATTCATCTGCCAGCAATTAAACCGATTCACTTGTTATGTTCCCGCTGATATTGTCCATTGTCCATTGGTAGGCAAGTCAATAGAAAAATTGAATGAAGGGAATCGTTAGATAATGTAACAATTACATTTATTGTTATTAAGTTTAATTTGTAGAACTCCATTTTATTTTTTTATTTTTTATATATTCAATAATATTTTTTATTGGGTTTATAAAAACAGTTTATTTTTAAACAAGTTCTGCTGTGTAATTATTATTACGCGTGACAGCTGTTTCGCCCTCTGAAGGCATTATCAAACTGTGGGTAGCCCACTTACAGACGATACATTTATATTATTCTAAGTAGGTATTTTAATTTTAATTACTGATTTCTTAATTGATTTCTGAGTAAAATATTAGAAATTATTAATGGTTATTACCCCAGTAAAGTTTCCCCAATTAGTGTAATGCAATTAGTGTATCGTCTGTAAGTGGGCTACCCACAGTTTGATAATGCCTTCAGAGGGCGAAACAGCTGTCACGCGTAATAATAATTACACAGCAGAACTTGTTTAAAAATAAATTGTTTTTATAAACCCAATAAAATATTATTGAATATATAAAAAATAAAAAAATAACAATTACAGTATAAAAAAATGAAAAAAAAAGAAATATTTGGATAGAATGACGGATTTATGGAAATGAGTGTCTGAAAAAGTGAGTTTTAGTTTGGATCTAAATTCTGTTGGGCTGGTTATACATCTCAATTCCATAGGAAGTTTATTCCAAGCCTTAGGGCCGGATACTCCGAATGCACGATCACCAAACTTAGTGTTCGGATTTCGCTTAGGCTCTTTCAACCTTCCAATTGCAGATGATGTCGCTGATCTAAGACTTGACTGCCTTAGACCAGTATTTTCCGGAATGCATAGCTCAGTAATATACGGTGGCGCCATTTCGTTGATAGCTTTAAACACCATCCAGCATAGCTTGTACTGGATCCTTTCAGGACACTTCAGCCAGTGAAGATTTCGGAGGTGCTCCGAAATGTGCGAAAACTTGGGTACCCCGGTGATAAGCCTTGCTGCGGCGTTGAACACTGATTGTATTTTATCAGTTTCGCATTTAAGAAGATTTGCATAAATGCCGTTGCAATAGTCAAGACGTGATACTATATATGAGTTCACAAGTAATTTAGTTGCCTCTGTTGAAAGGTGCCTACGAACTGACTTAAGTTGTCTGAGGTAGAAGAACCCCGTGCTAACAGTCTTATTTACCTGACTTTCTAAAGAAAGGTCTGAATCCAGATAAACTCCCAGAAGTTTGACGGTTGTTTTAGCAGTTACGTCGTTGCCGGAAATAGCGATTGGTGAGTTTTCTATTAAATGTTGGCGTCTATGTGTGGCTGCCCAGAGAAACTCCGTTTTTGAAGGATTTAGCTTAAGTTTATTGGAGGACATCCAGAGATTGATTGCTTCTAGACACTCAGCTGTGCGAATTTTTATGCCGTCGATCTCATTTGGTGAACAGTAAAAGTATATTTGCTGATCGTCAGCATAACAGTGAGATAAAAGACCAAATAATAATAATAATAATAATAATAATGTTTATTTCAGCTGGACAGAGCGGTGTGTGCAATGCTCTGCCTGCCATAAAAGTTTACATTTAAGTTAATACATAAAAATAAAATGAATAAAGAAATAAATAAAAATAAAAATAATAAATAAAAAATCAATACATTGATGTGCACATTAGGTCTTTATGGTGGCTTGAGTGAAATTCGCCATCTCCGGTGTAGAGGCGCTCCCTGCCACTGGGCAACGGCCTGGACAAGAGTGTTGTCCGATCTCTGGTAGCGCTGCCTCGTCCCGGCTATTCTGTGGCGCATCAAAGCAGCGAACCCATGCACCCTTCCTTCGGTGAACATCTGTGAGGCGCTGCATCGCCAGGGGAGGCCAAATAGGGCTCTGTATGCGTGGTTGTACTGTACTCGGAGTGTGTTCATGACGCCTTGTGTGTATGTCGTCCATAGCTCGCTAGTGTAGAAGCTCATACAATATGTTTGGAAAAGTTGCTTCTTCACCGGAGGACTGCATTTGTTGAATCTCCTGGCAAGCATGTTAAATCGCACACTCAGTACTCTTCTTTGACGTTCTATGTCTTTTTTATCATTTAGGTCATCGGTGATGACATGTCCCAAATATTTGATTTCGCTGCAAATTGTCAGGTTGGCCCCATCGAGACGTATGGGTGGAATGACAGTGGGACCAGTATTTGCTTTAAATATCAGCAGGGATGACTTTTTAGCATTGTACATCAGCCCGTGACTATCAACGTAAGCTTCGCATATTGCCAGAAGTTTTCTCATCGCTCTTATCGATGGAGCTAGTATGACCATGTCGTCTGCATAGCTAATATTGTTCATACATACCCCGGCAATATGGCATCCGATTCTTGTTGTATTCAGTGTTTTACTAAGTTCATCCATATATACGTTGAAAAGCACTGGGGACATTGAGCCTCCTTGTCTCACGCCGCACTTTAATTTGGCTGCTTCTGATAGGCTTTCATTCCATCTGACAAAGTTTTCCTGTTGGTTGTACCGTGTTCTCAATATATTGACAATTTGTGGTGGAACTTGTCGTTCGGTCAGTTTTTTCCACAACGCATTATGACAAACCCTGTCAAAGGCTTTGCTTAAGTCTAGGAAGCATGCGTACACCGTTGTTTTTCTGGCTTTATAGTATTCGATTGTTTGTTTCATGCTATATATGGCCGTATCAGTAGAGCATCCAGCTTTGAAGCCCATTTGAGAGTCCTCTGTATTGAGCTTGTCTTCCGTTAAATTTAAGATGACCTTTTCGAAGATTCTTGCAATTATTGTGGCAAGAGATATGGGTCTGTAATTAACAGATGATGTCAAGTTCAACTGGCGGCTTTTTGGGATCGGTATTATTATTGTTTTGGACAGCTCTTTCGGAATGTGTCCGAGGCCGATCATGGCAGTGAAGAGAGAGGCAAGCAGTATTGTTAAATACTCCCCCGCATGCTTTACATGTTCTATCACTAGTCCATCGTGACCTGCAGATTTACCTCCTGCCATGTTGCTTATTGCTCGCTGGATCATCTCAGGTAATATGACGATGGACGGCTGTTGTTCTGGTTGATGCATTGTTGTCTCAATCTCTTTAACCATTATTTTCGGTTGATCTGGTGCGGAGCAGAATGTTTTTCTGAAAACTTCAGCAATATCTTTATTTACAGATTTTCCATCAATCTGGCTCGGTGCGGTGTATTTCGCTTTCAATACGGCATTGGTTTTATTCCAGAAAGATGAAAAATTCTTGCATTCAAAGCTGTTCGCTATTTTGTCCATTTTGTTCTGCTCAAAGCTTCTTTGACAATTCTTATATTTTTTTTCTTAAAAAGCAATCTGGTTTCTTTTCTAGCTTCCATGATGGGACCTTCAGTAGATCGTCCATTCTGCAGCCAATTTATATGTGCGTTTCTAGACGCTTCATAATATAAGGCAACCTGCTCATTCCAACCCGCTGTAGCCTTCCATTTTCTCCCATTTTTTTGCCTTCTCCCTATGTTAAACGCAGATATAGCTGAGTTACTCAATGCTTGTACAATGTTTTTGTATAGGTCGTCGATTTGGGCTACATTCATCGTGGTGCTGTCATAAGTTTCTGTGTTGGTTCCATAAATTATCTGAAGTTGACCTATTGCAAATTGGGCATACCTGGAGTAGGACTGCACTTCTACATGACTTTTGGGCCGCCATCGACACGGATCCTCTACTTTTGTGTAACTTGCGGTATATGTGGGTAACCCATTAGTTCTTAGAGTGGTGTGCATTGGTCTATGATCAGACCAGTCGGACTTGTAGTCAATATACATATTTTCTATTGTATTGAGTACTGCCTGAGTCACTAGACAGTGGTCGAGCCACTTCGTGGTATTATGTGCATCGCTTACGTATGTGTAGGAGTCGAGCGGGAGTATGTCAACATCCGCAATTTGTAGGTTATATTCGGAGCAGAATGATTTAAGCTCACGTCCAAATGGCGAATTCATGTCGGCATTAAAGTCTCCCAGAATAATACAATTAGGGTTGTCTCTTTCCTCAATTATGGTGTGCATTTTTGATAGACATGATAAATATTCCGGTAAATTATCAGTGTTGTCCACTGGCATGTATACACTCATGACAAGTAATGTTCCAGTGTTGAGTGTGATATCAATCGCTATTATCCTGGGAGTTTCACAGTCGATTGTCACTGCCTTGAATGATTTCCTCCATAGTATAGCTAGTCCGCCATATGGTCGTCCTCGTAGTGGGCCATTAGAGACGTCTACCGCTGAGGTACCATAGCTCATGAATTCAGGGTGAATTTCGCTAAGAAAATCTAAATCAGTTGGTATAAGCCATGTCTCTTGTAATAGAATGATATCGTTTGTAATACACAGATCAGAAATAATTTTTTCTAATCTTTTTACAGATCGGCAATTGATCGAAGTGATGTTTAACTTATTCATTTTGTTTTGTTCCTTTCGTGGTTCACTCGATAGCTTCTCTGTATCTTCTGAATACGATGCCTTGGGGCCAGAAATCCTGATTCATCACAGTTTTAATGTCGCTTTGCTGGATCATGATTTTAAATGTCCTGAATGGAGTTTCTTTGAAAGGTTTTAGGATTTCAACATCAATTACTTTTAAACCTTTATTTTCGCAAAATAATTTTACATCTTCTGTGTTTGTTTCAAGTGCGAAACGAGATACATATAACCCTATTGAAAGGTTTGCTATTTTTAAATTTCCTTCATTACTTCCTGTTCCACGATTATTTAAGAATCGCTTCTTGCGATGTTTATTCATAACAACCGTAAAACCATTGTTTAAGTTTGACGCGTTTGACAGTGAACTGCTTCGGGCTGCTTCGGTTTTTTCCGGCTCTCTTCGGGCTTTCTCACTAACACTAGCATAAGTACGAGCATTTCGTTTAGATTTGCCGTCGTGAGCGGCTGTAGGCTGCGGCCATATTTGCGTATTCTCGTGATTTGCATTGTTTTCGTTTGAAATGTCAAGAGAGTTTATAGAAGGACTCACAATTTTTGGTTGTGCATTAGAATTTGAGCGTTCATGTGTGATATGGCTGACGGTTTCTTTGATTTGACTAAGTTCCTGCTTCAAAGCATTCATATCTAATATTGTTGCCTTTGCGGCAATTTTGGTTTTCAGTAATATTAAATCTTTAAGAAGTCTTGTAACGTCGACGTGGTCAAAAGTAACTGGTGGTAACTTGTTGAGATCACGGGCGACAAACGTAGGAAGTTGTCTGGATCGGTTTCCTTCATGATCTTTATGATATCTTGCAATGTTTTCGTTATTTTGCCATCGCCTTTTCTCGTGATACGACGGCCAGGGACGGATTCTAACAGGAGGCATTTAGCACTTTCAATTTCTTCCTCTTGGAAGTTTGTGGAACATATTTGTACAATGCTCACTTCATCAAGAACATCCACTTTATTTTGTACGAATGTTAATAATTCGTTAATAATAACTCGACAGGCGCAATTCGTTGACATTTTAATTGAGCAGTTATAAACGCGACTTATGGCTATTCAAAACCATAGACTCATGATGAAATGACTCGATAATTTTTGCGACGTCATTTGTAAAAAGAATGAAAAGAAGTGGACCCAAAACGGATCCCTGGGGTACCCTGAAGAGAGTTTTGTGAAGTTGGACTGTTTATTTCCAACCTTTACTGCTTGCGAGCGATTGGATAGATATGATTCTAGCCAATATTTGATGTTAGAATGTAAACCAAACGTTACTTCTGGGCTCTTAATGAGAAAGTCGTGGTCAATGGTATCAAATGCAGCGCTCATATCCAAAAGTGAAATAAGTGCTAACTTACCTGACTGTATGGCAAGGGTTATATGTTATATCTGATAGGACACGAAGTAATCCGGTTTCTGTTGAGTGGAACCTCCTATATGCAGATTGATGATTGGTGATTAATTTATTCAGATTTAAGTGGGAGATTATTTGAGAAGCCACAATTTTTTCTAGGAGTTTAGCTACGAAAGGCAGATTTGATACAGGTCGATAATTACCCAGGTTGTCGGCATCAAGCTGTGGTTTTTTAATAATTGGAGTAACTACAGCAGACTTAAGTGGCTCCGGGAAGTCACCTGTGCTTAGGGACTTATTAAACACGTGAACTAGGAAAGGGGATAATACATTGCAACATTTCTTGAGAAGCCACGTTGGGATAGGGTCAAGAGTACATTGTTTGTTTGGCGAACTAAGGATCAACTTTCCTACTTCTTCCAGCGTTGTAGGTTCAAAAGATGACAGTATCCTTGTGGAATTGGCTGTAAATCTTGGCGGAGGGGCAGAAGATGTGGAAGCGCGTATGGTTTCTATTTTTTCACAGAAAAACTTATAAAAGGCCTGCGGTGTAATTTCTGTAGCAGTTGGAACAGTATTACCAGCTGTATCATACGTATCCAGACCTCCAGAATCTTTCAGAGGAATTCATATTTACGTAAAAATTACAAAAACACTCAAACCCCGAAACCGCTCGATACCGTGTCGCCGACACAATTGGAAATCTTCAAATCATAATTACTTAATCAAATTATGTGCTGTATGTGATTAATCAAGACAATTACATAGAAATATAACAGCAGAATCTGAAATACATCTGAAAATAACCATCCAGCATCTCACTCGGAGCCTCCAACCCACGGAATGAACCACTCTAAGAAAGCGACCCAGTATTTACGTGACCCCCCCTCCATACTACCCGGAAGGAATTCCATGATGGCCGCCGAGTTTTCAACCAATCACAGCTCAACATACTCCATTGACGAGCCACCAATCCACGGAATGAACCTCTCTAAGGGGGCGACCCAGTATTTACGTGAACCCCCCTCCATACTACCCGGAAGGAATTCCATGATGGCCGCCGAGTTTTCAACCAATCACAGCTCCGCATACTCCATTGAAGCTCTTATCAAAAACTGATAACGAAAATTGATGCAACCACCTATGATGACATCAGACCCAATTTACAGGAAAATATCAGAAGATATGACCACAGAATAAATATCAACATCAAGAAATGATTATATACTAACATAATAACTTAAAGAATTGTACCTAAATATGTTTTTTACTCTTTGGGAAATGTTCAAACCAAGGATATTTTGCTTCAACCCCAATATGAAACTTTGTATAATTTATTATAAAATAAATAAACGGGACTGAAGGAGGTGGTTTGGGTAAATTGAACTGACCTGGTAAAAGGTATAATATTAAAATATGACTTTCCTCTAAACAAATTAATTGTAAAGAGGAAAAATACCTAACCAACTCACCCTTCACGAAAGGGGTGAAAACTCCCCCGATAGGGTTCGATTTGAAAACGTTCTATAAATAGAGAACCGAATTCCATACAAAGTCAGTTCAAAAACTACCCCTGAGGAGAAACTTCTCTCCTGAAGAAACCATCTCCAAAGTCTACAAATCTCAAGAAAATATTTTCAAGTGTTTTAATTCAGTATTAAATTCAGTTTTTCCAGTCTTAAATTCCTTTCGTCGACTCAGACTTGGGAATCAATCCCTCTCTGATCTTGACATTAAATTCTATCCAAATGACTGAAACACTAATAAAGGTGTACCCAGCTACCTACGCATTTACAGTATTGTACGGACGGAATATTGTTTCGTACACCAGCGATGATAGTTTTGACCGAGTTCCAGAGACGTCGTGGATTTTTCCGCTCAGAGTCAATTTTATTGATCCAATAATCGGATCTTTTGGCACTTATTTTGGTTCTGTACTCATTTTGAGCATTTATCCACTCATCTCGTGTAGTAACATCGGCTTCGGCACTCTTCGTCGAACCAGCCGTCAGACTTCCGAACTTTCCATGTTTTCGAGGTGGTTGGAGCATATTTTATTAATAAATTTGAAAGAGTGGTGTTATACTCCTCGATGAGATCTGTCGTCGTCTTAATTTCCCAGTTGCTTTCTATGCATAGAGAAGAATTTTTGAGATCTTCAAGGAAATTTTCGAAATTAAATTTACGCCATTCCCTCGATTCTATTGTTTTATATGACACTTTTGGCGGGTTTAAATGAATTTCGGTGTGGACAAGTCGATGATCTGATAAGCCTATATCACAGACTTTAGCGATCAGTGGTGGGCTATTACACATGGATACAAAAATGTGAGCTAGAACATTAGAACATTGTTTTAATAACCATGTCGGTATAGGATCAAGACTGCACTGTTTATTAGGCGAGCTTGAAATAATTTTTATTACTTCTTCTAACGTTGTGGGTTTGAAGGAAGACAAAGTTCCTTTAGAATTTAAAATGAATATTGGCGGAGGGACGTGAGATGCGGAAGCACGAATGGATTCAATTTTTTCCCGAAAAAAAATTGAGAAGGCTTCCGGGGTAATATCTATTTTCGTTGGAACAGTGACTTCGGAAATAACAGTCTTTATTGAGTTCCAAAGACGTCGCGGGTTGGTTCGCTCAGAGTTAATCTTTTCTTTCCAATACTCTGTTCTTTTGGAATTTATTTTACTCGTTTACTGTTTTTGAGCAAGGATCGAACTTTCCGTGTTTTTGATGATGTCGGGGCATATTTATTTAACAGACATGAAAGTGTCTTATTATATGTCTTGACAAGTTCGGTAGGGGTCTTTGTTTCCCAAACATTGGGTGTACATAAGAGAGAGGTCTGTAACTCTTCCAGAAAATCACTAAAGCTAAATTTACGCCATTCCCTTGATAAAATTGTTGTATATGGTACTTTAGGCGGGTTAAAATCAATATCAGTGCAAACAAGCCGATGGTCTGACAATCCTATATCACGAATATTTGCGGAAAGCGGTGGATCGCTGTTCTTTGAAATAAGTACATCTAATGTACTACCAGCATCATGAGTTGGGACGTCGACCCATTGGTGGCATCTAAAGCTGGCTAATAGATCTAAGAATTTAACAGTGTTTGGTGATGTCACGCGCTCGAGACGAATATTAATGTCGCCTGTAATAATGAGTGTGTCGACTGAAACTTCCAAAAACTGTGAAAACTCATTATAAAATTCGACAGAGATTGGTTTAGATCCGTCCTATAAAGGGTGCACAACATGAACGACGTTCCTGAAGAAGAAACCCTGAATCCAATATACTCAAACGTGTTAAATGTACCGAGAGCTACTTTGTTTAGCCGTAATCCTGGTCGGGCTATTATCGCGACACCCCCGTGATTCACGTGTGAGATATTGTTTGATGGTAGGTCCCTACTAGGTCGGGCTTCTTCAAGAACCACATACCCTAAAGCTTTAGGGCAGTACTTGTTATCAAAATTTTAAATTGATATTTTGTATGCTTAATTGCTTGTATGTATCTAGAGCATCTATTCCGCACCCCGCGAAAACTGATATATAAAAATAAAAAAATCCATACAATTGCGATCCACCCTAATGTAGGTACGTATGTGTATTAACAAAAAATAATAATGATAATATAATTATTTATTGATTTTAGGTTTGAAATTGTGGGGTGCTGAGTTAAATAAGTCTAATTCACTGTATGAAGTATTAAAATTGTCTTTCAAACAACTCTTCTAAAAAAAAAACAAACTCTGATCTGTTACCAAATTTAAGGGGAGTGCTCATTAAACAACACAATTTGAGAAAATCCAGTCTAACTATTAACGAAAACTTGGCTGGACCGATGAGTTGCCTGAGGCAGGTCTAGTACCTTGCTATTATGTAGGTATATCTATCGTTGTGAAAACTTAGCTAGACCCCGACATAAATACCGATGAGTTGCCTGAGGCAGGTCTAGTAACTTGCTATAATGTAGGTATATCGTTGTGAAAACTTGGCTGGACCCCGACATAAATACCGATGAGTTGCCTGAGGCAGGTCTAGTACCTTGCTATAATGTAGGTATATCGTTGTGAAAACTTGGCTGGACCCCGACATAAATACCGATGAGTTGCCTGAGGCAGGTCTAGTACCTTGCTATAATGTAGGTATATCGTTGTGAAAACTTGGCTGGACCCCGACATAAATACCGATGAGTTGCCTGAGGCAGGTCTAGTACCTTGCTATAATGTAGGTATATCGTTGTGAAAACTTGGCTGGACCCCGACATAAATACCGATGAGTTGCCTGAGGCAGGTCTAGTACCTTGCTATAATGTAGGTATATCGTTGTGAAAACTTGGCTGGACCCCGACATAAATACCGATGAGTTGCCTGAGGCAGGTCTAGTACCTTGCTATAATGTAGGTATATCGTTGTGAAAACTTGGCTGGACCCCGACATAAATACCGATGAGTTGCCTGAGGCAGGTCTAGTACCTTGCTATAATGTAGGTATATCGTTGTGAAAACTTAGCTGGACCCCGACATAAATACCGATGAGTTGCCTGAGGCAGGTCTAGTACCTTGCTATAATGTAGGTATATCGTTGTGAAAACTTAGCTGGACCCCGACATAAATACCGATGAGTTGCCTGAGGCAGGTCTAGTACCTTGCTATAATGTAGGTATATCGTTGTGAAAACTTGGCTGGACCCCGACATAAATACCGATGAGTTGCCTGAGGCAGGTCTAGTACCTTGCTATAATGTAGGTATATCGTTGTGAAAACTTGGCTGGACCCCGACATAAATACCGATGAGTTGCCTGAGGCAGGTCTAGTACCTTGCTATAATGTAGGTATATCGATGTGAAAACTTGGCTGGACCGATGAGTTGCCTGAGGCAGTTCTAGTTCTAGAGTGGAAGATACTCTCAGTATCGCCCTGGTGTAAGACCACCATTCAGAATTGAAACGTTGCTTGAAATGGCTTTAGCCGTGTTTGGCGACCAGATCTGAATAGCCAGGTACTTCCCCACCTTCCTCTTCCCCATCTCCCTCCCCTCCCCAATACCCTCAGCCTCACAACATACCCCAATTGGGGATGCCATAGTCTCACTGGCTCCAGACGGGAGCAGTTGGGACTCTTGTGCGGTATTACTGTAAAAAAAAAAAAAAAAAAAAAAAAAATAGTACCTTGCTATAATGTAGGTATATCGTTGTGAAAAAAACTCGTCCACCAGTAAGAAACTCACCACCAGTGGTGTATTTCTCATTACCATTCATTAAAACAAATTTGTTCCAAAATTATTAAAAACAAACATCAATATGTTGAACAACTTTTTTTGTGTTACTCGAAAATAAAAATGCTGACATATTTATAAGGGGATGTGTATATGTCCCGCCATCTTCTGGTATCCGCCATTAATGAAACATGTTGAAGTAGTGGAAATTCTAAGAATTAAATTTCCCTAAACCAAACTTTATGTAATATGGGACTATAATTTGCCAAATATGTCATGGAATCGACCCTGAATTATCTAGTATAAGTCTACTACTAAACCTAGCAGAGAGAGATTTGGGTATGTCGAATTACTTATCAATCTCACAACTAACACTGTCACTAATTTAAACAATCGTGTTCTTGACTTAGTTTTTTTGCAGTGAGCTACTGATGCTGTATGTAAAACAGACTGATCCTTTCTGGAAATAAGAGATATCAATAATAATGTACAAAAAAAAATGCTATTTTAAATTTTGCTATTGCAAATTTTGTACCCTTTCGATATAATAAAATTGTTCATTTCCCAAACTAGTTTAGTCCTGGATCGATCACTGCAATGCACAATAAATAAAGAAAAATCATTAAAACTAAAAGCGATCCAGATTGTCGATCGAATATAATAAATTTCAATTGTTAATAAAGGAGTGTTGTTAATTCTCTAATCTCTGCTAAAAAAATCACATTGATAAAATTGATAGTTATATTCATGTAAATATAAAACAATGTTGGAATTCCACTAATTCTCAAAATAATAATAACTCTAAATAATAATGAATTTCAATGAAGGTGTAATGTTAAAAATATTGCAAATTTATTCGCCAATTATTTTTAAAAGGGGAGACAAAACGGACGTTACAAAAGAAGACCAATATGTATCCAATCATCGATACCTAAACCTTTCTTTAAAAGTCTTTGTAAGAAAGTAAATGGCATCAATTCATACGAATTTGTAGCGTCGCAAAGCTCCCATCTAGGGCCCATTTCGTTTATTATATTTATAAACGAAATTGTTAATGTGTGTACTACCATAAAAGTGTTACTTTTTGTTGTACGATATGAAAATATATAAAGACATTAATCACATAAATGATTGCATTACTTTACAAACTAACCTTAGATATGTTTTTGAATGGTGCTCTAGGAACAAATTAGCATTGAACATAAAGAAATCATTCATTTTTACAAAAAAAAAATCTAATATTCTTTCAATATACGAATGATGAAAAAAATTAATTGCGATAGTGAAATTATTGACCTTGGTATTATACTCGAGTATTATTAATAATATTATCAAAAGGCCACTAAATACTCATTTCGTGGTTTTGAGAGCTCCAAAAGACTTCAATAATTTAGATAAATTTATCATGTTATATAAAACCCTTGTAAGATGCATAGAGTACAACTCGTTGTGGTCTCCTTTTGCAATATTCATTCCGACAACATTGAAAAGATTCTAAATCTAACACACATAAATGGTTAAAAATTTAAAGTAAATTCCTAAACAAACATAGATTATAATAACCTCCTGCACAAAATGTTTCTATTGAAACTTTCAGAAAGAAGAATAAGCACAGGTATATTACTATTAGGTACATGAAATACTGCATAACAAAATGGACTGTCCGGAATTGCTTTAATTAATCAATATCCTTGTTATATTTATTAATTAAGATTTGGGAGGCGGGTTTGGGTACCACCGCCCCAGTAACCATTTATTGGAAAACCAACACCTCTGCCATGGAGGGGAAAATTATTTCCCTTAGGTCCTCCTGTGCGAGGTTAATGTTTTATAAAATCCTTTTTTATTTGCGACATTCCGAGATTTCACAGATACGGAAAGAAATATTTAATCTGGGTGGTAATATTTCACCATAAAACTAAACGATTTTAATTTTGTTTATTCCATTTTTTATTTTTCTAGACACAAAAAGACCTTCTACTATTTTTTATTATAGAGTAAATCACATTTGGTGTTGTAAGAAGTGATAAACGTGGGCGTGATCTCTTAGGTTATTTTTTTTTATTATTTGTTTGTGTTAACATTTTTACCGATTAATTTTATTTTTTTCCTTAACGGTTACATTTTCTTGAGTTGTTTTATTAATTTAAGTATTTACAATGGTTCAGTTAAAAGCCTACTAGGGCGTGTAATATGTAAATAAATAAATTTCTCAGATTTCTTTTCAAATTCGCCCGTAGTGAAGCGTATTATAAAAGTATAATGACAATCAGTCGCATATAGCCCGGACAAGCAGGCAATAATCGTAGCAATATGCTGGCAGGAATAACAGCGCACAGTGTATAGTGTATAGAGGTTCTGTGCTTCCTGCGTGCCCACCTACACCACCACCCGGCTGCATATTGCATGAGCTGCAAACTACTAAAGCCCGATATGTCCAGCGTCCAGCCACATCTGGTAATGTTAGGGCCGATCTCTCTCGCCAGTTTCCATCTCCCGGACAGCACGTCCCACTGTTTTATATCTTGTTTCGCAAGGAAAGGATGTTGCTTTTATTTTCTCGCTCTGAAAAGGTCTCAGATAGGTTTGTAGGTAAGCCCTTAAATTGTAGAGTGAAAGACTTTTATTTCAGATCATTTGTAATGCCTGAGTGCATATGTTGTGTTTGTCTAATTAAGTATCTAAGATAACGTTAAACGAAGTTCAGTTGAAATACCGGGGCCTTCTAAATTAACCGCAAAACGCTTGTAAAAGTTTTAAGAAATCTAAGATTTACCAAACATAATATATTTTCATTTTAGTTTTAATTCCTCAAAAATGTAAATTTCAATAGTTAGACTGTTATATAGAATCAGACTCGCTTTGAATAAGCAGCGAGCAAAGCACATTTTTAACCTTTCACTTCGTAATAATACCTTCCCTGAAATGTGGAAACTAAGAAAAGTCACGCCTATACACAAAAAGGCAAAAATCGGCAATCGATAATTACAGACCTGTAGCTGTCTTATCAGCACCCCCAAAACTTTTAGAAACCATAATTTACTCACAAATATATAATCAAACAAAACATACAATCACCGAGAATCAGCATGGATTTCGCCACACTCTATCACCCTCAACAAACCTTATGAATCTCACCACCTATATAAATAAATTGTTTGAAAATTTTTTACATGTCGATGTGATTTATACAGACTTCGAAAAAGCATTTGATAAAGTCGACCATGATATTTTACTAATAAAATTGAGTGACATCGGATTCTCTCAGGATTTTCTCGCTTTCGTAGCTAGCTACTTACACAATCGTCGTCAGTATGTCAGTTACGGACACCAGTTCTCTCACGAATACAAAACTAACTCCGGGTTTCCCCAGGGATCGAATCTAGGACCCCTCCTCTTTCTTTTATTCATTAATGATATAGGCAATACCATTAACCGCTCAAAATATCTCCTCTTTGCTGACGATATCAAACTTTTCAGAGCTATCAAAAGTTATATCGATTCCATTCTTCTGCAGAATGATCTCGATTCACTTGTCAAATAGTCGGAATTAAATAAATTGCCCTTCAGCATCCAGAAATGCAGTGTAGTTACATTTACAAGATCCAAAGATACATTTCTATTCCCATATGACATTAATAAAAATATATTAACACGCAAAAACTTGAGATTCGTGACCTTGGGGTGATCTTCGAAGCAAATCTCTCTTTCAAATCCCACATATATGACATTGTCTCCCACGCCAACAAAATGCTTGGATTTGTTCTTCGTAATGCGAGATCATTTACTAATGGAATTGCAATACGGAGAACATATGAAGTACTTGTCCGCAGCATCCTGGAATACAGCTCCATTATTTGGGCCCCTTCTGAACAAAACCATATCTTAGAAATAGGAAAAGTACAAAAGAGGTTTGTTCGTTACCTGTATATGAGGGAATATACATACTATCCATTCCTGTATCCATCCTTTTTCTTAACAGGAATGCTCGATTTCAATACATTAGAAGCCCGCAGAAAAATATTTTTAGGTAAACACTTTTTTAAGTTAATCTCTATTATACACAATCCGCCTATGTTGAAAGAGGTTAACTTTTATGTCCCAAACAATTATACTCGAGGGAGATCCCATGCACTCTTATATGCTCCGAAAGCGAGGACTTCTGCCTATCAGAACGCGCCAATAAACAGAGCGACTCAACTGCTTAACGATTCTGCATTAGCCATCGACATTTTCAGTGTCACCTACAGACAATTCAGTAACTATCTTTTATCACATGTCACAAAATAGTAAAACTGCCTCTGTAAAATTTTTAATTTGTAATCTTCTCCATGATATATTGGTGTATAACCGTTTTATGGAGAACATGAAAAAATAAATAAAATAAAGCAGTAAGTATTTCCTTATCTCCCGACTCCCTTCCTAAATACATAATGTTTATATAAATAAACCTATTAGAAGAAACCTGGAAACAAGAGAGAAACAATTTCCATGAACAAATAATAGATCTTCAAAAAAAAAGTTATCACCAAACTCGAAAAAAATAATGAACCAAAATCGTACGCAATGGTACTAAAAGAACGAACGGTAGAAATCGAAGAACCCAAATATGCCGTTATGATTACTGCAGAAGGCAAAGAAACATCTGAGGACATAAAGAAAATTATTACTAAAACAATCAAAGCATGAATTGGTATAAATGGGATCAAAAAAGCATCAAACAATAAAAATAATTATGACTTGCTCGAAAAAAGATGACGCAGACAAACTAAAAACGGAAATAAATAAAAATAAAAACCGAATATCTGCTACAGAATTAAAAAAGTGCAAGAGGGGAGTATAGTGAAGATAATTTTCTCAACGAACTTTTGTTGCAAAACAATAAACTTAGTGATGCCCCAAATGATTCAATTAAAGTAACTAAAATATTATAAAACAAGAAAAGTGACCAACTGCGCAATGTAATAATAGAAACAACAGGCCAAATCCGAAAGATATTACTTGATAAACAATGGGTCAATATAGGTTTTGTCCGAGCGCAAATAGAAGATTGCAATCCCTTAATGCAATGTTACCACTGCCTTGGTTTTGGATATACTTTCCTAAAATGTCTGAACAAAATTAACAAGCCCAGATGCATACACTGTGCAAAAGATCATTATTTTAGCGAATGCGAAAAAAACAAAGATATCGTAAAATGCTATAACTGCGAAAAAACAATGCATCGTTTGGGACAAAAAATAATACTGAACACAGTGCAAATAGCGACAAATGCCTTTACCGAAAAATAATGTCCATCATAGCACAGCAGAGAATCGACTATGAATAAGTCATGGATGACTTTATAACCGAGGAAATTGAATCAATAGAACATAATGACTTATTAAATAAAGTCCCGACTGCATGCGTTGTTCTACATCAAAACATTCGAAGTTTACAAAAAAACCTGGAAGAGTGTGTACTAACATTAAGCCTTCTTGAAATATTACCGGACATCATTGTGTTAACAGAGGCGCATTTAAATATATATAATGCTGACGCCCGGTACGATATACCTAAATATACATATCACTCTTGTACAACTCAAATGCAGTGGTATTGCGGTGTTTATACTGAATAAACACAAAAATGTTACAGTTACCGAAATTACTGTGCATTTAGCGAACTGCTTAAAACTGAGCGTAAAAGTGAAAAAAATCATTCACCATGTTATTGCTATCTATCGCACGCATGGATCTGATCAACATAATTTTATAATAGAAATGGAACAATTATTACTAACTCTGAAGGATACTTGCAATATCGTCATTGGCGATATGAATATAAATATTGATGACAGTTTATGTAGTAAAGTGAAAGAGGACTATATAAATGTAATGACATCACTAAATTACAGATCATATATAATGCTACACGAAATGTTGTAGCAGTTCCTACTCCTGGACGGCGAGTTCCTACCCGATTAGAAATAATCAGTTGGTTGATTTCCTCATGTTGGCACTCCTGTTTTCGAGTTCACGGTGCGGAGCGTACTTCGACTGGTCAGTTGCTGGCTGGACTCGGGAGACTGCGGTGTGTTTCGTGCGACGCTGAACATGAGGGTCTATATTGCAATTCACGAAAGGTCTTTTTCTTTTAACTTTTATTTTAAATATTTAACTTAACATTTCGATAGGGATTACTGTTTTAACTTCTTGCATAGTTAATATATACCATGCTGGCGCCCACTCAGACATTTCTTTACAAGATACTTAGAGTTTTTAAATAATAATGTCACCGGCTCATTAGTCATATTTTATCAAGATGGCGTTTATCATACGTGCATTCTTGACACACCCGGAGATGAAATTTATTAGAGTCTCATGTTCGTTTTATTGATCAAATATTTAACAATTGTTATTTCAATAAATTAGCTTCTGTTGATAATTAAAACCTTCTATTATTTAACTTCCTTCTCAGATTTCATTGCTACCTACATACATTTATTGTCAGTGCGCGTGGTTGAGATGACTAGATTATTGTAATGGTATTATCAATTAATGTCACAATCTTAGGATCCATCATTAATTAATTATACTAATCTTTTCATCACCCATCAATTGGCTAGAAGTGTTACAATGTGATCGGACAAACACCTTCCTGCATCGATCACGTATGGTGCAACTCAAATAACATTGAAAAAATGATGTCAAAATTATGGAAAACCAATATTACTGATCACTACACTTGTATATTCGTTTACAATATTGATAAAAGAAATATAAAATCTAATCAAATTGGTGAAAAAAAATATTTGAATTTGGAAATTTTAGGAGAAAATCTTAAAACGGAAAACTGGTCATGAGTATTTGAATCGAAAAATCCAGATATACCTATATGCAGAAAATTTCGAAACAATTTTTCAAGATTTTTTTTTTCAATTCAATTTGTTTATTAATTTCAAAAATATTACAAAATTGTTCATTTCAATGCGTTTTTAAAATATTTTCATAATAAGAATTCTAAGATTAATATTTACAGTGTGTATATCAACTATACCAGTGATAATAGAGCTTGCCTTTTAAAGGAAGCTTCATTGATGCAAAACATGTCGATATACGAATTGATTCTGTTCAACAGCAAGATTGCTCTCCCCACAGGCATGACCATTGGCAAGTTAGTTCTGCAGGCCGGGAGATAAAATAGTCTATTTTGTCGGTGACGTAGATAACCATCGGGAACATAGAAATGAATGCTCTCCATGATGAGCGAGTTTTCAAACCATCCACGAATCAGTCTACAGAAATGTGTAGCAATGCGCACATCTCTCCTGACCCGTAGATAGTTCATTCCGAGCATACCCAAAAGAAATCACATATATTTATCTACAATACTAACAGTTTATAAACCAAAATCTAAACATAGATTAATAAAGCCATGGATAACAAAAGGATTAGTCATATCAATCAGAAACAAAGAAAAATATTATCAGGACTCCAAAAAATTCCCAAACGACCAAAAAATCGTTAATTTTTACAAGAAATACCGAAATAAACTTACGCTCCTAATTAAAATGACAAAAGAAAAGTACTTTTGTGACAAAATAAAAGACGCTGGTCAAGAAAGCAAAAAATTCTGGAATATCATCAGCACAATAACCAACAAAAACACAAATCGAAAAGTACCTAAGGAAATCTCATATCAGGGAATTACCATTGACAGCGAAAAAAACCCAAAACTATGTGGTAATGTTTTTAAAAATTATTTTGCAAATGTCGGAACAAACCTTGCTCGTAATATTATCCTTGACAATACACAAACTAACCAACCAGAACAAAAGACATTTTCTGGGGAAGGTTTCCAAACCTTTGTTTCGGTAACTGACAAAGATGTTGAAAATATTATAATAAGTTTAAGAGCATCAGCAAGTCCTGGATACGACAATATAACGGTTACAACATTGAAAGCCGTACAGAAGGAAATCAGCAAACCAATTGCTCATATAATTAACACCAGTTTAAAAAAAGGTGTATTCCCAAATAATTATAAGAAAACTATCGTTACCCTAATTTTTAAATCAGATGATGAAGAAAATATTTCTAACTATCGTCAAATAGCGTCTATCAAACATAGCAAAAATTTATGAAAGAAATGTTAAGAAACAACTCAACGACTACATAAAAGACAAAAAGATAATGAGTCCTCATCAATTTGGCTTTAGGGACAATTTCAGCACACAAGATGCAATTGCTAAACTAACATCGACAATCATGCAAAAGTTAGATAATGGAGAAAAGTGCCTCGGTATCTTCATTGACCTCCGCAAGGCATTCGATAGCATATCACATTCTAATAGATAAACTAAAGCAAATTGGAATAGATGGAATAGTGCTATCATGGTTCCAAAGTTATTTAAAAGAGAGACTCCAATATGTTAAAATAAATAATACCTTAAGTGAACCCGAAACCACCTCTTTTGGCATACCGCAAGGAACTGTCATCGGACCAATCCTTTTTACTATTTATGTAAATAATATGTTAACACTCCCAATAATTGGAGATATCATATCGTATGCAGACGACACTGTACTGATAACAATGGGAAAAACATGGGAGGAAACAACGAGGATAGCAAATTCCAACATAAACACTCTAAAAATATGGTTTGGCCAAAATTGCCTGTCACTAAACACAGAGAAAACATATTTTCATAATCAAAAATACTATAACTAGAGTAAGAAAACATATATATATATATATATATATATATATATATATATATATATATATATATATATAACTTTCAGATATATATATATATAACTTTTATATAAACATATATTAAGAACCATCCTATCATCCAGTATGATTAAAATTATGTATTTTTCTCTTGCCCAATCCATACCTTTATACCTTTCACCTGTAGAAAAGGCTCAGAGGTTAATTTTGAAAGTCATCCTAAGAAAACCATCGATATTTCCAACCACGCAGCTGTTTGACTCTTTTAGGGTTCTTAGCTTAAGCAAAATTTTCAAAAAGAATGCACCGTTACAAATTCATAAAGACCATTTCAATTCAACAATTTCTACAAAAATAAGTAACCGATCTAGATCACGTGGTAACTTAGAAATCCCTAAATGTAAAACTAGTGCTGGTCAACACCATTATACTTATCAAGGTATAAAATTGTTTAATGTTTAAATTAAACAATAATTTAATTGTTTAATTAAAACTGAAAAATATTACAAAACTTTCAAATCGCAAATCAAACAACTTTTAGATAAACCCAACGGTAATCACAAGTTTTAATTTGATTGGATACATTTTTCAAATAATTGATTATATGAACCCATTTGTAATTTTTATTGATTAAATTTGCCTAAATTCACGTTATGAATTTAGGAAAATTGATTAATGATTTATTAAAAAAATATAAACAAAAATTAAAAAAAAAAAAAAAACAATATATATTTTTTTACATATCCTCTAAATTTATATTATGCCCTTCCTAATATGTGTTTATTGTTGTTGCATTTTATTAAGTACCCATATCATACAAGATTGCCAGCTCGGTCTTTGAACAATTTACAACCAGTTCTGTACCTACCTTCTATTATTTCTTACCTAATAAGTACATTTTTATATCTTATTTTTTCTGTATTTAATAACTATTATATTATTTGAGTTATATTTTTTAAGTTTGTAATTAAATTTCTTATTTTCTTAATTATATTGTGTTATCAAATTTATCATCTAGATTTATAAGTATTTGTTAATTTTTAGCAACATCAATTAATGAAATTTTACAACCTATAAACCATAATGACTCCCAACACTCCCCAACTCAAACACGAGAAATAATTTCTCAATTGAGTTGGGCAGTTTCGTTGAAAATTTGTAATTTTCAGCCTCGAAATATCTACATTTGTAAATTATTGTAATGTGTTTGTATATTCAATAAAAAACATATATCAATTTCAATAGTTAGACTGTTATCTAGAATCAGACTCAGACGCGGACGAATAAGCAGCGAGCAGTAGGTATTTCCTAATCTCCCGACTCTCTTCCTAAATATATAATGTTTATATGTATATCTATTTATATAATATTTTATTATGTGTATTCTCTATCTTCCCATAAGTATATATTAACATAAAAACAGACATATATGGCCGCCGTCGGTCGCTGGTTGATTCTGATGCTGGAAAAAACATGCAATTTTAGCAGGTTTTTAAGAAAAAAAAAATTTTCCCTAACGAGAAAATACAAGGCCTCTAAGTCTATAATAGCCAGGTAATATTTGAAACACCCATATGAGGTAAAAATTGTGAGGCGCATATGACGCCGTTCTATTTGTATAAAGAACATTAACTTTAAATTTAGTAAATTTAAATGATTCACCACTTCATGGAAAATAAGAATCTAGAAAATCAAAAAAAAAGAAAAATTTGGCCGAAACGGGATACAAATGAGCAGTGGCGGGGAGTGAGGAATTTGCCAGTGGCGTGGAGTTAGCACATTTTATAAATGAAAACATATTTTTGAAAAAATGAAAAAATGTGGCCAACAACGTCCGTTACAGTAATAGAAATATTGGGAAAAAGACATTGATAATGTATGTTACATTATAAGTATTTTAAGGAAGCTTTGATTTAAAAAAAGATCGTAAAAAATAGACAACGGAGAGTCTTATCACCCATAAGCGAACGAAAAATCGAAACAGCTTGTTTTTCGTGTAAATTTGAAATATTTTCACTGGAAATTGCTGAAATCCCGCAGGATCGCGAGATGCAAGATGCGCAATTGCGGGACGCAAACCCTAGACACGGCAGACCTTGTTGTGTCAATACAAGTTGACCTTCAAACCTCGACATTTGCTGAAATCCCGCAGGATCGCGAGATGCAAGATGCGCGATTGCGGGACGCAAACCCTAGACACGGCAGACCTTGTTGTGTCAATACAAGTTGACCTTCAAACCTCGACATTTGCTGAAATCCCGCAGGATCGCGAGATGCAAGATGCGCGATTGCGGGACGCAAACCCTAGACACGGCAGACCTTGTTGTGTCAATACAAGTTGACCTTCAAACCTCGACATTTCAATACAAGTTTTTAATATGTTTTAACCCCGAAACAACTGTAACAATAATAAAAACTAAAATACTTGCGCTTGTAACGGAAGTTTGCAGAGAAACTCGGCAGGTTCCTAAGAAGTTATGTACCCGGTGGAACGGTCTGGATTAGGAACAACTTTCTGTAATTCGATATTACGCATGTTGCAGAAATTTACAGAGAAACTCGGAAGGTTCTTGCGAAGTTATGTAGGCAGTGGAACGGTCTGGATTAGGAACAACTTTCTGTAATTCGATATTTCTCATGTTGCAGAAGTTTGCAGAGAAACTCGGTAGGTTCTTGTGAAGTTATGTAGGCGGTGGAACGGTTTGGATTAGTAACAACTTTCTGTAATTCGATATTGCGCATGTTGCAGAAGTTTGCAGAGAAACTCGGCAGGTTCTTGCGAAGTTATGTAGGCGGTGGAACGGTCTGGATTAGGAGCAACTTTCTATAATTTGATATTGCGCATGTTGCAGAAGTTTGCAGAGAAACTCAGCAGGTTCTTACGAAGTTTTGTAACGGTCTGGATTAGGAATAACTTTCTGTAATTCGATAAAATACATGAGTCCATAAATATGATTTAATCCTGTGATTCTATTTATTTATTTATTCACGCCTTGAAGGCTTTTAGATGTATACTTTGTTATAGGTGAGATGTTCTGGAACACAATAATAAATGTATGCACGTAACATAATATAATAATGTATGAAAGATATAAGCAGGTACAATACAAGTTATTATTGAAAGTTCTGTTCTACAGAGGAGTTCAATAATTGTATATAATAACAAGAATACAAAATAAGTACGAACGGTACTATGAAAGTAGTTACAGAGCAACAGTAGTTACATTGCTAATTTATTAAGAATCTCTTCAAATAATTCGTAATCCATTGCAGGCCCTTAATGAATGAATTAGGAGGATATCATCATATGTATACAATAGGCCGCGCCCATATATTATACTCGTGATAGCAAGCGAGTCGACAGGAAAAAGCTATGGCAGGTGTTTTCCAAGTATGCAGTGAATACGAATCTCACTCATTCAATTGCGTCTCCGTTTAAGGAAAGCGTTGCATGTCGAGCTTCATTACACCCATCCTCAAAAAAGGAGACGACACTGATATAGCCAATTATCGCCCCATTTGCATACAGTCAGTACTTCCTAAGCTTTTTCAATCACTGGTCCTTGATGAAATCTATCCCAAATTAATCAAGCTAATTGACCAAAAACAACACGGTTTTATCAAAGGTAGATCAACCGCAACTAACTTAACAATATTCAAAACTTTATATTAGAATCTTTTGCAAAAAATAAACAAGTCGACTGCATATATACAGACTTTTCGAAAGCATTCGACAAAGTATCCCATAAACTACTAACCCGAAAACTATTTGCCCTAGGAGTAAGAGATAACATGCTAAAATGGTTTACTAGCTATTTATGAGATCGTAAATTATTTGTTAAAATAAAATCTTTGCTATCGAAAGCTTTCTGTGCGACCAGTGGCCTACCGCAAGGTAGTCACCTTGGTCCGGTTTTGTTTCTCATTTTCATTAACGATATAAAAAATTGCTTCGACGATGTTGAGGCATGGGCGCCCGCAGGGGGGGCAAGCGGGGGAACTTGCCCTTCCCTGGATTAATTGAAAATAGTCAAATAATGTTACTTTTATTTTAAATCATTTTGTGTTAGCATAAAGAAAGTGTGGAGAAACGGAACGTTGGCCAGCCTGGAGCAACATCATCGCCAGGTTGGCGACGCACCGGTGTGACGTGAGCGTCAAGCGTTACTAAAAATATTTGCCCCCCCCTAGAAATTTTTCTGTGGACGCCCATGTGTCGAGGTATTGCTCTTTGCTGATGAAATCAAGCTATACAAATCATTGCCAAATACTACAGTCAATAACCTGTTTTTAAATGTAGACAAATGCAAAACCTTGACTTTCTGCAGAAATAAAACTCCTGTTTTATTTGAATATTCCATTAACAATACAGATTTAGAAAGAGTCGCGGAAATGAGAGATATCGGAATTATTTTGGATGAAAAACTAAGTTTCGCCAATCATATCCACCAAAGTGTAAACAAAGGCATGAAAACACTAGGTTTCGTATTAAGAACAACTAAATAATTAACTCCATACAAGCCATTAAACTGTTATACATATCTATAGCTAGAAGCATAATTGAATACAACTCAGTAGTTTGGTCTCCCTCTTACAAAATTCACATGAATAACATTGAGCGAATACAAACAAAAATTTCTACCATTTATAAATTAAATATCGAACTAGAAGACTTACAATATCATTTCTTATTAAATACACACATTGGAAGACAGGCGTAAAATAAACGACTTAACTTTTTATTCAAAATTCTAAACTCTAAATTCGACTGTTGCGAACTTCTGCAACTCATAAACTTACGAATAACTATTCCACTGCAACACACATAAGCGCAATTACATTGTGAACTCCCCAATACAACGGTTTCACACTATGGGAAACCAATACAGGTGATGTCGATATATTTAATATTAACTTTGCGAATTTTGTGGATCACGTAAAAAAAATATTTCCACACTATTCCTAAATGGAACTTGTATTTTTGTAAACCAGTTAAATCGCTGTATTTTTTAAATTTATGTTCTTGTTCTTTTTATTTTTGTTTCTTGTATATATTATTTTTTAATGTAATTTTATTTTTAATATTTCTTTCTCATGTTTCAAAATTGTCTGTCATCAAAATTGTACCACCTACATGTAAAAGCCCTCTGGGCGTTAAATAAATAAATAAATAAAAATGTGTTTGGGAAAACTGGTTTAACGAGGTGGTTTGATATCACAAAAGGTTTTAAATAAGGCTGCGTAATTTCACCCTGGTTACCCAATATTTAAATTAGCAAGAAAGTTTTATTTTTTTACCAAATTGCTTATATTAAATCGTAGGAAATAGTTGTTATGAAGCAGTGTTAATAATAGATACAGTAGTATAATAAACGCTGCTCTATAACATGGTCCGCCGCAGTACAATGTGCATTGTGCATCAGTTAAGTACTAGATAATTATTTCTTAACTAATTAATTAATTAATCAGTGGATGAGTAGGGCAACACTGGAGGAACGAAGCGAGCGGGTTCCGTTTCCAGAAGGGTTCACTCTGGGATTTTAATTCTTAACTAATTAATTAATTAATCAGTGGATGAGTAGGGCAACACTGGAGGAACGAAGCGAGCGGGTTCCGTTTCCAGAAGGGTTCACTCTGGGATTTTAATTCTTAACTAATTAATTAATTAATCAGTGGATGAGTAGGGCAACACTGGAGGAACGAAGCGAGCGGGTTCCGTTTCCAGAAGGGTTCATTCTGGGATTTTCGTTCTCACAACTAGATTAAGAATTATTATTATTTTTTTTTTTTTTTTATTTAGTAAAGGATTATACATTTAGACGAATGTTTTAATTCGGCGGATCGCGGTGTTAAAATTCTCTTTTTTATTATTTATTTATTTAACGCCCAGAGGGCTTTTACATGGTTGGTAGTATAATTTTTATTTGACAGATACTTTGAAACATAAAAAATAAGAATAAAATTACATTTGATAAAAGCTATGCAACAAGTCATACAAACACAAGAAACAAAAACAGAAAATTACAGCTATTTGTAGGTTTACATGATGTGTCTAGGAGTATTGTTGAAATAAATGTTTTAAATGATCCACAAAACTTGCCAAGTTGGTATTGAATATGTCGACATCGCCCAAGTAATGATTTCCCATGGTGTGAAGTCGTTGTATCGGAGAGTGGGCAATGTAGTTACGCTTATGTGTGTTGCTGTAGAATATTGTATTTTTTCGTGTTGTTACTGTGGGTGTATGTATGTTTATAAGTTGCAGGAGTTCACAACAGTCGAATTTGGCAATGTTACCGTTGCCAGGCTCACGGCCATTCGGCTACTTGCTGCCATGGCAGCGAAAGATGTGTGAAATGCGGAGGACCACATAGGTCCTCAGACGGTAAAAAGCCGAGGGATACCCCGGCTAAATGTGCCCTGTGCGAAGGAGCACACACGGCAAACTACGGTGGGTGCCCCGCCAGGCCCCAAAAAAAAATAAACAACAGCAGAAACAAAAATAACAATTATATTCGAAATTTTAACGAAAATAAATTCAATCATAACCGTTCAGCCAGACAGGGCCAGCATAGCCAGCCGCAAAAGCGGAATCAGACTAATAAAAATCAAACTCAAGCTCCCAATATTCCCACAGCCTCGCAGGCTGAATTCCCTCCCCTACCTCCCTCTCACCGCAGGTGGCCCGAGCCACACTATTACAATCCCCGAAGTTCCCAGAGGGAACAAAGGGCACCCATCACACAGGGCAGTAGCCAACAATACAGGTTAGAGCGCCAGCCCGATCCAAAACCAACTCCCCAAGACTCCTCTCCCAACTCTCCTCCACGACCCCTGGATCCCGTACATGTCCAGGCACTTATTGAACAAGCCACGGCGCTTCAATTTTCTATTCAACATGCCACCAAAGAGCTGGCAAAAATTCAAGCACTGTTTAGAAATCACAATGTCTAGACAAAATGTTAAACTAAATAACCTTCAGACGGCCTTTTGGAACGCCAATGGCTCTGTCCTAGCTCACAAGGAGGAAATAATTGAATTCCTTCACGATTATAGTATTGAAGTATTCCTCATTAACGAGACCTGGCTCAAGCCTTCCAGGAACTTCAGAATACCAAATTACATAACTTAACGTGACGACAGACTAGCCAACAGAGGAGGCGGAACCGCCATCTTGGTTAAGAATAATATTGACCACCGTTTAGCACATTCATTCTCTAGTAGTAACATTGAATCCACCTCGGTAATAATCAATACCTCTTCCGGACCACTTAAATTTATTTCTGTCTACGCACCCCCTACCCGCAAATTAATTCCAGCAGAATTAGACAATCTCTTGTCTGAAAATGTCCCCACTATAATAGCTGGGGACATGAACGCAAAGCACGGATCGTGGCACAGCCTAAAAAATAACACCAAAGGTAACGTACTCGCAAATTACGTGAGTACCCATCCTATCGTAGTCGATGCTCCAGATAGACCGACGATTCATCACCATGCCGGTAATCCAGACGTGATTGACATCGTCATTCTTAAAAACACTAGCCATTTACACTCCCTCCGAGTACTTAACGAACTTTCATCTGACCACGATCCAGTTCTCCTCTCTCTAACAGGAGGCTCTAACCCTCTGGTCCCCGTTAATCCTCTACGCACTAAAATTAAATGGAATAAACTTAACGAAAAAATGAATAAAAACATAACAATTCCCACATCAATTCCCAACGAAGCCACTCTTAACGCTGCTACCTCCGTCTTAATTCAAAAATTAAAATCGTGCATCAACTAGGCGTCCGTTGAGATTTCTACCGACACCACACGACATGGAATACCCGAAGAGATCAAAGATCTTATTAGGGAAAAAAATCTTGTTAGGAAAGAGTGGCAGAGATCTTGCAATCCAATAGTAAAGCATCATTTTAATAGACTCAACAGAGAAGTGCGTGAGGCTCTCAGCAAATTCCGCAACGAGCGATGGCACGACTTCTTTTCAACTCTCGAAGACGATAGAGCAGCATACTGGAAGCTCTCTAAAGCACTCAGACGCCCAAAAACTAAAATCTCTCCGATTAAAGGCCCCAACGGATTAGTATACTCCGCTGCAGACAAGGCTGAAGCCTTCGCAGATAGCCTTCAAAGCCAATTCTCTCCCAATAGTGTTATTGATTTATTTATTGACTCCATATATAGAATTAAGCATAATCTACATCAACACTTTGTTGAATCCTACAAATTGGAGTAGCTTTGGTAAATTAGTTTTAATGATTTGTTTTATATCTAATGTTGTTTTAATTTCTTTTTTACTTTATGTTATTTTTTTATCCATTACATTACATCTATTTACTGTCAATATCTCCTGTATATTACATATTCTCTTATTGTACTGCATCATGTATCACTTCTATGTAAAAGCCTTTTTAGGCGTATATATATATATATATATAAATAAATAAATACAGACTACGACGACCCAGCCTTCCTAGCAAAGGTGGATTCAAAAGTAGAATCAATCTTAAGTCTAGATCCTGAAGACCCTCCAATCAGGTTCGCAACTCCTAAGGAAATAAACAACATAATTAAAAAATTAAAGAAAAAAAAAGCAGCCGGTCCTGACGGCATCTCAAATAAAATCTTAAAATATCTGCCAAAGAAAGGCATCTGCGCTATTACAGCCATCTGCAACGCGTCGCTGAGATTACGTTGCTTTCCAAAGGATTTTAAAGAAGCTGACGTAATTTTAATTCCCAAACCAGGCAAGGACCCACTATTAACGGAGAATCATCCTCCTATTAGCCTCCTTCCTTGCCTAGGTAAAATCCTGGAAAAAGTTATACTATCAAGATTAAACTCCTTCACTCGGGACAGTAAATTCTTGCCAGACTTTCAACATGGTTTCAGAGCAGGTCATTCCACCTCTCACCAACTCCTGCGTGTTGTGAAACACATCACGGAGGGATTTAATACTAGGAAAAAAACAGTAATCCTCTCACTCGACGTAAGTAAAGCCTTCGATAAAGTCTGGCACAACGGCCTTTTATATAAAATGAACGCTCTCGGGTATCCTTTGAGACTTACGCAATTAATAGCTAGCTACCTGAGAGATAGATGCTTTAAAGTCAAGTGAGAAAACGTCTTCTCCACAACCCGCCCCTTATCAGCTGGGGTCCCTCAAGGCAGTCAACTCTCTCCATCCTTGTATAACATCTACTCTAGTGACATTCCTAAACCCATTGACCATAACATTAAAATCACTCAATTTGCGGATGACACTAACATCATGTCTAGTTCAAAAGTCGAGAACATCGCCACAAAGCGTGTTCAGAGACAGGCCACTCTAACTGAAGAGTGGTGCAAAAAGTGGAGAATTTCAATAAACCCTACTAAAAGCGCCGCGACCGTTTTCTCAAAGACATGGCCTAAACGGCCCCCATTCATAAGACTGTTTGGGGAAAAGGTTCCATGGGAAAAGTCAATTAAATACCTAGGTGTAACGCTTGACTCCAAGCTCACCTGGAAGAAACATATAACTGGAAAAATAACAGCAGCAAATAAATGTCTAGCATCACTTTATCCAATGATGGGGAAGAAAAGTCGTTTATCAACGGATAATAAATTACTTCTTTATAAAACAACAATAAGACCAGGTTTCACGTACGGATGCCCCATTTGGGGGCACGCCGCTCCAAGTCTAATACAAAAGATTCAACTATTTCAAAATAAAGCCATTAGACTTGCTTTAAATGCACCTAAATGGATTAGAATTTCTTCTATCCATAATGACACCAACATTCCGTTGATAAAGGACTTAATTGTTTCCCAATCTACCAAATTTTATGCCGGCCTTTCCAGCCACACTAATCCAACAATAAATTCACTTTCCAAATATAGCGAAAACGATAAATTTAAATTTAAAAAACCCAAGTTAGTCCTCTGGAAGGGACCTCTGGAATAATAACCTGCCTACAGCCGCAGTATAGTTTTTAAGCTCTTTTTCAACACCACTATAATAATAAAAATAACAGTAAAGTATCTAAAGATAATCAATTATAATTATGTTAGAGTCAGTAAACTCATTGTTTAGGAACTCTGTAAAATAAAGAAAATAAAAAGTCAAAAGTAACAGTCGAATTTAGAGTTAAGTATTTTGAATAAGAACGTTAAATCGTTTATTTTACGTCTATCTTCTAATGTATGTATTTTTAGAGTATTTAATAAGAAATTGTATTATAAGTCTTCGACAGGGATATTTAATTTAAAATTTATAAAACGTAGAATTTTTTTTTGTATTCGCTCAATGTTGTTAATGTGAATTTTGTAAGATGGAGACCAAACTACTGAGTTATATTTAATTAGACTTCTTACTAGAGATACGTTTAATAGTTTAATGGCTTGTAAAGAATTAAAGTTTTTAGTTGTTCTTAATACGAAGCCTAGTGTTTTCATACCTTTGTTCACAATTTGATGGATATGATTGGTGAAACTTAGTTTTTCGTCCAAAATAATTCCAAGATCTCTCATTTCCGTGACTCTTTCTTAAGCTATGTTATTGATGGAATATTCGAATAAAACAGGAGTTTTATTTCTGCAGAAAGTCAAGGTTTTGCATTTGTCTACATTTAAAAACAGGTTATTGACTGTAGTATTTGGCAATGATTTGTATAGCTTGATTTCATCACCAAAGAGCTGATTTTTTCTGAAGAAAGTCAAGGTTTTGCACTTTACTCCATTTAAAAATAAATTATTTTGAACGCACCAATCTCTAAACTTACTAAAATTTGACTGTAGTATACTCTTATATGAGATGTGGTTATTCAATTGACAGTGACTACTATAAATATGTTGGTATTTGTGACATGAGTGTAATGGCGGGATGAAACGCACATGATCGAGAGTCAAAAGTGACCGTTATGGAGTTCATCGGTTGATTATCCGCTGCAATTGGATAACGCCGTTCATTTTTCACATTGGTGAAAAGTGAATTGTGATTTCTTTGTCACCCAATCACTGCGAAACCACTCGCATCCGCTCCACCAGGAAGCAGCAAGTATTACCCATGTCTTCAGAACCCCTCATCCCACTGATAGAAGCATGGCCTGGACCGTGCCACGCTCTGCAGCGAAGATAAAAACCGTTCCCTGATGGTTTTCTCTGTTATAATCAACGACAGCGTACGTAATCAATGATTTTTAGAATAGGCTAGCTACTAAGACGGTCGATTTGTGAGTCATCTAATAACCATTGTAATCTATGATGTACTTATTACCTTTGATAAAAATATATGTTCTAACTGATTCAATATGAATCCATTGTTTTGTTTACATCCTGATAAGTACTATTTTTATTTTTTTTGCTCACATGCCCACGCTCTGGGAATTCTGTTTCATTCCCTGCTTTTCACGGACATAATCTGACAAGGAATTGCAGATTTTGGCGCACACTGAAACACTGAGCTAGTTATACCCTGAGAAATCTACTCTTTACTTTAAACCCATTCTAAATTTGCACCCAAATATGATTCGATTTGAATATACCTTATCATGGTTAAGTGGATATAAATTTGCACAACAATATTAGTAAGTTATCACCATAACGTCATTATTTGTGGGTAACTTATTATGTAGTATTGCGCTTCCTTCTCTTTACATTTAGCCAACGTTTCAGACAGTCTTACAGTGTCTATCATCAGGGCAGATTTCATAGGTACTGTATGCTAAATACCATCTTTGATAGCAATATCACAAATATTGGATGAACAAGCTAATAGTCAGATAAAAAGGCAACAGTTTTTAGTAAAGAGACCCTTTGTTCGCGTACTCACCGTCATACAGCACTCCGCGGACCAGCTCCTCGTCAGACTTGAAGACCGCGTGCTCGAATGTCAAATTCAAACCACTCACTTCTTTTTCTACAACCTTCACATTGCCTTCAAAATCATCACTCCTCACATTACACTTCCAACTATCCAATATTACATTGTCACTTTGATTCCAATTCACCGCACTGACGTTTCCCGCCTTCGCTATTTCAAATTGTTCCGTCACTCCGTCACTGTCATCGCGCTCGGCCGTCAGGGGGGCCTGGCTGTCCCCGTAGTCCGGGGGAGACGTGGGTTGCCTCCCTCGGCTGTCCTCGTGGTCCGAGGGGGCCCCACCGGGGGGGCCCGGGGAGCGCCCTGGCGCTGGATCACCGTCGGGGAACCCCCCGTGATTGTAGTTGGACGACTGGCAAGAATTCGATATTTGAATGACAAAAATCGCCGTTAGAAGGAGGCATCCGAAGTTCGAGAAGATGTTTTTCCTTATGCTGGCCACCCCGATGTTTCTCCATCTCTTCCTGGTCTTATTGCTTTGTTTGTCGTTTCTTTTTAAAGTACAGGAACATTCCTCTGGAGCGGCACATTTGGGAAGCATCGTTATTTAAAACTAACTTTCGTTTAGTAATAATTAGAACATATTAGTTGTCTTAGGTTGACGACAAGCCACCATGTTGTGCCGCACGCCATTCTCCCATTTTGCGGATCTGAAACCAAAACATTTTTATAAGCACTCGTTGTGAAATGGGGGAGCAGATTTAATCTGCGGAAAATATTGGTGTTTTATTTAAATGAGTTGAGTAAAAATGCAAAGCTTCGTCTGAAGCCTTCCTCTGGTTAATCTTACTAGCTTTGGGGATAATTAATGCAGTAAGGGGGAGATTTTTATTCGTTTCTATCTACACGCCCATAGATAAAAATATCTGCTGTAGTTAGATTATTTTTTAAAAAGGTAGGCTAAAACATACTACGGAAAAATAAGGAAACTAAACAAGGAAAACAATACTTTTTTGATCACTTTTTTATTATCGTTTTAGCTTTTCCGAGATTTTTTACCATTGAATACTTCATATTTAATAATTTATTTGTATTTAAAAGATTCGTAGCTAAAAACTGAGAAGAATTTACTAGCTGAGTGTAATAGCTAACCTGTGATTACCAGAAATAAAAATAGTGCAATTCTAGGAATGCCAGAGGTCATTGACAGTTTTACTCACATATATTTATTAAAAAAATTGTTTTTATCATAAAAAAAAAAATAATCTGCACATCTCACTGGGGCATTCCTGTGTCAAGATGTGCAGCTTTACAATTACATCATTTAAAAAATACATATAAGTAAACTGAAATAATAATAAAATTAAATTTAAACCCACAAAAGAAAAGTTAATGAAACGGTTGTGTCGAGACCGGTAGCAAAAATAAACTAAATTTTAGTAACAAAAATAAAACAAAACTGTCTACAAAAGAAACATTGATTTTAGATGGCAATGCAACAATAATCACAATGACAACTATTCGTGTTTACTTTACTCTCGCAAAAAATCATAAAAAAGCTGATTAATTCGTGTGAAAGTTGTGTTTGTATGGATGATACAAGTGCCAGAGGTTTTTTCTTTTGATAAAACAGTGAAAAAAAAATATCTGTTTCACTGGATTTTTAACGACATTTTGCAACTTAACCTAGGATCGTGTTCTTGTTCTTGTTATCTTTAAGTATCTTCACCAAAAAATGTAGACAATTTGTCTCGACGCCATCTAGTGAGAGAGTTAGCACTTACAATGCCTATCGCATATAAAATAAAGTTGGTTGTTTTCAGGTGAAAAAAAATGTAACAAGCAGTAATTGTTGAATGAAACACTAGTATATATTGAATTATTTCGAGGATAAGAGATAAGCCGCCATAGCTCAGTGGTCAGAGCTGTCGACTAGAAATCGAAAGAACATGGATTCATGTCCCGTTGGCGTCATGTATCTTTTATCAGGAGATTTTTCAATGTGGATGAGTGTTTCAGGCTAATAATTATTGCTTATAAAAATAATCGTGTTCTTGTGTTCTTTGAAATGTCCAGCCCAGTGCAACCCTTGCCTGATGAGTGCAGCCATCGGCGGAAAAAACGAATCATGATGTCCTCAACATCATCATCACACAAAGTAGCCTCGGAACTGATTTCTCCAGTGTCTGAAAACGAGGAATCTGACGGCGAATCTGATTATTCAGGCGAATCTGAAAAGGAGACCCATAGTATCCCAGTGTCGATATACTAAACGATATTAAACGACACACAAGCCAGTCTTAGAGCACTCCAAGATGTCCTTGCGGAAAAGCAGTCTAGAGTGTCAAAGGACCAACAGCTACGGATAAGCGGATACATATCTGAAGTTTTCCGATCAGTATCACAGCTGCTGTTAGAAAGAGAGGCTTTCAAAGCTGATCTGGCAACAGCCAATGCCAACTTAATGGTGTCAAAAGGAGAAATTACCATTTAAAAAGCCGAAAACCAACATAGGCTTCAAAAAATCTTGCAGATTGAGTCGGATCTGGGACCGGTGATGCGCAGAGTAGCTGATGCCACGGAGGCAAGCCTTTCATTTGCGGACATGGTCAAAAATGATCCTCAGAAGACGGCACCACCAATCAACCGCTCAGGACCTAAAGTTGGGACCCCCAAACCAGCTGTATGCATCTTCCCAAAGTTGGACTCTGTAAAACACAGTGAAGGTACAAAGCAGCTTCTAAAGGACGTGTTGCGACCATCAAATCTTGAGATACGCGTTACGGGTATGAGGAATATCCGAAACAAAGGAGTTGTGATCCATACTGCCACTAAAGAAGATCAAGAAAAAATTTTGAAAACCCCTTGCCTAACTAACTCGGACACTCTGAGCGCCATATTACCTACAAAACGGCATCCACGAGTGATTTTTTTCAACGTTCCTCGTGATTTAACAGACGAGTGCTTCCTGAAAAGTGCCTTAGCAGGAGTACAGGACAAAGCAGACCTAGAGTCTACAATCAGAAATTGTAAGCTTAGTCACCTAGCTGGCGCTCGAACAGGAACAACTTGCCACAGAGTCTACGAGGTTCCTGCTCGCACACGATATGTGTTGGGGGAGCAAGAGAAGATTTTTGTGGACTGGAATGTGTGCCGTGTCCGTGATTTTATTGGCCTTACAATATGCTCCAAGTGCCAATTGATTGGAAATTCTTTCAAGTTTTGCAAGGACAAGCAAAGATGTGGACACTGTGCAGGCGAAGGTCACGCCAGGATAAACTACCCAAAAGCTGCCGCCGAGCCAGTTTGTGCTACCTGTACCAGGTTTGGGAAGCCCGCAGCACATCCGACTGGAGACAAGGACTCATGCCCGGCCTACAAAGCTGCCCTTTCCAAGGACTTTGCCACTATTGATTATGGCCGATAATTATGTTGAAGAAGATGACGAGGTAGAATTCGATAATACTAATGATTTCCAGGATTGGCTAAATGTTCAGAGTAACTATAGTATGGAAAATATTAATATTGTTCAGTTGAATATTAGATCGATTTATAAATACTGGAATTTTTTTTTTTATATTAACTCCACACAGGAGGCCCTGAAGAAAATAATTTCCCTCAGGGCCTATGTCATCTTTGGGGATACTGTGTGGAGGATCTTTTTGTGGAGAGGAAGGAGTGAACATGGGTCTTGAAGAGTCCCATGTTGTAGGAGGGAGGAAACACAGAGGCCGGCAGTTCGTTCCACAGCCGAGCTGTTGAACTTAAGAACGAATCGTAGAAGCGACCCGTTCTCATGTGACAAATGTCAACCGTGTAAAAATGTTGGGCGCGCGTTTGGCGTGTATCCCGACTACGCACCGGTGCCGAAGGGATCAATGACGCTAGTTCCTCAGAGCATCTTCCATTGTAATACCGATAGAACAAGGACAGCATACCTACCTGACGCCTGTGCTCTAAAGATTGCAGTCCGTTTGTTAAGATTGGGGAATCTATCAAACGGACCGCCCGTTTTTGCACAGAGTCAAGGGTTTTTTTCAGGTATTTAGGGGCTCCGGACCAGAGATGGCTGCCAAATTTGACAGTAGGGCGCACTTGCGATTTGTACAGGGTCAGCAGTTGTGTACTATTAAAGTATCTGCGGGCTCTGTACAGTACGCCCAGCTTCTGAGAGGCCAGCTTTACTCTGGCTTCGATGGAGCCCCCATACCTGAGCTGGTCACTTATAGTTACACCAAGCATATCAATCGAAGGCCTGTTCGGAAGATTGCTTCCGTTGAAGGAGACTAAGTTATCATTTAGATCCCTTTTAGACGTAATCAGACAGGATTGGGTCTTTGAAACATTAAATTCAACGAGATTATTTTTACCCCAGGAGGAAATACTCTCGAGATAACCGTCCATTCTCTGCTTCAAAGCCCTCCGAGCCGTTGGAGTTTGTGTGCCCTTTGGGGGCTTGTCAAACAAAAAGCTATCATGAACTGTACTGTCATCCGCGTAACAATGAATCGGTGCACATGTCAAAAGGTCATTGATGTGCAACAAAAACAAAGTCGGAGACAGAACCGATCCCTGTGGGACGCCAGCATTTATAGAGTGTGAGGATGAGGTGAAACCGTCAGCAACTGCCTGAATCGACCTATCCCTTAAAAAGTCAGCAATCCACGTACACAGGGATGGGGGAAGTCCGTAAGAAGGCAATTTGTTGACAAGTCCTCGGTGCCAGACCCGGTCAAAGGCCTTGATCACCGCACGAGCGGTTCCGCCGGAATCCGTATTGACGGTCGTTGATAATTTTGTTCTTCTCGAGGTATGTGAGCAGATTGTCGTTGATCACACGTTCCATCACTTTGGACAGAACTGATGTGATCGCTATGGGGCGGTAGTTGGCCGGGTTGGAGCGGTCACCTTTCTTGGGAATAGGGTGAATGACCGCTTTTTTCCAACCAGAGGGCACAGTGCCACACTTCAGGGACATTTTGAAGAGCTTTGTCAAAACTGGAACTATTTCCGCAGCACACCTCTGCAATACCAGGGCAGGTATTCCATCAGGTCCACTAGCTTTGTTAACATCGAGCCCCCGTATAACGTGGAGTACATCCCGATGCCGGATCCTCAGCTTTTTCATATAGAAGCCGCAGTGAGGAACCGACGGCGGAACAGCACCTCCGTCATCGAGGGTCGAGTTTTCCGCAAACATTTTCCCTAATAAGTTAGCCTTTTCGGTGGCGGTATTTGCTAGTGAGCCGTCAGGTCTGGTAAGAGGTGGCAAACTGGGTTTGCAAAAATTCCGACCTATTGAGCCAGCAAGGGACCAGAATGCTCTGCTGCCATGCGGGCAGGCAGCCAGCTTTTTGCTGATCTGCAGGTCGTGTTTGAATTTTGACCTATTAATGATTCTCTTGCATTCCTTTGCCGATTTGTTGTATGCTGATCTGCTTTCGGGCGTTCGAGATGTGTTGTAGGCTCGGTAAGCCGCGTTTTTTCGTCGAACTGCTTCGGAGCATTGTCGACTGAACCACGGCTTTGAGCCCACACCAGTTTCTTTAGTAGTCGATTGTATGAAGCCATCCATCGCCGATTTGATGACTTCACCAATCTCCTGGGCACATCTTGAAGGGTGCGAAGTTCGAAAACAAACAGCTGACCACGGAAAAGCGTTGAAATGGGCCCGCATACCGAACCAATCTGCTGACCTATAGTGCCACACTTTTCTCCTCAGCCTCTCATTGGTTGGTCTGAGGCTAACGGGGATTGATGTCGTCACTAGGCAGTGGTCAGAAGATCCCAGAGGCGCTGTGACGTCAATCTTATCACCGTGTGGCACAGTTAAAAATAGGTCTAACAGATTGGAACGGTGAGTCTGGACATCAGGAACCCTTGTAGGCTCCTGAACCAGTTGCTCTAATCCGTAGCAAATGGCAAAGGATTCCGCCTGTCGGCCAGCCGAGTCCGTTGGGCCAGAGAACTTCAACCATGGTTCGTTATGAACATTGAAGTCCCCCAGAACAATAAACTCGGCCAAAGGGTAGCGGGGCAAGAGATCATCAATAGTATCTCTCAAATGTTTGAAGAGCTCGGAAGTGTCTGATTTGCTGTGGTTCGGTGAGCGGTATAGACATGCGTAGAATCTTGCCGTACTGGCAAGATTGACGCGCACCCACATTACGTCGAATCTGGAGTTTTCCAGACTCAATAATCGTACACAGTTGACGTCAGCTCGACTATAGAGGCAGACTCCTCCTTTGAGTCGGAACTTGCTTGCAAGGGTAAAGCCCGGGCAGTCTAGATAGGAGGAGTCTGGCGGCTCGGCTATCTGAGTTAATGGAATACTCTGAATGTCTACTTAAATTCTTGTTGGAAACATATTCATGCGTTAATGTTATGTGAAACGGCTATAACATCAGAGCTAGTCTGTCTGTAAAATATTCCTGGATTTAAATGTTACAATTATTGCCGAAGTAAAAAATCGGGTGGAGGTATATTGTTGTACGTTCGAGATGAACTCACATTTCAACAGAAGTCAAAAGAAACGAATCATTTTGAATGTGTGCTTGGCTCTATGACACTTCCAAACAAGAATATTTTAAACATCATAGCAATATACCGCCCCCCTCAACTCCAACAAAGTTCAATTTCTCAATGAAATATCTTCCATTCTGTCTAATATAAGACCCAGAGAAAATATTGTACTTATAGGAGATGTTAACCTAGACCTTTTAAATTATCAAAACCCACTTATTATGTCCTATGAAAATATAATGTCTGACAATTATTTAACCAAATGCATTTGTAACGTAACTAGGGAAGCGGTTCTAGCAGGAAAAATTACTCGTTCCTGTTTAGACCACATATTTGTACGTTTTAATAGCGGATGTCAACAAAGCAATACTCTTTCTTCATGTGTATGTAATAATATTAACATAGCGGATCATTTTTTAACTGCAGTCAATATTAAATATATTGAAAGGAAAAAAGTCGTAGAACACGGGGAAAAAATATCGATCTTATCCCAAAACAAAATTGACAAAAATATTTATAATTTTAAGTGGCATACCTTGCTTGAGGTACAAGATTGCAATATGTTATACACTACAATTAAAAATAATTTTCAGGATTTTTATGAACAAAGTAAAATCGTTATGTATTATAAACCCAAAAAAAGACCCCTCGCAATAAAATCTTGGATAACTTCTGATATTTTAGAAAACATAAAAAAAAATATTTACTGTACAGAAGGTGGAAAAATACTCCTACCAATAAATTCTTTGAATTAGAATATAAAACTTACAGAAATAAGGTTACAAAAGAAATCATTAAATGTGAGTCTATCTTTTTTAACAATAAATTTAAAAATTATTTCGGAAATACCAAAAAAACTTGGGATGAAGTAAATAAAATATTAGGACGCAAGTCTAAAAGTAGTTGTGACGAAATAATCTCAAAATATATGTTAAACACGCATAATGAAGAAACCGTAGCAAATAATTTTGTTGAATATTTTACGAGCAGTGTTAGCTCTATGATACATAAATGTGATTATATAGCTTCGACCGTCAGACCGACAGAAGTTCAACATAGTATGTACCTACCAAGAGCTACCTGCGAAGAAATTAATATCATTGTTAGCAAACTAAACAATTCAAAGTCACCAGGGATTGACAACATTCGAATGTTTGACATTAAGAAATATATTCATATTTTAGGGCCTGTCATAACTCATTTTATCAATATAATTTTAAAACAAGCTGTGATTCCAGATGAACTTAAAAGTAGTATCATTAGACCGATTTACGAAGGCGGCAAACATACAGATGTACAAAATTATAGGCCAATTAGCATTTTGCCAGCCCTAGAAAAAAAACTTGAAAAATACATTTCTACAAAACTTAACAAATATTTAGAATCCTTCTCCTTGCTAGATCCCAACCAGTATGGTTTTCAAAAGAAAAAAAGTACGGAAATGTTGCTTCAGGAATTTTCAAATCACGTAAATCATGAATTAAATTTTAAAAAACATGTGTTGGTTTTATTCATAGATAACTCGAACGCGTTTGATACCATTGATAAAAATAAACTTTTAGAAACAATGGATGCAATAGGAATACGAGGAAAGCTACTAGTTTTGTTAAAAAAATTATTATCGGATCGACAAATAACAGTAAAAATTCTAAAAAAAAATAGCAAAAGAAAATATATTTCAACAGGTGTTGCACATGGGTAAATTTTAGGGCCAACCCTGTATATTATATACGTCTCAATTATGAGTAAATTATTTTCTTTCGTTAAACATTTTGTGTACGCAGACGATACGGCACTCGTAATATCACACGAGGATTTGATTACTGCAATGAACCTTATGCAGCTTGATTTTATTGCTCTCCTTAAATGGTCTCATGACGCGGGTCTCATAATAAATGCCAAAAAAACTAAAATTATGCACATAAGATCACCACACGCCAGATACAATTTAATCCCTTCGTTATATACACATACTTTTGACTGCTTACACAGAAATGTTGCACAGCCCTGTTCATGTGAAACCATTGATTTTGTCAAAAACTATGTATATTTGGTTGTTACTATTGACTGCCACATGAAATGGGATGTACACATTACTAATGTTTGTAAACGTCTACGGTCTATTGTGGGTAGAATTTATAAAATAATATATTTTGTGCCTATAAGTACTTTAAAACTAATCTACCTATCTCTGGCTGAATCCACAATCCGTTATGGAATCACTTCTTGGGGACATTCTTGTAAAACTAATATAAGTTATATCCAAACATTACAAAACTCCCTTACAAAATTGTTAATCCATAAATAAGAGGATTATTGTTTTGTAATATTGTAAGTCAACATCTTATATTGTCAGATTTCTTGTATAGGGAAAGAGTTTTCCATAAACATAATACAAGATTCATCCAAAATGAAGGATTGGTGGTCCCGAAATGTACCAATAAATACGGTAAAGAACCCTAAACTTTATTGTACCCAGAATATTTAATAAACTACCAATGACAATTAAAAATATAAAAGTTTTTACAGCCAAAGTCAAATATAATCTAAGGAAATGGCTATTAGATACTGAGTATTTATATTGATGCACTACTGAAGACCTTGTTTTCCTAATTGGAATTCTCATTCTAGGGAAATGGAAAATCGTTATAAATTGTATTACCTTATGTATATTAAAACCATAGAAGTACTTGCTGATTATATTCATTTGTTCATATTAAATTCATTGTGCTTGTTTTGTTATATGAGGCTTATACTGCTTCTTACATATTTATTGTACTGGATATTTACGCCAGTGACATCGACTGTAAATGCCGCTTTCCTTTCGGGGGTATCTTGGGTAAGGATTTGCAAAGAAACACAACTTGCGAATGTCGTCGGACAACTGACTGGTTGTGCCAGTTTTTTGCATATTTATTGAGTTCAAACTCAACACGTGTTAGTGTTATTCTTATCTCTAAACAGGATGCATGAGAGCATTAAGGGCCGGAATTCCGATATTCTACCGATTTATATCATATTTCCCTTAAACACTTTAAGTTTCTAAGTTCTTCTATTTTTCAAGATATTATCTGAATATATTTAGGGCCGAAACGTTAATTACATAAAATTCCCTCGATAGAAAAAAAATGCAAAGTATGCTCCAAAAATTATTATTTACACATTTGTTACTGTTATATTACAAGTTATAGGTATGAAAAAATTCACATTGCTTCTTTAAATGCTACTTAAGGTGATTTTAAAGAAATTTTTGCTCTTTCATTGCCAAACTTCATTCGCCAACTCGAGGGCTTTGGGGGCAGATGTGTCGTTCAACGTTCTATGATCTACAGAGGTGCGATTACGTGCAAATATTTGAACCTATAAGGATAATTTTACGCGTGTAAAGTATATCAGTTAATAAATATATAGATGGGAAATACGCGAAAGACATCTCGTATTTCAAAGAAAACAATATATCTCCAAGGGGTCATGATGCAAGCTAATAGGTGAGAAGAAAATAATACAATATTTGATTTATAAGCTTATATTTATTATAAACGATAATTTATTGTGACAATTAGTAATTCATATTTTTATTTATGTATTGTGTAGTAAAAAGTTATAAAAATTTTTTTTTTTTTTTTCAGCATACGATAAACGATAATTTATTATAAAATTAGTAATTCATATTTTATTTTTGTATTGTGTAGTAAAAAGTTATAAAAAATATTATTTTATTTTTTTCAGAATACGTACTTTGGGAAATAAAACTAATTCCAATGCATTAGAAATTACGGGGTAAGTTTTTATTAATTTAGTTTGCTTGTTGAGGATAACCTATATGATCGTGATTTATTTGTGAATTAACTTTGTACGTACAAAAACACACACGTCACTTGACATCTGCTCTAATGATTGACACTGCAACGATGTCCGAAATATAATATAATATGTAATAATAATATATGGGCCATCTGTTTCAAATAACAATACTCGAACGTGCAAGCTAGAAAAATAACGAACGTGCGAGCGAAAACAGCTATTGAAAGTTCTGAAACTGTGGGGAATTTAATTTAATTCAGTGATGTTATTTTTTTATGTCGGAAGGAGGCCCTGAAGAAAATAATTTCCCTCAGAGCCTGTGTCATCTTTGAGAATGCTGTGTAGAGGGTCTCTTTTGTGGAGGAGGGAGTGAACCTGTCCTGAATGTCAACTGTACAATTTCTACCCAGCATTAACTTTATTGTACGTTTTTTGACTAACCGTACCTAGGTGTTCTATTTTCAATAAACTCTTTAATTATGTTTCAGATGTGAAATCTATACTCCGCTACAGAATGTTTTGCCCGAGTCTTGTAAAGATGTTAAAGCACGGAGGTAATAATAAAATCTTTTGAGCTTTTTACTGTTATTTAAAAGTCCACTTGAAGTGCAGTTATAATCAATGATTTTATTTTTTTCTAGCTTCCACGAACAATCTGAAAAGGCATTACCTAAGGATTATACTCTTATGGAGAATATAGAAAATGTAGAAAGGTGAAACGGATTTAAGATTTTCGATGAAATTATTGTGTTGTGAAATATTTATTTTGTTATTTATTACTTTATTTGTTTTACAGTTTATCTGATGTACGAGTCTACGTAAACAAGAATGTTCCTTTTGGATTCGGATTTGGAAATCTTATTGTCATATCTGAGAAAAGATTTGGCCTTATGTTCAAAATACTGTTTGAATGTAACATGTGTCGCGCAAAATTTACAGTCAACACATGCGTCCCAAAACCTAAACATACCATGGACGTCAATGTAGCAGCAGTATCGGGGATGACTACTGCAGGAATTGGACTTGCTGAACTGTCCGAGCTTTTGACGGCTGTTAACATACCCCCGATGTCCCAAAAATTGTTCAACAAGAAAAATGTGTTAGTGTCAAGGGAGTGGGAGAAATGCGCGTTGGTCGCCATGACTGTAAATTTGACGCGACACATGTCACACTCCAAAAGTATTTTTGACGTTAGGCCAACTCTTTGCTCAGATTGACGATAAGGTTTCCAGATCCGCATTTCGCTCGAAGCATGTTTAGGGTAATAAGTTTATAGTTTAGGGTTCTTTCACCGTATTTATGGGAACATTTCGGAACCACCAATCCTTTATTTTGAGTGAATCTTGTGTTTGTGATTAAATTATATTTGACAATTTAAACAAATAATATTTAGAGACGTTAAAAATAAAATTGAAATTTCACTGAAAGCTTAAACTATTAAAAGTAGTAATTTCATAAAAATGTAAATAAATAAAGCCCCTTTCACATTTTAGAAAATAATTTTATGTTGCATACATGTTTTATTACTCTTTATAATTATTGAATTGTTTAAATGAATAAATAAATAATTACAAAAAGGTCTTCTGATTTGTAAGTCCTTAGGAGGCACTAAGGGTCTTTCTATCTATCTTTATAATATAATAAATTTGATGATCATAAAAATGTAAGCGAGTATATAATTTATATAAATGTACAAAAGTAGATATTACATGTGTATTTTTTTTATTGAATATACAAACACATTACAATAATTTACAAATGTAGATATTTCGAGGCTGATTACGAAAAAATTAGAAATATTTAACAAAAACTGCCCAACTCAATTGAGAAATAGCTAAAAATTAACAAATAGTTATAAAACTAGATGATAAATTTGATTACACAATATAATTAAGAAAATAAGAAATTTAATTAACTAAAAAATATAACTTAAATAATATAATAGTTATTAAACTTAGAAAAAATAAGATATAATAATAAAAATGTACTTATTAGGTACGAAATAATAGAAGGTAGGTACAGTACTGGTTGTTAATTGTTCAATGACCGAGTTGGCAATCTTGTATGAAATGGGTACTTAATAAAATGCAACAACAATAAACGCATATTAGGAAGCGAATAATATAACTTTAGACGATATGTAAAAAAAATATATGTAGTTTTTTTTTTTTTTAAATATTAAAATTTGTTTATATATATTTTTTTATTAATCATTAATCAATTTTCCTAAATTCATAACGTGAATTTAGGAAAATTTAATCAATAAAAATTACAAATGAGTTCATATAAACAATTATTTGAAAAATGTATCCAATGAAATTAAAACTTGTGATTACCGTTGGGTTTATCTAAAAGTTGTTTGATTTGTGATTTGAAAGTTTTGTAATTTTTTTCAGTTTTAATTTTATCCGGAAGGGCATTAAACAATTTTATACCTTGATAAGTATAATGGTGTTGACCAGCACTAGTTTTACATTTAGGAATTTCTAAGTTACCACGTGATTTTTCGACGTTTTTTTTTCTTTCAATGAGAATGGGATAAAATATGTTTTCTCAGTGTTTAGTGACAGACAATTTTGGTCAAACCATATTATTAGAGTGTTTATGTTGGAATTTGCTATCCTCGTTGTTTCCTCCCATGTTTTTCCCTTTGTTATCAGTACAGTGTCGTCTGCATACGATATGATATCTCCAACTATTGGGAGTGTGAACATATTATTTACATAAATAGTAAAAAGGATTGGTTCGATGACAGTTCCTTGCGGTATGCCAAAAGAGGTGGTTTCGGGTTCACTTAAGGTATTATTTATTTTAACATAGTGGAGTCTCTCATTTAAATAACTTTGGAACCATGATAGCGCTATTCCATCTATTCCAATTTGCTTTAGTTTTTCTATTATTTTGGAATGTGATATGCTATCGAATGCCTTGCGGAGGTCAATAAAGATACCGAGGCACTTTTCTCCATTATCTAACTTTTGAATGATTGTCGATGTTAGTTTAGCAATTGCATCATATGTGCTGAGATTGTCCCTAAAGCCAAATTGATGAGGACTCATTATCTTTTTGTCTTTTATGTAGTCGTTAAGTTGTTTCTTGACAAATTTTTCATAAATTTTTGCTATGTTTGATGTAAGATCTATTGGACGATAGTTGGAAATATTTTCTTCATCACCCGATTTAAAAATTGGGGTAACGATAGTTTTCTTATAATTATTTGGGAATACACCTTTTTTTAAACTGGTGTTAATTATATGAGCAATTGGTTTGCTGATTTCCTTATGTACGGGTTTCGATGTTGTAACCGTTATATTGTCGTATCCAGGACTTGCTGATGCTCTTAAACTTATTATAATATTTTTAACATCTCTGTAAGTTACTGAATCAAAGGTTTGGAAACCTTCCCAAGAAAATGTGTTTTGTTCTGGTTAGTTAGTTTGTGTATTGTCAAGGATAATATTACGAGCGAGGTTTGTTCCAACATTTGCAAAATAATTATTAAAAACATTACCACATAGTTTTGGGTTTTTTTCTGTGTCAATGGTGATTCCCTGATATGAAATTTCCTTAGGTACTTTTCGATTTGTGTTTTTGTTGGTTATTGTGCTGATGATCTTCCAGAATTTTTTGCTGTCTTGACCAGCGTCTTTTATTTTGTCACGAAAGTACTTTTCTTTTGTCAGTCTAATTAAGAGCGTAAGTTTATTTCGGTATTTCTTGTAAAAATTAACGATTTTTTGGTCGTTTGGGAATTTTTTGGAGTCCTGATAATATTTTTCTTTTTTTCTGATTGATATGACTAATCCTTTTGTTATCCATGGCTTTATTAATCCATGTTTAGATTTTGGTTTATAAACTGTTACTATTGTAGATAACTTTATGTGATCTTGAAAAATTGTTTCGAAATTTTCTGAAGATGTATCTGGATTTTCCGATTCAAATACTGATAACCAGTTTTCCGTTTTAAGATTTGCTCCTAAAATTTCCAAATTCAAATATTTTTTTTCACCAATTTGATTAGATTTTATTTTTACAATATTTTCTTTTATCAATATTGTAAACAAATATACAAGTGTATAAATATTATATTACGCATATTATACAAGATGTCGGGGATAAAGTGCACAAACTTCGGGAGGTGATTCTATTTGATAGTACAGTAAAAAAGAAAAAAAACTTTTTTGGAATTTCAACGTTTTAAGATAGTTTTCGGGTAAAAAAGTTTATTTTTTGTATAGAAAAAAAACAATTTCTTCTACGGAAAATAAATTTTTGTGGGAAAAATTTAGAAATTCGAAAAATTTCCATTTCTTTTTTACTACTACTAGCATTTAGAATAACGTCCTGAAGTTTGAGCACTTCATCCCCGGACACCTTGTAAAGATAACCATATAAGAAAAACCTTATTGATATATATATATATATATATACTGGTAATCCGTATGTATAAATCCGGAGATAAAATGGAAATAACTAACTATAGACCAATCACTTTGTTAAACTCTCTATCAAAGATTTTCGAAAGACTATTAAAAAACCAAATAATAAAATACCTCGAAGAAAACAAATTAATCTCGGACAATCAATATGGATTTAGAGAAAAAGTAAGAACAAGTACAATAGATTATATACATAGCAACTTAGATCAAGGGTTTAAATGCATAGCGATATATCTAGATTTGGCTAAAGCCTTTGATTCAATATGCCACAAAACACTTTTTAAAAAATTAGAAAATATGGGTATCAAAGACAAAGAACTACAACTATTAAAAAATTACATGAGTGACAGAACACAACAAGTCAAAATTAATAACTATACTAGCAAACCACTGCCGATTACACACGGAGTTCCACAAGGAAGCATACTAGGGCCCGTTCTTTTCACAATTTACATAAATGAACTTTGCAGCATGGAAATATATGGAGAAATAATTAGTTACGCAGACGACACAGTTTAACTATTTAAATCTAAGGATTGGAATAAGGTTTGTAACATAGCGAACCTAGGAATCACGCAATTGAAAAAATGGTTGGACTCAAATACACTTACACTAAACATATCGAAAACAAAATTAACAACGTACAGCATAACCAACACAGGACAGCCAAAAAACAATACAAACACCATAAAAATACACAAATGCATAAACACCAACATCTGCGATTGCCCCCCTCTAGAAAAAACAGAACAAATAAAGTATCTAGGAATCGTAATTGATCATAATCTTAGATGGACACATCACATCAAACAAATCACAAATAGACTCCTCAGAACAATACACATTTTCCTAAATATAAGAAACATTTATAAAATAAAACAATTGAAAACAATATATTATGCACTATGCCAATCAATAATAGAATATGGAATAATTGCTTGGGGAGGAGCAACAAACGCAGCTACCGCTCAAATAGAAATCGCACAGAAAACTATATTAAAGGTAATACTCAAAAAACATAAACTAACCGACACAGACCAAATATTTAAAAGCTGTGACATACTTGATATACGACAATTATATGTAAAAACACTACTAAACTACATTTTCGACCAAAAAAACAATCCCCAACAAACACAAAATATCACTAATAGACCGGTCAAAAAAGCGTATAAAAAAAACATAAAAACTCCGACGGTAAACACTACACTTTGGACAAAGGCACCATAAGTACCACGCTATTAAAGCATTCAACAGTCTTCCACTTGAAACAAAAATTGAGGAAAATAAAAATAAATCCAAACACAAAATAAAAAAAAAATGGATTAAAGAACAAAAAAGACAATATTTCCAAAATTCTATAACATAAAAGAATAAAACATATACACGCAACACAAAAAAAAAAAAATACGCAACACGCACAACCACATAAATCATTATAAATGCCGATTTCCATTCTCTTTTAATATTTTTCTTTTAGTGTGATAATTAGATTTTAATTTCTAATCTTTATTTTCAGTTTAAATTTATCTTTATTTTAATGTTGTTTTTTGATTAAATGTATAAATTCTTATATTATAAATGGGGGCCTCAGCACGGGTAAACAACCTAGTGAGGCCAACATTACTGAATTAAAATATGAAATACTGTAAAATAATGTATCAATAATAAAAAATAAAAAAAATATATATAAAAATTAATTGATTTTATAAAAGTTATAAATTAACTTTTTTAAAAGTATTTTATGTAGTATTTTAGTAAAGTAAAGTATTTTTTTATATTTATTTTTCGGAATAACTTTATTGAGTAAAACCTCAAATTTTAATATTGAAGACAATATTAGTGATTTCTAAACGAAAATCTGGAACGGAAAAATCAGAAAAGGAAACGGTCACATCTGGGACTCGAACCCAGGACCCTTGTCTTTCCGGGACAGTGCTCTACCAACTGAGCTAATGGGACCCTATTCCCCTCGGTCACTTTTAACTGTATCATACTTACGAATAAGAACTACTAACATTGTCTTCATTTTTTCACCGCACATTTTTATTGGCAACTATCTTTTTATGTATGATCGCAAGATTCAACCCGAACTAAATGCAATCCAGACAGCGTCTTTTTTTTTATTTTTAGATAAACCTATCTTATTTTTTTTTATTTTTGATGTGCGACATCTGTTGACATTTTCTGCAAGTTCTTTAGTTGTTGAATGTCGGTATTTAATTCCGTCATTTAAATTATGAAATCATCCCCAAAATTATTCCTAATACGAATTCAGACAGTGACACCTCTGTCGGATTCTTTTAAATCTAAATATTGTGTTTTTTGGGGGTGTTACCCAAATCTAAATTATTTACACGGAAGGCTGGCTCTTAAGGAACCAAGAAAAATAACCAAATTTTAATTACTACGGTTAAATCCCATTTGACACATGATACGTGTCCGGTGATAAGCTTCAAAGGGGATTCGGCGTCGTTAAATGCGTGATACAAGTAAATATTCATTTCCTTAATTGTTTTAATAATTATGTAGGTATATCTATCTGCTGTCCGGTACATTTATATTTATACAATTCTGTAATTTAACTAACTTATCATTTATTGTTAATTTATCATCAACATTATACATACCTACATACTGTTTACAATTGTACCATGTTATTGCAAAAATGTTGTCATTATGTACCTGCTGACAAACTACATAAGTAGTTTAGCAGGTTTGAATGTTAATAAATAAAAAAATTTAAAAAAATAATGTATGAAAAGGTGTTATGGTTAATTTATACCTCATATAGGTATTCATCTACGACTTCATATGCACAAAATTCTGTGATTTTAAGTTACAGGAGTCAAAAGCATCTGAAATCAGTGAATATGATCAGTTTTTTTTCCCCACTTAAAAAAACTTCACTAATTACCCCTTTGTCATGTCTTTTGGAAACATAACAAATGTAATTTTACAAACTTTCCGCACTCTCCTCATTTCTCACATTTAACAAAGGATGACAATCTTGGAGATCTCAATTTCGCTGTTCCCAGTTAAGAAGTCAAATGATCCTTTTTTTAGTAAGATTAAGTAGACGTCGCGCCGTCCCCAGTTCGACGTCGGAATTCATAACAGACATTCGAGTAGGCTATGATATAGTCTATACTAGGTTGACCCGTACCACACCGAAATGCAGTCCACTTTGGCTTTCTGGTAATGCACAACTCAGCATTACTATTTGTAATTTCCATGCTTAGAAATATCTTGAAATGATGTACGAGTAATTATTAATTATAAAATTTTCTACAAAAATTAATGATACCATCTTACTAGGGTTATATTGGTTTTATAACATTTTCCCCTGACAAATTTACAAAAAAGTAATAGGCATCACGGGGCACCTGGCAGATGTGAAACAAGTGACAGGCGATCACGGAGCACCTGGCGGTTGTGAAATAAGTAATAGGCATCAGGGGGCACATGGCAGATGTGAAACAAGTGATAGGCGACACGGGCACCTGGTGGTTATGAAACAAGTAATAGGCATCACGGGGCACCTGACAGATGTGAAACATCGAAAGTGTAATACGCGTCACAGGTTATCTGGCAGACATGAAATAAGTAATAGGCACCACGGGGCACTTGGCAGATGCGAAACAAGTAATAGGTGTCACGGAGCACCTGACAGCTGTGAAACATGTAATAGGCATCACGGGGCATCTGGCAGATGTGAAATAATTAATAGGCATCACGAGACAGCTGGTAGCTCTGAAACATCTTAATTGTAATAGGCGTGACGGGGCATCTGGAAGATGTGAAATAAGTAATAGGCGACACGGGGCACCTGGCAGATGTGAAACAATTAATAGGCGTCACGGGACACCTGGCATATTTAAAACAAGTAATATGCGTCATGGAGCACGTGGCAGATGTTAAACAAGTAACAGGCGTCACGGGGCACCTGGCAGATGTGCAACATCGAAATTGTTTTTAATCGAAGGAAGTAATGAAATAATCATTTACATGAGGAAATTTGAAGATCTTTTAAGAGAATTTTTTCTAAGAAAAAATAAAGTCATTTTGATTTAGGACGGATTTTTTCATAGATTTGCACAATTCATCAAATTTCAAAAAAGTTAATTTTCGTGTTCTGTAAAGGTTCTATTCAAGTTTTGTTACTATATCATTATTGACCAGTTGTTTTACATTAGAAAAATAATAACGTAACTTGAATAGAACTTCAAAATTAACTTTTAAATTTGATGAATTGTTCAAATTCTGTCAAGCCTCAATGCCCATCCTCAATGTTTAATATAATTCAATTAATGATATAACATCTAGTAGGTCCAGGAGTGGTAGATTATACTCTCGGTAACACTCTAGTTCCGGAGCCCTGCAATTGCAGTGTTGAAGAATTGTGCCCACGCACGACACGAAGCACTGCAATTGCAGTGTCGACCTTATACATTCATTTTGCTTTTTGATATTACTTCTACTGGGATTACTAACAGTTAGGTGTTGGATATAATATTGTTTTTTTTTTCTTTTCTCTCTCCTCTTTTTGTCCTATTTCATCCTCAATGTTTAATATAATTCAATTAATGATATAACATCTAGTAGGTCCAGGAGTGGTAGATTATACTCTCGGTAACACTCTAGTTCCGGAGCCCTGCAATTGCAGTGTTGAAGAATTGTGCCCACGCACGACACGAAGCACTGCAATTGCAGTGTCGACCTTATACATTCATTTTGCTTTTTGATATTACTTCTACTGGGATTACTAACAGTTAGGTGTTGGATATAATATTGTTTTTTTTTTCTTTTCTCTCTCCTCTTTTTGTCCTATTTCATCTAGATTTGTCTTATCACAACAATCTTTTCCCCAATTATTAGCGATGGGGTGACATAATCCCACCGGCTCCGAACATGTGAGACTACAGATAGTGAAAGAATGCCCGCTCTTCTGTCTTATCAAATTTGGCCACGGCAACATTACGGACTGACCGCATTCAAGATACTGTGCCAGTCGCGCAACTAACGAAGGTGTGACCTTGCTTTACCTCGCTTTTCATCTACTTTTGTTACATAACACCCTCCATCTACATACTAACACATGCCCCTAACTCCAGCACTACTTTTCATCTACTTTTGATAGGGTTGGGTACATAACACCCTCCCTCCATATAATAACACAAGCCCCTAACTCCAGCACTACTTTTCATCTACTTATTATAGGGTTGGTTACATAACACCCTCTCTCCATATACTAACACAAGCCCCTAACTCCAGCACTACTTTTCATCTACTTTTGATAGGGTTGGGTACATAACACCCTCCCTCCATATACTAACACAAGCTCCTAATTCCAGCACTACTTTTGATAGGGTTGGTTACATAACACCCTCTCTCCATATACTAACACAAGCCCCTAACTCCAGCACTAATTTTCATCTACTTTTGATAGGGTTGGGTACATAACACTCTCCCTCCATATACTAACACAAGCCCCTAACTCCAGCACTACTTTTCATCTACTTTTGATAGGGTTGGTTACATAACACCCTCTCTCCATATACAAACACAAGCCCCTAACTCCAGCACTAATTTTCATCTCCTTTTGATAGGGTTGGGTACATAACACTCTCCCTCCATATACTAACACAAGCCCCTAACTCCAGCACTACTTTTCATCTACTTTTGATTGGGTTGGGTACATAACACCCTCCCTCCATATACTAACACAAGCTCCTAACTCCAGCACTACTTTTCATCTACTTATTATAGGGTTGGTTACAAAACACCCTCTCTCCATATACTAACACAAGCCCCTAACTCCAGCACTACTTTTCATCTACTTTTGATAGGGTTGGGTACATAACACCCTCCCTCCATATACTTACACAAGCTCCTAATTCCAGCACTACTTTTGATAGGGTTGGTTACATAACACCCTCTCTCCATATACTAACACAAGCCCCTAACTCCAGCACTAATTTTCATCTACTTTTGATAGGGTTGGGTACATAACACTCTCCCTCCATATACTAACACAAGCCCCTAACTCCAGCACTACTTTTCATCTACTTTTGATAGGGTTGGTTACATAACACCCTCTCTCCATATACAAACACAAGCCCCTAACTCCAGCACTAATTTTCATCTCCTTTTGATAGGGTTGGGTACATAACACCCTCCCTCCATATACTAACACAAGCTCCTAATTCCAGCACTACTTTTGATAGGGTTGGTTACATAACACCCTCTCTCCATATACTAACACAAGCCCCTAACTCCAGCACTAATTTTCATCTACTTTTGATAGGGTTGGGTACATAACACTCTCCCTCCATATACTAACACAAGCCCCTAACTCCAGCACTACTTTTCATCTACTTTTGATAGGGTTGGGTACATAACACCCTCCCTCCATATACTAACACAAGCTCCTAATTCCAGCACTACTTTTGATAGGGTTGGTTACATAACACCCTCTCTCCATATACTAACACAAGCCCCTAACTCCAGCACTAATTTTCATCTACTTTTGATAGGGTTGGGTACATAACACTCTCCCTCCATATACTAACACAAGCCCCTAACTCCAGCACTACTTTTCATCTACTTTTGATAGGGTTGGTTACATAACACCCTCTCTCCATATACAAACACAAGCCCCTAACTCCAGCACTAATTTTCATCTCCTTTTGATAGGGTTGGGTACATAACACCCTCCCTCCATATACTAACACAAGCCCCTAACTCCAGCACTACTTTTCATCTACTTTTGATAGGGTTGGGTACATAACACTCTCCCTCCATATACTAACACAAGCCCCTAACTCCAGCACTACTTTTCATCTACTTTTGATTGGGTTGGGTACATAACACCCTCCCTCCATATACTAACACAAGCTCCTAACTCCAGCACTACTTTTCATCTACTTATTATAGGGTTGGTTACAAAACACCCTCTCTCCATATACTAACACAAGCCCCTAACTCCAGCACTACTTTTCATCTACTTTTGATAGGGTTGGGTACATAACACCCTCCCTCCATATACTAACACAAGCTCCTAATTCCAGCACTACTTTTGATAGGGTTGGTTACATAACACCCTCTCTCCATATACTAACACAAGCCCCTAACTCCAGCACTAATTTTCATCTACTTTTGATAGGGTTGGGTACATAACACTCTCCCTCCATATACTAACACAAGCCCCTAACTCCAGCACTACTTTTCATCTACTTTTGATAGGGTTGGGTACATAACACCCTCCCTCCATATACTAACACAAGCTCCTAATTCCAGCACTACTTTTGATAGGGTTGGTTACATAACACCCTCTCTCCATATACTAACACAAGCCCCTAACTCCAGCACTAATTTTCATCTACTTTTGATAGGGTTGGGTACATAACACTCTCTCTCCATATACTAACACAAGCCCCTAACTCCAGCACTACTTTTCATCTACTTTTGATAGGGTTGGTTACATAACACCCTCTCTCCATATACAAACACAAGCCCCTAACTCCAGCACTAATTTTCATCTCCTTTTGATAGGGTTGGGTACATAACACTCTCCCTCCATATACTAACACAAGCCCCTAACTCCAGCACTACTTTTTATCTACTTTTGATAGGGTTGGGTACATAACACTCTCCCTCCATATACTAACACAAGCCCCTAACTCCAGCACTACTTTTCATCTACTTTTGATTGGGTTGGGTACATAACACCCTCCCTCCATATACTAACACAAGCTCCTAACTCCAGCACTACTTTTCATCTACTTATTATAGGGTTGGTTACAAAACACCCTCTCTCCATATACTAACACAAGCCCCTAACTCCAGCACTACTTTTCATCTACTTTTGATAGGGTTGGGTACATAACACCCTCCCTCCATATACTAACACAAGCTCCTAATTCCAGCACTACTTTTGATAGGGTTGGGTACATAACACCCTCCCTCCATATACTAACACAAGCTCCTAACTCCAGCACTACTTTTCATCTACTTTTGATAGGGTTGGTTACATAACACCCTCTCTCCATATACTAACACAAGCCCCTAACTCGAGCACTACTTTTTTTCCTTCTAGAAATATCGCTGGGCACAATTCCCAGTAAAAGCTTCGTGGCAGAAAATTATTCTCACATTTTCTATTTCAATGTTAACACTGTTATTGGACAGACGATAGTTTCGGAAAATCTACGACCATTTATAATTTTCCGTAATAAAGTAATAGATTCCGAATAAAAAAACTTCCGCGAATTAGAATTTGAGTTTGGAAATAACATTCTGAAAATGATGACAAATTGTGAAAACTTTCGTGCTTTTGTAGCTCTTTCCAATGGACTTATTGTCAGATTATTTCAAACGACTTTTTGTTTCATTTTCACGAAGCCCACGTAAATTTTTTTTCGAAATTTAGATTCGAGAGTTTCAACCACCTCAGATCTAATTCCAGAACTATGGGATCCCGATTTGAGGAATGTTGTGTGGCAGACAGAATGGTCTTAGAGGGAGTAATTATGATTATTCCAACCCCACTCGTTTTTTTACAGTAAGTTATTAAGTATTACTTCAATACTCTATGCTTATGCTCTGTGCTTGTGCTTCAATACTCAAGAGTTATGCGGCGGAAAAGCAAAAGTTTACCGTTTTTTACCTACGTAATATATTATGTACACCATATTCCAAGTTCATACTGTGAAACTTTGGGGGTGATTATTTGTTCATAAAAAACTTGGCTAAAATATAAATATTTTATTTTCATTAATGTCATGGAGTCTGCCAATTTGCCACGAAAGTATTAAAACACCCACAACGCAAAAGCACGACGATGACGAACGCGCAACCTTAATAAGTTGCTGCCATTGCATAATCACGGTGACAGTATATTTATTATTGGATCCAGATTCGACATCGCAAAAGCTTGACGATGACGAAGGTGTAACCTTAATAAGTTGCTGCCATTGCATAATCTCGATGACAGTATATTTATTATTGGATCCAGATTCGACATCGCAAAAGCTTGACGATGACGAACGTGTAACCTTAATAAGTTGCTGCCATTGCATAATCACGATGACAGTATATTTATTATTGGACACGGATTCGTCATCGCAAAAGCATGACGAAGACGAAGCGCAGCCTTGATAAGTTGCTGCCATTGAAAAATCACGGTGACAGTATATTTATTATTGGACACGGATTCGTCATCGCAAAAGCATGGCGAAGACGAAGCGCAGCCTTGATAAGTTGATGCCATTGAAAAATCACGGTGACAGTATATTTATTATTGGACACGGATTCGTCATCGCAAAAGCATGACGAAGACGAAGCGCAGCCTTGATAAGTTGCTGCCATTGAAAAATCACGGTGACAGTATATTTATTATTGGACACGGATTCGTCATCGCAAAAGCATGACGAAGACGAAGCGCAGCCTTGATAAGTTGCTGCCATTGCGGTGACAGTATATGTTTACACTATTACCAAACTATCTGTTCACCTAGTAGACATACATAAACATAAACGGACACGTTTAGTTAGTTAAAAAATACACTTTAAGTTAGCATTTTATATTTTATAATAATAACCTAACAACTGTAAAAATTTTATTATTTACTATTTATCAACCCTTTTGGGCATTTACATTGAATTTTACTTACAGTATTAATTCATTTTAGATACGTTCGTAAGTATAACAGATTAAATAGTACAACTATACAAAGCACAATAGCACATAGGTTCTATAAAAAAATATTGAAATACTAACACTATCATATAAAATTTTAAGTCCAGAAATAGTAAATAAATAAAGTATGTTATGTTTATACGTAAACATATAATTATTTATGTATGGTGCAAACCTAAAAAGAAGAATATGCTCGTCAGGTAGAATAGTGTAATAAGAGACTTTTAAGTTGACAAATAAGATTAAAAATTAAATGCTTTTTGAAACTCACAAAGTTGGCAACACCGAATAATATTATATTGAAATGTTGGCAGTGTTCATTCGAAAGGTGATGCATTCTTGGAATTTGTATATACATAGTAATTAGAGATGAGGTTATTGCAACACTATTAGTATTTCTCGTGTGTGACTAACTTAATGAAAAATTGCTAAAATTGGCTTGCAAACCTGCCGCGCAGATCCATACGTTAGTTTATTTATTTATTTATTAATTTTTTAAAAAACATGACAATAACAACAGTGACACAGTGAGCACATTAAATATTCGCTCTATACAAATTAACAGAAAACCAGTGAATTTCTATACTCAATAGCAGTGAAAAGTATACTAAAACGTGGCTTCAATTGCCCACAAGTGTAACTGGTCTTACATCTTTAAAAAAAGTGATTTTAAAGTGTCAAAAGTCAAAACAAAATAATAATTAAAAAGTGACTCAGTGCGAATATCTGGAAGATTATTATTGCTACCTGCATTGTCAAACTTACTGTCTCGCAGTGTGTTGCCTACATAAGTACTCATAGAAATATTACATAGGTACTCGGAGTAAACCAACTTTCAGGGGAGTGAAACCATTGCAGTTGATTGAACCTGAAGATGAATTGCAAAGCCTGTTCTGAGCCTACCCTCTCAGACGAGTCCGTTTTTATATGTACACTTTGCAAAGGAACATATAATTTGCTCTGTGGTGGGGTAACAGAAAGCTCATACCGTCGCCTCAGCAAGGAGCGACGCACACAGTTAAAATGTTCTAAATGCTTATGTGCTGTGCCCACTATCAAAGCAAGTGGTAGTGCCCTTGTGGACACTGAACTACTTTCCAAGTTGCTCGAGCAAAATACCCAAATTCTCGCCACTTTGGCTGCTATGAGTAAACAGTATGAGGACATCTTACATTGTGTCCACGATCTAGAAGCCACAAACAGCAAACTTGAAAAAGGGAACACTGAGCTTGAAACGAGAATCGACGTCCTCGAAAACCAAATGGAACAAATTGACAGGCAAAATAAGTCAAAAAATATAGAAATTAGAGGGATCCCCGAAATTAATGGGGAAAACTTAAATAACTACATTTTTAACATTAAAAAAATAACCAAATCCAATAACGAATCCAATAATATCGATGCAGCTTACCGTATCAACCAAAAGTCCAAAAAAGATCAACGCAGGCCAATCGTAGTGAAATTCAAAACCAGTGTCGACCGTGATGATTTCCTGAGAGACATTAAAAACTACAACAAACAAGCCCCGAACCGTGAAGACAAACTTAACACCGCCCTTATCGGAATGGCAGGACCAAGTACGCAAATTTACATCTCGGAACACCTGACTTTTCGCGCAAAACATTTATGGTTTCTCGCGAGAAAAGCTACACACGAAAATCGGTTTAAGTTCGCCTGGACAAAGGGAGGTCAAGTATTTGTCCGCAAAGACAACGGAACACCTGCTATTATTATTAACGAAACAAACAAAAACATTTTGTCTCCCTCAATCAATAACCAATAAACAAAGCTCGTTTAGATATACTCATATAACTTACTCTCATATGTTTATACTTTTTCACATAAATCTCTATGTAAAACACAGAATCAAGAAGTATATGTTGTGTTTTAACATACTCATGCTCTATATCCTTTATATGCTTATGTTATATATTCGCAGCAACTATATATATACTCGTTATACTTATGATTTTATTATATATACTTTATATCGTTATGTAAAACATTCACAACAACCAAATCCTTATTTCTGTTGTATACTTTACATGCTTATATTTTCGTTTCATATTCTTTATATGCTTATGTTTTATAATCTTTGTAAGCTCATGTTTTACCTACTTAATATGGTTATACTAACTTATATCTCTTATGTACTTTACATGCTTATGTTTTCGTTTCTTATTCTTTATATACTTATGTTTTATAATCTTTATAAGCTCATGTTTTACTTTCTTAATATGATTATACTTTATATTCTTTACATGCTTAGGTCTTATATTTGCAACAATTATATTTACACTTTATATACCTATTCTTATGCCATATATATTGTATATGCTTATGTTAAATATTGGCACCAACTAAACACTTATATCTCTCGTATATCTTATATGCTAAAGCTTACGTTTTACATTCTCTATATGCTTATGTTTTATATTCTTTATAACATTATGTCTTATATTATTTATATACCTAAACTCTACATACTTTTCATGCTTATGTCATATATTATTTATAAGCTTATGCTATATATTCGCAACTACTCTTACATAAGACACACGTTTTCAAATTCTGATGAATAATATTATTACGGATGAACTAGATAGCACTTATAATATAACAGAAAAAGTTTGTAATAATGTCGATGAATGTAACCTTGTTTTCAAAAATATTACAAACTCATTAGTTTATTGCACTTAAATATTAGGAGCATTTACAAAAACATTAATGAATTATTATGCACCCTTAGTCTTTAAAAACTGAACTCGACTGTATTGTTTTGACAGAGGCACACCTTAATACAGTAAATATAGATAATATACCACAATTACCGAACTATACTTGTATTTCGACGAAAACACACATTAACAAAAATAGTGGCATAGTTATTTACGTTAACCAAAAACACCAAGATATATCTTATAAAGAAATAAACATGACCCTCACGAACTGCGTAGCATTACAATTTAAAGTAAATAATCAGATTTATCAAGTTATTGCTGTTTACTGAACCCACGGATCAAAAACTCAACAATTTATAGAGAACCTCAAAGATGTAATTAACAAAACAAAATTTCAAAATACTATAGTGACGGGTGACTTCAATATAAATATAGGTCTAAATTCAAACAGCGTCGAAAAAAATGATTTACTTAATACGATGGCTGAGCTTAACTTCATTTCATGTATAAACGATTACACTAGAGTTGTGCCCCGACAAAACCCATCATGTATTGATCATATCTGGACTAAGGCTGACACAACTACACAATTAACATCTGTCATTTGGAAAACAAACATTACCGATCACTACACGTGTTTTTTAATTCTTCATTTAAAAAAAAATATGTCCTTTTCCAAAACTGCATTAAAACAGTATAACATAAAAACCTTAAACATACAACTTCTTGAACAAAAATTGAAATTGGAAAAATGGGAAGAAACATTAAACACCGAAGATGCCGAAAAATCTTCAATTATATTCGAAAAAAAACTTCGCGAACACATAATAAATGCATCTATACATAAACACGTTAAACCTAAATCAAAACATAGAAAAATTAAGCCCTGGATCACCCATGGAATAGTTACCTTAATTAGGAATAAAGAAAAACTATTTTATCAAACCCGAAAACAACCTAATGACTTAACTTTATTAGAATTATATAAAAAAATACAGAAACAATCTTACAAATTTAATTGAAAAAACAAAAGAAAATTACTTCAAGGTAAAAATTGAAGATAGTGGTAAAGATAACAAAAAAGTCTGGGCTACAATTAACAACATTATCGGCAACGGTAATAAAAATAAACAAATAAATAAAATAACTTATGACAACGAAACAATAGACTCAATAAAAGAACCAACTAAAATTGCAAATATTTTCAACAACTACTTCGCTAAAGTCGGAGAGAAACTAGCCAAAAAAATCGACTCGTTCCAACCTAAAAATACTACCAATACATCCACACAAACTTACCAAAATATTTTCGAAAAATTTGAAAAATGCACCCAAATAGAAATAGAAAAAATTATAATGAACCTACGAGTGTCCGCGAACCCTGGTTTTGATAATATCCCAGTAAATGTATTAAAACAAATGAGACAATTAATATCAAAACCAATTGCACATATCATTAATAACAGCATACAGCAAGGAATCTACCCAAAAATATATAAAAATACAATAATAACCCCGATCTTTAAATCAGGAATTACATCTGACTTCTCGAACTACCGTCCCTATTGTATATAACGTAGCAAAAATATTTGAAAAAGTCGTAAAGTCACAATTAACTAAACATATCACTTCAAATAAAATTATTAATGATAACCAATTCGGCTTCAGAGAAAATTTAGGTACGCAAGATGCAATCGCAAAAATAACCTCTATAATATATAATGCTCTTGACTCGGGAAATAAATGTTTAAGTATATTCATCGATCTAAGAAAAGCCTTTGACAGTATAAGCCACAAGAAGCTAATAAAAAAATTAGAAAATATTGTAATTCAAGGAACAGTTAAAGAATGGTTTAAAAGTTATCTTCATAAAAGACACCAACACGTAAAAATTAACAATATATTGAGTGAACCCACCTATTCCGAATTTGGAATTCCTCAAGGGACAGTTCTAGGCCCAATATTGTTTATCATTTATGTGAATGAAATGCTTACAGTACCAAAAAATGGAAAAATCATATCTTTTGCCGACGACACGGTTTTAATCATAGAAAAAAAAACTTGGGAAGAAGCCTATCAAACTGCGAATATAGAAATTTATTTCTTGTTTACAACTTAAAACAATGGTTGGATGACAACTACCTCTCCTTAAACTCTGACAAAACCTATTTCATGACTTTCACATTATCAGACAAAATGCACCCAACAATAAATTCTAATATAACTATCCATAACTCTTGTAATAATTATACTGACAACTGCAATTCACCCAAATGCTCAAAAATCTCAAAAAAAAGTAACATTAAATATTTAGGCATAATTATAGACCAAAATATTAAATGGACAGAACAAATTGCGCAAACTGTAAATAGAATACGTAAAATTTATTACGTATTCCTCAAACTAAGAAATATATTACATAAATCTTTGCTACTAAAGGTTTACTATGCATTAGCCCAATCAGTTCTGCAATACGGAATAATAGGATGGGGAGGAGCGTATAAAACCAGCTTAACCCCACTTGAAATAGTACATAGAAGACTCATCAAAATAATTCTAAAGAAACAATTAGACTATTCAACTCAAAAATTATTCGATGAATTCAAAGTATTACCAATAAATAAAATTTATCAAAAAAACGCATTGCTACAAATCCATAAAGACAAACTAACAATAAAGTCATTCAGCACCAGACCGAGAACCTTAGGACAAATAATAATCCCGAAACTTAATACTACAACAGCCCAACATCATTACACATACTCGGCAATAAAATGCTTTAACGAACTCCCTACAGAAATACAATCCGAGAGGAATTATGAAATTTTTAAACAAAAACTCAAAAAACATTTTACTATTATATAATTTCTAAGTATGTGTTACGATGTGCCAACCTATATTTCCATTATGTACAAAACAAATGCCATCTTATATTTTTCATTATGTATAAAAAAAAATTTCATTATTTACAAAAAAAAAAAAATTGCAACTTATATTTTAATTATGTATAAAAAAAGTAGTCCTTCATGCATCCAAATTGTAACAACTGATAAGTATGTATAGTACTGTCAATTTGATAGTGCTCCCTCCCTAAACACGAGAATTTCTCAATTAGGGAGGTATTGTTACCACCAATATTATATATTATGTATTATATGTATATTGGTTGATAAAAAATAAAAAAAAATTACATATTACAGTGATCATTGGCTCTAGGAGATTACCTGTTTTAGGACAGTCAGAAATAGGCAGATTTATTAAATGCGATTCCTGTTTAGTCTAGTATATTGAATTTTACTTAGTTATTGCACTTTATAAATAATATGAAAAGTTTTATTGATTGATAAAGAAGTTGCTAAATATATATTTTAAATAATATAAACATAGAGAATAGACTAAAAGAATATTCAAATATGATAATTCAAAAATAGCAATATAGTAAAAAATTATTGACATGTGAGTTTATCAAATTGAAATTTTACTTTTTATTTATATGAAATTAATAAGCTAAAGAATCAAAAATAGATAAAAGAAAGAAAGGAGATTAGAAGAAAATAGAGAATAAAAATAAGCCAAAAAAATACAAATAGGGAATTAAAAAATATGCAAAAAGAAACAGTATGAGAGAATGGACGGTTATCTCGAGAGTATTTCCTCCTGGGGTAAAAATAATCTCGTCGAATTTAATGTTTCAAAGACGCAATCCTGTCTGATTACGTCTAAAAGGGATCCAAATGATAATCTAGTCTCCTTCAACGGAAGCAATCTTCCGAACAGGCCATCCATTGATATGCTTGGTATACGAAACAATATTCCGTCCGTATAATAACTGTAGATACGAAGGTAGCTGGGTACACTTTTCAGCGTTTTTCAGTCTCGGTGGGTAGAATTTAATGTCAAGATCAGAGAAGGATTGATTCCCAAGTCTGAGTCGACGGAAGGAATTTAAGACTGGAGAAAACTGAATTTAATACTGAATTAAAACACTTGAAAATATTTTTCTTGAGATTTGTAGACTTTGGAGATGGTTTCTTCAGGAGAGAAGTTTCTCACTTGGGGTAGTTTTTTGAACTGACTTTGTATGGAATTCGGTTCTCTATTTATAGAACGTTTTCAAATCGAACCCTCTTGGGGGAGTTTTCATCCCTTTCATGAAAGGTGAGTTGGTTAGGTATTTTTCCTCTTTACAATTAATTTGTTTAGAGGAAAATTATATGTTAATATTATACCTCTTACCAGGTCAGTTCAATTTACCCAAACCACCTCCTTCAGTCCCGTTTATTTATTTTATAATAAATTATACAAAGTTTCATATTGGGGTTGAAGCAAAATATCCTTGGTTTGAACATTCCCCAAGGAGTGAAAAACATATTTAGGTACAATTCTTTAAGATATTATGTTAGTAATTAATTATTTCTTGATATTGATATTTATTCTGTGGTTATATCTTCTAATATTTTCTTGTAAATTGGATCTGATGTCATCATCGGTGGTTGCGATAATCCGTGTTATCAGTTTTTGATAAGGGCGTCAATGAAGTATGTTGAGCTGTGATTGGTTGGAAACTCGGCGGCCATCATGGAATTCCTTTCGGGTGTTATGGAGGGGGTTTCACGTAAATACTGGGTCGCCCCTTTAGGGAGGTTCATTTCGTGATTGGTGACTCGTCAATGAAGTATGTTGCGCTGTGATTGGTTGAAAACTCGGCGGCCATCATGGAATTCCTTCTGGATAGTATGGAGGTGGGGGTCACGTAAATACTGGGTTGCTTTCATAGAGAGAGCCATTCTGAAGGCGGGAGGTCCCGAGTGAGGTGCTGGATGGTTATTTTCAGATGTATTCTGCTGTTATATTTCTATGTAATTGTCTTGATTAATCACATACAGCACATAATTTCATTAAGTAATTATGATTTGAAGATTTCCAATTGTGTCGGCGACATGGTATCGAGCGGTTTCGGGGTTTGAGTGTGTTTGTAATTTTTACGTAAATATGAATTCCTCTGAAAGATTCTTGAGGTCTGGATACGTATGATACACTCCCCCCGTACAGTCTTGCCTGTACTCAGCTAGTTCTTCAGACGTATCTTCTTTTGATGTTTCCGCAGGTTGTTATGTCCTGGTAATGAGGGATAGCCGCTCAATGCTAGTCCATCGATGGAGTGTTGTCCAAGCTTTGCGATGTCAGTGAGGGATAGCCGCTCAGTGCCAGTGCCATCGAGAGGATGCTGTTTAGACTTCGCCGTGTCAGTGAGGGATAGCCGCTCAGTGCCAACTCAGTCGGGGGGGGCCCCCAGCGGGGTAGGAGGTGGGAGTCGATTTTGCCATGTCAGTGAGGGATAGCCGCTCAGTGCCAGCGCCATCGAGGGGGTGCGGGCCAAACTCCGCCGTGTCAGTGAGGGATAGCCGCTCAGTGCCAGCGTAGTCGGGCGCCCCCTGCGGGAGTAGGAAGTGGGAGTCGATTTTGCCATGTCAGTGAGGGATAGCCGCTCAGTGCCAGCGCCATCGAGGGGGTGCGGGCCAAACTCCGCCGTGTCAGTGAGGGATAGCCGCTCAGTGCCAGCGTTGTCGGACGCCCCCTGCGGGAGTAGGAAGTGGGAGTCGATTTTGCCATGTCAGTGAGGGATAGCCGCTCAGTGCCAGCGCCATCGAGGGGGTGCGGGCCAAACTCCGCCGTGTCAGTGAGGGATAGCCGCTCAGTGCCAGCGTTGTCGGGCGCCCCCTGCGGGAGTAGGAAGTGGGAGTCGATTTTGCCATGTCAGTGAGGGATAGCCGCTCAGTGCCAGCGCCATCGAGGGGGTGCGGGCCAAACTCCGCCGTGTCAGTGAGGGATAGCCGCTCAGTGCCAGCGTTGTCGGGCGCCCCCTGCGGGAGTAGGAAGTGGGAGTCGATTTTGCCATGTCAGTGAGGGATAGCCGCTCAGTGCCAGCGCCATCGAGGGGGTGCGGGCCAAACTCCGCCGTGTCAGTGAGGGATAGCCGCTCAGTGCCAGCGTTGTCGGGCGCCCCCTGCGGGAGTAGGAAGTGGGAGTCGATTTTGCCATGTCAGTGAGGGATAGCCGCTCAGTGCCAGCGCCATCGAGGGGGTGCAGGCCAAACTCCGCCGTGTCAGTGAGGGATAGCCGCTCAGTGCCAGCGTTGTCTGGCGCCCCCTGCGGGAGTAGGAAGTAGGGGGTAGTTGTCAATATAGACAAGTTCTGTCACTTGTGTCGATTTTTATTTGTTGGGGTTGCAGGAGATGTCCAGTGCGGCCGGGAGGATGACGGCATCTCTTACTGCCGGTCTTATGTAGACTCCAGTGCTTGTTTGGATCTGAACAGTTCGGACTTGACCATCGGCTGCAGGTACTGCTTCGATGACACGGCCACGTGGCCAGTTGTTCCAGGGCAGTGCTGGATCCATGATGATTACTAGGTCGCCCTTTTTAATTGGTGTAGTTGGATGGTGCCATTTGTCGGGCGGCCATAGTGGGTAGGTACTCGTGCAACCATCTTCTCCAAAGGGCGTCCGCGAGTTGTTGTCCAATGCGCCACTGACGGCGGAGGCACACTTTTTTTTTTGTTTTATTGTAGAACGATAATTGAGGTCGTTTCCCGGCTGATCCCAGTAAGAAGTGGTCGGGGGTCAGGGGCTCTTCGTCTCGTGGATCGACCGAAATGTGGGTGAGAGGGCGGTTGTTCACAATGAATTCGGCTTCCGCTAGAGCTGAGCGTAGAGTTTCTTCTTTAGGCGTCCTTTCCTTAAGCGTGGCGTTTAAGGCCTTTTTAACCGATCTCACTAATCTCTCCCAGGCTCCCCCCATGTGGGGACTCATTGGGGGTATAAAGTGCCATTTTATACCCTAAGTGGTTATTGCGTCGATCATCTTGGTATCCTGGCTTAGTGACATCACGGCGTCTCTCATCTCAGCGTCGGCTCCATGAAAGTTCGTGCCGTTGTCAGAGTATATGGCAATTGGATGTCCTCTCCGTGCGGTCATCCTTTGTAGAGTCATGATTGCGGAGTCAGCTGATAGTGAAGTAGTTAATTCCAGGTGGATGGCGCGTGTTGAGAGGCAGGTGAAGATAGCTCCGTAACGTTTTTCTCTGCGTCTGCCGACTGTTAAGGTCATAGGACCGAATTAAATCCAGCCCGCAATGTGTGAATGGGTGGACGTGATGCATCAGTCGTGGTGGTGGTAGTACGCTCATCTGGGGCGGATTGGGTTTGCTGCGTCGTATGCAGCACATTGGGCAGGTGTGTGCAATCTTTCGGCTTGTTGTACGTAGTCTGAGTATGAAAAAATGGTTGCGTAATTCTGCTACTGTTTTTTCCGTACTGGGGTGATCTGATTTCTTGTGGTAGTGATTAATCAGGAGACGGGTGTACGCGTTGTTGCCATCCAGGATGATGGGAGTCCGGGCTACTTCTTTAGCCTTTTCTAATGTTTGCAGGCGTGTTCCCATTCGGAGGATCCGTCCGGGCCGAAGAATGGGTTCAGAGGGTTGAGGCGGCTGCTGGCGGGTAATTTTTTCTTCTCTCGTAGGGTATTTAGGGGTGAACCGAAAGCGTCTTCTTGTGATCTTCTGATCCATTTGAGTTCAGCTGTTTTTATTTCCTCCGCTATTAGTGGTCCCTCTGGGGTTCTGTTGGGGCCCATCCGGCATTGTCTGGTAAAGTGGAGAATCCAAGCAGTCGAGCGGATCAGTCGGTGCCATGATGAGCATCGTTCAATTGCTGGTAGAGCTTCGCCTCTTTTGATGATGAGTCCGACGTAGAAAGGTTTGACTTCCAGAGTTAGGTCATCGGGTTTATGGGCGGGTGCGTGCTCTTTGGGCCATTTGTTTTCTGAGTGGGTAAGGAAGACCGGGCCGGAGAACCATCTTCCTTCTGGTGTCAGGTCGGGTATTTCGAGGTCAGCTCGTCTATCTCTCCTTTTGGATTGTTTGGGCGAGTCTGGCTGCAATGAGGGCGGCTTGCAATTCGAGGCGAGGAATGGAGAGAGGTTTCAGTGGTGCGACTTTGCATTTGCTTGCAATGAATGTCGTATGCGTCTTTCCCTCTACTTCTTCGGTGAAGTAGGCTACGGAGCAGCAGGCTTGTTATGATGTGTCACAGAAGAGATGCAGGGTTACGTTGCTCTGTTTGTTGTAGAGGCAACGTCTCGGGATTGAGATGTTGTTTGTGTGTAGTAGGTTCAGCCAGTTTGTCCATTTCTGGGCGTGTTCGGGTTTGATGGATTCGTCCCAGCCGATGTTTGATCGCCATACTTCTTGTAGAAGCATTTTTGTTCTGATCGTCAGGCAGCCGATGAAGCCCACGGGGTCGAAAATTTTCATAACTGTTGATAGTAATTGTTGCTTCGTGGGTAATGTGATAGCTTCAGACGGAGTCATCTCGTTAAATGAGTATAGGAAGTGGTCTGTGGAAGGGTCCCAGATGATTCCGAGCACTCGTTCTGTTTCTGGGCTCCCGTTGCTGCTGGTTATTGTGGTGTTGGTGCGATCTTCGGCAGGAAAGTTGGCAATAGCTGCTGGATTGTTGGATGCCCAGTTGGTCGAATGGAACCCTCCTTTCACGAGGAGGGCACTCACATTTTGGGTGAGTTTGGCAGCTTCCTGGTGAGTGTCTACCGCATCCAAGTAGTCGTCCATGTAGAATTTAGCGCGAATAGCTGCTGTGGCGGATGGGTATTCGTGTTGGTACCTCTCAGCGACCTTGCTCAAAACAAACTGGTCGCTGCTTGGTGAACAGGTGGCGCCAAACATCATTGAAGTCATTTGGTATGTTTCGGGTTCGTCCTTGGTTGATGTTTGCCACAGGAATCGCTGTGATTGTTGGTCTTCCGGTTTTATTTTTATTTGTAACAACATCTCTCTGATGTCAGCAGCAATGGCAACGTTCCCTTCCCGGAAGCGCATGATGTTTCCCAGGAGTGATGACAGCAGGTCGGGCCCTGTGAGCAGTTGGTTATTGAGTGAGGTTCCTCGGCATCGGCTGGCTGCGTCGAACACCACTCTGATTTTCCCTGGTTTATTGGGGTTGGTTACTGCAAAATATGGTAGGTACCATCGTCGGGGTGTACGTGTGGATGCCTCGCTGCTCGACAGCTTCCTCGCATAGCCTTTGGATATCAGGTGATCATTCTTGTCAGTGTAAGCTGTTTTCAGGGGTCTTTATCTCTTGTTAATTTCTTCTCTAGGGAAATGAGTCGTCTCAGTGCGCACTGTCGGTTGTTAGGTAAGGTGGTTTCTGGGTTGCGCCATATCAAGCCAGTCTCCCATCTTCCAGTAGGGAGGGGGCGGGTTGTTGCAGTCATCAGCGCAATTGCTCGTAGTATGTTTGTGTTGACTCGGGTTGCTGCGGTCACGCCAAGTGAGTCGATGGTAAAATTTGTTTTCAGAAGTTCTTCCAATCGTATGTCTGAGGCAGTTTCACGTTGAAGTGCCAATGTGGTGGCAGGGTGGTCGTATCCTGGGTTTGATCTGCCATGGGCGATCCATCCTAGGGTGGTGTGTGAAATTATTCGTGTTGTATCATTATTTTCTTGCACTTCTCTTGACACAATTAGGTAGGCGTTATCTTGTCCAATTAGTATCTTCGGGATGACGGGTTTTCCGTGGATTTGTTGTTGAGGAAGGTTGAGGTAGCTAGCGGTCTACCATCCCGTTGTTTGGTATTGCGTTAGTTATTTCCTTCATAAAGGCAGCGAGTTGGGTGATGTTGGCAGGGGGGGCGCTGTCCACGGACTTCCATCAGCCAGGCTAGTCGTAGAGTGTTTGGTAGTTTGTCGGTAATGTCGCTCAGCAATGTAGGGTTGGTGAGTAGCCATCGGTTTTCAGGAACGGCTGTGGTTGGTACTCCATTGTGTTATGAGTTGGGTATTCTTGTCCTGATATGGTGATGTTAGCTGCTGGGCTCGGAGGTACATTTGGAGTTGCTTCAGGTGCGGTTTAAGTTGAGCATGGGTTGGGTAGCAGTTTGGTGTGTTGCTTCATTCAGGGCTGATTGTAGTTCTGTGATTTGCTTATTTAGTTGCTCCTCCCGAATGCGCATTTCTTGGCGTAGCATTTGGAGAGAGTCTTCAGTTGATTCAGAAGGTGCATCGGGTTCTTGGGGTTCTCAGTAACAGGTTGGGTTCGGTTTCGGCTGGTCTCAGATGATGTTGAGGCCTTGCGGCCGCTGCGAAGTGACGGCATCACCACCTTTAATTGAGACTGAAGACGTGTGTAGATCCGGCTCGAAGGACCAAATATACGAAACAATATTCCGTCCGTATAATAACTGTAGATACGAAGGTAGCTGGGTACACTTTTCAGCGTTTTTCAGTCTCGGTGGGTAGAATTTAATGTCAAGATCAGAGAAGGATTGATTCCCAAGTCTGAGTCGACGGAAGGAATTTAAGACTGGAGAAAACTGAATTTAATACTGAATTAAAACACTTGAAAATATTTTTCTTGAGATTTGTAGACTTTGGAGATGGTTTCTTCAGGAGAGAAGTTTCTCACTTGGGGTAGTTTTTTGAACTGACTTTGTATGGAATTCGGTTCTCTATTTATAGAACGTTTTCAAATCGAACCCTCTTGGGGGAGTTTTCATCCCTTTCATGAAAGGTGAGTTGGTTAGGTATTTTTCCTCTTTACAATTAATTTGTTTAGAGGAAAATTATATGTTAATATTATACCTCTTACCAGGTCAGTTCAATTTACCCAAACCACCTCCTTCAGTCCCGTTTATTTATTTTATAATAAATTATACAAAGTTTCATATTGGGGTTGAAGCAAAATATCCTTGGTTTGAACATTCCCCAAGGAGTGAAAAACATATTTAGGTACAATTCTTTAAGATATTATGTTAGTAATTAATTATTTCTTGATATTGATATTTATTCTGTGGTTATATCTTCTAATATTTTCTTGTAAATTGGATCTGATGTCATCATCGGTGGTTGCGATAATCCGTGTTATCAGTTTTTGATAAGGGCGTCAATGAAGTATGTTGAGCTGTGATTGGTTGGAAACTCGGCGGCCATCATGGAATTCCTTTCGGGTGTTATGGAGGGGGTTTCACGTAAATACTGGGTCGCCCCTTTAGGGAGGTTCATTTCGTGATTGGTGACTCGTCAATGAAGTATGTTGCGCTGTGATTGGTTGAAAACTCGGCGGCCATCATGGAATTCCTTCTGGATAGTATGGAGGTGGGGGTCACGTAAATACTGGGTTGCTTTCATAGAGAGAGCCATTCTGAAGGCGGGAGGTCCCGAGTGAGGTGCTGGATGGTTATTTTCAGATGTATTCTGCTGTTATATTTCTATGTAATTGTCTTGATTAATCACATACAGCACATAATTTCATTAAGTAATTATGATTTGAAGATTTCCAATTGTGTCGGCGACATGGTATCGAGCGGTTTCGGGGTTTGAGTGTTTTTGTAATTTTTACGTAAATATGAATTCCTCTGAAAGATTCTTGAGGTCTGGATACGTATGATACACTTGGTATAACTATAAGTGACCAGCTCAGGTACGGGGGCTCCATCGAAGCCAGAGTAAAGTTGGCCTCTCAGAAGCTGGGCGTACTGTACAGGGCCCGCAGATACTTTAATAATACACAACTGCTGACCCTGTACAAATCGCAAGTGCGCCCTACTGTCGAATTTGGCAGCCATCTCTGGTCCGGAGCCCCTAAATACCTGAAAAAACCCTTGACTCTGTGCAAAAACGGGCGGTCCGTTTGATAGATTCCCCAATCTTAACAAACGGACTGCAATCTTTAGAGCACAGGCGTCAGGTAGGATTTTTCGCTGAACTCTTTCGAGGGTCAGAAAGGGCATTTTAAAAACATCGCTACGTCAAGTGTCGAGGAATTGTGTTCAAACTGCTGCGGCTTCTTACAGGAGCATATTTTTTTTATTTTTTTGTTTTATTGTTGAATTGGAAAACTTTGGACACCCAAAATGAAGGACTAATCCTAGTACGTTTGAATATAGAAAATACTCTGTGCATATGGTTTTAGTGGGTTTAGTGTGTTACTACCTACATATAATGTTAAAACTATCGGATTCCTGATTGATCTTTCGGTTTTGTCAACCGCTAAGCACCATATTCTTTTCAATTAATATTTTGATGGAAACCTAATACCTGCAAATATTCGTTTCGATGTATTATCGTACCAAATGTTAATTAGCATTGTTTTGTCAGCAAATAAATGTGTGTTTACAAACCATTAGCGTTAATTATTACTTTCTAGAATTTCACGCCGCCTAACTAACCCATTTACCTACTCTGTAGTCTGTAGTCAGTCTAAACCGAACTCAGCTGAAATCAATAAGGTACAACTTGAACTAGGGCAAACCGAGCTAACGTTCTACATACAATAATTAACACTCTTTTGAACTCATAATAAATGTTTGGTTAACTTTAACCCCTCGGATATTTTGTGTACTTTACGGCACAAACTGACCGAGACGAGTTCTGTAGTTCTTTATATTTTGGTATTACGATGAGGTTTATGCAGTGTTAGAAAGATTCAACACCATGTTTTGAATTTGCATAGATAAGTTTTCAACACACGTCCAAATAATTATAACATATTCCAAAAAGTTTCCGAAAGATTTGTCAAAGTTAAGAAAGTGCAAAGAACAAAAAAAATTAAGTGAAGATAACTTTTATAATACATTTTTTTAATCAAATATGTTTGTCAAAGTGGTATTCCTACATTTAAAAAAAAATTAAAAATCCTCTATTTTTAAATCCGAATTTTCTTTGAGTTTTGGATTTGCTTTTAAAAACACCATTTCATTTTGGTATTTATTCAAAAACAAAACTAAACTGTTTGAAAATTAATATGATTTTAGAATTTTTCTAATTTCTAAGTATTGTGAAATGATTTTTAACAATTTGCCACCATTTGACACAATATCTATTTACAAATAGTTCCGGAAGCAGACCGCTGCAACTACTAAAATAAGTACTTAAGGGCCCACTATTCGAATTTCATCCAATTTCCGAGATATTTTCCTTAAAAGTTTGAAGTTTTTAAGCTCTTAAAAAAATATATGTTATTCTTTAAGATAGTATCTATTTGTTCCAAAAGCCGAAACGGTAATTATTTGAAATTCCCTCGATAGAAATAAATCGCAAAGTATGCTCCGAAAAATATTATTAACACTTTTATTTCTGTTTTGGGGATCAAGTGGTGAGGCACGAAATGAAAGAAGGTTGTGAAGGTCACATGTGTTTATTGGTGAGTCAGTTGCCGAGACGAGGAGATGACGTAGGACAGATGTTGAATACTCCGGTTGCTGCTGTGATGTGCTGGCAGGTCAAGCGCGGGTCAGTGAGTCGACGCCGGGCGCTGGTGACCGGGACTCGATGGAGGTCAGGCACTGGCGAAGAACGTAGGTCTTCAGGCACTCCAGTGCTGACGAGATGGCCGAAGGTGCGACGGACCTTGTAGGCGGTTGAACGGGAACGATGTAGACCAGTGAGGATGCTGCGTGTCCTCGTGGTGGTCATGGTAGCGTGGAAGAAGCGCTGGTCAGAGACGCTGGAACCAGGGCGCTTGTAATCCGAGTAGCGCTGGCCGCGGACGTGGCCGAGGCGCTATGATGATGTCCCGATAGAGTCCATGATTGTACGGGCGAAGCCGGGTACGTTGTCCTTCGCGCTAGTAAGATTAGCGCGGGTGATCACTCGTTGAGCCTTGTAGACTGGCGGCGAAATTATGACTGACTGACTGGCTCGCTGCGTCGGGCTTATTTATACTACTCGGCCGACGGCGGCAGTAGGTAGATGGATGGCAACTAAATTCTAGGCACTCGCACAGACTGTGTGTTTCGGGAACCTTCGACATTGCGGCGATTAAGCATAGGCCGTAGACTCGAACCTTCTGGCGAGTTCTCGTAGTATCCCGGACTGAGTGCGCGTTAGTATTGTCGCGAGTATGCAAGTAGGTCTTGAAACAGGTAGGTTGCTTTGTTTTGATTTCGGCTGCAAATACGTACCTAAGTAGCAAGTAGCAAGTACGTACCTAAGTAGGTCGAACGGTTTATTATTAATTATTCAATGGATTAATATCGACGCTACACTGTTATTTTACAAGATATATGTATGAAAAAAATCACAATGCTTCTTTTAATGCTACTCAATAGACCCCAAAAGTAATTTTTGCTATTTTTGAAATACGCCGTGATTTATTAAACATTTTCACAACTGTCGCTTACGCCTATTGCTTTTAAATCATATTTATTATAGCGCGCTCGCTCCGACTTGAAGATTAACCTATCTTCTTTGAAAAGTTCATTCGCCAACTCGAGGGCTTTGGGGGCAGACGTGTCATTCAACGTTCTATGATCTACAGACGTGCGATTACGTGCAAATATTTGAATCTATAAAGATAATTTTTACGCGTGTAAAGTTTATGAGTTAATAAATATTGTTTTTTCAAAGATGGGAAATACACGAAAGATATCCCGTATTTCAAAGAAAAAATGATATCTCATAAAATTATATCCTATCTAATAGGTGAGAAGAAAAAAATACAATTTTTGATTTATAAGCTTATATTTATTATAAACGATAATTTATTATAAAAATTAATAATTCATATTTTTATTTATGTATTGTGTAGTAAAAAGTTATAAAAATTATTATTTTATTTTTTTCAGAATACGATAAACGATAATTTATTATAAAAATTAATTATTATTTTTATTTATGTATTGTGTAGTAAAAAGTTATAAAAATTATTATTTTATTTTTTTCAGAATACGTACTTTTGGAAATAAAACTAATTCCAAAACATTAGAAATTACAGGGCAAGTTCTTATTAATTCACAATGCAACGATGTCCGAAATATAATATAATATGTAATAATAATATACGGGCCATCTGTTTCAAATAACAATACTCGAACGTGGAATTCAGAATAATAATGAACATGCGAGCGAAAGAAGCTATTGAAAGTTCTGAAACTGTGGGGAATATAATTTAATAAAATAAAATACTTTTTTGTTTTAAAACCACGATATTTATTAATTTAAGAACCGACCGGTTTCGCTTTACTTAAGCATCATCAGGGTACAAATTAATACTAAACAAGAAGTACATAATGTGTGCATATATATAACAAAATATAGAGGGAGACAACATGATACAAATATAAGCAACACAAAGACGGTCATAAAATACATTAACATAAGTGCACAAGTAATGAAAAACCCGCTTGATAATTATGTAGACTAATGGGTTATACGAATAAATCGGGAGAAACAAAACATCAATAAAACCTCAATAATAACGGTTTTTCCGAATTCGCAAATCATTTGATCGATAGCTTGCCTTCCTGAATAAATCTAATTTTATTTAATCATTTACGGCCAAGATATTTTTGACAATGGTGTGTTTTTATCTTTCTGTATTCCAATCATTTAGCTTTGCTTCTAGGGTTGTGCCCCAGTATTGCTTTTTGGAGACTGTAAACGGATCTCTCGGCATTTAATGAAACTGCAGCAGAACAAAGGCTGTTGCTATATTGACGTTCATGGTATGTTTTGCTCAGATTGACGATAAGGTTTCCAGATCTGCATTTCGCTCGAAGCATGTTTAGGGTAATAAGTTTATAGTTTAGGGTTCTTTCACCGTATTTATGGGAACATTTCAGAACCACCAATCTTTCATTTTGAGTGAATCTTGTGTTTGTGATTAAATTATATTTGATAATTTAAACAAATAATATTTAGAGAAGTTAAAAATAAAATTGAAAGTTCACTGAAAGCTTAAACTATTAAAAGTAGTAATTTCATAAAAATGTAAATAAATAGAGCCCCTTTCACATTTTAGAATGTAATTTTATGTTGCTTACATGTTTTATTACTCTTTATAATTATTGAATTGTTTAAATGAATAAATAAATAATTACAAAAAAGTCTTCTGATTTGTAAGTCCTCAGGAAGCACTAAGGATCTTTCTATCTATCTTTATAATATAATAAATTTGATGAGCATAAAAATGTAAACGTGTATATAATTTATACAAATGTACAAAAGTAGATATTACACGTGTATAAATATTATATTGCGCATATTATACAAGATGTCGGGGGTAAAGTGCACAAACTTCGGGAGGTGATTCTAATTGATAGTACAAGTAAAAAAGAAAAAAAACTTTTTTTGGAATTCCAACGTTTTAAGATAGTTTTCGAGTAAAAAAGTTTAATTTTTTGCATAGAAAAAAAAAAAACTTCTGAAAAAAATAAATTTTTGTGGAAAAAATTTGGAAATTCGAATAATTTCCATTCCTTTTTTACTTCTTCTAGCATTTAGAATAACCTCCTGAAGTTTGAGCACTTTACCCCCGGACACCCTATAAAGATAACCATATAAGAAAAACCTTATTGATGTAAAAATATATTTATTGATTTTATAAAAGTTATAAATTACTTTTATAAAAGTGATAATAGTATTTTAGTAAAGTAAAGTAATTTGTATACCTATACAAATAACTTTCGTAAATGTTTTTTGTAAAATTTAAAAAAAATAATAATTAATTAAATCCGTAATAAAACCCATATTTTGAGAACCATCTTCATTTCGACTTTATTTATTTATTTATTTATTTATTTTTGAGGAACATTTACAGACTATTAACAAGAGAAAAAAAAACATTAGATAAGCGCTGCAAAAAAAAAGGAAATGTCAACAGTCCACTTAAAAATGTTCACATCATGCACAGTTTAAGTGTCATTATACACTATGTATTAACAAAAAAATATATAAACAGCAAAACGTGAAAAAGGCAAAAAAAGAGATATCAAAAACAAAAAATACAGATTCATATATGATCCAAAAAACAAAAGAAACAAAAATAAAAACAGAAAACAAATAGAGTAAATAAAAAAAAAACAAACAAACATTCACAATCTATTGCTAATTTGCTTTTTAAAATAAGTGAGACTATTTGCATATATATCTATGTTGTTACACTCAATAGAATTGTACAGACGACACATTCTAGATAATGGATTGAAGTATGCAATATTGTTCTTAAATAATTCTAGATGGAATATATTATGATTCCTTAGATTACGTCTATTAGGAATTTTAATAAGAATATTGCTCACACAATCAGTTGCTTCAAGCTTGTCATGAATAATTTTGTGTAGACATATTAAGTCAGCAAATTGTCTTCTTTTATCCAGGGTCGTAAAGTTAAAGTATTGGAGTCGTTCCTCATAAGACTGCAGTACGGAACTTAGTCCAAGTTTAAAGGATAACAATCTTAGAAAATTTTTTTGTACAGATTCAATAGTTTTTGAATATTTCAAGTAGTGTGGGTTCCAGATAACACTACCATATTCCAATTTGCTTCTGACCAACGAGTGATACAAGGTTATAATGGATTGGGTATTTTTAAATGGTTTCGATATTCTATGTATAAAACCAACCATTTTCAAGGATTTACTCGTGATATCACTGATATGTACATCAAACTTAAATTTTGAATCAAGTGTGATTCCTAGATCTCTAATAGTGGTGACTGCATTTAATTGAACATTATTAATGAAATATGCACGATTCTTTCTTCTTCTGTTACGAGTGAAGGTTATAATGTAACATTTATCAATATTTAGAAACATATCATTTTGAGTACACCAGCTATGTAGTGTGTAAAGATCTTCTTGAAGCATAACTTGATCAGAATCAGTGGAAATTTTACGGTAAATCTTGAGGTCATCAGCAAATAAAACAAAACGGCAGCGTAACATGGGGCCAAGGTCATTAATAAAGATTAAAAAAAGCAGAGGGCCTAGATTGGACCCCTGAGGTACACCTGAGGTTACAATTATGGGAGGTGACTCATACCCATTTATAAGTACTAACTGTGTTCTGTTTTCCAAGTAAGATTTAAGCCATCTTAATAGATCACCGTGGATACCTATACGATCAAGCTTCTGTAGTAGAATAGAATGGTTTACTTTATCAAATGCCTTTTTAAAATCTGTGTAAATGGTATCTACTTCAGTTCTTTCGTTAAAAGCATTGCAAACGTAATCACAAAAGTCAAGAAGATTAGAATTAATAGATCTATTGGGAACAAATCCATGTTGATTAATGCATAATTGTGGTTTAAAGTGTGTGAATATGAAATTATACATTATAGATTCGAAAACTTTTGCAAAACATGATAAAACACTGATTGGTCGATAATTTTTCACAAAAGACTGATCACCAGATTTATGTATTGGAACAATATGTGCATTTTTCCATAAATCTGGGAAAGTTCCTGTAGATAATGATTCGTTAAATATAATGAAAAGTGGCTTAATCAACGAGCTAGAGCAACGTCTGACAAACAAGGGAGGTATTTTGTCTGGTCCTGGGCCTTTATGTATATCAATTTTTTCTAAACAGGATTTGATTGATCCCATGCTTACATTAAGTTTACTAAGACTAAATTGGTTGAATAGAGCAGCATTTAGTCCGAAAGTATTTGATGTGGGATTCGACTGAGTATAAACTGATCCAAAATAATTAGAGAACATGTTGGCAATCTGCTGTCCATTATTTGCAGACATTGAATCCATATACATTATTTTTGGAATAGAATTTGTATTACGCAATGATTTAGAATACGCCCAGAAAGTCTTTACATTAACTTTTATCCCTTGCTCAACTAGGTTAATATAGGTTGTGTAGCATTCTTTAAGTATTTTTTTTGATCTTTTTCTAAGAGTAGCAAACTCGGCATAGTCTCTTGGGTTATTGTGTTTTTTAGCACGTAGTCTAACCTTATTTTTCTCTTTGAGGAGCATTTTTAGAGATTCGCTAAACCAATTGGGATAGTGATTTTTTATGTGAGTTTTTTTTTTTGGAATGTGTTTATCTATAATTTCCCATAGAATATTGTAGAATAACTGTACCTTATTGTTGAGATGACAGTTGCTGAAAAGTGAGATCCAATTTACATTTGTTAGATCATGACAACATCTTTCATAATTACCTTTCTTGAAGTTATGTTTGACAGGAGAGCGATTTTCTTGTAAGTATTGCATTTTTTCTAAATTTACATTTATTTCAAAACAGGGATGATGGTGATCGATTTTCGATAAGTTAGCTGTGGCTGAAATATTAATATTGGTTTTATCGGATAGAACAAGGTCGAGAATATTAAAATTTTTGTTAGGTAAATGATTAAATTGGTGAAGGTTACACACTGAGATCAAATTGACAAGGCAGTGAGCTTTGTGACTAGAGTAATTAGATGGAGCTAGTATTTTTTTATAATATGCTATGTCAGGTGTCCATTTAATTTCAGGTTGATTAAAATCACCAATGATTATAAATTGAGATTTGGGATTAATGTGTTGCAAATAAATATCCTGAATATTTTTGATTCGATTACAGTAATCATCGACAGATAGATTAGGGGGAATGTATAGTACACACATGTAGATGAATGAGTTCGAATTTTCATGCGGTTTTATCATTAACCATAAATCTTCTCCACCACTTTCCCAAGATGATTTATGAATTGTTATTATTTTTTTATTGACTGCTGCTAATACCCCCCCACCTTTTCTAGATGTAGAGTTAGTGGATTCCCGATCTCTCCGAAAAACTAGGTAACGCTCGTCAAACAATTCATTATTGAATATTGATGAATTTAACCAAGTTTCAGTGAAGCAGATTACATCGTAATTATTGATTATAACTTCATTTTTTATGTCATTCGTTTTAGTTTTAATTCCCCTAACGTTTTGGTAGAAAATTTTCAGATCCATTTTGTATTTTATAAGACATATGTATACAATCAGTTAAAACACGGAGGATTACTGAGATAGTTTAAGGAGTGAATCCTTGTTTTTTACTAGCACTGAAGCAGAAGTGTCATCTTTTCTTAAGTAAACGCGCCCATGCTTGACCCACACGTACTTGTAGCGAAGATCTTTGGCGGCGCGCCTAGCAGCTGCGTGTATATCCTTGTTGTGTGGAGATAGATGTTCGCATACATAAATGGGGGAAGAGTCCGGGAATCCAAGATGTTGGCGATTCAATTTGTTATCAGCATTCCTACGATTAAAAGCTTTCACTGCTGATAGTAGTTCGTCGCGTATACGAGGGCTGGGTAGAGCTAGAATAATATTTTTAGGTCGAGAACCTGGAACGGCATTCGGATGATGAGGTGTTCGGTGGCAGGACTTAATATCATCTTCCTTTAATGTGTAGTTGACGGCAGTACACAATTTTAGCACTGACGTTTTGATAACTTCATCCTTCTTTTCAGGAACCATCTGGATCTCCACATTGCAGTTCCTGTTCGTCTGCTCGATATCATTAAATTTATTCATAAGTACCTCTTGGCTCTGTTGTAGACGAAAATTCTCAGCATTAAGTTTTTTAATTTCTGCTTCATTTTCTTTGCATATTTTGTTCAGTCTGTCGTACTCCGTGGAAAAGAATTCTAGGGATGTTTTGAGTTCATCGAAATGACTTAACTTTACCTTGATGTCCCCTAATTCTTCCACTATTTGTGAGTTAAGGTATACAAATAGCTCGTTTTTAAGATTTTTTAAAACTTCATCTAACTTACGGTCTATATGAGACATCATTAATTTAGATTCATCACTTAGGGTCATACTATGTGCAGTGGAACTATTACCGCGAACAGGGGTTTCCGCATTACTTCCTGTAGACCGCTGTTTCACCTTACATTCTGGGCACTTCCAAGTTGCTTTGTAATTCTTCGATTGCTTCAGATAATTATCCTTCGTTGTTCCCAGACATTGGAAATGGTAACTCAGCGAGCATTGACAGCATGTCATTACATCATTATTTTTTGCTTGTAGCTGGCATCCTTCACAATTAAACATTATGCGTGTTTTTTTTATGACGATGAATAATAATAAAATTTATTATTTTTATTTATTTATGTTTAGTTGATAAGTAGATAAGTTGCTCCTGTCAGACTAGCGCCTGTTTGCCGCAATCCGTAGGGCACAGTTCCAAAATCAGACACTTTCGGCCAATAGCGAGATAGATGACGACATTTACGACCAATGGCGATATAATGACAACACTTGATCTTAGCGCCTGCGTGTTTAGTCTGTTTAAGATGTAAGAAATGTTTTTATGATTATTTTATTAATCACTGCACAGCTCACTTTACACTTTTTTACACAAATCTAACTGACTGTAAACGTCGAACACCAAGTGATTTCAATTATTAAAAACGTTGTACTAGATTTACTTGTAAATTCTTATCGTTTAGGCAATTTTAATGTGGAGCGTGTTTCACTGTATTCTAGACGGTACGACGGTAGGTAAAATATATGTTCGTTTTACTTCGTTCCTTAGAGTAATAATAACTAGAGACCGCACTAATATTTGTACAAATCGTTGACATACTCGCAAAATAAAGCTCTCCCTTTCAGCTCGGTTCCATTAACGTACAAAAAACAGAGACAAACAATTTCTGTTAAAAACATACTGTGTAAACGGGAAGCGACTTTTTGGAGCGGGCGAAGTTCACGCCAGTGTGATTTGCTCGGTGCTAACTAAAAATGGGTCTGTTTTTCTAAAATTGCAATAGATGTCGGTAATTTAATTTCGTTATTTAAAATATTAAATAATCCCCAAAATTATTCCTAATACGAATTCAGACACCTCTGTCGGATTCTTTTAACACTAAATATTGTTTATTTTGTGAGTGTTGCCCAAATCTAAATTCTTTACGCGGAAAGCGGGCCCTTAACACAATATATATTTACAAATAGTTACGGAAGCAGACCGCTGTAACTACTATTCTCGCGGAACCCGCGGAGTCCCAATGAATAGTGAAAATCCAATCACCGGTAAATTATTTTGACGGGAAGTTTTGTACAAAAAGACTGTTCAACTTTGACGTCCTGTGATTGGTTCGGTGTTTGCGGTGAGGGGGTGAGAGGTGCAGACCCCTGCGGCGGCAGCGTGCAGCGGCAACATGGCAAGGGATGGAAATGTGGGTTTTTGTGGCACTAATTAGAAATCAATATGGTAGAGTGCTTTTAAACATATCGATATCACGTGTTGTTAGGTGGCTTTTTCTTTTCTTCAGCCATGTTAGACCGTTACGGTGGACTGGGGAATCGATTAAAAAAGTTTGTTTAATAAAGACATTGTTGTAACGGGTAATTTTTTGAGACTGGTGAGAGAGGGTTGACTATTAAGATCTGTTCATTAAAGTACATCAAGCAAAGAGTTGCGACCTCATATCAGGACAAATAAGAGTTAGAACTCGGCGTTCTTTTGAGACTGGTTAAAGGGGTTGGCTATTTAGATCTGTTCATTAAATTACATCAAGCAAAGAGTTGCGACCTCATATCAGGACAAATAAGAGTTAGAACTCGGCGTTCTTTTTGAGACTGGTGAGAGAGGGTTGGCTATTTAGATCTGTTCATTAAAGTACATCAAGCAAAGAGTTGCGACCTCATATCAGGACAAATAAGAGTTAGAACTCGGCGTTCTTTTGAGACTGGTGAGAGGGGTTGGCTATTTAGATCTGTTCATTAAATTACATCAAGCAAAGAGTTGCGATCTCATATCAGGACAAATAAGAGTTAGAACTCGGCGTTCTTTTGAGACTGGTGAGAGGGGTTGGCTATTTAGATCTGTTCATTAAAGTACATCAAGCAAAGAGTTGCGACCTCATATCAGGACAAATAAGAGTTAGAACTCGGCGTTCTTTTGAGATAATTCGATTATAATTCTGATCGCCACAATCTCAATTTTCATAATGCGCTATAAAGCTTTATCAATTATTACTTTTGACTATCAATAAACACAAAAGACGCTTTACTGAATGAAATGAAGAAAAATATATTTAACTCTAGTCGAAAATGTATAAAAAGCCTTGTACATCTGATCAAAAGATTTGTCGTTATGAATACGAGTATCAATATTCATTAATTTGTACCTACCATACAATTTATTCTGTGAATTTAAAATCTACGACCGTATATTTCAATACAGAACCATAAATTGTGTAAACCAACCCGTCGCATCGGTTTACTGGTCCATTTAAATCCGATATCTGCTAAACCTTTTTGCTTTTAACCCTTTGCTAGCCATGCGCCATGGCTAGCAAAGGGTTCAAAGCAAAAAGGTTTCAACCCTTTGCTAGCTATGCGCCATGCCGCATATTCTATAAAACAAAACGTAGCCGGAGGGTTGTCCAATTCTATTTTTTTGCATTTTGCGTGTTTTTATGGAATAAATATATGTATTTTAAAAAGTATTATAAGGTTGCGAAACGGCGTGGACTTGTAATCCAGGCTAAGGTTGACGGAACGCGTTGTACGAGTACAAGAAGAAGTCTCACCTCGTGGATTCCAAACCGGCGCGGGCGTGACTAGTGACTACTAACTAGTGCAGTGCCGCGGACTTGTTTACTGAAGTGTGACTAGTGATTAGTATCTACTGTAAGGTTACCTAATCTTGTACAAATCTGGGGTTATAAATCATTAAACTCTCAATTTTTCACGGTTAGGACTAAACATTTTACTACCCAGATTAGCTATTAATAAAACGTATCAATACTGCATGGGTAAATAAATACGAGTATACATATTCGTTGGTAATGAAAGAGTACCCATCATAATAATCCAATGTTAATACTGGACGTACTTGACTTACTTTAACCAGTGCCATTGAAATATTGCATGAACTTTGATTGTTTCATAGTAGTTTTCACGTTTTAAATTTTCTTACTAAATACATTTTTTATAAAAATAAAACATATGAAATAATAAAACTTTATTTGAAACCTCAACGGCCTCCGCGGTCGAGGGGTGAGGCTCTCGACTAGCAAGCCGGAGGTCGCAATTAAATGTTATTTCATTCATTTGTGTGTATATTCCTTTTAATCATATATATATAGTATATTTGAGGCACGTTCCAGGGTTGAAGACTCTCAGTATCGCCCTGGTGTAAGACCACCATCAGAATTGACACGTGACCAGATCTGCATAGTTGGGTACTTCCCCACCTTCCTCTTCCCCATCTCCTTTCCCGCCCCATTACCTTCAGCCTCATAACATACCCCGATTGGGGATGCCATAGTCTCACTGGCTCGACTAGTTTAAATATTCTCATTATAATATTATTTTGTACCGTTAGACTAAGTAAGATATGGTACTGCAATTTTGTTGAGCTACAACATTCTTTTAAATTATATGAATATGCTTAAATTGTCAGAAACAGAAGGATTTTCACTGACTAAATACCATTGTTTTCCTAATTGCCTACTAATTATATGAATATGCTTAAATTGTCAGAAACAGAAGGATTTTCACTGACTAAATACCATTGTTTTCCTAATTGCCTACTAATTATATGAATATGCTTAAATTGTCAGAAACAGAAGGATTTTCACTGACTAAATACCATTGTTTTCCTAATTGCCTACTAATTATATGAATATGCTTAAATTGTCAGAAACAGAAGGATTTTCACTGACTAAATACCATTGTTTTCCTAATTGCCTACTAATTATATGAATATGCTTAAATTGTCAGAAACAGAAGGATTTTCACTGACTAAATACCATTGTTTTCCTAATTGCCTACTAATTATATGAATATGCTTAAATTGTCAGAAACAGAAGGATTTTCACTGACTAAATACCATTGTTTTCCTAATTGCCTACTAATTATATGAATATGCTTAAATTGTCAGAAACAGAAGGATTTTCACTGACTAAATACCATTGTTTTCCTAATTGCCTACTAATTATATGAATATGCTTAAATTGTCAGAAACAGAAGGATTTTCACTGACTAAATACCATTGTTTTCCTAATTGCCTACTAATTATATGAATATGCTTAAATTGTCAGAAACAGAAGGATTTTCACTGACTAAATACCATTGTTTTCCTAATTGCCTACTAATTATATGAATATGCTTAAATTGTCAGAAACAGAAGGATTTTCACTGACTAAATACCATTGTTTTCCTAATTGCCTACTAATTATATGAATATGCTTAAATTGTCAGAAACAGAAGGATTTTCACTGACTAAATACCATTGTTTTCCTAATTGCCTACTAATTATATGAATATGCTTAAATTGTCAGAAACAGAAGGATTTTCACTGACTAAATACCATTGTTTTCCTAATTGCCTACTAATTATATGAATATGCTTAAATTGTCAGAAACAGAAGGATTTTCACTGACTAAATACCATTGTTTTCCTAATTGCCTACTAATTATATGAATATGCTTAAATTGTCAGAAACAGAAGGATTTTCACTGACTAAATACCATTGTTTTCCTAATTGCCTACTAATTATATGAATATGCTTAAATTGTCAGAAACAGAAGGATTTTCACTGACTAAATACCATTGTTTTCCTAATTGCCTACTAATTATATGAATATGCTTAAATTGTCAGAAACAGAAGGATTTTCACTGACTAAATACCATTGTTTTCCTAATTGCCTACTAATTATATGAATATGCTTAAATTGTCAGAAACAGAAGGATTTTCACTGACTAAATACCATTGTTTTCCTAATTGCCTACTAATTATATGAATATGCTTAAATTGTCAGAAACAGAAGGATTTTCACTGACTAAATACCATTGTTTTCCTAATTGCCTACTAATTATATGAATATGCTTAAATTGTCAGAAACAGAAGGATTTTCACTGACTAAATACCATTGTTTTCCTAATTGCCTACTAATTATATGAATATGCTTAAATTGTCAGAAACAGAAGGATTTTCACTGACTAAATACCATTGTTTTCCTAATTGCCTACTAATTATATGAATATGCTTAAATTGTCAGAAACAGAAGGATTTTCACTGACTAAATACCATTGTTTTCCTAATTGCCTACTAATTATATGAATATGCTTAAATTGTCAGAAACAGAAGGATTTTCACTGACTAAATACCATTGTTTTCCTAATTGCCTACTAATTATATGAATATGCTTAAATTGTCAGAAACAGAAGGATTTTCACTGACTAAATACCATTGTTTTCCTAATTGCCTACTAATTATATGAATATGCTTAAATTGTCAGAAACAGAAGGATTTTCACCGACTAAATACCATTGTTTTCCTAATTGCCTACTAATTATATGAATATGCTTAAATTGTCAGAAACAGAAGGATTTTCACCGACTAAATACCATTGTTTTCCTAATTGCCTACTAATTATATGAATATGCTTAAATTGTCAGAAACAGAAGGATTTTCACCGACTAAATACCATTGTTTTCCTAATTGCCTACTAATTATATGAATATGCTTAAATTGTCAGAAACAGAAGGATTTTCACCGACTAAATACCATTGTTTTCCTAATTGCCTACTAATTATATGAATATGCTTAAATTGTCAGAAACAGAAGGATTTTCACCGACTAAATACCATTGTTTTCTTAATTGCCTACTAATTATATGAATATGCTTAAATTGTCAGAAACAGAAGGATTTTCACTGACTAAATACCATTGTTTTCCTCATTGCCTACTAATTATATGAATATGCTTAAATTGTCAGAAACAGAAGGATTTTCACCGACTAAATACCATTGTTTTCCTCATTGCCTACTAATTATATGAATATGCTTAAATTGTCAGAAACAGAAGGATTTTCACCGACTAAATACCATTGTTTTCCTAATTGCCTACTAATTATATGAATATGCTTAAATTGTCAGAAACAGAAGGATTTTCACCGACTAAATACCATTGTTTTCCTAATTGCCTACTAATTATATGAATATGCTTAAATTGTCAGAAACAGAAGGATTTTCACTGACTAAATACCATTGTTTTCCTAATTGCCTACTAATTATATGAATATGCTTAAATTGTCAGAAACAGAAGGATTTTCACCGACTAAATACCATTGTTTTCCTAATTGCCTACTAATTATATGAATATGCTTAAATTGTCAGAAACAGAAGGATTTTCACCGACTGAATACCATTGTTTTCCTAATTGCCTACTAATTATATGAATATGCTTAAATTGTCAGAAACAGAAGGATTTTCACTGACTAAATACCATTGTTTTCCTCATTGCCTACTAATTATATGAATATGCTTAAATTGTCAGAAACAGAAGGATTTTCACTGACTAAATACCATTGTTTTCCTCATTGCCTACTAATTATATGAATATGCTTAAATTGTCAGAAACAGAAGGATTTTCACTGACTAAATACCATTGTTTTCCTCATTGCCTACTAATTATATGAATATGCTTAAATTGTCAGAAACAGAAGGATTTTCACTGACTAAATACCATTGTTTTCCTAATTGCCTACTAATTATATGAATATGCTTAAATTGTCAGAAACAGAAGGATTTTCACCGACTAAATACCATTGTTTTCCTAATTGCCTACTAATTATATGAATATGCTTAAATTGTCAGAAACAGAAGGATTTTCACCGACTAAATACCATTGTTTTCCTAATTGCCTACTAATTATATGAATATGCTTAAATTGTCAGAAACAGAAGGATTTTCACCGACTAAATACCATTGTTTTCCTAATTGCCTACTAATTATATGAATATGCTTAAATTGTCAGAAACAGAAGGATTTTCACCGACTAAATACCATTGTTTTCCTAATTGCCTACTAATTATATGAATATGCTTAAATTGTCAGAAACAGAAGGATTTTCACCGACTAAATACCATTGTTTTCTTAATTGCCTACTAATTATATGAATATGCTTAAATTGTCAGAAACAGAAGGATTTTCACTGACTAAATACCATTGTTTTCCTCATTGCCTACTAATTATATGAATATGCTTAAATTGTCAGAAACAGAAGGATTTTCACCGACTAAATACCATTGTTTTCCTCATTGCCTACTAATTATATGAATATGCTTAAATTGTCAGAAACAGAAGGATTTTCACCGACTAAATACCATTGTTTTCCTAATTGCCTACTAATTATATGAATATGCTTAAATTGTCAGAAACAGAAGGATTTTCACCGACTAAATACCATTGTTTTCCTAATTGCCTACTAATTATATGAATATGCTTAAATTGTCAGAAACAGAAGGATTTTCACTGACTAAATACCATTGTTTTCCTAATTGCCTACTAATTATATGAATATGCTTAAATTGTCAGAAACAGAAGGATTTTCACCGACTAAATACCATTGTTTTCCTAATTGCCTACTAATTATATGAATATGCTTAAATTGTCAGAAACAGAAGGATTTTCACCGACTGAATACCATTGTTTTCCTAATTGCCTACTAATTATATGAATATGCTTAAATTGTCAGAAACAGAAGGATTTTCACTGACTAAATACCATTGTTTTCCTCATTGCCTACTAATTATATGAATATGCTTAAATTGTCAGAAACAGAAGGATTTTCACTGACTAAATACCATTGTTTTCCTCATTGCCTACTAATTATATGAATATGCTTAAATTGTCAGAAACAGAAGGATTTTCACTGACTAAATACCATTGTTTTCCTCATTGCCTACTAATTATATGAATATGCTTAAATTGTCAGAAACAGAAGGATTTTCACTGACTAAATACCATTGTTTTCCTAATTGCCTACTAATTATATGAATATGCTTAAATTGTCAGAAACAGAAGGATTTTCACTGACTAAATACCATTGTTTTCCTAATTGCCTACTAATTATATGAATATGCTTAAATTGTCAGAAACAGAAGGATTTTCACTGACTAAATACCATTGTTTTCCTAATTGCCTACTAATTATATGAATATGCTTAAATTGTCAGAAACAGAAGGATTTTCACTGACTAAATACCATTGTTTTCCTAATTGCCTACTAATTATATGAATATGCTTAAATTGTCAGAAACAGAAGGATTTTCACTGACTAAATACCATTGTTTTCCTAATTGCCTACTAATTATATGAATATGCTTAAATTGTCAGAAACAGAAGGATTTTCACTGACTAAATACCATTGTTTTCCTAATTGCCTACTAATTATATGAATATGCTTAAATTGTCAGAAACAGAAGGATTTTCACTGACTAAATACCATTGTTTTCCTAATTGCCTACTAATTATATGAATATGCTTAAATTGTCAGAAACAGAAGGATTTTCACTGACTAAATACCATTGTTTTCCTAATTGCCTACTAATTATATGAATATGCTTAAATTGTCAGAAACAGAAGGATTTTCACTGACTAAATACCATTGTTTTCCTAATTGCCTACTAATTATATGAATATGCTTAAATTGTCAGAAACAGAAGGATTTTCACTGACTAAATACCATTGTTTTCCTAATTGCCTACTAATTATATGAATATGCTTAAATTGTCAGAAACAGAAGGATTTTCACTGACTAAATACCATTGTTTTCCTAATTGCCTACTAATTATATAAATATGCTTAAATTGTCAGAAACAGAAGGATTTTCACCGACTAAATACCATTGTTTTCCTAATTGCCTACTAATTATATGAATATGCTTAAATTGTCAGAAACAGAAGGATTTTCACCGACTAAATACCATTGTTTTCCTAATTGCCTACTAATTATATGAATATGCTTAAATTGTCAGAAACAGAAGGATTTTCACCGACTAAATACCATTGTTTTCCTAATTGCCTACTAATTATATGAATATGCTTAAATTGTCAGAAACAGAAGGATTTTCACCGACTAAATACCATTGTTTTCCTAATTGCCTACTAATTATATGAATATGCTTAAATTGTCAGAAACAGAAGGATTTTCACCGACTAAATACCATTGTTTTCTTAATTGCCTACTAATTATATGAATATGCTTAAATTGTCAGAAACAGAAGGATTTTCACTGACTAAATACCATTGTTTTCCTCATTGCCTACTAATTATATGAATATGCTTAAATTGTCAGAAACAGAAGGATTTTCACCGACTAAATACCATTGTTTTCCTCATTGCCTACTAATTATATGAATATGCTTAAATTGTCAGAAACAGAAGGATTTTCACCGACTAAATACCATTGTTTTCCTAATTGCCTACTAATTATATGAATATGCTTAAATTGTCAGAAACAGAAGGATTTTCACCGACTAAATACCATTGTTTTCCTAATTGCCTACTAATTATATGAATATGCTTAAATTGTCAGAAACAGAAGGATTTTCACTGACTAAATACCATTGTTTTCCTAATTGCCTACTAATTATATGAATATGCTTAAATTGTCAGAAACAGAAGGATTTTCACCGACTAAATACCATTGTTTTCCTAATTGCCTACTAATTATATGAATATGCTTAAATTGTCAGAAACAGAAGGATTTTCACCGACTAAATACCATTGTTTTCCTAATTGCCTACTAATTATATGAATATGCTTAAATTGTCAGAAACAGAAGGATTTTCACTGACTAAATACCATTGTTTTCCTCATTGCCTACTAATTATATGAATATGCTTAAATTGTCAGAAACAGAAGGATTTTCACCGACTAAATACCATTGTTTTCCTCATTGCCTACTAATTATATGAATATGCTTAAATTGTCAGAAACAGAAGGATTTTCACCGACTAAATACCATTGTTTTCCTAATTGCCTACTAATTATATGAATATGCTTAAATTGTCAGAAACAGAAGGATTTTCACCGACTAAATACCATTGTTTTCCTAATTGCCTACTAATTATATGAATATGCTTAAATTGTCAGAAACAGAAGGATTTTCACTGACTAAATACCATTGTTTTCCTAATTGCCTACTAATTATATGAATATGCTTAAATTGTCAGAAACAGAAGGATTTTCACCGACTAAATACCATTGTTTTCCTAATTGCCTACTAATTATATGAATATGCTTAAATTGTCAGAAACAGAAGGATTTTCACCGACTAAATACCATTGTTTTCCTAATTGCCTACTAATTATATGAATATGCTTAAATTGTCAGAAACAGAAGGATTTTCACTGACTAAATACCATTGTTTTCCTCATTGCCTACTAATTATATGAATATGCTTAAATTGTCAGAAACAGAAGGATTTTCACTGACTAAATACCATTGTTTTCCTCATTGCCTACTAATTATATGAATATGCTTAAATTGTCAGAAACAGAAGGATTTTCACCGACTAAATACCATTGTTTTCCTAATTGCCTACTAATTATATGAATATGCTTAAATTGTCAGAAACAGAAGGATTTTCACTGACTAAATACCATTTTTTTTATTTTTTTTTTTTATAGTGAATACCTCACAAGAGTCCCAACTGCTCCCGTCTGGAGCCAGTGAGACTATGGCATCCCCAATTGGGGGATGTTGTGAGGCTGAAGGTAAGTGGGGAAGGGAAAGAGGAAGGTGGGGAAGTACCTGGCTATTCAGATCTAGTCACTAAACACGGCTAAAGCTATTTGGAGCAACGTTTCAATTCTGAATGGTGGTCTTACACCAGGGCGATACTGGTAGTATCTTCCACTCTGGAACGTGCCGCAAATATACTATATTATTATATTTTTAATTAATTAATTGTGAAATAACACAAATTAATCAAATAAAATTTATTTGCGCACGCCAGGTTCGAACCCGCGACCTTCGGAATGGCAGTCCAATGCGTTACCACTGGACTATGCCGGCCGTCATTGTTTTCCTCATTGCCTACTAATGGACTATTAATGAAGAAAATTATTTATAAAATTAATTATTAAATTATTTTCAATTTATCACTAAATAAGTACAAAAGGTTGTTATTGACGCAGTTCAGCTATGTACGGGTAAATGTTTGATATTCCCAAATAAAAGGTTGTTACCCAGGCAGTTCAGCCATGTACGAGTAAATGGATATTCCCAAATAAAAGGTTGTTACTGAGGTAGTTCAGCTGTGTACAGGTAAATGTTTGGTATACCCAAGTAAAGGCTTGTTACTGACGCAATTCAGCTATGTAGGGTAAATGTTTAATATTCCCAAATTGAAAATTTCAGCTTAGTTACCTTTCTGTGTCTTTATTATTATATTATATTATTACCCTTTATTATACTATTACCCTTTATTATATTATTGACCTGATAGGGTGGCTCGACATTATTTCTATTTCATGAATGAACGGGTGGCTTGTGGGTGAGCGGTCACGTTATTCATACGGCGTGACGCGTGACGCGTGATACCAAACTCCAACACCATCGCAGCCTCAAATAACACTTTCTGGGACGTCCAACAATCCGTCTCAAATGATTGATGACATTTTATACGGCGTGATGCGTAACGCGTGAAACCAAACTCCAACACCATCGCAGCCTCAAATAACACTTTCTGGGACGTCCAAAAATCCGTGTCAAATGATTGATGACATTTTATACGGCGTGATGCGTCACGCGTGAAACCAAACTCCAACACCATCGCAGCCTCAAATAACACTTTCTGGGACGTCCAACAATCCGTGTCAAATGATTGATGACATTTTATACGGCGTGATGCGTCACGCGTGAAACCAAACTCCAACACCATCGCAGCCTCAAATAACACTTTCTGGAACGTCCAACAATCCGTGTCAAATGATTGATGACATTTTATACGGCGTGATGCGTCACGCGTGAAACCAAACTCCAACACCATCGCGGCCTCAAATAACACTTTTTGGGACGTCCAACAATCCGTGATACCAAACTCCAACACCATCGCTGCCTCAAATAACACTTTCTGGGACGTCCAACAATCCGTGTCAAATGATTGATGACATTTTATACGGCGTGATGCGTCACGCGTGAAACCAAACTCCAACACCATCGCAGCCTCAAATAACACTTTCTGGGACGTCCGACAATCCGTGTCAAATGATTGATGACATTTTATACGGTTTTATTTAAAACCATAATCTACCGACCAACGGGTTGGTCGGTAGATTACTTAATACTTTTTGTCTAGAGAGCTAAAGCGACCAGGGTGGGATTGATGACATTTTATACGGCGTGATGCGTCACGCGTGAAACCAAACTCCAACACCATCGCAGCCTCAAATAACACTTTCTGGAACGTCCAACAATCCGTGTCAAATGATTGATGACATTTTATACGGCGTGATGCGTCACGCGTGAAACCAAACTCCAACACCATCGCGGCCTCAAATAACACTTTTTGGGACGTCCAACAATCCGTGTCGAATGATTGATGACATTTTATACGGCGTGATGCGTGACGCGTGATACCAAACTCCAACACCATCGCTGCCTCAAATAACACTTTCTGGGACGTCCAACAATCCGTGTCAAATGATTGATGACATTTTATACGGCGTGATGCGTCACGCGTGAAACCAAACTCCAACACCATCGCAGCCTCAAATAACACTTTCTGGGACGTCCAACAATCCGTGTCAAATGATTGATGACATTTTATACGGCGTGATGCGTCACGCATGAAACCAAACTCCAACACCATCGCGGCCTCAAATAACACTTTCCGGGACGTCCAACAATCCGTGTCGAATGATTGATGACATTTTATACGGCGTGATGCGTCACGCATGAAACCAAACTCCAACACCATCGCGGCCTCAAATAACACTTTCCGGGACGTCCAACAATCCGTGTCGAATGATTGATGACAGTTTATTTCGAATGTAAACAACGACACAAAAATAGCTTTGAATCTCGGCTGGATTCCCTTCTTTTATATGAATGGTGTTTTAGTAGTTACACGTGACACCATTTCCCTTCTGAATAAATTGTTAACCTGTGATTAGAATCGTTCAAGGCCACCGAGAAAGACCACCATTCAGAATTGAAACGTTGCTTGAAATGGCTTTTGCCATGTTTGGTGACCAGACCTGAATAGCCAGTTACTTCTCAGCCTTCCTCTTCCCCATCTACCTTCCCCCTCCACTACCATCAGCCTTACAACACACCCCAATTGGGGATGTTTAATAGATAATTTACCCATCTCATCATTAGTGTTAGTGCGCATTGGTTTATATAAAACACTTGGTAAAAATAAAACTTTCCTCGAAACGAATTTATAAGGGATATTATTAACGGTTCATCTAGTTTCGGTGAGCCATTGAAGTCAGAGGGGATATATCGTGGAAGACGATTCCCAACCATTTAAAACGGGTTGGTCGGTAGATTACTTAATACTTTTTGTCTAGAGAGCTAAAGCGACCAGGGTGGGACTAATATATTTATTTATTTATTTATTTATTTATTTATTTAGACGCCGTAAAAGGCTTTTACAATATACATGATTTATGTTTACAGTGGTTCACAGGAGCGAAACAGTATTATGTTAACAGAATAATTACTGAGAAATTATGTTGAAAGTTAAACAAGAATAACATCTGGTATACATAGGTACAATAGCATTTTTATTTTCAATCCGTACAGTAGTTTAGTATTGAGGTTATTGTTACCTTCAATATTGAATTTGGTTGAATTTGCTGAGAACTAAGAGTTAGCTCTATTGAATCAGGGCTGTCAGTAAGACATCTCATAACAATTTTGGGAAAAAATTATAGTTTTGATTAAGTATGTAAAATTATTAGATAACACTCTTCTGTCTGATATCTAATGTAAGTGCATAGTTTAGGTTCTGTGATAACTTATGAATAGAATGGTATTATGCCTAATAACATTGATAATTACGACAGAGGTTTGTTATTATAGTCTTCTTATAACTATATTCCGTGCAGTTGAACACATCTACTACTTCTGAGAAAGCATTGCCAACTGCATGCAATCTAGGTATAAGCGAGTTTCTAAATGACTCAGTCCTGATATTGTTATTGAAATTAAAAAGAATTTTGGATCGAGTGGTTCTAGTGGGTATATGGAAGGTAATTAGGCTTAATATATCAGGACTGTCTATAATACCATTGACAATTTTAAAAATAAAAGTCAAATCGGAAATAAGTCTTCTATCTGAGAGTTTAAGTAAGTTTAATTCTTTCATCAAGTGATTGTAATTTATTGATTCTATAGGTAGACCGAGTTTATAGTTAATGTATCTTAGGAATTTATGCTGAATTTTTTCAATAGAGTCGGAGTGGATTTTAAAGTAAGGACACCAAATAGGAGAATTATATTCGATTTGACTTCGAACAAGTGAGGAATATAAGATTTTTAGTGTTGAAATATTTTTAAAGTCTCTGCCATTTCGGAGAATGAAGCCGAGCATTTTTAATCCTTTGTTGGTGACTGTTTCTACATGTGAAAGAAAGTTAAATTTTGAATCGAAAGTAATGCCGAGATCGTTAATTTCACTTACAGAGGCGAGAGAAACATTATTAATTTTGTATTGATAGTTAAGGGGTTGTGTTGTTCTGAAAAATCTTATAATGTGGCATTTACTAATATTGAGATAAAGTTTGTTAGTTTTGCACCAATCTTGAAGTTTATTTAAATTTAATTGAATTTGAATACAGTCATTTATTGTTTTTATAATTTTAAATAGTTTAAGGTCATCGGCAAAAAGTAGCACTTCTACATTTTTATCAAATACAGTAACAATATCGTTTATGAAAAGGAGAAACAGTATTGGGCCTAAATGTGACCCTTGGGGTACACCGCTAGTAGCTATGAATTTGTGTGAAAGGTTAGAATTATTTTTTACTTGTAGATTTCTATTTGTTAAGTAGCTTTTTATCCATTCCAATAATTTACCCTCAATTCCGATTTGACTAAGTTTATTGAGAAGAATTTTATGGTTAACTTTGTCAAACGCTTTTACAAAGTCTGTATATATTGAGTCGACTTGGGTTTTGTTTTCGAGTGAACATGCTATAAAATTTTCATATAAGGAGTGATTTGTTAGTGTGGATCTGCCTGGCATAAATCCATGTTGATTAGTTACAATGATGTTGTTAATATGTATGGAGATTTTATCGAGGATAAGTTTTTCAAACAGTTTGGGGATAGTTGAGAGCATGCAGATGGGTCGGTAGTTAGTGACATCATGAATATCGCCTTTTTTAAATACAGGTGTTAGATAGCAATTTTTCCATAGGTCGGGGAAGCAGCCAGAATTTAATGATTGGTTAAATATATGACATAGTGGATTGGCTATTATTGATGCACAGTTAATTAGAAAGGCAGGACTAATTTTGTCAGGACCCGCTTTTTTCTTTAAGTCGAGTGTTTTTATTTTGCGTATAACATCAGGAACATTTATATGTAAAGCGGGAATGTGGACCGATTCCTTTGGATGAAAGGGTGGAAGTTGAACATTTGGGATATCATTATCGTAAACATTTTTGAAGAAGTCGGCAAACAAATTAACGATGTCATTAGTATCACTACTACCTTTCCCTTCGAAATACATGTATGTTGGTAGGCTAGGTTTGTTTTTTCTTAGTGAGTTTACATGTGTAAAAAAGTTTTTGGTATTTGAAGGAATAGACTTTTCTGTGTTGAGTATGTATGTTTGATATAATTTTTTGGAGAGCTTTTTACAGTCAGTTCTATATTTATGAAATATTTTGTAGTCAGAGATAGAGTTGCTCTCTTTGAAATTTTTGTGCCAGATTTTTTTGTTAATTATTAAGTGTTTTAAGTCATTATTAAACCATTTGGGGAACTTTGATGGTTTGAATTGAATTAAGGGAACATATTTTTCAATAGCCGTGTTGATGATGGAGTAAAAATATTCAAGATTTTGGTTAACATTTGTGTTTTTGTCTAAAAAGGACCAGTCTGTACTTTCTAAGTATTTTGTTATCAGTGGATAATCTGCCCTTGCAAAATTGTATGAATATTTAGGAACACTATTAGAGTAGATGTTTAGGAAGTTGTTAGTAATGGTGATGTTTAAGGGAGGATGGTGGGAATCTTCGGGAAGAAGGGGGTCTATGGATTTACATAATTTTACTGAAGGATCGCTACTAAATGCAAGATCTAGTAAGTGGTGATTAGAGTTGTATACATTATTAATTTGTTTAAGACCTAGGAAATTTGACATATTTATAATTTCACGAGCATTAGCAGATGTATTAAAATGAGTTGTTGAGTTATCGCTATGGGTAATCCAGTCTATATTGGGAGTATTGTAGTCGCCGATTAGCAGCATTCTAGCTTCCGGATATTTGAGCTTGAGGGCCTCTACATCTTCAATGTGGTTTAGGTAAATTTGTGTAATTGATCCGGGAGGAATATAAACACATCCAAGAATGATTTTTCCTAGGTTCGTCTTGAGTAGTAGGAAAATTTGTTCTATATTTTTGTGTTTGCATTTTAGCCTGGATGAAGTTATAGATTTGGTGACTGATATTAATACACCTCCTCCTCTTGATTTGGTGCTGGTGGCGGTACTTCTATCTAAGCGGTAGGTGTTGTGTGAAGTGAAGCCTAGTTCTTCTGTGTTAAAGGACGGATCCAACCAAGTTTCAGTCAGGAAATATATATGAAAGGGATGGATTGGAATCGATGATCTTAGCTCATTAAGTTTTGTGCGGCAGCCTCTGATATTCTGATAGTAAGCCATGATAGGTTTTAGTTTTTTGGGTTACTATTTACAATAACAGGTTTATTATTTTTGTATTTTATTGTGAGTCCAATCTCACCATCTTTGGTTCTTTGTTCTAGTGTTAAACGTAGCTTGGTGAGATAGTTTCTTTGAGCTGGGGTTTGGTCTGAATAAATTTTAATACCGGGGTATTCGGTTATGTTGTTCTTTTTCTTCAGTATGTCTATGGCTTGGATGGAACTGTCAAGGATGACTTTAAGAGGTCGAGGTTTGTCAGGTTTTGTGATTCCCAGACGAAAAGTTGTTATGTTGGCTCGGGTGATGGATGAGTTAAGAGTTGTTAGTGTGGTTAAGATTCTCGTTGTATCATCAGTATTTTTTTCTATATGGGAACTGGCTGAGCTTTCAGGGAAGTTAAAAATAATTATGTTTTTTGACCGTTTTTTCCTCTCTTCAAGCTCATCGGCAGCTTCACACATTGATACAGTTGATGAGTTTGTGGATTCTTGTGATGAGTTTGAATCTATCAATTTTGAAGAGACCATGTGCTCGTACGACTTGACCTGTCCCTCGAGAATTCCAACTTTTACACCTACATCCAACATAGTGCCAGAGAGGTTGGATAGTTTATTGAGTAGTTTGGTCATCTGATCTTTAGTTAGTTTTAAAGCGGGATCCGTTATGTTACTGTATAGAGCACTAATTTCTTCTTTCGCTTTATTGATATAAGAAAGAGCATCTGTGGCACTCATCTTGCAAGTTGGAATTTATAAAAATTTTTAATTTTATTTTATATAATATAGCGGTGACAACCCTGCACTTGAGTTGTCTGTGACAAGTTAGATGGGCTATTCACTTGCACACTTCGATACTCTGAATGTGTATGTCAGTAGTACTTCCTTCTGTATGGCGTTTGTTTGTGTGTGTCTAATGCGCTCTGGTGACAGTTGAGATTTGAGATATTAAGTTATAAATAAAGAGTTACCAGTTAGGCAGCTGCAACTATTATTTCACTGTTTAAGTTTAGATTTTAGTTGAGTTTTTGTAATAAAAATCACTACATAGAGTCCTTAGATTAATGTTTACTGTTAAATTTTGTGGAGCAAAAAAAGTATGTGTTCACTGTGACACTTGGTATTGTTGTGTATGATCATAGCGTCTAGTGTATCACAGGTCATAGCGTCTATCGCTTCCATAACTTACCCGACCGGCCCTGTCGGTGGGAGTACCAGTCTGCCTACTTTCACACATCAATGCTTCCAGGAAACTGAAATGGGCCACCGACAAGTCAACTTTCATTGTGATTTTATCTGTTAATTTACACAAACATATTATTTTAATTATTTTTTAATGATAAACTAACGTTTAAGACAGAATTAGAATAGAAAGTATCGGATCATTTGTAAAGTTGTGTTAGTTACTCGCATTTAGATTATTATTAATTAAATAATTTATTATTAAATATCGCCAATGTGAATATCATTTTACTAGTTACCTATTTGTTTCAGGACGGAGATTTTCCCTCTACGAGTAAAAACGACTTACTTCCTAATGTGTTGTCACACCACTGTTTCTGGATAGTTAGAAAGTTAGATCCGATTTGTTTCTATGAATGAATAGTTCCCTGCTCTCTACGAGTAAAGGCACGACTTACTTGCTAATGTGTGGTCACGCCACTTTTTCTGAAACTAACGCCTTAAGACGAGACAATACCCTCAAATTGAGTCGGAATCTAACAACGAAGTGAAGAAGCCACTGTGTATTGGATGGACCTACGGTCGACTTTGCCCTAGAAGGCTTAGAAAATTGATCTTTCCATGGGGTTTATTTTAATTATTTCTGATGAACTTATTATTAAAATCTCAGATGTTTCTACAGGAATCTAAGACGTTACTAATTCATCGTCTAGAAATATAAAATCTGGTGCTTACCACTAATTTTATATTTGAAAAACATTAATAAAATTTTTAAACTGTTTTACATAAAATAATTCAATGGTAAGGTACAGTTTTCATAAATCATAAATATAAATAAGTTACATTCGTAGGGATCGCTCTAATATATATAAACGAATTTAAATTGAAGATTTTAGATATCTACATATGGGACATAACTTACAATTCATCTAGTTTCGGTGAGCCATTGAAGTCAGAGGGGATATATATATAGCTGTACCCCGCCATGCGTTACTGTGGCTCAGTCTGTCTGTGCAGATAACAATAATAATAATAACTAGCAGTTAAAAACCCGCTCCGCGGGTTTTTTGCTCCTAGGCCCTGCGGGCGGCACTTGGTTGGGCTTCGCCCAGTATAAGTGATACTAACAACAGTTACATTTAATAGGTACATATGAGGTCATTCACAGAGAGAGGGTGAGTATATATGGTTAATAGATTATTACAATATAGCGCCCCTGAGATGATATCTCACAAAAGCGGCGCTATACAAATTGTCCAATAAATATAATGTTCACATTTTATTGCGTACATATGCATTGATATACGACGGAAATAGATAAAATAATGTAATCTTTTTAAACTTTATTTCAAACACAAATAACTTTGTTTAAATCACTTTATTATATACAACCACTACATGTTTTATGAACGAAGTTCACCTCATCAGGAGTAGGTAAGTATACTCCGAGGTCAAAAATTAAATATAGATTACAATTGGAAAGAAGAAGTGGAAGGAGGGGGGAGGGGTTAGAGTGGGCGGGGATCAGAATTAGGAATTACAATATCGTTAGACGGGAAAGACCAGTTGAGTGGGAAAATATGTAAAAGAGTTTATTAAAAAAATTCTTGTTAATTATATCTGCTTTTATATTAACATGTTTTCTAATTTCAACTATAAATTATTTATTTGCGATGCTTTATGTCCTGTGTGAAGTATTTTAAGACCTGAAAACACAAATAGCATATAACCATCAAACAATATATTCATAAAAATAGCATTTAATAACGGTTATTCTAATAAATTGATAGTTGAAATACTAAATAAAAAAATTAAACATGAACACTTCAAGTGGTACATTTACCCTATTTCTAAAGATAGAAATAAACAATGGCGTAGAATTATATTTGTGGATAACGATATTTCCAAAATTATAAATAAAAAACATTCCTGGTACTATTCATCCGGCGTTTTACACTACTAACAAAATGAAGAAATATATTCTTAATAATAAAGATAGCGATAATCAAACAAAAAAATCGGGTATTTATAAACTCATGTGGGATGATTGTAATTTCTTTTACAAAGGTAGAACCAATAGAAACTTTGAAGTCAGAACTAAAGATCATCTCGGAGCTCTAAATGGAAATAGTGAATCTGAGTTTGATCATCTTTTGAATAATGATCACACTTGATAAAAATTCAGATCTTAAAATACTTCACACAGGATATAAAGCATCGCAAATAAATAGTTTTGAAATTTTAGAAATAAGAAAACATGTCAATATAAAATCAGATATAATTAATAAACAAAAAAAATTATAAACCCTCTATTAAATATATTCCCACTCAACTGGTCATTCCCGTCTAACAATATTGTAATTCCTAATTCTGATAAACTCCGCCCACTCTTACCCCCCCCCCCGTATTTCCACTTCTTCTTTCCAATTGTAATCTATATTTAATTTTTGACTTACTCCTTTTTATTTAATGTATACTTACTCCTGATGAGGTGAACTTCGTTCATGTAACATGTAGAGGTTGTATGTAATTAAGTGATGTAAACAAAGTTATTTATGTTTTAATAATATAAATAAAGCCACCACAAAGTGATAAGCTTCCAGAAGAAATCTTCTTATTAAACAAATCAAGTAATTTTGCGTATTGTTATCTGCATATTTAAATATTCGCGCCAGTCATTTGGTTAGTATACCGCCAGAGGGGGAAAGTGGTCGAATTTTGCCTGCAGATCCCCTAGTCGGGATTTACCCGAAACACACGATTTGAATTCGACCAATCAGAGGGCCTAGATCGTCCAGACGCAAGCGTAATAATCAGATAACAATAACGCGTGTAGCTTTTATGTCCAACAGATTTCGTTGTTTTAAGGCGAAATAGGACGTCAAAATAATATCAGTTATGGGCGTTTCTAGTGGGCGCGGCTATAGCCCAAAACATTTCGTTTACGCCCCGCGCTGGTCAAAATTTCGCACAGTGTAACATGGTTTGATTTCACACGGACAAGTTTTATAAATATAAATTAAAAATGATAATAATAATTTTCATTATTGTTGGCATTAGTTAATGAATTGCATAATTTGATGGTGTTTTGAAAATCGTGGTATCTACGTACAGTATATAATCATCTGCAGTATGTAAGGCATCCCAAATAATCATAAATCGCACATCCTTTTTTGGTTATTAATTTTTTTCTTGATAGAACAATCCCGATGAGTTAAAATAACTCATTGTAGGACGGGAGGAACTTACAATACATAGGTGGGAGTTAATAGGTACAGTTTTACATTGGTAGTTTGATATCAAAATTATAAGTTTCACATACGAAACAGTACAAAAATAGAAAAATATAATGTTTTTACTTATAAAACTTTAACATAGAAAATAGTTTGTACATTACAGTTTTTTTACATCTTAGATTTTAGATTTAATTATTTTTTTTATTTCTTGTTAGAGCAATCCCGATGAGTTACATAACTCATTGTAGGACATTCAATTTGGTAGGCGGGAATGGGTACCGCCGCCATGGGAACCATTTATTGGATGACCAACACCTCTGCCACAGGTCACCCCAAGTGGTTCGCTACGTTTGGTGACTTAGCAGGGGTGCCCGGGTTCATGGGTTAAGGTTTGCCCAGGTCTTGGTGGCGGGTGCGTCGGCCCACCTTCTGCGTGGCGGGCCGGTTGGGAGATGCTGGTTGAGGGAGACCCTTTACAACCGGTTACCGCTGTCTGGGCCGCTCGATAGTACAGGGGCCCGACCCTCAGGCTCACGACTAAGGGAGGGCTGCCCCATCAGCGAGTGAAAAAACCCTGCCACTGCTGTTGTGCCGGTTCGTGACCGGAGGGGACCCAGCAGCAGCGTTTGGGGCGCATTGGATGCCCTCTCTCTTGGATCGCCTAGCACCGCAGTGAGTGGGCTGGAACCAAACGCTCATCACTCCTGGACAGCCTGAACCCTATATTCCTACCCACCCCTCATACCTTTCCATTCCAGACCTTCCTTTCACTTCATACCCTTAAAAAAAAAAAACAAAATTAAAATCATGAATATACATAAAAACAAACTTAACATCATTACAGCGGCGAGTAGCAGGCGTCCCCGGTGCGGGCCAAAACTGTTGGTAAATTTTGCCAACATTCGCGGTCTGCACACTAATTTAAATTCAGTTCATCACCATCTTTTGTCCCAACGTCCCAACCTTCTTTTCCTATCCGAAACTCAGGTAGCCGAGCCGCCAGACTCCTCCTATCTGGACTGCCCGGGCTTTACCTTTGCAAGCAAGTTCCGATTCAAAGGAGGAGTCTGCCTCTATAGTCGAGCTGACGTCAACTGTGTACGACTATTGAGTATGAAAAACTCCAGATTCGACGTGACGTGGGTTCGCGTCAATCTTGCCAGTACGGCAAGATTCTACGCATGTCTATACCGCTCCCCGAACCATAGCGAATCAGACACTTCCGAGCTCTTCAAACATTTAAGAGATACTATTGATGATCTCTTGCCCCGCTACCCTTCGGCCGAGTTTATTGTTCTGGGGGACTTCAATGTTCATAACGAACCATGGTTGAAGTTCTCTGGCCCAACGGACACGGCTGGCCGACAGGCGGAATCCTTTGCCATTTGCTACGGATTAGAGCAACTGGTACAGGAGCCTACAAGGATTCCTGATGTCCAGACTCACCGTTCCAATCTGTTAGACCTATTCTTAACTACTGTGCCACACGGTGATAAGATTGACGTCACAGCGCCTCTGGGATCATCTGACCACTGCCTAGTGACGACATCAATCCCCGTTAGCCTCAGACCAACCAATGAGAGGCTGAGGAGAAAAGTGTGGCACTATAGGTCAGCAGATTGGTTCGGTATGCGGGCCCATTTCAACGCTTTTCCGTGGTCAGCTGTTTGTTTTCGGACTTCGGACCCTTCAAAATGTGCCCAGGAGATTGGTGAAGTCATCAAATCGACGATGGATGGCTTCATACAATCGACTACTAAAGAAACTGGTGTGGGCTCAAAACCGTGGTTCAGTCGACAATGCTCCGAAGCAGTTCGACGAAAAAACGCGGCTTACCGAGCCTACAACACATCTCGAACGCCCGAAAGCAGATCAGCATACAACAAATCGGCAAAGGAATGCAAGAGAATCATTAATAGGTCAAAATTCGAACACGACCTGCAGATCAGCAAAAAGCTGGCTGCCTGCCCGCATGGCAGCAGAGCATTCTGGTCCCTTGCGGGCTCAATAGGTCGGAATTTTTGCAAACCCAGTTTGCCACCTCTTACCAGACCTGACGGCTCACTAGCAAATACCGCCACCGAAAAGGCTAACTTATTAGGGAAAATGTTTGCGGAAAACTCGACCCTCGATGACGGAGGTGCTGTTCCGCCGTCGGTTCCTCACTGCGGCTTCTATATGAAAAAGCTGAGGATCCGGCATCGGGATGTACTACACGTTATACGGGGGCTCGATGTTAACAAAGCTAGTGGACCTGATGGAATACCTGCCCTGGTATTGCAGAGGTGTGCTGCGGAAATAGTTCCAGTTTTGACAAAGCTCTTCAAAATGTCCCTGAAGTGTGGCACTGTGCCCTCTGGTTGGAAAAAAGCGGTCATTCACCCTATTCCCAAGAAAGGTGACCGCTCCAACCCGGCCAACTACCGCCCCATAGCGATCACATCAGTTCTGTCCAAAGTGATGGAACGTGTGATCAACGACAAACTGCTCACATACCTCGAGAAGAACAAAATTATCAACGACCGTCAATACGGATTCCGGCGGAACCGCTCGTGCGGTGATCTTCTCGCGTATGTGTCGCATGTTTGGGGGCGGTGCCTGGAACGTCACGGTGAGACCCAAACGGTCGCACTAGACATATCCAAGGCCTTTGACCGGGTCTGGCACCGAGGACTTGTCAACAAATTGCCTTCTTACGGACTTCCCGCATCCCTGTGTACGTGGATTGCTGACTTTTTGAGGGATAGGTCGATTCAGGCAGTTGCTGACGGTTTCACCTCATCCTCACACTCTATAAATGCTGGCGTCCCACAGGGATCGGTTCTGTCTCCGACTTTGTTTTTGTTGCACATCAATAACCTTTTGACATGTGCACCGATTCATTGTTACGCGGATGACAGTACAGTTCATGATAGCTTTTTGTTTGACAAGCCTCCAAAGGGCACACAAACTCCAACGGCTCGGAGGGCTTTGAAGCAGAGAATGAACGGTTATCTCGAGAGTATTTCCTCCTGGGGTAAAAGTAATCTCGTCGAATTTAATGTTTCAAAGACCCAATCCTGTCTGATTACGTCTAAAAGGGATCTAAATCTATAATCTAGTCTCCTTCAACGGAAGCAATCTTCCGAACAGGCCTTCCATTGATATGCTTGGTGTAACTATAAGTGACCAGCTCAGATATGGGGGCTCCATCGAAGCCAGAGTAAAGCTGGCCTCTCAGAAGCTGGGCGTACTGTACAGGGCCCGCAGATACTTTAATAGTACACAACTGCTGACCCTATACAAATCGCAAGTGCGCCCTACTGTCGAATTTGGCAGCCATCTCTGGTCCGGAGCCCCTAAATACCTGAAAAAAACCCTTGACTCTGTGCAAAAACGGGCGGTCCGTTTGATAGATTCCCCAATCTTAACAAACGGACTGCAATCTTTAGAGCACAGGCGTCAGGTAGGTATGCTGTCCTTGTTCTATCGGTATTACAATGGAAGATGCTCTGAGGAACTAGCGTCATTGATCCCTTCAGCACCGGTGCGTAGTCGGGATACACGCCAAACACGTGCCCAACATTTGTACACGGTTGACACTTGTCACATGAGAACGGGTCGCTTCTACGATTCGTTCTTAAGTTCAACAGCTCGGCTGTGGAACGAACTGCCGGCCTCTGTGTTTCCTCCCTCCTACAACATGGGACTCTTCAAGACCCATGTTCACTCCTTCCTCTCCACAAAAAGACCCTCCACACAGCATCCCCAAAGATGACATAGGCCCTGAGGGAAATGATTTTCTTCAGGGCCTCCTGTGTGGAGTTAATATAAAAAAAATAAAATAAAAAAAGGACGAGAGGAATTTACAATACATAGGTGCGATTTAATGGGTAAAATTTTATATCAGTATTTTGATATCAAAAAACCTTAACCGTCCAATGCTTTGTTTTTCTTTTGAAGTGGAAAAAACATGTCATCGGAAACCAAAATGAATGTACTTCTTATACTCCAAATAGAATAAGCTCAGGAATCACTGGAAGTTTATCGAGTGCGTATACATGTATATACCTACATATTTATAGATACCTTAAATTAATTAAGCTGAAATTTTACAATTATGTTCTGTAGAAAATTTTGCCCAAAAATTTACTTTTAAGTGTTTATTTATGTAGTACCGTCTAAATTCGGTTAAGCATTTTCCTTGGTGCCGTTATTTTGTTCGGGATAAAACTCATTTTCCTTGGTGCCGTTATTTTGTTCGGGATAAAACTCATTTTCCTTGGTGCCGTTATTTTGTTCGGGATAAAACTCATTTTGTCTTCTGTTTTCCCATATTTAACTGAAACGTACGTATATATTAGCAAACAGATTTATTATAAATTGGTTAAATTTTCCCTTAATTTTGAATATCATTTTATCGAAAGTAAGTCCAGTAACTTGGGGAGATAATTCTACAATTCTATCTACAATAAATAATTTAACAATCTACACGATTGTACAATTTAAAAGATGAATAACTCTTTTTAATATTCGAATGACTTTAGGTACTTTATAGTTAATATTTGTCTGTATGGAGAAAAACTATCGGTGTAGAATTTTTCCATAAAACAAAATTCTACACCGATTGTTTTTCTCCATACAGAATATTTTTTTAAATTTTATACCAGCTACTTTGTGAAATATCTTATACTAGGGCAGATCCTGTGAATTCTTGAAAAATCTGTTTGCAATTTAAAATAAAGCAATTTTATTTTAAAATCTTATATTAGGTATAGAAAGGTATTTATGGCATGTCTGAATTTTTCACATTCATTTCTAATTTTTCTGTGCCCAAAAATTGGCGTGACTGAAAACCAAATAAATATAATTTATATGTAAAAAGAAAAAATGTACATTATTTAAAATTATTATATTTGAAATACTTTTTACATGAAAAAAAAGTTCTACTATATAATCATTTTTAGGCGCCCCAATTACAAATAATAATCACACATAACAGCGGAATTTTTAATTGAAAAAATATTAAACGTTATATTTAACTATTAAAATAAAGAAACTTAAGAATTTTAAAAAAATCTACAAAATAAACTGTTTTCATATTTTCGTAGGAGCCACCAGGTGTTTCAAATGTCATCTATATGGTCACATTTCAAAGGTATGTACCCAGGAAGTCATCGTTTGCAAACACTGTGCAGGGCTGGGCACGACTATGAGGCCTGCCCCAACAAAGATAAAGCGGCTGTCTGCGCCACTTGCAGCCGTTTCAAGAAGCCGTCCAACCATTCAACAGGCGATAGACAATGCCCGGCCCAGTTGGCTGCCATTAACGCGCAGGTCAGAATGACTGACTATGGACGTTAACTCCTCTTCTCTTACTATAGGTCAGATTAACCTCCAGAGATCTCGGGCAGCTACGCTCGAGGCGCTGAAGGTCATGTCTGACCTGAAAATCGACCTTCTGCTCATCCAGGAGCAATACCAGTAAGTCATCCAGGGGCGGTGCTTGAAGTAGGTAGATCACCAGGGGCGGGTGTTCTGGTCAACACTTCATTGATCAGTCCCCTCCTCCTGGTTGGTCTGTCAAACGAATACCAAACCTGTGTATCTATTAATTTTGGCAAGACTGAGATTATTTTAATCTCTGTCTACTTCAAATACAGTAATCCAGTCGGACCACACATCCTGAGCTTGACGCGCGCCCTCAACGCACTTAAAGGCCGTAACATAGTTATTGGAGGTGACTTTAATGCTCGCTCCCCTATGTGGTTGGACGATAATACACATATATCACAGAATGAAACGATCAGACGCCGTTGAAGACCTAATCGCTGCGCAAGGTCTATCACTTTTAAATGAAAATTGTTACTTAACCACTTTCGCAAACACAAATGGGGAGAGCAACATAGATCTAACTCTCTGCTCTGGATCAGTTGTGGCCAGGATGTCTAACTGGATGGTCCATGAAAGCGCTATAATTTCTGATCACAGACTAATTACTTTTACTGTGGGGGTCCAGAAGACCCAAGCTCCGAGAACCTCCTGGAACTTTAAAACCACAGGGGCGAATTGGGATAACTTTGGGGAGGCTCTACGTGACACTTTAAGGGGTTTTCATAACGTAGCAGCAAATGATCCGGATAATTTGGGGAACTATTTTAACGCGGCCGTAGTGTCAGCTACTGAACGGTCCTTGGGAAGATCAAATCCGAAAACCGCTATTAGAACGCCGTGGTGGTCGAGTGAGTTGACTTTGCTGAAGGGTGAATTCAAGAGGGCTTTCAGGGCACTCGGATCCCTTAAGAGGACCGGGGGCACGCAAGAGATGATTACATCTCTTAAGACACGTGTCAGTAGGGCTAAGAAATCCTTCAAATTGGCTATCCTCTCAGCAAAACGAACTGCTTGGCATAATTGGGTTAAACAAGTGGGTAACGCCAACCCGTGGGAAATCCACAGCGCAATCGAAAAAACGGGAAAAGGATCTGACCGGTATTTGACTAGTATCATATCGGATAATCCCGCTGGGAACTTTGAGAGTACCGATGTGACCAGCACTCTTAATACCTTGCTGGACAAATTAGTTCCACTAGACTCAGTAACCGGGGAAAACGACCACCAAAAACAGATAAGAGCTCAGTCACGGCTTCCACCTAGGATCCTCGACCATGAGGACAGAATGGTAAAAATCTCTAAGGCCGAAATTGACGTTATAATCAAGGGTTTGGGTCCGAAGAAGGCACCAGGGCATGATCGACTTAACGGTATAATAGCGAAGAATGTCTGGATCCATGCCAAGGAAGAGTTGTTCCAGGTTATGGAGACATGTCTGCGTAGAGGAGTTTTCCCTACGGAATGAAAGAAAGGTGTGCTCAAGATTATCCCAAAGGGTAACGATAAACTAAAAACGGACGTTAAGGCCTACCGTCCGATTACCCTCCTGCCTGTTTTTAGCAAAATCTTGGAAACACTCATCAATAATCGGTTGCAGCAAACTCTTTCCCCAGCATATGAGCAGCAATTTGGCTTCGTCCCTGGGAAATCTACCGAGCATACCATCATGTATGCGCTTGAATGGGTGAAGGTCTGTCCAAAGAGGTACGTAATTGGAATCTTCTTAGATATCACTGGTGCCTTCGATCATGCGTGGTGGCCGATGTTGATTACTAAAATTAAAAATAGAGGTTGCCCACAAGACCTTTTCAAAATCAACTGTTACTATTTAAACGACCGTACAATAGAGATCGCTTATGGGAATCAAAAAATAGTCCGGAAGGTTGATAAGGGATGCCCGCAAGGCTCCATTTTGGGACCTAAATACTGGAATATTAATTTTGACGACTCCTCCAGGTTAACCTTACCTGAGAGATGCACATCGGTCGACTACGCTGATGATAAATTGTATTTGGTCTCGGGGGATAGTAGAAAGGAAGTGGAAGGAAAGGCTGAAGAAGGTTTGCGTGCAATCCTAAGCTGGGGTGTGAGAAACAAGTTGAATTTTGCCCCCCAAAAGACCGTGGGGCTCTTGATGAAAGGTTTCCTCAGTAGAAAAAGAAACCCTTCCATCAAAATGGGAGCCTCCACTATTCACTTTGCAGACTCAGTAAAATATCTAGGTGTCACTCTAGATCGATCGTCCTCCTTCTTAACTCACGTTAAAGAAGTCTCCAGCAAGGCCCAGGCCCTTTTCTTTAAGCTGAGAAGAATCTCTACAGCTGAGTGGGGGTTGCGTTCCCCTGCCCTGCGACTACTTTATAGGGGTATATACGTGGCGTAAGTCTCGTATGCCACCTCTGTGTGGGAGCACCGTTTGGGGAATTCGCTTATACTCTCGGCTCTCAAGAGGGGTCAGCAAACCCCCTTGCTGACGCTCTCCGGTGCATACAGAACCGTTGCTTCGGACACTTTGCCCGTGTTGGCCGGTATTTTACCAATCGATCTGGAAATCAGGGAAGTGTTAACAAAAAAGAAACTCTTCAAAGGACTACCTGCTACACATCTCGGCGTAATTCTTACGCCGGGCGGGGTAGGGACTCTCTTTGGTCTACTGAAACAAATGAGTGACTTATCACTCAAAGAGTGGCAATCTCGATGGGATAGGTCGAAAATGGAAAGATGGACCTTCTCCTTCTTCCCATCAGTTAAAATCAGAATGGAAGGAGCTTTCATCAAATTGGATCACCACATGACCCAAATATTATCAGGACATGGTGAGTTCAGGGGGAGACTACACAGACTCTCCCTGTCCCCACACCCAAACTGCGCGTGTGGCAGTTCGATCAAACCGTTGAGCACATTCTGTGGCACTGTGAGATTATGACGGATGCAAGAGATGAATTATTGGCTGGTTTGGAAGTAACAACGAGACCAGTTTGGAATTCTGATCTCGTGTCGAACATGGTGAATTTCGAGTGCTTTAGGAAGTACACAAAAATCTGGGTCGAGAGATGGTCTGATCTTAGAGTCGAGAATTTAGATTAAAATCAGTAGATTTCAATGTCAGGTGTTACTCCTGGCCTCATCGGACTACGGGACTAAACTACTGTAAACATACCGCTATTTGTAAATTTTGTAAAATTCTTTTGATTTAGTTATTATTAGATTTTCATGTTTATTTTTGCTAATTTTATTGGCATTATGTATATCTCTATCATGTATAATGATTGTTTATAATGATCTACCTTTTTTTGAGGATGACCTGTAAATAATGCGACAGTATAAATCTATTTTCTTCTTTTTTTGTGTTTTGTATTATTGTTTTTACAGAGTTAAGTGGTTGCTGGTAGCAGAACTGAACTGATTTATTTTTTTGTTCTGACCGGTGTACCCCAACTCTGGGGTGGCATAAGACCTCGTCCGTGCATACCCATCTTGGACGACCATTTTTCGATGAGGGATTGGTGCCGTCGCCTGCCATCAGTGCCTCCCCTGAGGCCAGGAACGGGACTGAGGATAGGCTGATCGTTAATTGGTGACCTTCCGCCCTGCCTTCAGGTTCTCCGACGCTTTCTCCTCATGGTCTTTGGGATCTTCCCAACCCCAACTTACATCTTTCGTCGAGGCACAACCGGTTTCCTGGCTTAGAGGCGCGGAACCTGATCCTCGTGAAACCTATCCAATGCCCTGCTTTCTCTCCCTAGGACTGCCTGGGAGCGGGTGACGACACCCCCTCACAAAAAATGAGGTGTACATTTCACCATTTTCTTTTGTCTCATAATTTTTCATTCTTGCAGGTGGCTGTAAATTATTATTTTTACTTGTTATTGTTGATACCTTGTACATATGACCTGTTAAACTAACCAAATAAAGTAGATTTTACTAACAGGTTCCTAATACGCAGCACTTGCATACTGCGAATAACATTGTATGCATGGACATTTTGGAGGTCTTGTTTTGAAATTTTAAATGTAGACTCGTTATATCACCTTCACCTCGTTATATCAAATTCGTGAAATTAGAGATATGGCCCTGTTCTTGGGACTAACTTAGTGTAATTGTGTTCATAATATAGGTGGCCGTACATTGGACTTGGTCTTGTCCAATGTGTCTGATATCTGTGTTGTGAGAAGTACAGATATACTTTTGCCCGTCGATGTTTACCATCCACCGCTAGAAATATGTATGTCTAATCTTAAACCAATTCCCACTGTAAAAAAGATAGAAGAAACTCGCAATTTCAAAAAAGCAGACAATGATCAAATTTCTAACTTTCTTAAACAGAGTGACTGGTCATTTTTAGACATTGATGCTGATATTAATGTACAGCTTGTAAAATTTTACTCCATTGTTAACCCTGCAATCAAAAAATTTGTACCTTTGACAGTTTATAAGGAAACTGAATTTCCGAAATGGTTCTCAAAAGAACTGATTGACTTAATTTACGTCAAAAAAATATCGCACAAGAGGTTCAAACAAAGTCGCCTGGCTATCGATTATATTGCCTTTCAAAAACTTAGGGCAGAATGTAATAAGCTCTCTAGTAAATGTTATAACAGTTACATGTGTGTTGTCGAAGGCTCTCTCATAGAGGACTCAAATTTCTTTTGGAAATATGTTAAATCCCAAAAAGAAAATGGAACTTATATACCTAGTACTATGTCATTCGATTGTAAACAATCACAAAATCTACAGGAAACTGTTAATCTGTTTGCTGAGTTTTTTGGTGGTGTATATGTTAGTAAAAGTTTAGACAGTAAGTACTCTTGTTCTAATTTGGTTGAGAACCTTGATATATCTGACTGTACAGTAACTATAGAGGACGTTATATCTAAGCTGAAGAGTATCGATTCCCGAAAATCCGCAGGACCCGATAAAGTTCCACCTAGATTCCTAGTAAATTGTATGCATTCATTGTCACATCCCATACATAAGTTATTTATGAAGTCATTCTCATCGGGTGTGTTTCCTGACCTTTGGAAGTTTAGTCATTTGACGCCTATTTTCAAAAAAGGAAATAAGAGTTAAGTAACAAATTATAGGCCAATATGCATAATGTCTTCTTTACCCAAACTTTTCGAAAGCCTAGTACTGGACAAGTTGATATCTCAATTTAAACGAGTAATCGCACCAATTCAACATGGATTTATCAAAGGAAGATCAACGCTTTCCAATTTAATATTATACACTAATGATATCGTTAATGGCTTTATCACTTCATATCAAACTGACTCCATATATACTGACTTCGGTAAAGCATTTGATAAAGTTAACCACAGAATCTTAATACGTAAATTAAAATTGTTGGGAGTTAGAGGGACCATGTTTGAATGGTTTAAGAGTTATCTGTTGGGAAGGTACTTAGCGGTAAAGGTTGATTCATTCACTTCTTACAAATTTTCGGCATCAAGTGTAGTACCGCAGGGATCTCATCTGGGCCCAATATTATTTTGTTTGTTCATCAATGACATAGTAAATATTTTTAGCAAAGTCAAAGTTCTGTTATTTGCCGATGATTTGAAGATCTACAGAATAATTAAAGATGATAATGATCGCGCTATTTTGCAGTCGTATCTGAATAAACTATTTGCTTGGTGTTCAGAAAATGATTTGCAACTACATATTAGTAAATGCCAGATTATTAGTTTTTACAAAAGTAAAAGTCCTCTTCATTTTTCTTATTTCATTAATGGCGCTAATCTTCTTTGAGTTTCACAGATTCTAGATCTCGGTATCTTATTCCACGAAAGTCTACAGTTTAACTTACACATCGATGAAACTACTAGCGATGCAATGAGAATGCTCGGTTTTATTTTGAGAATGGGGGCAAAGTTTAAAAATGTGTTAACTTTAAAACATTTATATTGCTCATTAGTACGAAGTAAATTAGAATATAATTCAACAGTATGGTCACCGTTCTACAAAGTCCATTCTCAAGCCTTAGAAAAGGTACAAAATAAATTTCTTCGGTACATCAATTTTAAAATTAATATTTCCATCGAATTTATAAATTATAATAACTTACGTACCGAAACCAGACTTCTCAAACTATCGGATAGAAGAGTTCTAACTGATATATTATTTTTATTCAAAATTATCAAATCTCTCATTGACAGCCCTGAATTATTGGAATTAATTTATATGAATGTACCTGCCAGACAAACTCGAAGCATAGATACTTTTAAATGTAACAATAACCTCAATACTAACTACTCTATGTATTCACCAATTCCAAGAATTCATCACCTTGCAAACAAATATTGTAAACTTATCGATATATTTGGTGTTATTAACTTTGAGAGTTTCAAAAGGCAACTAATTTTAGACCTATTTGCTAGTTATTAACTTTTAATATTTATTAGCTTTAAAAAAGGTCTGGCCTTCATACTTTGATTTACTTTACCATATTATTTTTAATTACCTTATGAGTAAATAATATTTAGCTATTTTATCCATGTACATGTTACACTTATATACATATACTGTCAACTTACTATGTAAAAGCCCGATAGGGCGTTAATAAATAATAAATAATATCAAAAAAATTAGCGTCCTTGCGAGAGCTCTGAATGGGTACCATCAGTACCTAAAACAGGGCGGGGAAGTGGTGGGCCTCCTCCAGACACTGCTGCCAACCACAAAAAAATTAGTATTGCCATATAAAATAAATTATATCATCGTGTATAATTAATATGTAAGTCAGTGTATTATTTATAACAAATAATCAACATATAATTAAATAAAATAACCCGAATGACAACCATATAGAATAAAATGTGATCAAACGTATTCCGTTTAGGTAGTTTAGGTTAGGTTAGGTTAGAACATGGGAAAAGGTATTAGAATTAAATCACAAACCAGTCTATACAAACCTAGCGTAGCCCACAAACTACTTGAAAACTGGGATATAACTCTAAAGGGGACGTGAGCAGGCGTTATTAAAGGGGCAATTTTTTGTTACAGAAAATAACATGGAAAATAGGTATAAGAATTAAATCATAAACCAGTCTATACAAACCTAGCGTAGCCCACATACTATTTGAAAACTGGGATGTAACTCTAAAGGGGACGCAAGCAGGCGTTATTAAACGGGCATTTTTTTGTTATAGAAAATCACAGTTAGATTAGGTTAAGTTATATATATTAATTTAATATTTTCAAGATTTTATTTTCTTTAACTGAATTAGTTCGTAGGTGGGTACTGTATCTAACCCGCGCACTAGCTAGGTAAACGGCGCCGCATACTAATTGACATATCGCGTAAGTGACTTAATAAACGAAATTAAAATTAAAAGTGCGTATTTTTCCGTCTCCCCCGACATAATAAATCATGTTTTGAATTAATAAAGCTAAATCCATTTATTTGAAAGTGAAATATTGCGTTTTACCGTGAAGCGGAATTCGTAACCTTTACTACATTTTTTTATTTAAAAGTTTTTAAATTTTGCGTGTTAATTGAGCAATGCTTTTTCCAAAATCAAACTGCCTGGGACTTTTCAAGAGTGTCGCTGACAAAAACCGTACATACGATATGGGTATCAAATTACGCGTCTAAACCTACACAACCCGAACGGCTCGGTGAAAAAATGATCAGTAAGCTCCTTGGGACTTTTTTTTCTCCAAATATACATTTCTTTTTTAAAATTTTTGTAGACCCACACTCCTTGCTTTATTTTTACCCATTAGTTGCCTGCAACGGGCAAAAAGCTAGTTCATATTATTAGCCTTCCCGTGCCCAAGATGGCAACTTACGTTACTTAGCTTTTCGGATCATTAATATCTACTAAAGCTCACAGAATGCCTGGCCAATATTTTTTTAATTTCATTTATGACATAATTCTGAGGAGGAGGATAAATGGAGGCCGAATGTTTAGCAGATAGATGATTTTCTCATCCTTTTACTGAAATTTTATTTAAATACTCTCTATTTATTTACTCTTTAAATGCCCATGGGGCTTTTATATAGGGTACCTGAAACCATTAATTAATTTACGTCTTCATAACGTTTATTTTAAGTTATTTTCAAAACGTGAATAACTCAAATATACTACGGTAACGCCGACGTGTCATCTTCGGATCGCAAGGAGTTTTTTTCCATTATTTCTGGCTTTCGCCCTTCAAGGGTGTTCTTGGCCATCATTTAAAATTATTGAGAAATGAAAGGTGAATTTAAATATTAATTTTATTTAAATAGGCAAATTTCAAAATTATAATGAAAATTGGAGTCGAGTTCAGACTTAGAAGAGATGAGATGTTGAATGGAGGGGAGGCAATTTTAGATAAGGCTTGATAGAAGAGAGGATATTTGTTTAGAGAGGGACAACCAAAAAATATGTGATCTAAAGTTCCCACTTCTAGACCACAGAATGTACAATCTGGGGAGTCAACGACGTGAATTTTAAAAAGATGGGAAGGAAAGGAACAATGTCCGATCCTCATTCGAATGAGTGAAGAAATTTCTTTTTTCGAAAAAATGTCAGATAGGGGAATGTGGTTTACGAGGGTAACAACAGGGTTGGACGCTCCTTGTTTTGCCAAGGCATCCGCAATATCATTACTCATGATACCAACATGTCCAGGAATCCAAATCAGAGTTACAGTTTTACCAGAGCTTAGAATGGAGGCTATCATCTCTCGAATAAGGCATACAAAGTGATCATCAGGATGAAGAAGAGGACTGGATTTAAGTTTTTGGAGGGAACTGAGAGAGTCAGAGATAACGAGGGAGTGTTAAAAATTATTTTTGATTATATATTTGAGAAATTCTATTATTGCAATGCACTCGGCTGAAAATATTGAAAATTGATTTGAAATTGAATGAAATATTCTGTCATTAGAATTATTGTGGTAAACGTTAATACCTATACCACAGTTAGGAGAGTCGGTAGATTTGGATCCATCAGTAAATAAAAGAGAAAAGTTGGGCCATTTAGATGAAATAATGTCATTGAACATATTATTGACAGTTCGGGCCGGGAGACCGGAATGACTTTTAAGGATTCCGATCCCTTCTTATATTGTTGGGGATAGGGTGACGTGACTATATTTTAATTTGTATAAGGGAAGTAGGTCATTTTGGATGATGTGAAGCTCTGAGAGAGACTTAAAATTTTTACAGATGTCAGGAAGAGGTTTAGTTGAAGCTCTGATTGTAGATGAATGGGTTGAGTCAATGAACAACGAGACGCTGGGGATAACCTGATGACATTTAGAATTTAAACATTTAAGACAAATTTGTCAGCAAATAGTTGACGCCTTAAATAAAGAGGAGCATCAGAACATTCTACTTGAAGGGAATTGATAGGTGACGATTGCATCGCTCCAGTTATAATTCGCAAAGATTTAGATTGAATTTTTTCTAATTTATCAAGTACATTTTTTGAGGCAGTACTAAAAAGTGGGCAGGCATGCCTAGTCGAGATGGCTTCGAATAAGTGCGTTGTAAAGCAACTTAATGCAAGTAGGGTGAGCTCCCCACCAAACGCCAGATAATGATCTGATGATATTTTTTTTTTCGCATTTAGTAACTAAATTATTAATATGGGAAGACCATTTAAGTTTCCTATCAAATGTTACTCCCAAAAATTTTACTTCAGAAGCGTTGGGGATTGGAGAATTTTTAAATAAAATTTGAACGGGGGGGTTTTTATGGCGGTTTGAGAAGGTGACACACTAAGTCTTTTGGATTGAAAGTTCAAAACCATTTAACGTGAGCCATGTGCAAAGGGCATTCATGGCTTCGTTAAGATATTTGACGGCGAGAGGGATGATTTTGGATGATAAGAAGAAAGCTATGTCATCTGCGAACTCAATAACTATTACTTGTGGGGGAATAGTGACATGCATATCATATGTGTATATATTATACAGTAAGGGGGACAATATATTGCCTTGTGGTAAACCCTTCCAAATAGACCTACTTTGAGGAGAAATATCTGGAAGTTTAATGAAAAATTTTCTATCTAGAAATAGATTAATAATAGATTGGAGAAACATGGGGGAAGGCCAAGGCCTAGAAGTTTTTTTTTTCAGGATTGGGATGGAAACATTGTCAAAGGCGCCTTCTATATCTATAAAGACGGCAAGACAAACTTCCTGTTTAGAAATTGATAAATTAATATCAGTGCTGATGATGGCAAGGTTATCTTGAGTGGATTTTTTTTCCTAAATCCAAATTGAGATGGAGAGAGAAGCTGTTTACTCTCGACAAAAAATTCTAATCGGTTTTTAATTAATTTTTCATAAAGTTTACTGAGGGTGGATGAAAGAGCGATTGGCCTGTAGTTGGATCCAGAATTTGGTGATTTGTTTGTTTTTAAAATAGGGATGATTATTTGACAACTCCAGTCATCAGGCATTATACCAGCCTGGAAGATTTTATTTAAGATGCTTAAGAAGTGGTTTAGAACATTCTCATTACTATTTTTGATTATGCTATAAGGTATACCATCTCTGCCTGGAGATGAGTCCTTGACTGTTGATAAACATTTTTTTAGCTCAATTAAGGTGAATGGAGAGTCTAGCCAATGATTAGACACAGAAGTATTATAGATGGGCGTTATTTCATCTAAGTTAGGTACAGAAGGGGGGGCAATTTTGTCCAAGAATTCATCTATCCATTTAGAATGAGACGCTCGAGGAGATGGTGAACTGAAGGAGGATCGGAAATCTTCGGATCATAGACCAAACTTCCGAAATTGGAGTGTTCGGAGATACTGAACTGCAGAAGTTGTACCACCCGGATCTTTTTTTGACCTCAATACCCTTTTGGAATTGGATTCAGCGTTTTTGTATATAAGATAGTTCTCCATAGTCATATTGTAACGATAGGAAAGAGATTTAGCTTTCCGAATTCTTACTACTTTGGAACATTCCTCATCCCACCAGGGAGTTGGAGGGAGTTTTTTGAGAGATTTAGTTTTAGGGGGAGGTTTGATTTATTTATTGCAGTTATGAGCATTGATTTGAAGTTATTATAGTCATCTTTGACGGAAAATATATCGGTGGCGGCTAAAGTTAGTAGGAACTTGTCCATATGAGAGTTAAATTCATCCCATTTGGTGTGTTTTGTTTTAAATATTTGTCGAAATATGAGACTTGAATTTGATAAGTAATGACTTGAGATTGGAAAGAAGTTTGATAAGTAATGGTGATCGGGAAATGATCACTGGCGCAAGGGTTGGGGAACACCACCCACGAGGAGAGAGAAGCTAGACTAGTAGAACATATCGAGAGATCCACTGCACTGGGGTTTGTGCTGGGGCGTGAGATCCTAGTAGGAGATCCGTCATTCAAAAGGAAAAGGTTGGATTGATCTAGGAAATCCATCACACTTCGACCATCTCGGTCGGAGAAAGCAGAACCCAGACGGGGGAATGGGCATTAAAATCGCCTAATATAAAGAAAGGAGGGCTTAGTTGACTTACAATTTGCAACCAAGTTTGTTTATTGAAGTGGGCTGTTGGGGGAAGATAGACTGAAATAAAGGATGTGTCCTTTATTTTTGCTGCAACCTATATTGGAAGTCAGCATTGGGGGGTTTGATATTATTTATTGGGGAAAATGATATGGATTTTTTAATAAAAAGGGCAGCACCTCCGCCCGAACCTTCCGGACGGTCGTCGTGGAGACAGGAATACCCTCCCACATTAAAGTGGTTGGATGGAGTAAACCAAGTCTCCGAGATAGCAGCCAAAGATATAAAGTTGGAATTTAATAGGTTAAGGAGATCAGATTTGTTAGAAATAGCACTTCGGCTATTCCACTGAAGTATTCTGACATCCTGAAGAGTCATTTTGAATAAATGATTTTAATGTGGAAATAATAGTAGCAGCGTTGGACGGTAGATTAGTTTGAGAAGAAATAAGGTCAATTAGAAGCATAATAAGAGTTTGGATATGCTTGTTGAGTTTTATCCAGAAAATCAACAAGCATACAATATTCGTAAAAAGTTAACTAATGAAAATTTAGTTTTAACAAAAGCCGACAAAGGCAATACAATAATAATAATGAACCGTTCGGAATACAACTCTAAAGTTCACAACTTCATCAGTAATGACAATTTTGAAACTCTACGAACTGACCCTACCAATAAGTTTCAACAACACATCAAAAACGCATTAAAAGTTTGTAAATCCCCAGTTTTTCAAGATCTGTCATATGATAATGTCAAATTCCTCACGAAAAACCCAAAAATCCCAAGACTATACGGATTCTTAAAAATCCACAAAACTAATAGCCCCATTAGACCTGTAGTATCATGCTGTAATTCCCCAAATTACAAATTAGCTTCCTTTGTGACTCACCTATTTAATAATTCAAATGTATTTTCCCCTGTGTATACAATTAAGAATTCTTATGAATTAGTCAATAATTTAAAAGATTTGATTCTACCTAATAACTGTAAATTAGTTTCTTTCGATGTTGTAAATTTATTCCCAAATGTACCTGTACCCGAATGTAGAACTATATTGTCTAATTTATTAACAAATTCAAACCTACCAAAAGATCTTTCTGACGATCTTGCCCGAATGTTTAACATCTGTCTTAACCAAAACTACTTTAAATTTAATGATGCTATAGTCCAACAAAAATACGGACTACCCATGGGTCTTCCTACGAGTCCCCTATTTGCTGACATCTTCATGGATAACTTAGAAAAAAATATTTTTAGTTCTAACTCACCTCTTTAAATAATGTTTTTATGTGGAAACGTTATGTTGATGACATTTTTTGCATATGGAAAGGTACAGAACGTCAACTTAATTCCTTCTTGTCCCTCCTTAATTCTTTCCATAAAAATATTCAGTTCACAGTAGAAATAGGTACTAATTACAGTTTAAATTTTCTAGACCTATCCCTTTCCATTATTAATAATAAATTCAATTTTAATATTTATAGAAAACCTACTTTTACCGATACAGTCATTCATAGTACTTCAAACCATCCCATTTCCCATAAACATTCTGCCTTCCATTCTATGGTCCACAGACTTGTCACTATTCCGCTATCTCAAGTTAACTTTAATATTGAACTCTCTATAATCAAATCTATCGCCATAAATAATGGATATACCCATACCTTAATTGATAAAATCCTTGCAAAAATACAACGACTCATATTTTGTAATAAATTCCTGTACAATAGTATCCCCAACATCGCAGTAAATAAAAACCACGGTTGGCGTAGAATTTTATACATTAATAATTTCTTGTCCTCATGTGTTTTAAAATTTCCAACAGAAATTAAAGCCGCTTTTTATACCAATAATAACCTAGGTAAACTTTTGATTAACTCAAAAGATAAAGAAAATAATTTAAGCCATTCTGGCATCTATAAACTCAAATGTAATGATTGCGAAGCATTTTACATTGATAAAACTGCAAGAAATGTTCAAACGCGGGTAGTTGAGCACTTGAGATGCTTAAACAACATAGGTTTTTCGGAATTTGCAACACATTTAATAGATAAAGATCACTCATTTGATAAGCCTTCAGGTATAGAAGTATTACATAGAAACGGGATAGGTCTACGCCTCAACAATTTAGAAGCACTCGAGATAAAAAAAATCCCTTAAAGTCAATAAAATCAATTTATTAAATAAACAATTAGATTTAACAAACAGCCCCATTTTAAATATATTTCAATTCCCTGCACCTATGTTTACCCCCTCTCTCCTACCTAAGTCTTCCACCCCCACCAAAGTTGATGTTCTCTCTCCCTCTTCCAGCTTAACTATAAGTACCCATACACCTCTGTAATTAATTTAATATGTTTTTATTAGCCCTGATGAAGGTTCGGGTTGAACTGAAACCGGTTGGTTATAAATATATACAATAAAGTGGTATTCAAACAAAGTTATTTTATTTTAACTATTATAATTATGTATACCCACAAAGTGTTTGCTACAAGTGAGAAATTTTAATATTTTTTTGGCGAGATTGTTCTGGGCAAGAAGTGTTGATAGCTGTATGTGAGCCTGAGCAGTTAAAACATTTGGGTGAGGTTGAAGAAGGACATTGGTCAGCTGCGTGGTTTTCTCCACATTTAAAACATCTGAGTTGAGATCTGCATGCAGCTTTGGTATGACCAAAACGGCAGCAATTGAAACATTGAGTGGTGGGAAAAGTATACATTTCAACTGGTAATGAGTTGAAGAATAAATATATATGGGAGGGAAGAGATTGACCTTCAAAGGTGATAACGACAGATTGGGAGGGCTTCCAGGAAATTATACCCTCAGAAGAGTCCTTGTAATTTAGCCTCCTAGCTTTTATGGGATTGCCAATGTGTTGGGGGGTTGAAAGTGAAGAGAGAATTTCTTCGATGGACAGATCGGTCGAGATACCTCTGACCAGGCCCATGCAAGTGACATTGAAAGTAGGGATATATGCCTTGAACTTTGAATTAGATGAAATGAAGATATTTTTGATAAAACTGTTGGCAGCTGACCCTGATAGGAATTCGACGGAGATTCGGAAGCGACCCTCGGCTTTTACACCTCGAGGCTTGATTGAAAGATTCTTGCTATTTGATAGGAATTTGCCAAATTCAAGAGGGTGGATGGTTTTTCCTTGCTCAGTTTTTTGGGCGTATACTATGAATGGGCCTCGGGAATGAAGAGAATAAAAGTTTGTTGGAGGAAGTTGAGAAAGTGCTGGTGGGGACTGTGAAGTCGAAGGCGAGTCTAGTTTTATTGGGGAAGAAGGAGTAAATTTCCTTTTTTTTGGTAGAAGTCAAAATGACAGAATCACTGTCAGAAATTTCTACATTTTCCCCGTCTGGGGGGTCCGGAGAGGGATCTGGGGGCTTTGTAGGGAAATCCCCCTCCATTATTCACAACAGTAAATAACTACAATAATAGTATGGAAAATGACAGAAGTAAAAAAGTTTATAAATATCTGGAAATCAGCAGTGAAAAGTGACTCCTGGAAGATTAAGAGGGAGAAAAAACCTCAAGGCACAACACACTACACTTTTTTATGCAAGAAAACAAAAAAAAATGGTAAAAAATTAATTTTAGATAGAGCAAAACAAAACAACTGATGACAGCCAAATGTTATTGTTGCAATCATCGCAAGGAGTTGGTAACTGAAATTTGAAGGTTATCTACATGTATATCTATCTCGCAATATATAGAGGCATTATTGTTGCCCGATTCGTACTCCTAAACTGGTGGTAGATGATAATAATGGATGTCGACCAAAACGTAGGCTAGTAATACTTTGCTATTGTAAGCTATATTGCATACTAACTATAGTCTGTAGCTACATTATTATTGGTATATCTCCATTTTCATGGACGCGCAGGAGGCCCGCCTCATGCAAAATCGACTACGCATTCCTCCTCCCATCCTCTGTTTTCCCTGATTGTGCCTGTACGAAAGACTTTTAGTTTTGTGTATAAAAAAGCGAGATATTTTTCAAATTCAAACAATTTATTGTCATTACTATGTTTGTGGTATAAAATCAATGTCCAATTTCAATAAAATTTGGTACTTACAAATTATTTTACAAAAAGTAAGAAATGTTAAAATCCGGTATTTTTATGAAGTTGGAAGTTGTTTACTTAATACTTAATAAACAACATAATTTATATTAACATTTAAAAAATATATTTGTACAGCGCTTTTGAGGTAATTTTTCACGAAAACGGCGCTATAATAATTAGCCAAATATTATAATTATTATTATAATGTGCTACTCAAAATGAACTCTTTGATTTTACATTTGTGAAATCTGCTCTTATTTCTTGTGTATCCAAACTACCTAAGATTTCATGTTCTATTGAATCAACAAAAAAAATACTTGATCTAATGTTTTATTATAATTAACTATAAAAAGGATCTCCTCGCGCAATATATATGGGATTGATAGGTATGCATTCGCAAAGACATGGTGGATAGGCAATCTCAAATGCTGCAATTGTCCTACCTACCCAATATATATGGGATTGGTAGGTATGCATTCGCAAAGACATGGTGGATAGGCAATGTCAAATGCTGCAATTGTCCTACCTACCCAATATACGTGGGATTGGTGTCCCATCTAACATTGCATTTACCAGAGTTCTGAGACCTTTGGGTGTGTTGCGTAGGACTTATTCCAGCAACACCAACTAATATAGTGGAGTCGCAGTTCCGCGACACCAGGATCTTTCATCAGATGCAATAGCAACTGGCAGAATAATAATCCTTTATAGTTTTTGCTGTGTTTGAAAGTTGAACTGAAATAATTTGTAAAAAGATATTGTAAAAGAGCATATTTTTTTTTTTTTTTTTTTATATTAACTCCACACAGGAGGCCCTGAAGAAAATAATTTCCCTCAGGGCCTATGTCATCTTTGGGGATGCTGTGTGGAGGGTCTTTTTGTGGAGAGGAAGGAGTGAACATGGGTCTTGAAGAGTCCCATGTTGTAGGAGGGAGGAAACACAGAGGCCGGCAGTTCATTCCACAGCCGAGCTGTTGAACTTAAGAACGAATCGTAGAAGCGACCCGTTCTCATGTGACAAATGTCAACCGTGTACAAATGTTGGGCGCGCGTTTGGCGTGTATCCCGACTACGCACCGGTGCCAAAGGGATCAATGACGCTAGTTCCTCAGAGCATCTTCCATTGTAATACCGATAGAACAAGGACAGCATACCTACCTGACGCCTGTGCTCTAAAGATTGCAGTCCGTTTGTTAAGATTGGGGAATCTATCAAACGGACCGCCCGTTTTTGCACAGAGTCAAGGGTTTTTTTCAGGTATTTAGGGGCTCCGGACCAGAGATGGCTGCCAAATTCGACAGTAGGGCGCACTTGCGATTTGTACAGGGTCAGCAGTTGTGTACTATTAAAGTATCTGCGGGCCCTGTACAGTACGCCCAGCTTCTGAGAGGCCAGCTTTACTCTGGCTTCGATGGAGCCCCCATACCTGAGCTGGTCACTTATAGTTACACCAAGCATATCAATGGAAGGCCTGTTCGGAAGATTGCTTCCGTTGAAGGAGACTAGGTTATCATTTAGATCCCTTTTAGACGTAATCAGACAGGATTGGGTCTTTGAAACATTAAATTCGACGAGATTATTTTTACCCCAAGAGGAAATACTCTCGAGATAACCGTCCATTCTCTGCTTCAAAGCCCTCCGAGCCGTTGGAGTTTGTGTGCCCTTTGGGGGCTTGTCAAACAAAAAGCTATCATGAACTGTACTGTCATCCGCGTAACAATGAATCGGTGCACATGTCAAAAGGTCATTGATGTGCAACAAAAACAAAGTCGGAGACAGAACCGATCCCTGTGGGACGCCAGCATTTATAGAGTGTGAGGATGAGGTGAAACCGTCAGCAACAGCCTGAATCGACCTATCCCTTAAAAAATCAGCAATCCACGTACACAGGGATGCGGGAAGTCCGTAAGAAGGCAATTTGTTGACAAGTCCTCGGTGCCAGACCCGGTCAAAGGCCTTGGATATGTCTAGTGCGACCGTTTGGGTCTCACCGTGACGTTCCAGGCACCGCCCCCAAACATGCGACACATACGCGAGAAGATCACCGCACGAGCGGTTCCGCCGGAATCCGTATTGACGGTCGTTGATAATTTTGTTCTTCTCGAGGTATGTGAGCAGTTTGTCGTTGATCACACGTTCCATCACTTTGGACAGAACTGATGTGATCGCTATGGGGCGGTAGTTGGCCGGGTTGGAGCGGTCACCTTTCTTGGGAATAGGGTGAATGACCGCTTTTTTCCAACCAGAGGGCACAGTGCCACACTTCAGGGACATTTTGAAGAGCTTTGTCAAAACTGGAACTATTTCCGCAGCACACCTCTGCAATACCAGGGCAGGTATTCCATCAGGTCCACTAGCTTTGTTAACATCGAGCCCCCGTATAACGTGGAGTACATCCCGATGCCGGATCCTCAGCTTTTTCATATAGAAGCCGCAGTGAGGAACTGACGGCGGAACAGCACCTCCGTCATCGAGGGTCGAGTTTTCCGCAAACATTTTCCCTAATAAGTTAGCCTTTTCGGTGGCGGTGTTTGCTAGTGAGCCGTCAGGTCTGGTAAGAGGTGGCAAACTGGGTTTGCAAAAATTCCGACCTATTGAGCCTGCAAGGGACCAGAATGCTCTGCTGCCATGCGGGCAGGCAGCCAGCTTTTTGCTGATCTGCAGGTCGTGTTCGAATTTTGACCTATTAATGATTCTCTTGCATTCCTTTGCCGATTTGTTGTATGCTGATCTGCTTTCGGGCGTTCGAGATGTGTTGTAGGCTCGGTAAGCCGCGTTTTTTCGTCGAACTGCTTCGGAGCATTGTCGACTGAACCACGGCTTTGAGCCCACACCAGTTTCTTTAGTAGTCGATTGTATGAAGCCATCCATCGCCGATTTGATGACTTCACCAATCTCCTGGGCACATCTTGAAGGGTCCGAAGTCCGAAAACAAACAGATGACCACGGAAAAGCGTTGAAATGGGCCCGCATACCGAACCAATCTGCTGACCTATAGTGCCACACTTTTCTCCTCAGCCTCTCATTGGTTGGTCTGAGGCTAACGGGGATTGATGTCGTCACTAGGCAGTGGTCAGATGATCCCAGAGGCGCTGTGACGTCAATCTTATAACCGTGTGGCACAGTAGTTAAAAATAGGTCTAACAGATTGGAACGGTGAGTCTGGACATCAGGAACCCTTGTAGGCTCCTGAACCAGTTGCTCTAATCCGTAGCAAATGGCAAAGGATTCCGCCTGTCGGCCAGCCGAGTCCGTTGGGCCTGAGAACTTCAACCATGGTTCGTTATGAACATTGAAGTCCCCCAGAACAATAAACTCGGCCGAAGGGTAGCGGGGCAAGAGATCATCAATAGTTTCTCTCAAATGTTTGAAGAGCTCGGAAGTGTCTGATTCGCTGTGGTTCGGTGAGCGGTATAGACATGCGTAGAATCTTGCCGTACTGGCAAGATTGACGCGCACCCACATTACGTCGAATCTGGAGTTTTCCAGACTCAATAATCGTACACAGTTGACGTCAGCTCGACTATAGAGGCAGACTCCTCCTTTGAGTCGGAACTTGCTTGCAAGGGTAAAGCCCGGGCAGTCCAGATAGGAGGAGTCTGGCGGCTCGGCTATCTGAGTTTCGGATAGGAAAAGAAGGTTGGGACGTTGGGACAAAAGATGGTGATGAACAGAATTTAAATTAGTATGCAGACCGCGAATGTTGGCAAAATTTACCAACAGTTTTGGCCCGCACCGGGGACGCCTGCTACTCGCCGCTGTAATGACGTTAAGTTTGTTTTTATGTATATTCATGATTTTACTTTTTTTTTTTTTTTTTTTAAATGGTATGAAGTGAAAGGAAGGTCTGGAATGGAAAGGTATGAGGAGTGGGTAGGAATATGGGGTTCAGGCTGTCCAGGAGTGATGAGCGTTTGGTTCCAGCCCACTCACTGCGGTGCTAGGCGATAGGCTGGGAGAGTCCGGCTGGAGAGGGCATCCAATGCGCCCCAAACGCTGCTGCTGGGTCCCCTCCGGTCACGAACCGGCACAACAGCAGTGGCAGGGTTTTTTCACTCGCTGATGGGGCAGCCCACCCTTAGTCGTGAGCCTGAGGGTCGGGCCCCTGTACTATCGAGCGGCCCGGACAGCGGTAACCGGTTGTAAAGGGTCTCCCTCAACCAGCATCTCCCAACCGGCCCGCCACGCAGAAGGTGGGCCGACGCACCCGCCACCAAGACCTGGGCAATCCTTAACCCATGAACCCGGGCACCCCTGCTAAGTCACCAAACGTAGCGAACCACTTGGGGTGACCTGTGGCAGAGGTGTTGGTCATCCAATAAATGGTTCCCAGGGCGGCGGTACCCATTCCCGCCTACCAAATTGTATATGAATCTTTAGATTGTAATTTACTAGAAAATTCTGCTTTGAAGTACTAATTTCGTTGCGCAAACTTAAGTATTCATTATATGGTTTTGGATCATTTTACTCAAAGAATTAATTTCGTATAAAACGTTGAACCAGATTACAACAGAGCAAATAACTTTATAATCTTGAACGTTTAGCAAGCAAATGCGCTTTGTAAGTTGTGACGCAATCTCACTCAGACGAATGTTTAAATATTTCTGGCAGAGCGTCAATTTGGTTGATATGTTGCCGTAATGATTTGATTGCGTCAATAAAGAATTACATAAATGTGCGTAGCACAAAAATTTGAAAATTATTGACCAACTTTTTGTAAAAGCTGAAATGTGAACGTAAATTTCTCGAATTACGTCGAATAAATTTAAGTGCGACATATTTTCTGTATTATTGACTACCAAATTTAGAGTTTGAACATGACATGATCACCGTATTTGCCGCACCTGCCGTAACGTGCCTCCCGCGTGCGGTGCCTACCTAGGTAGTGCCGCGCGGAGGCCGAATAAACGATACAGCTAGCGAAGGGTATCTCTCATCAACCTCGTAACCTTTTATCAACAAAATAGATTAGCGACACAAAAAGGTACGATGACATGTATATCGTACGGTGATCAAAATTAAATAAGGTAAGCAAAATTATTCTCCCTCTGTCTACAGTAAGTAGGTAATATATACCAATATATTATGAATACGCATAAGGTTCATGTACCAAGTGGAACTACTTGAGGAGAAACGTCAGAGCCAGAGGTCATATTATTTGTAATGCTAGTTTCTTAAAAACAATCACAACGAATGACTATCGATATGTTAGCTGCATCGAAAGCTAAGCTCAGTTGGAGCAATGATATGTCATTAAGCATACCGCATAATTAGGAGTTTAATACAGTCTTTAATAATATTTGTAATCTCAATCTCCTGCGAACTAATACCTCCGTCGGGTCGTGTGCCAACGCTAAATTTCCGTTGGCACACGACGCGACGGAGGTATAAACATTCGTATGAGCTTAGATTGCGCCACAACTTACAAAGTAGTTCCACTTGGTACATGAATCTTATACCTCCGACGCGACGGAGGTATTAAGGCGTCTTAACCAGCGGACGAGAATTCAAATTTCGTTAAAAGACGGTCTCGCGATCGACAAGACAGAAATACCGAATTCATTCCGCTGCGAGCCGTACACTCGGGTGGCTGACGAAAACTACAGCATGGTTCCGATGAAATAACAATTATTGTTGTTAAATTCTCGGTTGTAGCTTTCTTCCTAATAAGTAGTTACACACATATTTATAAATTATACGTCGGAGTGCGTAAACATAAATAAATACAAATGCAGTTTGTTGATATGGTACATATAAAATATGTAGGTATATAAATATACATTTCAATTTTTTTTTAATATCTGTTTAATTTGTTTTTTTAAATATTTTAAATGAGTTTTCCAAAGGTGAGTAAAAATCTTTGGTTTTACTTATTTATTCGTTTGTCCGAAAGGTATTACCGGTAAGTTTTATTTCTAATTCTTATCTTTAAAGTATTACTTGATTTGATATGTATGACATTGAAAATAGGGTTTATTCCTTACAACTGAAGTAGTATATATATTAAAACTAGGTTTTATTTCCAACTATTTTCTACGGTACCTACCTACATATGTAGTTATGCGATTGCATAATATTGTATCGCTTTCATGTATTTGTTTTCATAGTTAACGGAGCGACCTGACTCGTCTAATGTCGTCTAACGTCGAAATGTTATTAAATTCACAAGGTAAATTTCGATTAAAAAATCAGAGGTTAGTATGTCAAAAATAACCTCGTGTTTTTTCCTAAAACAAGAAGCTCAATTCACAATATGACATTATGAAACTGAAAAAAGTAACACAAAAAATATTAAATATGTTGAATTATACCAATGTAATAGTGAATTGGACAATGAAATAGAATTTATGAACAAAAAAATGATTTGAATCGCACATCACGAATCAAAATTCATTTGGTTCGTGGCACTTTTTGACCACCAATCACAAACATTTTCACGTACTTTGGCATAAGTTTTAACATTTATACATGAAACATCGATGTCAGACATAAACTCCTGATAGTCCATAGTTGATTATTTTCCCTGGAAATTAAACAACACAAAATTATCGCCAACTGTTGTAAAAAATATGTCCTTATTCTGACTGATTCTTTCGAACGACCCTGTAGCATATAAGTACGTACAATGTACACGGATAATTAAATATCACTAACCTTTGTTTTTTCTGAAAATATATCTCCCACGTACGTTTTTGATGTCGTAATTTGTGTTTTCTAATAAAACTTTTTTCCAGGGTATTTTGCTCCCCATTTTTAAGCGAGGAATTTCTTTAAAAATGTCATTAACTAGACTGGCGTAGACCAGACGTCCGCTTGCCGCCCGGTCGCGGCGGAAAATGACAAAATTTTGTCTTGTGCCGAGTTAATAAAAATGCACAAACGCGAATCGAAATTAATTACTATTATATACTTTAAGAATATATTTTTTGATCATAAATTATTTCTAATGTTTCAATAATGTCTTGGTAAATAATTTTTGTAAAAAAATCTGAACTACACCAATTTGTAAGACCATAAATAAATAGTCCAATTGAGGGATTTTCGTCACAAACCGCGTGTTCGGATTTATTTATTAGTAATTTTATTTGAAATAAAAACAAAATTCTTTTACATACTTATGATAGATAGTTTATTGATTATTTATACTGTATTATTATATGATTTCAAATATTTGTTGTACAATACAATTTCACCTTTGAAAATGCAACAAATCTGCGCATTGTCCAACGGTAACACTTTATTATGATATGAAAATAATATTATTTATCAAAATTTAACATCTTACTTTACTAGATAAAATAACGATCTTTCGAAATCAATTTGTGTTTTTTTCTAGAAAAGTGTCCATACGTCTAAAAGTGGCCTCAAAAATGCCAAATTTCAGGTCAACTCTACCTATTTCGCCTTAAACATTCGTTCCACTTGGTACATTATTCCTCCGTCGCGTCGTATTACCTCCGTCGCGTCGTGTGCCAACGCTAAATTTCCGATTCTATTTTTGTAATAATTCACTTGTTTTTTGCAAAATTGTGTTTTTGTAAATTTTACCGTAATGTCTATATCTATTTATAAACAATGTACACGTTCTTAAAAAGTTTTTCTTTTGTATATACAGTGTAATTATTATTACGCGTGACAGTTTTTTTGTCTTCTGAAGGCATTATAAAACTGTGGTTAGACCACTTACATACAATATATTTATATGATTTCCAAATAGGAACTAAAAAAATGATTTTATTTTTATTACTTATGGCTTTAGTGGTCAAAATAAATTCAAGAATAAAGACACGGAAATTTTAAATGGAATTAAAACCATAATTAAAGGTTGCTACATCATTATTACTAAGGCCGATAAGAGGTATTCGGTAGTTTTACCAAACAAAGTTGATTGTTATTTAAATAATTTTGATATATTTCTAAAACCAGAAGATTTTGAAATCTTAAAACGGACCCAACGTACAAAATTTCAGTTAACGTGCGAACACTTATTAACAATTGCAAATTAATATTCATAAAGAATCGCAGTGGTAATGAATCCATTATATGGTGAACCCAAAATTCGCACAGAAAATATCCCCACACGACCTGTCATCCCTTTTATAAATACCCAAACGACAATACTTGTAAATAAAATCCAAGACAGATCTCACGCACAGCTGCCAATCCTTATCTTTAGACGTAGTTAGTCTTTTTAGCAATGTCCCAATCCAAGAGTGCCTTAAAATCATTGAAGATATATTAGACAAATCTAACATAAATCCATTTATCAAAAATGACTTATCGGTCTAATCAAAGTATGTGTGGAAACTAACTATTTGACGATTAAAACGACGGTTTACTTATGGGTTCGCCGTTTAGCCCACCTCTTGCAGAAATATTCATGATCTACATTTAAAAACATACTTTAGTCAGCCTTTTGGGAACACATAATATATTATGTTCATTAAGTTGAAGACATGTTGGTCTGTTGGAAAGGTACCAACAGATAATTCTCTATCTCTTTCAACCGTAAAATCTGCTTTACAGTTAAAAGAGAGTTTAATGAGAAGATTATTTTTTTAGACTTAACAATCGATAGAGAAAATAACAAACAAACATTTGAAATTTTCCGTAAGTACATTTACAGACACGACCATTAATTATAAATCTCTACACCCATGGTCACATAAATTATCTGGGTACCACTCAATGAAACATAGACTTCGCAAACGAGAAGGAAATAAATACAATTTTAACGATTGCTAGATATAACGGCTTCAAAGGTAGAGACAGAATAAATAATCATAAAAACAAAATTTTACCCAGCGGTTAGTAATAAAACAAATAATAAATTTGAGTGTTTGGAATTCGTCGGACCAACATCTAATAAAATTTCAAAAGTTCTCAGAAATCATGGCTAACTGTAATCTAGGATCATCTCTTAAAATCTCAAAAAGTGAAGTACCCAAACAAAAAAATACGGCATTTATTCCGTGCGACGAATGCAACTCTGTATATGTTGGACAAACTGGCCGGTCCTTTAATACAAAACAAATGCGGTCGTTTAAGGCTGGCCGCATACATACGTTTTTCGTATTCGATTTCCGAATTCGTTTTCCGTATTCGGACATCCGAATGCACGGAATCAGTAGAAAATACATTAACTGCCGCACACTTTCGTTTTAGTTCCGAACGGAACAAATTCCTTACGCACGTTCCGAATGCGAGCCGGCGCGTTCGGAGAAACCGAATGGAAAAAACCTAATGACGTCATGTGGAACGCAGCTATTGCATACAGTTTGTTTGTGCCGACGCAAACGTACGGAAATTTCCGTTCGTAATTCAGTGTTGCCAACGGATCTTGACCTAATATCGCCGTCGCGTTTCATACATAAGGTAGCGTAAAGTAGCCGAATTTTCTGTTAGGTGGGACATGTTTAAAATTGATGTTTTTACGTGAAAATAAAAATTTCGTGGGGGGGGGGTGGCTAGAGAATTTCAAAAAGATCAAATTTGTCCCCAGAAAATAAAAAAAATTCATGGGGAGGGGTGGCTAGAAAATTTCAAGAAAATATAAAATTTGTCCACAGAAAAATAAATTTCATGGGGAGGGGGGGTGGCTAGAGAATTTCGGGACATGTTTAAAATTGATGTTTTTGAAGTAGCTTAATTGGCGACCAGTCGCCTTTTAGATTTTTTCGGCGCCGATTCTCGCTCTGAGTAGCCTAAATGGCGATATATCGCCCTTGTTGGCAACACTGGTACTGACGTTTATACATTCCGAATGAAGAAAAACGAACGTTTGCGCTAGTCTCACGGAATTCCGAATATGGAAAACGAATTCGGAAATCGAATACGGAAAACGTATGTATGCGGCCAGCCTAAAAATAAACATAAAATAAAGTAACATTTTGCTAAATATCTCCTAGATAAAAAATCACTGACTCATAATAAGGCAACTCCTTTACAAATTCATTATAAAGGCCATAAACTCAATACGGAATGTATTACATTGCATTACCCCTGCATACATTCTGGAATAAATTCCATTTTTTAATTTCCGACTTTATGTCCGGGTTAAATCTTCCCCACAGGAAAAACTAAACCTTTCCACACACTTTTCCACAAATGCTCATCTAGTCAATCCACATTATGCAAGTGCATTATATACGCATAATAAATACAAAATAATACAAAAACAACACGTCAAATCACCAGAGATCAAATGGGAAAATAATTCACCGACTCCAGATATTTTCATATCAGAGGGTTCGGTTCAGTAGAACTTCTAATTGGACCTATAAATCCTACTGATCCCTCAATTTAAATATTAAAAAATCTTTCGTTATCCTACATGTATTTAAAATGACTGATTTTTGCATTTTTATGTAAAAATTCTTTGACAGATCTAATACGCCTAAATTTTGAATGAGAGAGCTAGGTATAATGCCAGTAGCCGAAATAACAAATTGTAATATTTTTATAGTCTGAGAATGCCAAATTCTTTTAATTTCATTTCCTAAATCTGTATATTTTCATATTTTTTCAGAAACAGATTTTTGAATATTACAGGAATTTGGAATAGCGACATCAATGATATAAGTTATTTTTTTAATTTTGTCATGTAAAACAATATCTGGTCTATTATGACTAATCGTTCGGTCTGTTAGTATAGTTTCATCATAATATATTTTATAAAATTCATTTTCTAAAAATGAATTTGGTTCGTATTCATAATATGGTACTATATTACGGCAGTCAATCAAGTTATGTTTAATTACCAAACTTTGGTGAATTATTTTTAAAACTTGAGTATGCCAAAATAAATACTCGGACGGCGCTAATATAGAACATCCCGATATGATATGTTCTAAAGTTTCCGGAAAAGCCAAACATTTTCTACATAAATCATCAATTTGATTTGTATCTTTGATTATATGCTTCCTATAATATTTAGTATTAATGACTCTATCCTGAATGGCAAGCATAAATCCTTCTATTTGTGCGCTTAACTCTCCAATACTCAACCATTTGTTTTACGAAAATTTGTTAACATACGTTTGGTTGAGATAATTGAAGTGTTTTGCTTGTAAAATTTTATTTGTATGAATATGGAATCTAATAATTCCTGGTTGGGATTTATAAAAATGTTGGCATTCTAGTCGTATAAAATTTTAATGTGTAATGTTTCTATCTGCCTTGCAAATTACATTGTGCATTTCGGAGCTATTAGCTTTCCCATGGAAAAAATTTCTTAGCATTTCTATCTGATTATGTTTCAAAGAAGTTTTTTGACTATACCTCTACCTCTTAAATTTCTAGGTAAATTAATTCTTTCAATAGCTGAATTTGGATGATGGCAATTAAATTTTGCTAGCGTAGTTCTAATTAATCGTTCTAAGTTATCTAAATCTGTATTGGACCATTTAATTATGCCAAATGAGTACTTTAATAGAGGTATTGTCCAAGTATTTATTGCTTTTACTAATTTTTTAGCAGATAGATTGCATTTTAAAATTTTCCTGATCCTTGTTTGAAATTTAATCCTAGTATCATTTTTAATACTAGAATTTTCTAATCTATTTGATTGTGGGTATCCTAAATATTTATAAACCTCGTCCCTTTCAATACTTGTAATTTGGAAATTTCTAAGTATACTCTCGTCCCTATCGATTACTATTATTATTATTAATAATAATATTTTAGAGCAGTTGGAAATTAATAGAAATTCTTATAAGAGTTTAATTAATTTACAAAAAATATAATTCGCTCGCCACTCATTTGGAAACACCTTACTTTAACGTCCTTTAGTCAAATTTAAATAATTCAATAATTGGGAGAATGATGGCATAGGTACATATCATATACTAAATAGTTTTTCACTATAATTACCTATATGGAAATAATATATGGGTACTTATCGTAAGTAAGTGGCTTTACCACAGTTTAATAATGGCTTCAGAAGGTGAAACAGCTGTCACGGTAATAATAATTGCCTGCGATAAGTAGTTTCTATGCGGTAAGGATATATTTAGTATTTTCTGACTTTCTATATATATGTTTATTCCTGCGCGATGACGAGAGTTTTCTACAAAAGCTTGTTAATAATTTAAATTAAATTGCCCCAATGTTGTTGTGCGCCTGTATGCTCCTCGAGAACGTCTGGACACAATCATGAACAGTTGAGAAACAAGTGTATTGTGCCTTTGTGCTTCTCGAGAACGTCTGGACACAGTCATGAACAGTTGAGAAACAAGTGTATTGTGCCTTTGTGCTTCTCGAGAACGTCTGGACGCAGTCATGAACAGTTGAGAAATAAGTGTATTGTGCCTTTGTGCTCCTCGAGAACGTCTGGACACAGTCATGAACAGTTGAGAAACAAGTGTATTGTGCCTTTGTGCTCCTCGAGAACGTCTGGACACAGTCATGAACAGTTGAGAAACAAGTGTATTGTGCCTTTGTGCTCCTCGAGAACGTCTGGACACAGTCATGAACAGTTGAGAAACAAGTGTATTGTGCCTTTGTGCTCCTCGAGAACGTCTGGACGCAGTCATGAACAGTTGAGAAACAAGTGTATTATGCCTTTGTGCTCCTCGAGAACGTCTGGACAGTCATAAACAGTCGAGAAACAAGTGGATTTTAAAAATAAATTTAAAATACATAAATATAAAACGATAATTAAATCTTAAAAACTCGTTTAAAACATCTTGTTTATTCAGACTGTTGATGCCTTTGTAATTTGTTGTGAGTACTGTCTAACTTGAGCAAAAAGATATTTTAATAGTTATAAAATTAAAATAAGGAACACTCAGTACACCACTTCCTAAAACCTACAATTATTCTCACTTTTCAAAATTGTGGCTCTGAGAAAATCGTCGCACAATTGTTATTTCTGATTGGTGGCATCTCAAATTAAACAGCAAAAATTATTTCTCATACTACCAACAATCTTGTTACAGAAATCTCATATTACAAGGAATCTTAATATTATCATCTCACTTATATAGGAAAACAGCCTGAAATAGGTTTAGTTTATGAACAAACTTAGTCTTCCTTTTTCCCAAATACTTTTATATTTCTATTTTTCAACCGAACCCCATCTGAATCAACTATTTTTTTAAATACCTTAATGCAATATATTTTTAACCGTAGCACATAGCTCATACAAATGACCACCGATCACACCAGCGCCATCTGCTTCGAGCTTTTCTGATTACCTGCCATTGATATGATTTCCTTCCAGAAGACATTATATCAATGGCAGGTAATCACATAGCTGCTATCTCATACAAATGACCACCGACCACACCAGCGCCATCTGCTTCGAGCTTTTCTGATTACCTGCCATTGATATGATTTCATTCCAGAAGACATTATATCAATGGCAGGTAATTACATTGCTGCTATCTCATACAAATGACCGCCGATCACACCAGCGCCATCTGCTATGAGCTTTTCTGATTACCTGCTATTGATATGATTTCATTTCAGAAGACATTATATCAATGGCAGGTAATCACATAGCTGCTATCTTATACAAATAACCGCCGACCACACCAGCGCCATCTGCTATGAGCTTTTCTGATTACCTGCCATTGACATGATTTCCTTCCAGAAGACATTAACCCCAGAAGGGTACTATCCCATCGTTGATACGTGAAGGGTATTAAGAGTAATTTTACAAAACCAAGTCCAGATACAAATAGCTAGGTATTTCCCCTCTCCACTATCTCCACTATCTTCAGCCTCACAACATTCCCCAATTGGGTGTTCCGTCTAATCTAATAATAGATATGTGTGTTTTTAGGTTATCACATCACAAACACGTTAACACCTCAGCACAGGTTATCCTAGTGAGGTGTTCACGTAACATACAATATCACCCACACACAGTTTTACCTATATCAACCTATTTTCTTTATTTTTTGTACCTTTTTTCTGTATTTTTTCCCTGTACTACAATATAAACCACTGTAATCATTAGTAAAATGTGTATTATAGACATAAATAAATAAAACATAACTTTTAGGTATTTGCCTCAATGGATTGTAACTTTCCTTGGTAACCGCTTTGCGTGTAATTAATAAATATATGGATAACATTTCTCTACTTTAAATCATGAGTACAAAAGTGTATGTAAATGGGAAATATTAGTAATATTTTTACCTGAGAAAGTCGTATATCCGTGTTTTTCAGAACATTATCGGCCAAATATTTAAACTTACATAGGTATGTACGTAAAGCGCCTAAGACAATATACACACACTGCGACGAAAGAAAAAAAGAGTAATAACTTCGACGTCGCTACGCAAAACACTCAAAATAAGCACTGAGTGCAAGTTTACAAAAAATAAAACACACTTTCAAGAATTTACACACAAAGAAAAATAACCGCATTATTAATTCAGAGGTCAACAAAAATGCATTGTTATTAAAGTTATCCACAAAGATATTCAAGTCGAAATGTATCATGAGCGCACTACTTTGCTGGGTGAACCTCTCGTAAAGTAGATGTGAAAAAAGTGAGAAGTGTATCGCGTGTACATGTTTGTATTGTTTAGCGGCAAATCGGAGCGGCCTTGCGCCTTGTGCCTTATGTCTTGAGCGCGTAGGGGCTTCGCGCGACTACCCGACTCCCGACTCCCGACTGCTCCGGCCGGCCTCTCTCCTCCCTCCGTCGAACTCGGCTAACTTCGGCGAACCTCGGCTCTCAGAGGGGGACGGTATTAAAACTGGGCCGTTCAATTCTACATTTTATTAAAGAATTGGGTTTTTTATCTGATACCGGAAAAGAGTTTCAACTGCCGAAACCAATGCCTATTATATTCGGTACATAGACAATTTAATTTATGTGTCTTGAATTTGAATTATTTGCCTCTTTAAAAGTACATCCTACAAAAAACTTACAAGTTCAAATCTTACAAACATTGATATGCTAGGTGTTTGTCCGCACATTATTGATAAAATAACAGTGGAAGCAGATGTTTGAAAGCCCTTTGAAAGCGAACCGCCTCCTGCTGGAATCGGCCCACATCCGCTACGCCGCCGTAGCCCCGAGCGCCGTAGAGCCGTAGACACCCCGTAGCTACACGCTCCTAGTCTACGGTCTACGCCACAATCGATTGGAGGTAGGTTTCCATGTGGCACTAAGTAATAACAATGAGTACAGCGCGTCACGTATAACACAACACACAGCAAGTACGAGGTGATATAGAATATGGCTTTTTCTGACAACCACTAAAATTTGATTTTGTCAGTCTTTTAAGAGGAATATTTTAAATTAAATTAAATTAAATAACCAATTTCGAGACCAATAGTTTCTTCATCAGGATACGAAGTAATAAACATTGGTGTATATTCACTCACTCCATGCCATGGATGGTTCCATGTCAACTCACGCCATGGATCACCCCTGGACTTGTCAAATCAATTCACAGAAGGAACCAACTCCACAAAAAGGCGAAAAAGAGCCCAGAGAATATTTTTTATAAAAATACAAAATTAATAAATCTTCTGAAATTAAATCACTGTACATTGATAACACTACCACGTCAGATCAAAAAAAGACGGTAAATTTTGCAAATAATTATTTCACGTCAGTGGGTACCTCACTGGCAAAAAATATTCTCGATAAAATCAACGCAACTGAAACCGATCTAGCTAAGATAACTGTCTGTAATGTCGGTCATAAAATTGATTACATTCGAACTACCTACATCACAAGAAGTGATGAAAATTATTGACGAGCTTAAGTCATCCTATTCGTGCGGTCCTGATAAGGTCTCTTCTAAGCTGTTAAAAATTATTAAACCCGCCATAGCATCACCGATAACGTTCATTTGTAATCTAAGTTTTAACTCCGGAAAATTCCCCAATCATTTAAAACAATCTATTGTAATTCTACTGCACAAAAATGTAGACAAATCACAGATTAACAACTATCGACCGGTTTCTTTGATCAACTCTGTATCTAAAATTATTGAAAAAATTGTTAAGAATCGACTCAGCCTATATCTAGAAAACAATAACATCCTTTCCAATAATCAATTCGGTTTCCGTCCAGGTTTAGGCACTGAAAATGCCATTGCCAACTTGACTAAAATTATCGCTAATAATATCGACAGAGGAACAAAATGCATTGCGCTCTTCCTGGATCTAGCAAAAGCATTCGACACTATTTTGAATAAACTACAGCGTATTGGTTTACAAGGTCAGCTCTTCAAATGGTCGTGTAGCTATTTAAAAAACAGGAGCCAAAGAGTGCTTATCAACGACACTATAAGCGACCCTCCTAATATTAAATTCGGTGTACCCCCAAGGGAGTACACTAGGACCACTTTTATTCAATATATATATAGTATATATATATATATATATATATATATATATATAAATGATCTATGTAACAGTTCCCTTGCCGACTACATTATCACATTTGCCGACGACACAGTTTTATTATTTGAAGGCAAAATCTGGAAAAATGTTCACAGTAAAGCAGAAATAGGTTTAAACAAGGATAAATGATCTATGTAACAGTTCCCTTGCCGACTACATTATCACATTTGCCGACGACACAGTTTTATTATTTGAATGCAAAATCTGGAAAGTTGTTCACAGTAAAGCAGAAATAGGTTTAAACAAGGTCAAACAATGGCTAGACAACAATCTCCTCACTCTCAACCTACATAAAACCAAATTCATCCGTTTCGGTGCAACACAAGCAGGAAAACCAAAAGAAATACACAACATCATTATACACCACTGTAACGACCGAACCACTTGTAATTGTATTATCTTAGAATGTGTCGATAGCATCAAATACCTAGGAGTTATCATAGACAAATCTCTGAGATGGGGCGAACATATAGACGAAACTTCCACAAAGATCAGAAAACTAACTCATCTATTCATGTCTGTTAGAAATATACTTTGCGTAAAAGATCTTAAACAAATGTACCATGCCTTGTGTAACTCATTGCTGGAATATGCATCCTTGGGATGGGGAGGATGTTCCAAAACATTACTTGATCCTCTAGCAAAAGCACAAAAATCACTTCTAAGGGTCATTCTAAAGAAACCATTTAGGTATCCCAGTGATCTATTATTTGAAGAGGTACAAGTTCTTGATGTGCGGCAACTGTATATAAGAAAAAATATTTTACATACACAAAAACATCGACACCACTATTCATCCATTGATCATCTCCACAACACCCGTCATGCAAGGAGGAATCCAGTAGTTCCACCCACTACAAACACATCACATGCACAAAGACAATACTCCTACTTAGGACTTAAAGTGTTCAACCTTATTCCCGATGCATGGAAATTGAAAAGTTCTAGCGCGTTGCGAAAATTGGTTAGCAATTGGCTTCTGAACATGGGAAGAGTCGAGAGCGAATTCATGCTAACACAAATTCGCATATCTAATTTTAACTAATAAGTGTTTAATTTAAAAAAATGTTAATTAAATTTATTTTTTTAGTACTTATGTAAGTACTTAGATAGAATAAAATATATAATAGCGTTGATAATAAATATAATGTTAAATTTTATTTTTTATCTTCCAAAAGGCTATTTTATACTTAAGGGAGATAAGGATCTAAAGTCTTTATTTCAAGTTTAAAAATGGTTATTTTTGTTCCTAATACTTGATCTTCATTGTTGTTATTATTTAAATTTAAATTTGCGAATCTTTTGCGTGGTTTTATTTCGATTACTGTATAATAATGACTAACCATTTAATAAATAAAGATTCGAAATTTTAAAATTGGAAATTCATATGTCATACGGCATATATTCTGGTCTAGTAATGTGTAATTTCTATCACCAAAAAAATTCTAAAAATATAGTACTATAGGATTCATATGTCTTATACTGATTTATAAATGTGGAAATTCTAACTATACAATTGTAAATGTTCTCCAAAATGCCCTGGAAAGAATCTTAAACTTGTGATGTCCCGAAAGAAACCATTCATCTTTTCTGAATGCAATTAATAATGGGTAATTATTTACCTACGACTACCGTTTGAGAAAATATTCAGTACGAGACACTATTTTGACACACCGATTTCTCGCATACTTCGCGTTTGTTTGTGTAGTGGCAGTGTAGGAAACATGAAAGGCATAATCGGCATAATAGACAATTTTTCGATCGCTAGACACGCACCCGTTAATTGTTAGGCGATCAACTTTGATACCAAACATCAGATGATTTAGTTTCTTAATAAGGTTTACTACGATTTTTTTTTAAATAATACGTTTTCATTTTAGGTAAGGTTGGGTTATTATAGGTTATTACAGGTTAGATTATGTTGTTGTTAGGTTATGTTGGATTATTATAAATGTTAGATTAGGATAGGTTAGGTTGGATTATTATAGGATAGATTAGGTTAGGTTAGGTTGGATTATTATAGGATAGGTTAGGTTAGGTTAGGTTGGATTATTGTATGTAAGATTAGGATAGGTTAGGTTAGGTTGGATTATTATATGTTAGATTAGGATAGGTTAGGTTAGGTTAGGTTGGATTAATATATATGTTAGATTAGGATAGGTTAGGTTAGGTTAGGTTTAGGATAGGTTAGGTTGGATTATTATAGGATAGATTAGGTTAGGTTAGGTTGGATTATTATAGGATAGGTTAGGTTAGGTTAGGTTGGATTATTGTATGTTAGATTAGGATAGGTTAGGTTAGGTTGGATTATTATATGTTAGATTAGGATAGGTTAGGTTAGGTTGGATTAATATATATGTTAGATTAGGATAGGTTAGGTTAGGTTAGGTTGGGTTATTATAGGATAGTTTAGGTTGGATTAGGTAGAATTAAATCACAAACCAGTCTATACAAACCTAGCGTAGCCCACAAACTACTTGAAAACTCGGATGTAACTCTAAAGGGGACGCGAGCAGGCGTTATTAAAGGGTCAATTTTTTGTTACAGAAAATAGGTATTAGAATTAAATCACAAACCAGTCTATACAAACCTAGCGTAGCCCACAAACTACTTGAAAACTGGGATGTAACTCTAAAGGGGACGCGAGCAGGCGTTATTAAAGGGTCAATTTTTTGTTACAGAAAATAGGTATTAGAATTAAATCACAAACCAGTCTATACAAACCTAGCGTAGCCCACAAACTACTTGAAAACTGGGATGTAACTCTAAAGGGGACGCGAGCAGGCGTTATTAAAGGGTCAATTTTTTGTTACAGAAAATAGGTATTAGAATTAAATCACAAACCAGTCTATACAAACCTAGCGTAGCCCACAAACTACTTGAAAACTGGGATATAACTCTAAAGGGGACGCGAGCAGGCGTTATTAAAGGGTCAATTTTTTGTTACAGAAAATAACATGGAAAATAGGTATTAGAATTAAATCACAAACCAGTCTATACAAACCTAGCGTAGCCCACAAACTACTTGAAAACTGGGATATAACTCTAAAGGGGACGCGAGCAGGCGTTATTAAAGGTTCCCCAACATTTATAGTAACTTTTAGTAATAATTTAATAATATAACTAAATTCAAGTATTAATTCAAAGTAATCATTCCATATTTACCGTGAAGCGGAATTCGTAACCTTTGCCAAAAAACCTTTCCTTAATACGTTAATTTTAATAAATAATTTTTTGTTTACAATATTTTTTATGTATAAATAAATTAACACATCATTTAAAAAAATGTTTTTCATTGTCTATGATATAAAAAACCGTTTTGCCATATAAATTTTAAAAACTATCCGATTGTGTTGTTTAATTGTTATGTTGGCAGTGCCCTACACTACGTAATAACAAACGCGAAGTATGCGAGAAATCGGTGTGTCAAAATAGTGTCTCGTACGGAATATTTTCTCAAACGGTAGTCGTAGGTAAATATTTACCTAATAATGTTATCCAAATTGACCCTGGTAATAAATTACATCTTTGCGATTCTTTCAAGGATAAAGAAACCATCCTGTCACTTCGAATGCAATCAACAATGTTCTCAAAATTTGTTTTGACAGCATCGCCATTCCATTGTAAGAATATTATGTACTAAATACACAATTTGGCTGTCCTGAAACGGGAATCCTTCCCAGTTGGAAAGACAAAGGTTCATTTGGTTTTGTATTGTTTGTAATTTATATATATATAAGACAAATTAAACCATGTGTTGCTCTGAAATCAAAGAAACGACATTTAATGTTTATTTGTCAATCTTTCTTTTATTAAGCAAATTAAATTTATCAATCGCTCAAATGTCAGTCACATAGCGAGAAAATAATAATGCTGTTTAATTTGTAACCAAGACAACACACTTATGACATTTGAAAAGCGTATAAAATAAAATAAAATTCATAATTCAAACATAAAGGAATCTTTCAAAATAAAATAAATCTTTCAAACATAAAGACATTTCTAGGTAGGTACTTATTACGTATAAAAACAGAAAATTAGTTCCTTTCAGACAAAAGTGCTATATAATAATAACTAGTTTTTTGCCCGTTGCAGGAAACTAATGGGTAAAAATGTGGTGCGTGGTGTAGTGTTTGCATGTGAATGAAGCCAGGAGTGTGGGACTGCAAAATTATAGAAAAAAAGGATATTTTGAGAAAAAAATGTGCCAAGGAGCTTTCTGACCATTTTTTCACCGATCCGTTCGGGTTGTATAGGTCGAGACGCGTAATTTGATACCCATATCGTATGTACGGTTTTTGTCACCGACATTCTTCAAAAGTCCCAGCGAGTTTTATTTTGGAAAAAAACATTGCTCTATAAACACGCAAAATGTAAAAACTTTTATTGGAAAAAATTATATTAAAAAAAAAAACAATTAAATAATCCGTTTTTAATAGTTAATAACTTTCCCAAACTTCTGTGCTCCTGGTAGATTACAGCGATCCTCGTGGTAATTTTTGGCAGAAATGGCTTTATAAGAATTATCATTATGGAGGAAAAAAGTTGTCATTTCAAACTTAATTTAATTTTTAAAAAAATTACGAAAAAAATATTTTCATAACGCAATTAGGTACCTACTCGTTAAAAAATAAAGAGATAAAAACTTTAAATTTGAATGGCTCCCAGGCTAACCTTACCCAACTTCTGCGCTCCTGGTATAAATTATAAATTTGCGTGACGCTATTGATGTAGTTTTTCACTACGGGGCGACGGTACCAGTGCCAAATTATTTTTACCAAACTTAATTTTATACCGTTCGAAAGCATTATCGATTTTAAAAAGATAAACTGCCAAAGTAAGTACCTACACAGATTTTATCGTTTCTTTGAATTCACAACACTAAAATAATAATTATTATTTTTTTGGTAAACTAATGTTTTTAAGACAAGATTTTTTATGCATAGCACAAAGGGTAACAATTATTTTTATAAGCAACAATTATTAGCCTGAAACACGTCGCGTCCCGTCCCGTTGGCGTCATGTATCTTTTATCAGGAGATTTTTCAATGTGGATGAGTGTTTCAGCCTAATAATTATTGCTTATAAAAATAATTGTTACTAAAATAATACTACAACACTTCGCTGCTAGTCTATGATTGGCCAAAAGCCCGACTGTTTGAAAATGGCATTTTTTTGTTAAAATAGGTAATGTCAAACTTTAGCCGGTTATTGTGAGACATTTTGAACCTAGCCGCTATGTAGGACCGCCGATTAACGTTCCTAAACCTTCGGACGACGATTTTTTTCGAAAATTTCCACCGCAGACTACGCCATTTCGACGGAATTCAATCATGAGGATGACCATGTAGATTTTGATGAATAAAGCGAACCACGTGGTTTTGAGTGACCACGTGGTACTCTCTTGGCCAATGATACCATTATGCAAAGAAAAACATTTCCACTTCAATTAAACCTATTTCCCTAAAAATGGGGATATTTCGTAAAACTTTTTGTGAAATTTAAAAAAAAAAAACAACGATACCTGATTAAATCAGACCCGACGCTCGATAAAAATCAATCGTCTTTTTAATTTACGTTAGAATAATGCAAAAAACGAAACATTTTCGAGCAAAAGAGGCGCAAGAAATTTTTTTTAATCATTTCGCGTTCAGGGTGAATAAAAATATAAACGGTGAAGGAAAAAAAGTTTTACAGATCGATGGTGATCGATAAAAACGAAACATTGCGAAAATGCATCGAAATTTAGCCGTTTCGAAACCATGCGTGTGGCAACACTCGCGGGGAAACGTTGATTTGTCGCCGGGAAGCTCTGCCAATTAAACGGCCACAAATCAACTTATTGGAGTGTTGCCATCCCGGCCGCCGAAAAGTGAGAAAATAAGCGCCTTTGTATGGCGCGCCACGAGCGCTTCCAGTTTCCGCCGCCAGAGGTTCCTCAAATTTTTGTCGACATTGAGCACCGAACGAATCCGGTCGAGTTGGTCGGGGAAATATTTCCATACAAACTCGCACTGAATTTTGTCAAATTTTTGCCAGACCAAATTAAACCTCCGATTCTATACCGACAGAGAGGCGTCTCGGTCGCATTTCGCCTTACGCGAAACAAATGAAAGGCAACTTTTTTCCGAAACGCCGCGCACGCCTAAACGAACCTCGAGTCGTATCAACTTGAGGGGGAGAGTGGTCGCTTTTTGCCTAAATGCCCTCGAAAAAAAACAAAGAAACTGTGTATTAATATATGTATAATATTTGGATGATTTGTATAGCGCCGTTTTTGAGCAAAATCACGTTATTATTGTAAAAATTAATCACATATTTGAAATGGATAAAATTAATTTAATATAAGTCACATCACTTTTGGCTCTACAACCCCTGGTGGGTCTTGGCCTACTCAAGAGTCTTCCTCCACTCATCTCGGTCCCGCGCCAGCTCTCTCCAGTTTCGAAGCTCCAAGGCAGACAAATCTTTGAGGACGTTGTCGCTCCATCTTAACCTTGGCCTTCCCAGGCTCCTTCCCCTATCGGTCTTGAGCTCAGCAGGGACTTTGGTTCTTGATGCTCGGTCATTCTCTCCAAATGACCTAGCCACCGAAGTCTTCCCAGTTTTATGAACTTTGTGACGTTTAGCTCCTTAGACAGAGTATAGAGCTCATTGTTATAACGTCTGCGCCAAATTCCATTTTCTAGAACCGGTCCGAAGATGCGCCTCAAAATTTTCCTTTCAAAAACGTCTAGTGCTCGCTCATTCTTCTTAGTTAGAACCCACGTCTCGGCTGCGTACGTAAGCACTGGTATAGTTAGTGTTTTGTACACTAATACCTTGGTGGTTCTGGAAAGCATTCTGGATTTTATTTGTTTTTGTAGGCGGAAATAGCAGTGGTTTGCATTCACGATGCGCTTCTGGATCTCCTCTGTAGTGTTGTTATTGTTTTTTATCAGGGAGCCCAGGTATGTGAATCTTGGTACCGTTTCAAAATTTTGGCTTCCACATACGAGAGATGGGGTTTGTTGGGTACATTCTACGGCCATGTATTTGGTCTTTTGCTGGTTTACTACAAGATCCATATTTTTGGCAGAACTTTCAAGATTTATGTAGGCGTCTTGTAAATCATCGGGATTTCTCGCAATTATGTCGATATCATCAGCGTAAGCCAATAGTTGCAAAGAGTTGTCAAATATCGTTCATCTTTTCTCAATGCCTGAGTCACGAATAACTTTTTCTAAGGCTATGTTAAATAAGAGGCAGGCCAATCTATCTCCTTGTCTCACCCCGTAGAGCGCTTCAAATGGTTCGGACAGATCACTGCCAACCCTGACTCTACACGTTACTGGGGACATTGTCAGTTTCACCAGATTGATCAGCTTACGCGGTATTCCAAACTCACTCATTGCATTTTTTTTTATTTTTTTTATTATTAGTTTTTTGTATACATACATATGTAACATAATCATGAGTAATTAAGCCTGCAACATTGATTAAAAAAACTGTAAAAACACATATATGTAAACAATATATAACCTTTACGAGAGTTAAAATACTCGTGTGTAAAGGCGGGAACATAGAGAAGTTTATTAAAAATTAAAATTAAAAGTCAAAAAATTATAACAGAATATATATGTGCATTGATAAAAAATAATAATATTTATAAATACATATAATAAAAAATAAATTAAAAAAAAATACAACTGTCAATTAAATATTCTTAATCAATTGCCAATGTAATTCTAGGTAGCCAAACTATTTAAGATATCATTGTTTAGTCTATTTTTGAATTTATTATAGTCAGGTTCCAATCTCAGTTCCATTTCCAATTTATTAAACCACATCACTCCATTGTATGTGTAGAAGTGTTGTGCAAAACTGGTATGCATTAATGGCGTACTTAAGCGACCCACTGTGTTATGTCTATTGCTCTCTACGCGTACCATGGCGTGGTGTGACTTCTTAGAATCTTTGTGTATTTGAAGCAGCGTATTTTTTAGAGATGGGACTTGAAAGTCTTGAAAAAGTTGAGAGGTTGAATAATCTGATGGTTTCCTAATAATAATTTTTATTATTAGTCTTTGGGTAATTTCTAGTGGCAAAATTGAGGTTTTGTAAGCTCCTCCCAACGCAACGATACCGTATTGTATTATTGAATGGGCTAGTGCGTAGTATATATTTTTAAGAATTTTTAAGTTAAGTATATTTCTTAAATTAATAAATATGTATATGAGTTTTCTTAATCGATTTATAGTATTGGTTATTTGAGTCTTCCACTTAAGGTTATTATCTATTATTACACCCAAATATTTTATTTCTTTTTTATTTGCTATGCATAGACAATCATTATTTTGGCATGTTAATATTTTAGTGGCGCATTTTCTTGAATGAATTTTAATATTTAAGGCGATAGGAGGTATTTTTTTGTTATTTATACTAAAAAGTATATAATAGGTTTTTTCAATGTTTAATGTTAATAAATTTTTGTCGAACCATTCTTTTAAGGTATTGATATCATGATTAGCAGTTGTTTCAAGTTCATTCCATGAATTTGCTTGGAATATAATTGCAGTATCATCTGCATATGAAATAAGTTTTCCTGTTATTGGTAATTCAAAGATATTATTAACATATAAGATGAATAGAAGAGGGCCCAAAATTGTGCCTTGTGGTATTCCAAAGTCGCTTGTGCTCGGTTCACTAGGAATATTTTTTTTATTTTTACATATTGATTTCTAGAGTTCAGGAAACTTTCAATCCACATGTTAGCGTTATCAATAATTCCGATTTCGTTAAGCTTGTATAGTAATTTTTTGTGACTTATGCTGTCAAAGGCTTTCCTTAGGTCAATGAAAATTGCAAGAGATTTTTTGCCTTTGTCCAGTGCTTCATATATTTTTGTTGTTAAATCTATGATTACATCCTGCGTGGTTATTTTTGCGCGAAATCCAAATTGTTGGTCACTCAATATATTATTAATTCCAATAAAATTTTGTATTTGCTTTTTGGCTACCTTTTCGAAAATTTTTGAGATATTTGATAGTACTGATATGGGTCGGTAGTTATTAATTTCTTTTGAGTCACCTGATTTATAAATCGGCGAAATAATAGTTTTTTTGTATATTGATGGAAAGATTCACTTTTTAAGACTATTGTTTATAATATATAATAGGTTTTTTCAAAAAGTTAAGATGTGTTTTTAGAATTTCAACAGTGATCCCATCGAAACCTGGTGCTGACTCAGTTTTTAGGTTTTTTATTATATCAACAATTTCTTGTTCAGTTACCATTTCGAATTTTCCTATTGTTTTTTTTTTATGATGCCACTTCATTCTCTACGGCAGATGTGATATTAACTACGTCATTAGTTATTTTGTTTGCCAGATTTTTTCCGACATTAGAAAAAAAATTATTGAAAGCATTTGCACATTTTTTAGGGTTATCCGAAACTTGTACCAAATTATTATTAATATGTAGCTTTAAAATGTCATTGGTTTTCCTTTTTTTATCAATAATCTCATTTATTGTTTTCCAAATTTGTTTATTGTTATTTCCTGAATTCAATACCTTTTGTTTATAAAATTCCTCTTTGGTGGTTTTAATTAGTGCCGTTAGTTTGTTTCTGTATTTTTTGAAGTGTGAGATGATCGGATTATTTAGTGGATATTTTTTTGTTAGTTTAAATAATTTTTCTTTTTCTCTTATAGAAACCACGCTGCCATGAGTGATCCATGGCTTAAGTTTACGAAATTTATTTTTATATGTTTTGTTCGGTATTTCATAGCTTGAATCTTTTATATGTTTTTGAAAGGTGTCATGAAATTGTGATGCACTTATATTCACATCTTCTGTGGTAAGTACAGATTCCCACATTTTGTGAGACAGTTTTTCATATAGTTCTTGGTGATTTATTTTTATTTTAGGAATGGCAGAGTCATTATTATTATTATTTATTTTTTGTTTTTCTATGTTGAGGTTTAGTATACATGTATTGTATCATACGTATCCAGACCTCCAGAATCTTTCAGAGGAATTCATATTTACGTAAAAATTACAAAAACACTCAAACCCCGAAACCGCTCGATACCGTGTCGCCGACACAATTGGAAATCTTCAAATCATAATTACTTAATCAAATTATGTGCTGTATGTGATTAATCAAGACAATTACATAGAAATATAACAGCAGAACCTGAAACACATCTGAAAATAACCATCCACCACCTCACTCGGAGCCACCAACCCACGGAATGAACCACTCTAAGGAAGCGACCCAGTATTTACGTGACTCCTCCTCCATACTACCCGGAAGGAATTCCATGATGGCCGCCGAGTTTTCAACCAATCACAGCTCAGCATACTCCATTGAAGCTCTTATCAAACACTGATAACGAAATTTGATACGACCACCTATGATGACATCAGATTCCATTTGCAGGAAAATATCAGAAGATACGACCACAGAATAAATATCAACATCAAGAAATGATTATATGCTAACATAATAACTTAAAGAATTGTACCTAAATATGTTTTTTACTCTTTGGGAAATGTTCAAACCAAAGATATTTTACTTCAACCCCAATATGAAACTTTGTATAATTTATCATAAAATAAATAAACGGGACTGAAGGAGATGGTTTGGGTAAATTGAACTGATTCGGTAAAAGGTATAATATTAAAATATAACTTTCCTCTAAACAAATTAATTGTAAAGAGGAAAAATACCTAACCAACTCACCCCTCACGAAAGGGGTGAAAACTCCCCCGAGAGGGTTCGATTTGAAAACGTTCTATAAATATAGAACCGAATTCCATACAAAGTCAGTTCAAAAACTACCCCTGAAAGAGAAACTTCTCTCCTGAAGAAACCACCTCCAAAGTCTACAAGTCTCAAGAAAATATTTTCAAGTGTTTTTAATTCAGTATTAAATTCAGTTTTGCCAGTCTTAAATTCTTTTCGTCGACTCAGACTTGGGAATCAATCCCTCTCTGATCTTGGCATTAAACTCCATTAAAAACCTCTGCAAACATCCACCAAGACTGAAACACTAATAAAAGTGTACCCAGCTACCTACGCATTTACAGTATTGTACGGACGGAATATTGTTTCGTACATGTATGATGATCCGTTATGTTGTTTTTCCATATTTTTGTTTGGAGATTATCAGTATAGTTGGAATTACACCATATATGGTCAATACATGATGGCATCTGATTGTTAAATTCTCTAGTATAACTACTTATACAGGGTTTAAAGTTTAAAGCGGTCATCATGTTGATATAGTTTTCTTTTTCAATAGTATGGTTATTTTCAGCAATGTTTATATTAATATCACAAATCAGAAATTTTTTTGCACATTTATGGTTTAGGATAATATTATTCAGTTCTGTTATAAATGTTGGTATTATAGCTGAGTGTGTCCTGTAGACTGTCATTATTTGAATAGGTATTTTATTATTAATATTCATGTTTATAATAATACAGTTTGCTTTTGTCATATTTATTTCAGTAAAGCGTACGTCTTTATATATTTATTTTTCGGAATAACTTTATTGAGTAAAACCTCAAATTGTAATATTTAAATATTGAAGACAATATTAGTGATTTCTAAACGAAAATCTGAAACAGAAAAATCAGAAAAGGAAACGGTCACATCTGGGACTCGAACCCAGGGTTGAATCTTGTGATCATACATAAAGATAGTTGCCAATAAAAATGTGCGGTGAAAAAATGAAGACAATGTTAGTAGTTCTTATTCGAAGTATGATACAGTTAAAAGTGACCGAGGGGGATAAGGTCCCATTAGCGCAGTTGGTAGAGCACTGTCCCGGAAAGACAGGGGTCCTGGGTTCGAGTCCCAGATGTGACCGTTCCTTTTCTGATTTTTCTGTTTCAGATTTTCGTTTAGAAATCACTAATATTGTCTTCTTTATATATTGTTTTAGTGTATACTACAATACCACTATTCTTATTAATATAATGTGAGCTTTGAGTGTTGATGTAATTGGGGAGAGTTGGAATGGTTGAGTTGATGTTTAAATGGGCTTCAATAAGTATGATTACGTCCGGATTTTTTTTTTAATAAATTTAGATTTACTAGAAAGTGGTCAAAATTTTTCTTTATAGATCGTATGTTTAAATGTATTACGGTAAATGAATTTGGAGTCATTTCAAGTATTGTGTTACAGTCACTAGTGTTGTCACAAATTAAATTTTGAACGTAGATTTTTTTTTCTAGTTGTTGAATAATGTAATCATCCATTTCTATTTAGTATATTAATTGTATCGTTGTGTATAAAAACGTATTTTCTTATGGTTACAAGTTAGTTTTATGGTTACAAAAGACGCTGATAGTGGTAGTCTCGTATAGAAACATTCGATGCAGATGATAATTATGAAAATAGCTATCTTGAAGGCTATAAATACACTAATAAACCATAAAACGGCCAATAGAAAGGTAAGTAGGTACTGATTATAAAGAGAGATTGGTGCGAAGAATAACATGAAATAATATACATACATACAATTATATAGAGAACTGACTAAAATAGTGCATAAGCATTTGCATTGAGATTTTTTCTCCGACGTATAAATAATTGTTATAAGTATGCTGTTGTCTATTGACAAAGTATGTGTGATAACAACAGATAAGGCTGATAAATAAATATGGAATACAATACATTTCTTATATAATATCCTGTTGAAGATTATGAAATGGCTTTTAAATAAACAAATAATGAATATAATAATTACTGACTTATGCATTTTAAATGATATTAACACAATAATGTAACTCAGGGCACTGTGAATAATTATGCTGTAAATAGGTTGGTACAAAAAATAAGTTTGAGTAGAATAAGCAGCTACAATAGACTGCGATGTATACTATAACAGAATATATTGATACATTCATTAGGTTTTTTCCCAGATTTAAAATAGATTTCCTGTAAGTAGGTATGAGATTACATAAAAACTCACTGAATGTGTTTAAAATATATAGGCTTAAATATAATGTTTTTTTATACATGTTGCTGTTGGTGGTGTGACTCATAAAACAAAAGCAAATAATATGCGATCTAATTAATAATAATAATTAGAATAATAATGGGAATATATTAATTTGAGCCCGTGAATACTTGTCGAAAATGTAGGTATATCCCGTGAAAGTACAAACGATTATACAATGCATTCCTATTAATACTGTCATACGCGGCCTTGAAGTCTACAAAGAGGTGATGAGTCTCGACATTGTATTCTAACGTTTTTTATAATAATAATTGTATCATACGTATCCAGACCTCAAGAATCTTTCAGAGGAATTCATATTTACGTAAAAATTACAAAAACACTCAAACCCCGAAACCGCTCGATACCATGTCGCCGACACAATTGGAAATCTTCAAATCATAATTACTTAATGAAATTATGTGCTGTATGTGATTAATCAAGACAATTACATAAAAATATAACAGCAGAATACATCTGAAAATAACCATCCAGCACCTCACTCGGGACCTCCCGCCTTCAGAATGGCTCTCTCTATGAAAGCAACCCAGTATTTACGTGACCCCCACCTCCATACTATACAGAAGGAATTCCATGATGGCCGCCGAGTTTTCAACCAATCACAGCGCAACATACTTCATTGACGAGTCACCAATCACGAAATGAACCTCCCTAAAGGGGCGACCCAGTATTTACGTGAAACCCCCTCCATAACACCCGAAAGGAATTCCATGATGGCCGCCGAGTTTCCAACCAATCACAGCTCAACATACTTCATTGACGCCCTTATCAAAAACTGATAACACGAATTATCGCAACCACCGATGATGACATCAGATCCAATTTACAAGAAGATATTAGAAGATAAAACCACAGAATAAATATCAATATCAAGAAATAATTAATTACTAACATAATATCTTAAAAAATTGTACCTAAATATGTTTTTCACTCCTTGGGGAATGTTAAAACCAAGGATATTTTGCTTCAACCCCAATATGAAACTTTGTATAATTTATTATAAAATAAATAAACGGGACTGAAGGAGGTGGTTTGGGTAAATTGAACTGACCTGGTAAGAGGTATAATATTAACATACAATTTTCCTCTAAACAAATTAATTGTAAAGAGGAAAAATACCTAACCAACTCACCTTTCATGAAAGGGATGAAAACTCCCCCAAGAGGGTTCGATTTGAAAAACGTTCTATAAATAGAGAACCGAATTCCATACAAAGTCAGTTCAAAAAACTACCCCAAGTGAGAAACTTCTCTCCTGAAGAAACCATCTCCAAAGTCTACAAATCTCAAGAAAAATATTTTCAAGTGTTTTAATTCAGTATTAAATTCAGTTTTCTCCAGTCTTAAATTCCTTCCGTCGACTCAGACTTGGGAATCAATCCTTCTCTGATCTTGACATTAAATTCTACCCACCGAGACTGAAAAACGCTGAAAAGTGTACCCAGCTACCTTCGTATCTACAGTTATTATACGGACGGAATATTGTTTCGTATATTTGGTCCTTCGAGCCGGATCTACACACGTCTTCAGTCTCAATTAAAGGTGGTGATGCCGTCACTTCGCAGCGGCCGCAAGGCCTCAACATCATCTGAGACCAGCCGAAACCGAACCCAACCTGTTACTGAGAACCCCAAGAACCCGATGCACCTTCTGAATCAACTGAAGACTCTCTCCAAATGCTACGCCAAGAAATGCGCATTCGGGAGGAGCAACTAAATAAGCAAATCACAGAACTACAATCAGCCCTGAATGAAGCAACACACCAAACTGCTACCCAACCCATGCTCAACTTAAACCGCACCTGAAGCAACTCCAAATGTAGCTCCGAGCCCAGCAGCTAACATCACCATATCAGGACAAGAATACCCAACTCATAACACAATGGAGTACCAACCACAGCCGTTCCTGAAAACCGATGGCTACTCACCAACCCTACATTGCTGAGCGACATTACCGACAAACTACCAAACACTCTACGACTAGCCTGGCTGATGGAAGTCCGTGGACAGCGCCCCCCCTGCCAACATCACCCAACTCGCTGCCTTTATGAAGGAAATAACTAACGCAATACCAAACAACGGGATGGTAGACCGCTAGCTACCTCAACCTTCCTCAACAACAAATCCACGGAAAACCCGTCATCCCGAAGATACTAATTGGACAAGATAACGCCTACCTAATTGTGTCAAGAGAAGTGCAAGAAAATAATGATACAACACGAATAATTTCACACACCACCCTAGGATGGATCGCCCATGGCGGATCAAACCCAGGATACGACCACCCTGCCACCACATTGGCACTTCAACGTGAAACTGCCTCAGACATACGATTGGAAGAACTTCTGAAAACAAATTTTACCATCGACTCACTTGGCGTGACCGCAGCAACCCGAGTCAACACAAACATACTACGAGCAATTGCGCTGATGACTGCAACAACCCGCCCCCTCCCTACTGGAAGATGGGAGACTGGCTTGATATGGCGCAACCCAGAAACCACCTTACCTAACAACCGACAGTGCGCACTGAGACGACTCATTTCCCTAGAGAAGAAATTAACAAGAGATAAAGACCCCTGAAAACAGCTTACACTGACAAGAATGATCACCTGATATCCAAAGGCTATGCGAGGAAGCTGTCGAGCAGCGAGGCATCCACACGTACACCCCGACGATGGTACCTACCATATTTTGCAGTAACCAACCCCAATAAACCAGGGAAAATCAGAGTGGTGTTCGACGCAGCCAGCCGATGCCGAGGAACCTCACTCAATAACCAACTGCTCACAGGGCCCGACCTGCTGTCATCACTCCTGGGAAACATCATGCGCTTCCGGGAAGGGAACGTTGCCATTGCTGCTGACATCAGAGAGATGTTGTTACAAATAAAAATAAAACCGGAAGACCAACAATCACAGCGATTACTGTGGCAAACATCAACCAAGGACGAACCCGAAACATACCAAATGACTTCAATGATGTTTGGCGCCACCTGTTCACCAGGCAGCGACCAGTTTGTTTTGAGCAAGGTCGCTGAGAGGTACCAACACGAATACCCATCCGCCACAGCAGCTATTCGCGCTAAATTCTACATGGACGACTACTTGGATGCGGTAGACACTCACCAGGAAGCTGCCAAACTCACCCAAAATGTGAGTGCCCTCCTCGTGAAAGGAGGGTTCCATTCGACCAACTGGGCATCCAACAATCCAGCAGCTATTGCCAACTTTCCTGCCGAAGATCGCACCAACACCACAATAACCAGCAGCAACGAGAGCCCAGAAACAGAACGAGTGCTCGGAATCATCTGGGACCCTTCCACAGACCACTTCCTATACTCATTTAACGAGATGACTCCGTCTGAAGCTATCACATTACCCACGAAGCAACAATTACTATCAACAGTTATGAAAATTTTCGACCCCGTGGGCTTCATCGGCTGCCTGACGATCAGAACAAAAATGCTTCTACAAGAAGTATGGCGATCAAACATCGGCTGGGACGAATCCATCAAACCCGAACACGCCCAGAAATGGACAAACTGGCTGAACCTACTACACACAAACAACATCTCAATCCCGAGACGTTGCCTCTACAACAAACAGAGCAACGTAACCCTGCATCTCTTCTGTGACACATCATAACAAGCCTGCTGCTCCGTAGCCTACTTCACCGAAGAAGTAGAGGGAAAGACGCATACGACATTCATTGCAAGCAAATGCAAAGTCGCACCACTGAAACCTCTCTCCATTCCTCGCCTCGAATTGCAAGCCGCCCTCATTGCAGCCAGACTCGCCCAAACAATCCAAAAGGAGAGCACGGCCCACATACGCCGCACATGTTTTTGGACAGACTCTACAACAGTACTATGCTGGCTACGCACCGACCCACGATCCTACTCAACATTTGTGGCCAACCGACTAGGAGAAATAGACGAGCTGACCTCGAAATACCCGACCTGACACCAGAAGGAAGATGGTTCTCCGGCCCGGTCTTCCTTACCCACTCAGAAAACAAATGGCCCAAAGAGCGCGCACCCGCCCATAAACCCGATGACCTAACTCTGGAAGTCAAACCTTTCTACGTCGGACTCATCATCAAAAGAGGCGAAGCTCTACCAGCAATTGAACGATGCTCATCATGGCACCGACTGATCCGCTCGACTGCTTGGATTCTCCACTTTACCAGACAATGCCGGATGGGCCCCAACAGAACCCCAGAGGGACCACTAATAGCGGAGGAAATAAAAACAGCAGAACTCAAATGGATCAGAAGATCACAAGAAGACGCTTTCGGTTCACCCCTAAATACCCTACGAGAGAAGAAAAAATTACCCGCCAGCAGCCGCCTCAACCCTCTGAACCCACTCTTCGGCCCGGACGGTATCCTCCGAATGGGAACACGCCTGCAAACATTAGAAAAGGCTAAAGAAGTAGCCCGGACTCCCATCATCCTGGATGGCAACAACGCGTACACCCGTCTCCTGATTAATCACTACCACAAGAAATCAGATCACCCCAGTACGGAAAAAACAGTAGCAGAATTACGCAACCATTTTTTCATACTCAGACTACGTACAACAAGCCGAAAGATTGCACACACCTGCCCAATGTGCTGCATACGACGCAGCAAACCCAATCCGCCCCAGATGAGCGTACTACCACCACCACGACTGATGCATCACGTCCACCCATCCACACATTGCGGGCTGGATTTAATTCGGTCCTAAGACCTTAACAGTCGGCAGACGCAGAGAAAAACGTTACGGAGCTATCTTCACCTGCCTCTCAACACGCGCCATCCACCTGGAATTAACTACTTCACTATCAGCTGACTCCGCAATCATGACTCTACAAAGGATGACCGCACGGAGAGGACATCCAATTGCCATATACTCTGACAACGGCACGAATTTCATGGAGCCGACGCTGAGATGAGAGACGCCGTGATGTCACTAAGCCAGGATACCAAGATGATCGACGCAATAACCACTTAGGGTATAAAATGGCACTTTATACCCCCAATGAGTCCCCACATGGGGGGAGCCTGGGAGAAATTAGTGAGATCGGTAAAAAGGCCTTAAACGCCACGCTTAAGGAAAGGACGCCTAAAGAAGAAACTCTACGCACAGCTCTAGCGGAAGCCGAATTCATTGTGAACAACCGCCCTCTCACCCACATTTCGGTCGATCCACGAGACGAAGAGCCCCTGACCCCCGACCACTTCTTACTGGGATCAGCCGGGAAACGACCTCAATTATCGTTCTACAATAAAACAAAAAAGAAGTGTGCCTCCGCCGTCAGTGGCGCATTGGACAACAACTCGCGGACGCCCTTTGGAGAAGATGGTTGCACGAGTACCTACCCACTATGGCCGCCCGACAAATGGCACCATCCAACTACACCAATTAAAAAGGGCGACCTAGTAATCATCATGGATCCAGCACTGCCCTGGAACAACTGGCCACGTGGCCGTGTCATCGAAGCAGTACCTGCAGCCGATGGTCAAGTCCGAACTGTTCAGATCCAAACAAGCACTGGAGTCTACATAAGACCGGCAGTAAGAGATGCCGTCATCCTCCCGGCCGCACTGGACATCTCCTGCAACCCCAACAAATAAAAATCGACACAAGTGACCGAACTTGTCTCTATTGACAACTACCTCCCACTTCCTACTCCCGCAGGGGGCGCCCGACAACGCTGGCACTGAGCGGCTATCCCTCACTGACACGGCGGAGTTTGGCCCGCACCCCCTCGATGGCGCTGGCACTGAGCGGCTATCCCTCACTGACATGGCAAAATCGACTCCCACTTCCTACTCCCGCAGGGGGCGCCCGACAACGCTGGCACTGAGCGGCTATCCCTCACTGACACGGCGGAGTTTGGCCCGCACCCCCTCGATGGCGCTGGCACTGAGCGGCTATCCCTCACTGACACGGCGAAGTCTAAACAGCATCCTCTCGATGGCACTGGCACTGAGCGGCTATCCCTCACTGACATCGCAAAGCTTGGACAACACTCCATCGATGGACTAGCATTGAGCGGCTATCCCTCATTACCAGGACATAACAACCTGCGGAAACATCAAAAGAAGATACGTCTGAAGAACTAGCTGAGTACAGGCAAGACTGTACGGGGGGAGTGTATCATACGTATCCAGACCTCAAGAATCTTTCAGAGGAATTCATATTTACGTAAAAATTACAAAAACACTCAAACCCCGAAACCGCTCGATACCATGTCGCCGACACAATTGGAAATCTTCAAATCATAATTACTTAATGAAATTATGTGCTGTATGTGATTAATCAAGACAATTACATAAAAATATAACAGCAAAATACATCTGAAAATAACCATCCAGCACCTCACTCGGGACCTCCCGCCTTCAGAATGGCTCTCTCTATGAAAGCAACCCAGTATTTACGTGACCCCCACCTCCATACTATACAGAAGGAATTCCATGATGGCCGCCGAGTTTTCAACCAATCACAGCGCAACATACTTCATTGACGAGTCACCAATCACGAAATGAACCTCCCTAAAGGGGCGACCCAGTATTTACGTGAAACCCCCTCCATAACACCCGAAAGGAATTCCATGATGGCCGCCGAGTTTCCAACCAATCACAGCTCAACATACTTCATTGACGCCCTTATCAAAAACTGATAACACGAATTATCGCAACCACCGATGATGACATCAGATCCAATTTACAAGAAGATATTAGAAGATAAAACCACAGAATAAATATCAATATCAAGAAATAATTAATTACTAACATAATATCTTAAAAAATTGTACCTAAATATGTTTTTCACTCCTTGGGGAATGTTCAAACCAAGGATATTTTGCTTCAACCCCAATATGAAACTTTGTATAATTTATTATAAAATAAATAAACGGGACTGAAGGAGGTGGTTTGGGTAAATTGAACTGACCTGGTAAGAGGTATAATATTAACATACAATTTTCCTCTAAACAAATTAATTGTAAAGAGGAAAAATACCTAACCAACTCACCTTTCATGAAAGGGATGAAAACTCCCCCAAGAGGGTTCGATTTGAAAAACGTTCTATAAATAGAGAACCGAATTCCATACAAAGTCAGTTCAAAAAACTACCCCAAGTGAGAAACTTCTCTCCTGAAGAAACCATCTCCAAAGTCTACAAATCTCAAGAAAAATATTTTCAAGTGTTTTAATTCAGTATTAAATTCAGTTTTCTCCAGTCTTAAATTCCTTCCGTCGACTCAGACTTGGGAATCAATCCTTCTCTGATCTTGACATTAAATTCTACCCACCGAGACTGAAAAACGCTGAAAAGTGTACCCAGCTACCTTCGTATCTACAGTTATTATACGGACGGAATATTGTTTCGTATAATAATAATAACATAGTATTTATATAGCGCAGTTTTGTGTTGTTTCTAAGATCTGTCTCAAGGAGAAAATTTGATCAATGCATGATTTGCCTGGCCTGAAGCCACATTGGTAGTTGCCAATAATTTCCTCGGACATTGGGAGCAATCTTTTGTACAAGATGTTAGACATAATTTTATAGCCGGTATTTAACAACGTTATTCCCCTATAATTACAGCACTCGAGTTGGTCGCCCTTCTTGTGTAGTGGACAGACAATTCCTAGTCTCCACTCTTCGGGCATCTCTTCTTCTGTCCATACTTTTTTAATTAAGTTATGCAGGTATTGAGTAAGCTCTCCACCTGCAGCTTTAAATAATTCAGCCACCAGCTCATCTGACCCGGGGGATTTGTTGTTTTTCAGCTGTGTTATTGCCTGCTTCACTTCCTCCAGCGAAGGGGGTTCAGTATTGTCATTGTACGAGTCATCTCCCATGCTCTCCACCGTGTTGTGCTCCACCTCTGCCGAGTTGTTATTGAGAACCGTATCAAAGTGTCTCACCCATCTCCTCAGGATGTCAGGCTTTTCACTCAGTATCACTCCGTTCTCGTCCTTGCATATATTTATTTTTGGCTTAAACTCAGCTCTCATGTTATTTACTTTTTTGTAGAAAAGCCTACTCTCATTCTTAAGCCTGAGTGCTTCAGCCTCTCTAATTTCTTTTTGTAAATATTCATGTTTCTTTTTCCTGTGCAACTTCTTTTTTTCTCTTCCTTGTTTCCCTGTAGGTGTCCATAAGTCGTCCTGTGCAGTCTTGTTGTAACGTTTTTTGGTTTGGTAGTTCATTTTTCTTTTTCGTTACTTCTGCGCAGTCTGAGTCAAACCAATGGTTTCTTCTGACAGGGGTTTCTTTACCCAGGGTTTCGAGAACAGCTGTTGTTAAAACGTTTTTGCAGGCCGTCCATTGTGAGTTGATATCATTTATGTCACACTGCGCTATCCTGTGGAGTGTAGTTTGAAACTCCATTTTTGTCGCGGGGTCTTGTAGTTTGTTGGTTTTAAATTTTGTGATTTTAGACCTTGTTGTTTTATCAGCATTTGATATTTTAAACTGCAGTCGACTTGCAACGAGAAAATGGTCAGAGTCAACATTAGCTCCCTTATAAGTGCGGACATCTAGTAGATTGGATTTATGTCTAGCACTAATAAGTACATGGTCTATTTGGTTTTTTGTTCTGCCATTTGGGTGTTTCCACGTGGCTTTGTGTATATTTTTGTGTGGAAATAACGTACCACCTATGACCATATTGTGAGATGTTTATCAGGTGTTCTCCATTCTCGTTTGAGTGTAGGTGGAGACTGTGTTTTCCTATTGTTGGTGTGAAGTGGGCTTCCCTACCAACTTGCGCGTTCATTTCCCCTATTATGATTTTAATGTCACGCGGTGGGCATTCATCAAAAGCTTTCTCCAGCTTGTCATAGAAATCTTCCTTTATATCGGTGGGTTTGTCCTCTGTGGGTGCATGGACATGAATGCTCAGATTGAAAAATCTTCCCTTTACTCTGAGATACGCCATTTGAGGGCTGAGTGCCTTAAAGTCCATGACGAGGTGCTTAGCTCGTTTGCTTACCAAGAAACCTGTCCCCTTTATGTGGTGCTTTTCGTGACAGCTGTAATACTGTAATAATAATACATGTAAGTCGCATTGATATACATCATCCACCCTTAGAGATTGATTATAGTTTTGATTTCAAATTAACAAAAATGCTAAAAAATAAAACCATACTTAAATATGATTTTAATAAAAATGAGTACATTCAATTCAATCGGGAATTACAAGAACTAGATTGAGCATTACTTTTACCTGAATTCATGTCGGTAGACAATATGGTTTCTATATTTTACACTCATCTGAATCGTATAATTGAGAAATGCGTAACAGAAATTGTAAATTGTAACAAGCAGTATCCCCACTGGTACTCACCAGACTTAGTTAAACTTATTAAGGAAAAAAATAAATTTCGACTTCTCTATAAAAAATATAAAAATCTTCGTGGGAGAAATTCTTACGAACTCTTATGCACCCGTCGTTCCAAACTCATTAGTAATTGCCACTTTAAATATATTCAACAAATCGACTCGTGTCTGGTTAATCATTGTACTGGACGGGAGTCCGCACAAGACTGTAGATTTGGGCGCCGGTTCCAAACCGTGTCTTCAACCGATGAGAATGCTCCTTTACGGCCGATGATGATGATAGTAGTAATGTTTATGATGAAATCTGCCTCCTGCACCCAGGCTTGGTGAATGTTGGGCACTGGGTGTGCTGTCGTCTCTGCTCGCTTCTGGCGTTGGCGGTTTTCCAGAGGAGAGCCGGCCGGTCTTGAAGAGGTAACACCAGAAGGATTGGAGCAGAAGACTTGGCGAGGTGAGGCAGATCTTTGGCTTTTCACTTGTAGATAATAAAACGCTTGGTTTCGGTGGTAAAGATGAACTAATTTTATTTTATTATGTGGCTGCTTATATTCAATAAGCATGACTCGCACCCGACATTGGGTTTTGAGTCCAAAAGTGGTGGGGGATTGTACCCGCGCCAGTAATGTGTTTATATGCCCCGGCAAAATGTTGCATATTCATTTTGCTGGTAGCATAGTCGAAGGTAGTCGCTTAAATTTGCGAGTTAGAAAAGATTTTGAAGGCTTACATGAATAACAATTACATAGTTTAAATGCATAGTAGTTATAAGAATGTGTATCTTGACAACTAGATTTTTTTGTTTGTCAAGATACGATAAAAAATAAGAAATTTTTGTAAATAAAAGTGTAAAAATGATCATAAAGCAATCAAGTTTGTAAAATATCGTTAAGTTAGTATTTTTCTCGGGTCCCCCGTAATATAGCGCTCAGAAAGAGATAAGATTCACTATGCTACGAGGTTCCTGGATTTTTGTACACGCAAAAAAGGTAAAAAATATTGTACAGAAATGGTTATACATATATGTGAAAAACAGCTTTTTTAATATCTCCTCAGCGGTAGTATATAGAAAATAGTGTTTATTTGACTACCGCTGTATCAGACAGGAGTGTATGACACACAAGACTGCAAAATAGGGCCGGTGATCCCAATCCGTGGTGGCTGAAGGCGTCTTCCTTCAGTGGCGTCGGGGCGTCGAGCGGGGCGAATAGTCGAAGCGTCCCTTGTCAGGGCGCAGGTTCCCCCCTACCTTCCTCCCCCTGCCTTATACCTTTCTCCCATAATCCCCATATTTTTCCCCACATTTTTTCCCCATATTTTTCCCCATATTTTTCCCCACATTTTATCCCCACATTTTTTCCCCATATTTTACCCATATTTTTTCCCCATATTTTTCCCCACATTTTTTCCCATATTTTTCCCCATTTTTTTCCCCACATTTTTTCCCCATATTTTTCCCCACATTTTTCCCCATTTTTTCCCAATATCCTTCCAAGGCGTCGAAGCGGCCAGCCGGCCACTCCCGCTATATCGTCTGTGCGGCCGGCGACTACAGTGCCGTCCCGTACAGTCATTGTCTTCAACATATACACTCTTGAAGAAATCTGCAAATAAATTTACAATATCGTTTTTGTCATGACCCACTTTTTCCCGTAAAACATTGTACCGGGAAAGTTAGAGTTATTTTTCCGAAAGGAGTTAGCGTAATTCCAAAATTTATTAATATTTGTTAAAATAGAATTTTCAACATTGTTGGTGTATTTCTTGAAACATATTTTCGATTTCCTAGTACAATCTTTACGCAGAATGGAGAATGCGATATAATTATCTAGCGTTCTATTTATTTTATAACGTTTGTGGGCAATTTTTTTTGATATTGTTTTCGACATAATCATTTTTTTTTATATTGTTTTCGACATAATCATTCTGACCGAGTGCTGGTTGTCAAACACATATACACCTAAAATCATAAAAAATTACACATCACACAATTCAACTACGTTTGATAATCAGAACGATGGGATTGTTGTTTACACAAAAAATAATCAAAACTTCACAGTAACCGAACTACAAATTCAGGATGCAAGTTGCACACAAATAGAATACAACAATGATACAGTTATCCTCGCTATATACCGCTCGCCATCGACTCGTAACATCACGCCATTTCTAAACAGTCTAAGTTGCACACTTTCAAATCTTTCCAATACCAAAAATATCATAATAATGGGTGATCTAAATATTAACATACTACCGAGCAACCAACACCACCAAAGCCAAGACTATATCAACATGCTTGTATCATACGTATCCAGACCTCAAGAATCTTTCAGAGGAATTCATATTTACGTAAAAATTACAAAAACACTCAAACCCCGAAACCGCTCGATACCATGTCGCCGACACAATTGGAAATCTTCAAATCATAATTACTTAATGAAATTATGTGCTGTATGTGATTAATCAAGACAATTACATAGAAATATAACAGCAGAATACATCTGAAAATAACCATCCAGCACCTCACTCGGGACCTCCCGCCTTCGGAATGGCTCACTCTATGAAAGCAACCCAGTATTTACGTGACCCCCACCTCCATACTATCCAGAAGGAATTCCATGATGGCCGCCGAGTTTTCAACCAATCACAGCTCAACATACTTCATTGACGAGTCACCAATCACGAAATGAACCTCCCTAAAGGGGCGACCCAGTATTTACGCGAAACCCCCTCCATACCACCCGAAAGGAATTCCATGATGGCCGCCGAGTTTTCAACCAATCACAGCTCAACATACTTCATTGACGCCCTTATCAAAAACTGATAACAAGGATTATCGCAACCACCGATGATGACATCAGATCCAATTTACAAGAAAATATTAGAAGATATAACCACAGAATAAATATCAATATCAAGAAATAATTAATTACTAACATAATATCTTAAAGAATTGTACCTAAATATGTTTTTCACTCCTTGGGGAATGTTCAAACCAAGGATATTTTGCTTCAACCCCAATATGAAACTTTGTATAATTTATTATAAAATAAATAAACGGGACTGAAGGAGGTGGTTTGGGTAAATTGAACTGACCTGGTAAAAGGTATAATATTAACATATAATTTTCCTCTAAACAAATTAATTGTAAAGAGGAAAAATACCTAACCAACTCACCTTTCATGAAAGGGATGAAAACTCCCCCAATAGGGTTCGATTTGAAAACGTTCTATAAATAGAGAACCGAATTCCATACAAAGTCAGTTCAAAAAACTACCCCAAGTGAGAAACTTCTCTCCTGAAGAAACCATCTCCAAAGTCTACAAATCTCAAGAAAAATATTTTCAAGTGTTTTAATTCAGTATTAAATTCAGTTTTTTCCAGTCTTAAATTCCTTCCGTCGACTCAGACTTGGGAATCAATCCTTCTCTGATTTTGACATTAAATTTTATCTACCGAGACTGAAACACTAATAAAGGTGTATCCAGCTACCTACGCATTTACAGTATTATACGGACGGAATATTGTTTCGTATATTTGGTCCTTCGAGCCGGATCTACACACGTCTTCAGTCTCAATTAAAGGTGGTGATGCCGTCACTTCGCAGCGGCCGCAAGGCCTCAACATCATCTGAGACCAGCCGAAACCGAACCCAACCTGTTACTGAGAACCCCCAAGAGCCCGATGCACCTTCTGAATCAACTGAAGACTCTCTCCAAATGCTACGCCGAGAAATGCGCATTCGTGAGGAGCAACTAAATAAACAAATCACAGAACTACAATCAGCCCTGAATGAAGCCACACGCCAAACGGCTACCCAACCCATGCCCAACTTAACCGCACCTGAAGTAACTCCAAATGTACCTCCGAGCCCAGCAGCTAACATCACCATATCAGGACAAGAATACCCAACTCATAACACAATGGAGTACCAACCACAGCCATTCCTGACAAACCTGGACTCTCCGCTCTTTCCACCACCTCCTACAAATGAAGAAAGAGCGCGACTTACTCAAGAGTGGTTACGACAAGGCGCCGACCCACTGACTCAAATAGCGTCGATAATGGCAGACGCCATCCGCTCCACCAGATCCCAAGACACCCCTCGGTCGCTGGAAGACGACTCAAGGATGGCAGCTCTCATCGCCAGGCAGTCTTCAGCAAAGGATCTACCCCTATTTTCTGGAGACCCGCTCGAGTGGCCTACCTGGAAGGCGCAATATATGCAGTCCACTTCCACCTGCCAAATGACCGCTAGTGAAAACCTCATCCGACTGCAACGCGCCCTCAAAGGCAAGGCGCGAGAGACAGTAGCACCCCTGCTGATGGATCCCTTTCAACTGCCCGAGATCCTTAACGTACTTGAGCAACGGTACGGCAACTCAGGAGCAATAGCCAAATTTATGCTCGAAAAAGTAAAAAGGCTACCCTACCTCACACCTGACGTATCTCTGGAAGACCTGACAGACTTCTCCGGGACAGTGCAAAATTTGGTGGCCTCCCTCCGGATCCTGAAAACCGATGGCTACCTCACCAACCCTACATTGCTGAGCGACATCACCGACAAGCTACCAAACACTCTACGACTAGCCTGGCTGATGGAAGTCCGTGGACAGCGCCCCCCTGCCACCATCACCCAACTTGCTGCCTTTATGAAGGAGATAACCAACGCAATACCAAACAGCGGGATGGTAGACCGCCCACGACCTCGCCCACGCCGAGACCAAGTCCACGCAGGATACCAAGGACAAAGCAACAATCCAGGAAGAACGCCATACGCCCTCAAACGCAAGGCAATCACACCACCCAGCTATCCCGGGAGGAACCAGAAACATCAAGTAACCGCGAGCGGTTGTGCCCAGTGCGGCAGCAACCACCCCACCAGAGAGTGCCAAGAGTTTGCCGCCAAAAACGTTGCCCTCCGGTGGGAGACAGTTAACGCAGCCAACCTATGCAGGAAGTGTTTGGGCAGACATCACTCTCGAGAATGCAAGGAAACAAAATGGTGTAGCATAGAAGGGTGTCAGCTCCCACATCACACCTTATTACACGATCCTCAATTCTCACCTCAGAATACCGTAAACCTGTGACGCCAGAACACGAACCAGAACGTCCTCCTGAAAATTATACCAGTCATACTCAGCACACCAGGTCAAGAAACACATTCAACATTTGCACTACTCGATGAAGGATCAACAGTGACACTGGTCGACGCCGATACAGCAGCACAAATCAGAGCATACGGCCCAGTTCACGGTCTACGAATCCACGGTGCTAAAGGGATGTGCACCTCTGACAAACTATCACAACGAGTGCGGCTGACAATAAGAGGAGCGGGCCAAGGCGACACGTATCAAATCATCGCCAACACCATAAGCAACCTCAACCTTCCTCAACAACAAATCCACGGAAAACCCGTCATCCCAAAGATACTAATTGGACAAGATAACGCCTACCTAATTGTGTCGAGAGAAGTGAAAGAAAATAATGATACAACACGAATAATTTCACGCACCGCACTAGGATGGATCGCCCATGGCGGATCAAACCCAGGATACGGACACCCTGCCACCACATTGGCACTTCAACGTGAAACTGCCTCAGACATGCGATTGGAAGAACTTCTGAAAACAAATTTTACCGTCGACTCACTCGGTGTGACCGCAGCAACCCGAGTCAACACAAACATACAACGAGCAATTGCGCTGATGACTGCAACAACCCGCCCCCTCCCTACTGGAAGATGGGAGACTGGCTTGATATGGCGCAACCCAGAAACCATCTTACCTGACAACCGACAGTGCGCACTGAGGCGGCTCATTTCCCTAGAAAAGAAACTGACAAGAGATAAGGACCTGAAAACAGCTTACACTGACAAGATTAATCAGCTAATATCTAAAGGCTATGCGAAAAAGCTGTCGAACAACGAAGCATCAACACGTACACCCCGACGATGGTATCTGCCACATTTTGCAGTAACCAACCCCAATAAACCAGGAAAAATCAGGGTGGTGTTCGACGCAGCCAGCCGATGCCGAGGAACCTCACTCAATGACCAGTTGCTCACAGGCCCCGACCTGCTGTCATCACTCCTGGGAAACATCATGCGCTTCCGGGAAGGAAACGTTGCCATTGCTGCTGACATCAAAGAGATGTTTTTACAAATAAAAATAAAACCGGAAGACCAACAATCGCAGCGATTCCTGTGGCGAACATCAACCAAGGACGAACCCGAAACATACCAAATGACTTCGATGATGTTTGGCGCCACCTGTTCACCAAGCAGCGCCCAATTTGTTTTGGGCAAGGTCGCTGAGAGGTACCAACACGAATACCCATCCGCCGCAGCAGCTATTTGCGCTAAATTCTACATGGACGATTACTTGGATGCGGTAGACACTCACCAGGAAGCTGCCAAACTCACCCAAGATGTGAGTACCCTCCTCGCGAAAGGAGGGTTCCATTTGACAAACTGGGCATCCAACAATCCAGCAGCTATTGCCAATTTTCCTGCCGAAGATCGCACCAACACCACAATAGCCATCAGCAACGGGAGCCCAGAAACAGAACGAGTACTCGGACTCATCTGGGACCCTTCCACAGACCACTTCCTATACTCATTTAACGAGATGACTCCGTCCGAAGCTATCACATTACCCACGAAGCGACAATTACTATCAACAGTTATGAAAATTTTCGATCCCGTGGGCTTCATCGGCTGCCTGACGATCAGAACAAAAATGCTTCTACAAGACGTATGGCGATCAAACATCGGCTGGGACGAATCCATCAAACCCGAACACGCGCAGAAATGGGCAAACTGGCTGAACCTACTACACACAAACAACATTTCAATCCCGAGACGTTGCCTATACAACAAACAGAGCAACGTAACCCTACATCTCTTCTGTGACGCATCAGAACAAGCCTGCTGCTCCGTAGCCTACTTCACCGAAGAAGTAGAGGGAAAGACGCATACGACATTCATTGCAAGCAAATGCAAAGTCGCACCACTGAAACCTCTCTCCATTCCTCGCCTCGAACTGCAAGCCGCCCTCATTGCAGCCAGACTCGCCCAAACAGTCCAGAAGGAGAGCACAGCCCACATACGCCGCACATGTTTTTGGACAGACTCTACAACAGTACTATGCTGGCTACGCACCGACCCACGATCCTACTCAACATTTGTGGCCAACCGACTAGGAGAGATAGACGAGCTGACCAGAATACCCGACTGGAAATGGGTACCTACGAAACTCAATCCTGCTGACATCGGCACACGGGACCTCGAAATACCCGACCTGACACCAGAAGGAAGATGGTTCTCCGGCCCGGCCTTCATTACCCACTCAGAAAACAAATGGCCCAAAGAGCGCGCACCCGCCCATAAACCCAATGACCTAACTCTGGAAGTCAAACCTCTCTACGTCGGACTCATCATCGAAAGAGGCGAAGCTCTACCAGCAATTGAACGATTCTCATCGTGGCACCGACTGATCCGCTCGACTGCTTGGATTCTCCGCTTTACCAGACGATGCCGGATGGGCCCCAACAGAACCCCAGAGGGACCACTAATAGCGGAAGAAATAAAAACAGCTGAACACAAATGGATCAGAAGGTCACAAGAAGACGCTTTCGGTTCAGCCCTACATACCCTACGAGAAAAGAAAAAATTACCCGCTAGCAGCCGCCTCAACCCCCTGAACCCATTTTTCGGCCCGGACGGTATCCTCCGAATGGGAACACGCCTGCAAACATTAGAAAAGGCTAAAGAAGTAGCCCGAACTCCCATCATCCTGGATGGCGACAACGCGTACACCCGTCTCCTGATTAATCACTACCACAAGAAATCAGATCACCCCAGTACGGAAAAAACAGTAGCAGAAATACGCAGCCATTTTTTCATACTCAGACTACGTACAATAAGCCGAAAGATTGCGCACACCTGCCCAATGTGCTGCATACGACGCAGCAAACCCAATCCGCCCCAGATGGGCGTACTACCACCACCACGACTGATGCATCACGTCCGCCCATTCACACATTGCGGGCTGGATTATTTCGGTCCTATGACCATAACAGTCGGCAGACACAGAGAAAAGCGTTACGGAGCCATCTTCACCTGCCTCTCAACACGTGCCATCCACCTGGAATTAACTACTTCACTATCAGCTGACTCCGCAATCATGGCCCTACAAAGGATGACCGCACGAAGAGGACAACCAACTGCCATATACTCTGACAACGGCACGAACTTTCATGGAGCCGACGCTGAGATGAGAGACGCCTTGATGTCATTAAGCCAGGATACCAAGATGATCGACGCAAGAGCCACTCAGGGCATAGAATGGCACTTCATACCTCCGATGAGTCCCCACATGGGGGGAGCCTGGGAGAGATTAGTGAGGTCGGTTAAAAAAGCCTTAAACGCCACGCTAAAGGAGAGAACGCCTAAAGAAGAAACTCTACGCACAGCCCTAGCGGAAGCCGAATTCATTGTGAACAACCGCCCTCTTACCCACATTTCGGTCGATCCACGAGACGAAGAGCCCCTGACCCCCAACCACTTCTTACTGGGGTCAGCCGGGAAACGACCTCAATTATCGTTCTACAATAAAACAGAAGAAGAAGTGTGCCTCCGCCGTCAGTGGCGCATTGGGCAACAACTCGCGGACGCTTTTTGGAGAAGATGGTTGCACGAGTACCTACCCACTATGGCCGCCCGACAAAAATGGCACCATCCAATTACACCAATTAAAAAGGATGACCTAGTAATCATCATGGATCCAGCACTACCCCGGAACAACTGGCCACGTGGCCGTGTCATCGAAGCAGTACCTGCAGCCGATGGTCAAGTCCGAACTGTTCGGATCCAAACAAGCACTGGAGTCTACATAAGACCGGCAGTAAAAGTCGCCGTCATCCTCCCGGCCGCACTGGACGTCTCCTGCAACCCCAACAAATAGAAATCGACACAAGTGACAGAACTTGTCTATATTGGCATCTCCAGACAACTACTCCCACTTCCTACTCCCGCAGGGGGCGCCCGACAACGCTGGCACTGAGCGGCTATCCCTCACTGACACGGCGGAGTTTGGCCCGCACCCCCTCGATGGCGCTGGCACTGAGCGGCTATCCCTCACTGACATGGCAAAATCGACTCCCACTTCCTACTCCCGCAGGGGGCGCCCGACAACGCTGGCACTGAGCGGCTATCCCTCACTGACACGGCGGAGTTTGGCCCGCACCCCCTCGATGGCGCTGGCACTGAGCGGCTATCCCTCACTGACATGGCAAAATCGACTCCCACTTCCTACTCCCGCAGGGGGCGCCCGACAACGCTGGCACTGAGCGGCTATCCCTCACTGACACGGCGGAGTTTGGCCCGCACCCCCTCGATGGCGCTGGCACTGAGCGGCTATCCCTCACTGACATGGCAAAATCGACTCCCACCTCCTACCCCGCTGGGGGCCCCCCCCCCGACTGAGTTGGCACTGAGCGGCTATCCCTCACTGACACGGCGAAGTCTAAACAGCATCCTCTCGATGGCACTGGCACTGAGCGGCTATCCCTCACTGACATCGCAAAGCTTGGACAACACTCCATCGATGGACTAGCATTGAGCGGCTATCCCTCATTACCAGGACATAACAACCTGCGGAAACATCAAAAGAAGATACGTCTGAAGAACTAGCTGAGTACAGGCAAGACTGTACGGGGGGAGTGTATCATACGTATCCAGACCTCAAGAATCTTTCAGAGGAATTCATATTTACGTAAAAATTACAAAAACACTCAAACCCCGAAACCGCTCGATACCATGTCGCCGACACAATTGGAAATCTTCAAATCATAATTACTTAATGAAATTATGTGCTGTATGTGATTAATCAAGACAATTACATAGAAATATAACAGCAGAATACATCTGAAAATAACCATCCAGCACCTCACTCGGAACCTCCCGCCTTCGGAATGGCTCACTCTATGAAAGCAACCCAGTATTTACGTGACCCCCACCTCCATACTATCCAGAAGGAATTCCATGATGGCCGCCGAGTTTTCAACCAATCACAGCTCAACATACTTCATTGACGAGTCACCAATCACGAAATGAACCTCCCTAACGGGGCGACCCAGTATTTACGCGAAACCCCCTCCATACCACCCGAAAGGAATTCCATGATGGCCGCCGAGTTTTCAACCAATCACAGCTCAACATACTTCATTGACGCCCTTATCAAAAACTGATAACAAGGATTATCGCAACCACCGATGATGACATCAGATCCAATTTACAAGAAAATATTAGAAGATATAACCACAGAATAAATATCAATATCAAGAAATAATTAATTACTAACATAATATCTTAAAGAATTGTACCTAAATATGTTTTTCACTCCTTGGGGAATGTTCAAACCAAGGATATTTTGCTTCAACCCCAATATGAAACTTTGTATAATTTATTATAAAATAAATAAACGGGACTGAAGGAGGTGGTTTGGGTAAATTGAACTGACCTGGTAAAAGGTATAATATTAACATATAATTTTCCTCTAAACAAATTAATTGTAAAGAGGAAAAATACCTAACCAACTCACCTTTCATGAAAGGGATGAAAACTCCCCCAATAGGGTTCGATTTGAAAACGTTCTATAAATAGAGAACCGAATTCCATACAAAGTCAGTTCAAAAAACTACCCCAAGTGAGAAACTTCTCTCCTGAAGAAACCATCTCCAAAGTCTACAAATCTCAAGAAAAATATTTTCAAGTGTTTTAATTCAGTATTAAATTCAGTTTTTTCCAGTCTTAAATTCCTTCCGTCGACTCAGACTTGGGAATCAATCCTTCTCTGATTTTGACATTAAATTTTATCTACCGAGACTGAAACACTTATAAAGGTGTATCCAGCTACCTACGCATTTACAGTATTATACGGACGGAATATTGTTTCGTATAATGCTAGAATTTCATGGATTAGTGAGTACCGTTAACTCACCAACAAGAACGACAAATGGATCTATATCATGCATTGACCACATTATGGTAAAGTCAAAAAAACCATCTAAAAGTATCGTCTACAAATCAACTATCACGGACCATTATTCAACTATCTTTGCACTACAAACACCTATCCAAATAAATAAATGTAGCCTGCCTTTAGCATACAATAAAATCAACTTTCAAAATATAATAACCAATTTAAAGAACAAATCATGGCAAGAACTCTTCCAAATTAAACAATCGGAGGACGCATGGATATACTTTATTAACTATTTGAAAAACGAATTACACCACCATACCCTGACGATGACCAAAAATATAAGTAACAAATTGAAACCCTTGAAACCATGGATTAACCACTCCATTATAAATTGCATTCACAAAAGAAACACGCTACACAAAAAAACCAAAGAAAATCCGTATGACCAACTAACATTCAACTATTATAAAAAATATAGAAACATGTGCTGTAACGTCATCAGAAAAGCAAAAGAAATTTACTACTCAGAAAGAATTAAAGAAAGTAACAATAATCCCAAAAAATTATGGGAAATACTTAGAGAAGCCACAAACTCGCAAACTACAAAAGAGAAACAGAGCATAAATAAACTTTCCATTGATGGACATATTGTTGAAACCACAAAAAATCCTAAGCTCGTTGCTGATCATGTAAACAATTTTTTTATTAATATCGGTCCACATCTTGCTTCTCAAATTGCCCAGAGCGGAATCACCCAATCTACCGATACAGTGGTTCAAACAAATAACATAAATACAAAATTTCTATTCCAAACTGTGTCACAGGAAGAAATTCTCAAAACAATTAATTCTCTAAAAAACACTTCTTCTGCTGGACAAGACGAAATTTCAACCAAAATCCTTAAAACGCTGTCTTCGGAGATTACATTGCCACTAGAATACCTTATAAACCTAAGTATTACACAGGGCTACTTCCCCTCTAACCTAAAACAAAGTATCGTAATTCCCATCTACAAATCTGGAAACAAGTCAGATATCAATAACTATAGACCAATTACTTTACTGAATAGCTTGTCTAAAGTTTTTGAAAACCTTATTAATACACAACTTTTAAAATTCATCGAGAGCCATAAAATACTTTCAAAAAATCAATATGGTTTTCAAAAAAACAAAAGTACCTCAGATGCCATTGCCAGGGTGACAGACTTCATTGTAAAAAGCCTTGATAAAGGAAATAAATGTATTTCAATCTTTTTAGACCTCTCTAAGGCTTTTGATACAATATCACACTTTAAACTAATTAAAAAACTTGAAAAAATCGGCATCACGGACAAAGAGCTAAACTTCTTTAAAAGTTACCTAAATGGACGCAAACAACAGGTTAAAATACACAATACCCTCAGTAACCAGCGCTCAACTGACTATGGAATTCCACAATGAAGCGTATTGGGACCAACTCTGTTCTTACTGTATATAAACAACTATTGCAACCTTGAAATTGAGGGAAGCATTGTTAGCTTTGCCGACGATACTGTCTTACTGTTTGAAGGCAACAATTGGTCAGCTGTATTAAAAAAAGCTGAAAAAAATATTAACTTAGTTAAAAAATGGTTAGATATAAACACGCTTACCCTTAACACGAAAAAAACAAAATATATCACTTCAAGCATCAATACTGCAGGCCAACCTAATGATGATTACTCCATAAAAATACATGTACGAACACTGTACGAATTCCAATGTATGCAATGAGTGCCCCTGTATAGAGCGAACTCCACAGATGAAGTACCTCGGCCTCACCATTGACCCATACCTCAAATGGAATATACATACTCAGATCATTGCGAATAAAATTAGGAAAACAATACATTTCTTCAGATCCGTAAGGAACTTCCTTAACTTACAAATTCTAAAAACGATTTATTTTGCATTAACCCAATCTATCATTGAGTATGGTATCATTGCATGGGGAGGGGGTACTTCATCAGCTCTAGATCCTGTTGAAAAGGCGCAGAAAACAATTATGAAAATTATTCTCAAACTTCCTCAAACTGCAAACAGTAACTTAATTTTCAACATAATGAGAGTATTTGATGTTCGACAGATCTATGTAAAAACTATCCTCATGCATCTCTTTAAAAACAAACACGTGCTTTACGAAAAAAAAACTAACTTTAGATTTACGCGTAATTCGAACAAAGACATGTTGCAAGTTCCAGCACTTTCTTCCACCTTTGGTCAAAGTAGCTTTGGCTACTTTGCCACAAAGATCTTCAACATGCTCCCGGAAAATATTAAAGAGAGTCAAACACGGAAAGAGTTAAAAAAATGTTAAAATTTGGATTTATTCAAATGATCGAGCCTACACTGGTGCCCTCACCCAAACGCCTTGTCATTGACAGTTATTGCAGTATGTACGGTGCTAAAACTTACTATATACGTATTGTGTAAATGCAAACAATAATGAAAAGTAACCAAATGCCTTGTCACAGTGAGTTATTATAGTATGTATTGTGTTTAAACTTATTCTATCTGTATCTTCAATATGTAAACAATAATGTAACCTAAAATAATGGATTGCTGTATGGGAACCCATATTAAACATTTACATATTAGCAAACCATAGACAAAATGGAGAAATAATTAACTAAAAATTCTGCCTCAATACAGGTTCGCCTAGTGAGGCAGGTTATGCACAACCTAAAATATAATATATTATGCCATTTCTATATAACACTCTTACATTCATATATATTTTTTCTTATATTAGAAACTGCCGTATTATTGTAACATTATTCTTTCAACAATTTCATTGTTTCTAACTGACATATAATTATACAACTTACTAATGATATATTATATATATTCTGTAATTTTTTGATGAAATAAATAAAAAAATAAAAAAAATAAAAAAAAAATTTTATCGTACGTTAGATTAATTAGTTCAAAATCGAACCATTTAGGGAATTTAGAAGTGTAATATTTTTGTAGGGGTACAAATCTATCGATTGCTTGATAAATTACTTAATTTGATATCTTGAGCTTTTACAAGTGAGATCATAAGCCCAATTATAAGTAGATAAAAATTCTAAAATCTTTGGGTAATCTGCTTTTTCAAAATTACGCTTTACAATCGTGGGGTCAATTACCTTAACATAAGTATTGAGGTAATTGATTATTAGAGGGGGGTGGTATTTATAGAATGGAAGAATCATTTAATGAATATTAAAGTAAAAATATCTAGTACGGATTTTAGCTATTTTATATCTTGTACCGATGTCAGCTATTTTATATCTAATAACCATGTCAGCTATTTTATTTATTAAATTATAAAATATAGACCAATAAAGAATTCAATTTTTCATGATTTCAGAGGAAACTTTGGTAATTATTTTTAAGTAAATGACAACATAATACGTAAATATAATGAAAAATAAAGGTGATTGAAAAAAACACTTTGATGGGCTTTAATTTAAATTACAAACGACTGGAACACACATTCGCCGTACGTACATTTTTATTTTTTTTTAAATCTGTTCATTGGCAAAATTTTTTTTTAATACTTTCCTCCCAAAAAATTGCCTATGAAATCAATAAGTGATAAAAATTGGGGGTGATCATTTTTGAATAAAAACTGGTTTTCTTGACACAACTTTACATTTATTTCAAACTATTGAAACAGGTATAATATTTATAAAGAACTGTGCGAATAACACTGCTACGATCGCTCTGACTTATGAGCTTGTTTATTATCGAGTTATTGTTGAGAAAGGAACGAAAAAACACATAATGCGAGCCTTTTTAAAGACTTCAAAAACCACCACATGTAAATAAACCACTTGTCATCGTGATGTCTAGCAGTAAAAATGAAACCTGCTATACCGACCAAATTGACAATATTTTCTAAGCAAGGACTCACACCATTTTGGTTAAACGTAGTAACTTCAAATTTCTAGACTACAGATGTCGGTAGCCTGCAAAATTGAACATATTGCCAGGGGGCGGGATTCAAAAATTGCACTAAATTTTTGAATGATAATCTATTTAAAAATAAACTATAAAACAAACAGAATAAACTAAAAATTCTTAATCTAAATATACCACAAAAATACTAACAAAATAATTCAAAATAGCAGAAATTAACAAAATAAAACCCCCTTTTTTTATGCCCTACTGGTAAACTTATAAATTTAACTGTATAAATGCTGTTGAATTACTCTATTAATTAACTAAAAATAACTAGAAAATTATTAATCCTATTAAATAACCAAAAAAAATTCAAAAATGACTAAATTACACACGTCTGCATACTAATTTTTACATATTTAAATAGTTCAATAACACAAATAATATAGTTCACACTGAACACAACACAATTATTGTTCTTTTTTTTTTTTCTTTCTTCTCAGGTCTTCTGCTTGATCCATCCAAGGTGGAGTCGAGAAGATAAGCATCATAGTGTAATGTACATAATCAATCCTTGGTAAGGTCCGGGACGTCAATTACAGGTTTAGTGTCTGAATCCAGGGGCATCAGACATATCTTTGTGATGGGCCTCACAAAGACTCCTTGAGGTGTTTTTAGGGTAACAACTCGTATTACTCCATCCGCTCCAGGGTGTGTATGCAGAATTCGGGCCATTTTCCATAAAGGTGGAGGTAAATGATCTTCCTTTAAAATCACCAGATCGTCTTTTTGCAGTGCCCGTTGAGTGCTGGTCTGCCATTTAGTCCTCTTTTGTAGTTCCATCAGGTAATCTTGCTTCCATCTAGACCAAAAAGATTGAATTAGCGAACTGATCCTCTGATATTGAGTTAGTCTGTTGTCCGGTATCGCCCGGACGTCTTTCTCAGGAATGATACAGGATTCAGTGCCTATAAGGAAATGGTTTGGGGTAAGAGGTTGGTAATCATGGATGTCGTCGGATAAGGAAGTTAATGGACGGGAGTTCAAACAGGCCTCAATCTGACAAATTAAGGTATACAAGAGTTCAAATGTTAATGAAGAATTGTTAGTGATTCTATACAAATGGAACTTTGCTGATTTTACTGCTGCTTCCCACAAACCTCCCTGATTAGGGGCTCGAGGGGTTATGAACTTCCACTCAATACCTCTGTTCACTAAATAATTTTGAATATTGTCGTTGTTTTCCCTCAAGCTGGTGTACAGCTCTTTGAGCCTGCTGCTAGCTCCTTTAAAATTACTAGCATTGTCGGAAAAGATCTTTTCAGGTTGTCCCCTACGGGATATAAACCTTTTTAAACTGTTCAAAAAAGCATTGCTAGATAAATCCGAAACTAATTCCAAGTGAACAGCCTTGGTTGAGAAGCAAATAAAGATACATAAATACGATTTTACGAGGGAAGCCTTCCTCAGCGTCCCACTTTTAATTAGAATTGGTCCGGCGTAATCTATTCCGGTGATAGCGAAAGGACGACTCGGCGTAATTCTTTCGGGTGGCAAATTTCCCATGATTTGATGACCGGTTCGGGGACGACATCTAAAACATACAATACATTTATGTAATATCTTTTTAATAGTATTTTTACCAAAGATGGGCCAAAATTTTAATCGTATTTCAGCTAACAAAGCTTGAGGTCCTGCGTGTAGGTTTACATAATGGTAGTGACGTATTATCAATTCAGTTAGCTTATGTTTAGCCGGCAAGATAATTGGGTGTTTTTGTTGGTAAGATAAATGTGTAGCCAAATTCAACCTACCGCCTACATATATTAGACCATCATGTAAGAAGGGATTAAGAGATTTTAAATTACTTTTCTTGTTGACGATGCCATGGTTTTTTAATTCTTTCAATTCCTTTTGAAAGGCGTGTATTTGAGCTGATCTCAATAGACATTTCAAGCCTGATTCCAATTCAGCCACACTTAAATTGTCTGAAATTTTACCCTTAACACTTCTGCAGTTATTGACAAATCGCAATACATACGCAGTAACTCTTTTCAATTTAATAAATGATGAGAATTTTTCAAATATCTCCCATTCTTGAATATCTGTGGATAATAGAATATTTTTGCCTTTGAGTTCCGGAGGGTTTGAACACGAAATATTTGATATAGGCCAAGCGTTGACTCCCTCGGTCAACCAACTTGGTCCATTCCACCATATTGCAGAATTTATCAATTTATCTGTAGTGGTTCCTCTTGAAAGTATATCTGCTGCATTGTCGGCTGATGATACATGTCTCCATAGATCTGGATCACTAAGTTCTTGTATTTCAGCTACTCGGTTTGCAACGAAAGTAGCCCATCTCGTAGGTTGACCTTTCAGCCAGCACAACGTTATCATGGAGTCACACCAATAATGTGTGTCGATCTCCACTATATTTAGCGCTTGTTTTACATTTTTAATTAATTTCGCCAGTAGCACAGCACTACAAAGCTCCAACTTGGGCAGGGAAATACACTTCAATGGCGCCACTCTTGATTTGGACGTTATTAAATGTGAATGCCGCTTACCGACATGGTCCACTGACACCATGTAAACGCAGGCTCCGTAAGCTTTCTCAGATGAGTCGCAAAAACCGTGTAGTTGTAGATATGTAGATTGCCTGCAAATAATTTTTCTTGGTATTTTCAACACATTTAGTTGAATTAATTCTTGAAGGTAGGACCTCCAGGGTGCTAATATTTCATTAGGCAATGGATCATCCCACGCTGCTTTAGACTGCCATAACTTCTGCATTATCAATTTGGCTACAACTATAATCGGTCCTAGAAGACCTAATGGATCGAAGGTTGATGCGATGCAAGATAATATCTGTCTTTTACTCTCGGTTCGACTTGATGGTTTCATTATTACATAAGAAAAATAATCAGATTCATTATTCCATATTAATCCTAATATTTTCTCAGTCTTTGGATTGTCAGTAATAATTTTTTCAGAATTGCCTGATTCGGCAATCTTAGCTTGGCCCGACTCGGCTGACAACTCCAAGACATTGGACCTCCATTTCCTCAAGGTCATCCCCGCAGACAAAAAGATGTTGATTAATTGCTCTTTTAACTCTCTACAGGATTCCATGTCATCTCCTCCGGTTAACAAGTCATCCATATAGAAGTCATTTTCTATGACCTGACTAGCTCTAGGAAAATTTATATTGTTATCCATACCAATTTGCCGTAGACTTCTAGTGGCTAAGAAAGAGGAAGGCCCCAGACCATATGTGACTGTCTTCAGACGGTAATGCTTGAGCACCTCCTGCGGCGACTCGCGCCACACTATCTTCTGCAGGTCACGGTCCGCTTCACACACGTTAATCTGGCGGTACATCTTCTCGATGTCAGCCGTCAGTACTACTTGATGTTTTCTGAAATGCAATAGTTGGGTGTATAAGTCCTTTTGTATAACAGGTCCTGTCATCAAGGCGTCATTGAGAGAAATTCCATTTGAAGTTTTGGCGGAGCCGTCAAAAACGACCCTCACTTTAGTAGTAGTGCTTGATTATTTTATTACAGCGTGATGAGGTAAAAAATAGGATTCACGATCCCCCTTTGACTGGTCACACACCTCCATATGACCTAATTCCTCATATTCACGCATGAATTGTATATATTGTGTCTTCAATTCGGGATTTGACACAAATTTTCTTTCTAAATTTTTAAATCTTTTTTCAGCAGTGAGCAATGAACTTCCCAGCTGATCAATGCATGCTCGACGCGGTAAACTTACTACGTATCTACCGTCGTCTTGTCTAGTATGAGTACTAGCAAAACTGGCTTCACAAGCCTTTTCTTCATGATTTAGAATCTTAGTGGGATTAATCTCCTCCAATTTCCAAAATTTTTCTATTTGATGACTTATTTTATTTATAGATAAATTACAACAATCTGATACAGGCCTTTGCTTTGGGTACATGTGGATTGGTCCTGATATGATCCATCCCAGTTGCGTACGTTGAAGTGTTGGTCCCGATTCGAGTTTCAATCTATCGTTGGTTAGGATTTCCCAAAAGCTCTCCGCGCCCAACAGGATGTCGATGGGTGCAGCTATATTGAAGTTCGGGTCAGCTAGCTCCAATCCTCGTGGTAACTTGAAGTCTTTTTTCGCCATTGTCACTTGTGGTAAATTTGTTGTAATCTCCTGTAAAATCAGACATGATATTTCACTTTTATAATCAGTATGAAGCGAATTCATCCCCACTGAAATTCTCTTTTTTATGTGAGTGATGTTATTATGGATCCCAGAAACGGGTTTGTTTATCAATTCACATGGTAAATTTAATTTATTAGCAAATTCTGCTCTCATAAAATTTGACTGGGCCCCTGAATCAATCAGAATGCGGGCTTTAAAAATTTTATTGTTACTACCCACAACTCCTTTGTTGGCAGTTGACAATAATATTATTTTTTCTGCTTTATCCGATGCAGAAAAATTCGATACTGAAACCTCGTTATCAGCATCCATATTGGAGGCCTCCCGCAGAGGTACCTCATTATGTAGCAAGGTGTTGTGATTATCTTTGCCACAACGCCTGCAAGAAAAGGTTGCCTTGCAACTCTGTGCCTGGTGACCCACCTTTAAACATTTAAAACAAGCTTGGATTGATTTCGTAGCATCAATCCTCTCATGTAATTTTAATTTTAGAAATTTTTTACAATAATAAATATGGTGACCTTTCTCGTTACAATAAATGCAGTTGTTAGCCTTTACCGCTAAAAATACTGATGAATCTTTTTTGCAATTATTGTTGCCTAGTTGTGTTTTATGTAAGCTAGAAAATTTTTTCTCAGAAGCGTTCATCAGTTCCAATACTTGGGCTCTAGCAGATAAACATTTTAAGAATTCCTTTAACGTCGGTAATTCGTCTTGTAATATATATTGTTCCCAATTTTTTCGGGTAGCTGTGTCTAATTTATTTGATATTATATAAATAACCAATGGATCCCATTGATCTACCTTGACCCCGATATTTTGTAATGCCTTTAAACTAACGTTTGTTTCATCAATTAGATACCTCAATGCTACAGGCTCTTCTTGTTTCATGTCTTTTAATGAAAATAGAGCTTGGATGTGTTTATGAACGGTAGTTCTTAAATTTGCATAACGTTCATTTAATAATTCCCAAGCGGAAATGTAATTTAATTCAGAAATTTCTAGATTAGCAATTATCTTTAATGCGTTTCCCTTTAAAGTTGATTGCAAATAAAAGAATTTTTGTACGTTGCTTAAAGTACTATTGCTATGGACTAAAGTCTTGAAGGTTTCGACGAAATTAACCCAATTTTTCTGATCGCCATGAAATTCCCGTAATTGGAGGTTGGGTAGTTTAATTTCCACCTTACTTTGATCGACGGATTCGATCGCACCTTTGGCCGTTGCCAAAACTGAGAAATATTGGTTTTCGAATGCTTCTCGTTGACTATAATTTTCAATTTCGTCTGAATCCGGTAACATTTCAATTTTCTGTTGAACTGCTTCGAATTCATCTAACAATGATTTCACCCGCTCATATCTTAATTTAATTTCATTTACCGACAATGCATTTAAGGAATCCGCGAATCGGGTTAGTTTTCCTTTGATTACGCCGCGTTTGTTTATTAATGACTTCATATTTTCCATTTTAAATTATATTTTGTTAATATCGGTTGACAATTATTTTATTTTAGCAAACACCCGTTTGAAAGAATACCACGACAACCTTGACAATACTATTTGAGAACACTATTCAATAATATTATATTCTTATTTTCAAGTGGGTAGTGATTTTATTTATAATATTGACTCTATTTAAGATTAATCTCGTTTAAATTACATGAGACCTGAATAAACATAAAATGGATGATAGGAAGGAAAGCACTGAATACTTATCTCAGATTTGCGATGTGGTCCACTTTCCTTAATGATTTCCAGTTTCAATCAATTTTGTATCCTTTTGGCTGCTGGTTCTTTGTTTTTTTTACATACAATCTCCTGATCGTAATCCGGTTGAAGGATCAAATGATAAAAATTGGGGGTGATCCTTTTTGAATAAAAACTGGTTTTCTTGACACAACTTTACATTTATTTCAAACTATTGAAACAGGTATAATATTTATAAAGAACTGTGCGAATAACACTGCTACGATCGCTCTGACTTATGAGCTTGTTTATTATCGAGTTATTGTTGAGAAAGGAACGAAAAAACACATAATGCGAGCCTTTTTAAAGACTTCAAAAACCACCACATGTAAATAAACCACTTGTCATCGTGATGTCTAGCAGTAAAAATGAAACCTGCTATACCGACCAAATTGACAATATTTTCTAAGCAAGGACTCACACCATTTTGGTTAAACGTAGTAACTTCAAATTTCTAGACTACAGATGTCGGTAGCCTGCAAAATTGAACAATAAGAATTGAATTTTTTTAATGACCCATACTTTATAATTCAAAAACAAATAAATAAACTACTTGTATCACATATTCGCACTAAATATTAGGGTTACCTTTTGATTTTAAAAACATTTTTAATTGGTTGGGTATTTTGGCCTCAAATACAAAATTAGTTTTCATCCATTCTTTTAAGCTCTAAGCCAAGGCGTCGCGTCGTGGGTTAAATTTCTCTGCTTTCTAAGTCCTCCATTATTGCCCATGAAACTATTAAATATTATAGTAGTAGAAGTTTTTTATATTGTCTGGTTATTCGTATTATATTTTTCGTATTTGTGGTGTGGTGGTTTTACGGGGTGGTTTGATATCACAAAAGGTGTTAAACAAGGCTGCGTAATGTCACCGTGGTTATTCAATTTATACATGGATAATTGTATGCAAGAATTGAAAGAGGTGGGATTGGGCGCGAATTTGAGATCTTGTGAATTTGTGAATTTGTAATCTGAAAGTATGTTGCCTGTTGTATGCTGATGATGCGGTGCTGATTGCTAATAGTATGGATGATCTGCAGTCTCTCGTGTCTAGGATGAACGAAGTATGCATGAAGAATGAGTTAATGATGAATGTAAGTAAGTCTAAAGTAATGGTGTTTGAAAGAGAAAGTACGAAAACAGTGTGCAATATAGCTGTGAATGAGGAATACTTGGAGCAGGTGGATGAATTTGTGTATTTAGGAAGCATGTTTACGAGAGATGGGAAGCTGACAGAGATATTGAAAGAAGAGTAAATGCAGGTAACTCCATTAATGGAGGACTGAACGCAGTTGGCGCTAACAAAGAATTGTCAAAAGAAGCGAAGTTAGCAGTCCACAATGGAGTGCTGGTACCTACCCTGATGTATGGAAGTGAGGCATGGAACTGGCAAAGAAAGGATGAAAGTAGATTGAATGCTGTTGAAATGAGATCCCTGAGGCGTATGTGTGGTAAAACCATGTATGATCGTGTGAGGAATGTGGATATCCGCAAAGAGTGCAAGGCTGATGTAAGCGTAATGAGTAAGATCAAGAAAGGGACGCTTAGATGGTTTGGGCATGTAGAGCGAATGAGCGAAGAAAGGAGTGTAAGGAGAATATACGATGCAAATGTGAATGGTAGCAGAAGTCGGGGACGCCCGAGGAAGACATGGCACGACCAAGTGAATCAGATACTTGAGTCGGGCCATGTCAAGAGTCAGAACAATAGAAGAGTATGTATGAGACGATGTATGAATGTGAATGAGGCAAGGAATGTGTGCCAAGACCGAGTTGTTTGGCGGTCCGTCCTCTCTGCCTCCCCCTGCGGGGAAACTGCGTGATGGTTAGTTAGTTAGTTAGTTAGTTATTTGTCTTAAGGGACTTGAAGATCTGAATAAGGAAATTGAAGCCAAATTGAAATATGGAAATTTAATGTCATTTGAAAGTCCAGAACAGTGTGCTAAAGTATTCACAGAAAAAACTTTCTCTGAAATTGCTAACTTTAAATATCCGAAGAATTAACCGCAATTCCAATGACTTTATTGTATTACTCCAGAGGATTCAAGTGAGTTTTCATGTGATTATTCTAACAGAGTGCTGGCTGAAAGAAACATACTAACCAAAAAAAAATCCTAATTATAATGTATATCACACTGAAAGTATTTATAATCAAAATGATGGAGTTATCGTTTACGTTTTGGAAAAACCAAAAATCGTTGTTAAAGAGCCTAACTTCGCAGCAGGAAATTGCTTATTAATAAATATAACCATGTGAAACCTCTAGAAATTATTCAGAAGTCTATAATTAAGATAATGCACCAGAAGACCAAGACATATCCCACCGATAAATTGTTTAAGGAAACTGACATTATGGAACTAAGGCAGATCTACTGTGTCCAATGTCTTAAATTTGTGTACACTCGTCCTTATAATTTCTGTAAAAATCCAAATCGTTCTAGCCAGAGACACAACATATGCATGTACACAGTGCCTCACTGCAAAACTAGGCTAGCCCAAAGACACATTAACTATATTGGCCCAAAATTGTTTAATTTCTTGCCGAGTTCCATCAAGATGTACCAAAACCTAAACTCATATAAAATAAATGTCAAAAGCTGGGTAAAAAAGTATCTGGAAATGAGAGAATTTTTTCTATAAGTTATACGAATATGATACCTATATATGATAATATGTTACCATCTAAATTTAAAAAAAAAAAAAAAAGTTTAACTTCTTTTAAACTGTTTTTTTTATTAAAATAACCAAATGTACTATATGATTTATTTTTTTCTTTATTCATATCTCTTTTTTCATTTAAACCATAGATAATGTAACCACCACTGTTTTGATTTTCACCTTATAATGCCCACGCACAGGCTTCGCCTTTGTGGGATTTTTTTGTTACTGCCTTATATTTTGTATCATTATATATGTACCTGTATGTATCAAAAAAATTGACAATAAATAAAAATAAAAAATAAATAAAAAAATAAAAATAGGAAATTATATAAATATTGTAGCCTTATACCGTTCACCATCTCTCAGAAAAGTGTCGATTTTTTAAAGTTCTTTAAATTCAGAACTCTCAGAAGTAAATCACGTTCAAAATGTTATTGTAACAGGAGATATTAATACAGATTTGCTGAACGAAAACCATCCAAATACTGTAGACTACAATATGCTCATGGCGGAGAAAAGCCTGAAAAGTGCAATTCTCCTACCAACACGAGAAAATTCCTGCCTAGACCACATTATGGTAAGATCTCGTAAACGAATCAATGCTATTGCCTGCAATACAGCTATCACAGATTATTTACCCGTAATCCTGGCCTTTAAGACGAAAATTATCAGAGAAAATGAAATAAAAAATATCGAAACTCTCCTAAATATTGAAAAAATTAATGAAGACATGTTGAAACAAAACTGGGAATCAATATTGACATCATCAGACGCAAATCTTGCAATGGAAATTTTTGTTCAAACTCTACAAAATACAATAAAAAACATGGAACCATAAAACAAAAAAAAAACAACAAACAAAGCATTACAACCATGGATTATCACAGGCTTAATAAAATGTATTAAGAAACGAGATAAGATTCACATGCAATGTAAAACACATCCACAAGACGAGACCATGAAATTTAATTATCTTAGTTATAAAAATATGTGCAAAAACACTATTCATTATGTAAAAGAGGAATATTACAAAGGAAAATCGAAAATAACTCACAAAACCCAAAGAAAATTTGGAACGTAATTAAAGAAATTGCTAACATAGCCCCGAATAAAATCACAGACATCTCGCAAATCAAGACGGAGCAAATCTCAACAAATAACGCCGACCCTGATATAAATAGACTTAACACTCTTTACAAATACTTTGCAACAATAGGACAGTCACTTGTTATGTAAATAACATAGGATTATTTTTCTTACTTAGCAGTAAGTAAGAACCTGTCAAATCTGTGATTTGTTTTGTCTATTGTTTATGATCTAGCAATAACAGGAAGTGACTAAAATTGAAGATGGCGTCACTTCCCGGCCGGACACAGGAGAGTGTGCGCGTCCGGTCGGGGGGTCATTATTATTTCTGGGGGCCTGATGATCTGATCGAAATATATTTCATGGATTTGTGATTATTACCGAAATGTTCGGTTTTTGCTTCAAGTTTAGAAGTTTAATAATATTTCCCGCAAGTGGAATTCGCCACGCGTGGCATGGATAAGGAAAACGTTTTTTTTGTCATGTGCGGCCGTGGAGGTAATCAGAGATTATCCAAGTGATCGGTGGTTATTTCTGCCGATGGACTGTTATCGCCGTGAGCATTTTGATTCGGAGCATTTTTAAGTTCTTCCTCGCCTCTTGGAAGGGCAACTTACGGGTTATCCGTGAAACCGGCACATGGCTGGTTCTTACTGGGCCGTTGGCCAGCCACATCTGATGCTGTCGTCTACTTCCTACTCGGCTGGTTCTCACTGGGCCGTTAGCCAGCCACAACTGATGCCGTCGTCCTCTACCTACTTGGGTGATTCAACTAGTCCGCCACTCGCGGCATTCAACGTTCGTTCCTCATAACTATATACGACATATTATTTTAGACAGGGTAGATAGATTCTGCGTTATGGTCGTTGGGGGTAAGTTTTCACCTTTTTGTTTATCTCTGTGAAATTTATCTAAATATACCTTGTTACGGTCAGTCCAAAGTTTAACCAGAACACTTTCATTTAATAACCTTGCAACTTCCCTTAAAAAAATTTCGTAGATGGGATATATTTCCCCCGCCCTGTATGGAGGATTATGCTCTACCGTCGTCTGGTCGGTTTGGCAGGTTCTTAACAGTCTAACCACTGGAAGGGACCCTGGCGCGTTTGGTCTTTTTAAACCAACAAAGTCAAACTCGGCCACCCACTCTTCAATCAACGTAACAGTCAATAATGTACTTAAAAACCTAAAATATAACCCTAACCGGTACTCAATATATTAAAATAACACACTTGCCAATACGTCCCTAAATAAGATGAAAACAACAGAAAGACAACTGACTTTGAACTACAGAGCAGGAAGAAGCCAAAACAAAATTCTCTATTCTTTCTACCAACAAACAAAAAAGAAATTAATAGGATCATCTCTGAACTGAAACCCAACTCAGCACCTGGAATAGATGGAATCACTGCAAATGTCATAAAGAAATGCAAAGAAGGTATAATAACACCTCTAACAGACATTTGTAATCTGAGCATGCAAACTGTATTCCCAAATTGCCTCAAAAAAGCAATTGTTTTTCCTATATTTAAAGGAGGAACCCATCTTCTCCTAGCAATTACAGGCCGATCTCTCTAATAAGCATTTAATAAGCACAAACTAATCTCACCACAACAATTTGGGTTCCAACAGAAAAAATCTACTGAAAGTGCGATAACAGAAATGACAATATCTGGCGAAGAATTTAGTTGCAGGTAAAAAATGCGTGGGAATCTTTCTAGATTTACAGAAAGCGTTTTACTCAATTTCACAAAAAATCTATTAAGTAAATTGGAAATGATGGGTGTGAGAGGCATCACACTCGCATGATTTGATGACTACCTCTTGGAAAGAACTCAATCGGTAAAGAACGATGGAAAATTAAGTAACACGGAAAAAAAATTATTCGGAGTACTGTTAAGTGGGTTTGACCCAGGGTACAAATAATAATAATTGTATAAACTTTGTTCGGTAGAACGCGCCAATCTAGGTTAGAATTAATCATCTAGAATGTTTATACTCAATAATCTCAGGTGTGAAAGTTCGCAACCAAGGTCGCGTGTCAGTATCATGATAGTTTCTTTTGTTTTAGGATGGTATCTCAATGTACATAAATAAAAGGCGGTGCATGGATTGATATTACATGTATTGGAAACCTTTTGGACATTTTGCTGATGAGCCCTAGCTCAACAGATTAACAGAATTATATAATTTTGACTTACCCCAAAGACCGACCAGTTTTTAGCTATCTGTATCTAAACTACGGGAGCCGAACATCGCGTTTTCTAATGCCGAACACTGCTTTTCTTGATGGGAGAAGCGACGGAACGTCCCGCACACCCGTTCGGCGGCTGACGTAACTCCGTAGAAGCGTGATCCGTCTTCTGGAAAGGTGGATATACTCCTCCTGGCCACATCCATAAACTCCAACTATCTATAAGCGCGTAGCCGTTCCTGGGGATGCTGCAACCCATACATAGGGCTCTTTCTCGGCCCGTCGAACACGTGCGATGTCGGGATTCAAACTCCAAAAATCAAAAAGAACGAAGTTCCCACTTGACAGCCATGCATGGCACAAAATATAAATCGCGTATGATCCAATCCTACACAGGATTGACCGTTACTTTACGGATTCCCGTTCAATCGCATAACGGCGGTCGCATGGTCCGTCCGTAACAACTTCCGTCCAGCGAAATCACTATTACCCACTTCGGGAATAGTTATTTTTCGGTCACAAAAACGTTTACCGCCGTGCCCGTAAGCAAAATCGCACTCATCGGCGACAAAAAATAAGGAATTACATTCCGTATAATTAATTATTCAAAAACGAAAAGCACTGCGACCATCGTCTGTACAGTCCACGAACCCACCCGTTGACTGTCCAGCCAAGAAGTGATTTTTGTTTCCGCCCGGTTCAGATGTTAAATTTTAAATTATGATTCGAAATTTTACCAAAACCAATACCAGCGACAATCGCCCAGTTCCTAACTAGGTTAGAGAATCGGCGAGGATAAATGTGATGATGCAGAACAAATTAATGAATAAAATATTAAAACAAAAAGAGTCTATTTATTGTTTTTGTGTTTAATTCGTAGAACTCCATTTATTTTTTTTTTTATAAATTTAATTTAGATAAAATTTTGATAATATTATTATTAAGTTCTGCAAGTGTTTTAGTTTTTTATTATTGTGACAGCTGTTTAGGCTTACAAGGCCATTTTCAAACTTTTTCAAACAAACATTTTCAAACAGCTGTCACAATAATAAAAAACTAAAACACTTGCAGAACTTAATAATAATATTATCAAAATTTAATCTAAATTAAATTTATAAAAAAAAAAAAATAAATAAATAAAAAATAAAAATAAAATAAATAAAAGAGTCTAGCCCTGCATCAAAACAGTACCCCAGGGCAGTACCCGTGGACCAATACTTTTTCTTGCACATACACGGTGTCCGGAAACTCGTAGTACAAGCGGGAAACTGGTGAATCTACATCACATTTGGAGTCGATTATGTAGTATAATTTTTTTTTTATTTGAGCTTTCGTTTTCGAGTAAATCGAGTCAAAAGTTGATTTTTTTTCGGTCAAATTCTTATGAATTATTACTGAAGATCAAAGTACCCAACTAATTAAAACTATTTAAAAGTAAAACAAATAAAGAAACCCGGATTTAAAGCATTATTTTGAAATCACCCTTCATTTAATCCGGTGTAATCATAAAATATTTCTGCTCTGCAGGGTTAAAACATCTGTTGTTCTAAAATGCATACCTATCTCTGACAAATTCGCAAAATATAGCTTTCTCTAGTATGCTGGGTTCAACTAACATATGAAAGAAAGAGACGCACGATAAGCAGATGTAACATTTCTGTTAAATCGTAAGTAGGTCAGTTTTTAATTTGGTAGGCGGAAATGGGTACCGCCGCCCTGGGAACCATTTATTGGATGACCAACACCTCTGCCACAGGTCACCCCAAGTGGTTCGCTACGTTTGGTGACTTAGCAGGGGTGCCCGGGTTCATGGGATAAGGTTTGCCCGGGTCTTGGTGGCGGGTGCGTCGGCCCACCTTCTGCGTGGCGGGCCGGTTGGGAGATGCTGGTTGAGGGAGACCCTTTACAACCGGTTACCGCTGTCCGGGCCGCTCGATAGTACAGGGGCCCGACCCTCAGGCTCACGACTAAGGGTGGGCTGCCCCATCAGCGAGTGAAAAAACCCCGCCACTGCTGTTGTGCCGGTTCGTGACCGGAGGGGACCCAGCAGCAGCGTTTGGGGCGCATTGCATGCCCTCTCCAGCCGGACTCTCCCGGCCTATCGCCTAGCACCGCAGTGGGTGGGCTGGAACCAAACGCTCATCACTCCTAGACAGCCTGAACCCCAGATTCCTACCCACCCCTCATACCTTTCCTTTCCAGACCTTTCCTTTCACCTCCTACACCTACAAAAAAAAAAAAATTAATTAAATTCATGAACATACAAAACAACAATCTTAACATCATTACAGCGGCGAGTAGCAGGCGTCCCCGGTGCGGGCCAAAACTGTTGGTAAATTTTGCCAACATTCGCGGCCTGCACACAAATTTAAATTCCGTCCATCACCATCTTGTGTCCCAACGTCCCAACCTTCTTTTCCTATCCGAAACTCAGATAGCCGAGCCGCCAGACTCCTCCTATCTGGACTGCCCGGGCTTTACCCTCGCAAGCAAATTCCGGCTGAAAGGAGGAGTCTGCCTCTATAGTCGAGCTGACGTCAACTGTGTGCGACTATTGAGTCTGGAAAACTCCAAATTCGACGTAATGTGGGTGCGCGTCAATCTTGCCAGTACGGCAAGATTCTACGCATGTCTATACCGCTCACCGAACCATAGCGAATCAGACACTTCCGAGCTCTTCAAACATTTGAGCGATACTATTGATGATCTCTTGCCCCGCTACCCTTCGGCCGAGTTTGTTGTTCTGGGGGACTTCAACGTTCATAACGAACCATGGTTGAAGTTCTCAGGCCCAACGGACTCGGCTGGCCGACAGGCGGAATCCTTTGCCATTTGCTACGGATTAGAGCAATTGGTTCAGGAGCCTACAAGGGTTCCTGATGTCCAGACTCACCGCTCCAATCTGTTAGACCTATTCTTAACTACTGTGCCACACGGTTATAAGATTGACGTCACAGCGCCTCTGGGATCATCTGACCACTGCCTAGTGACGACATCAATCCCCGTTAGCCTCAAACCAACCAATGAGAGGCTGAGGAGAAAAGTGTGGCACTATAGGTCAGCAGATTGGTTCGGTATGCGGGCCCATTTCAATGCTTTTCCGTGGTCAGCTGTTTGTTTTCGGACTTCGGACCCTTCAAGATGTGCCCAGGAGATTGGTGAAGTCATCAAATCGGCGATGGATGGCTTCATACAATCGACTACTAAAGAAACTGGTGTGGGCTCAAAGCCGTGGTTCAGTCGACAATGCTCCGAAGCAGTTCGACGAAAAAACGCGGCTTACCGAGCCTACAACACATCTCGAACGCCCGAAAGCAGATCAGCATACAACAAATCGGCAAAGGAATGCAAGAGAATCATCAATAGATCAAAATTTGAACACGACCTGCAGATCAGCAAAAAGCTGGCTGCCTGCCCGCATGGCAGCAGAGCATTCTGGTCGCTTGCGGGCTCAATAGGTCGAAATTTTTGCAAACCCAGTTTGCCACCTCTTACCAGACCTGACGGCTCACTAGCAAACACCGCCACCGAAAAGGCAAACCTTTTAGGGAAAATGTTTGCGGAAAACTCGACCCTCGACGACGGGGGTGCTGTTCCGCCGTCGGTTCCTCACTGCGGCTTCTATATGAAAAAGCTGAGGATCCGGCATCGGGATGTACTCCACGTCATACGGGGGCTCGATGTTAACAAAGCTAGTGGACCTGATGGAATACCTGCCTTGGTATTGCAGAGGTGTGCTGCGGAAATAGTTCCAGTTTTGACAAAGCTCTTCAAAATGTCCCTGAAGTGTGGCACTGTGCCCTCTGGTTGGAAAAAAGCGGTAATTCACCCTATTCCCAAGAAAGGTGACCGCTCCAACCCGGCCAACTACCGCCCCATAGCGATCACATCAGTTCTGTCCAAAGTGATGGAACGTGTGATCAACGACAAACTGCTCACATACCTCGAGAAGAACAAAATTATCAACGACCGTCAATACGGATTCCGGCGGAACCGCTCGTGCGGTGATCTTCTCGCGTATGTGACGCATGTTTGGGGGCGGTGCCTGGAACGTCACGGTGAGACCCAAACGGTCGCACTAGACATATCCAAGGCCTTTGACCGGGTCTGGCACCGAGGACTTGTCAACAAATTGCATTCTTACGGACTTCCCGCATCCCTGTGTACGTGGATTGCTGACTTTTTAAGGGATAGGTCGATTCAGGCGGTTGCTGACGGTTTCACCTCTTCCTCGCACTCCATAAATGCTGGCGTCCCACAGGGATCGGTTCTGTCTCCGACTTTGTTTTTGTTGCACATCAATGACCTTTTGACATGTGCACCGATTCATTGTTACGCGGATGACAGTACAGTTCATGATAGCTTTTTGTTTGACAAGCCCCCAAAGGGCACACAAACTCCAACGGCTCGGAGGGCTTTGAAGCAGAGAATGGACGGTTATCTCGAGAGTATTTCCTCCTGGGGTAAAAATAATCTCGTCGAATTTAATGTTTCAAAGACCCAATCCTGTCTGATTACGTCTAAAAGGGATCCAAATGATAATCTAGTCTCCTTCAACGGAAGCAATCTTCCGAACAGGCCTTCCATTGATATGCTTGGTGTAACTATAAGTGACCAGCTCAGGTACGGGGGCTCCATCGAAGCCAGAGTAAAGTTGGCCTCTCAGAAGCTGGGCGTACTGTACAGGGCCCGCAGATACTTTAATAGTACACAACTGCTCACCCTGTACAAATCGCAAGTGCGCCCTACTGTCGAATTTGGCAGCCATCTCTGGTCTGGAGCCCCAAAATACCTGAAAAAAACCCTTGACTCTGTGCAGAAACGGGCGGTCCGTTTGATAGATTCCCCAATCTTAACAAACGGACTGCAATCTTTAGAGCACAGACGTCGGGTAGGTATGCTGTCCTTGTTCTATCGGTATTACAATGGAAGATGCTCTGAGGAAATAGCGTCATTGATCCCTTCGGCGCCGGTGCGTAGTCGGGATACACGCCAAACGCGCGCCCAACATTTGTACACAGTTGACACTTGTCACATGAGAACGGGTCGCTTCTACGATTCGTTCTTAAGTTCAACAGCTCGGCTGTGGAACGAACTGCCGGCCTCTGTGTTTCCTCCCTCCTACAACATGGGACTCTTCAAGACCCATGTTCACTCCTTCCTCTCCACAAAAAGACCCTCCACACAGCATCCCCAAAGATGACATAGGCCCTGAGGGAAATTATTTTCTTCAGGGCCTCCTGTGTGGAGTAAATATAAAAAAAAAAAATAAAAAAAAAAGTTTTGGTTTATGGGTCGCCGCACGTGGCCGTATTTATGTGATTGTTTACATTGCATTTTGCTTTAAGAAGTTTTCTCGTTAATTTATACATGAAAGCGAATTGTGGTCGAAATTTGTGTTTTAATACGCGTTACTATTGTTTTGATAGTGATACTTTAAGATTTATCATCGATTCGTTCGACGTATTTGAAAACAGTTGTACGTTTTTAATGTTTTGATTTTGAGACTTATCATCGATGCCTTCGACGAGGTAAAAATTAACTCCGACATGATTCAAATAGTGCAATAATCAATCATCAGACGGACCCAACTGTGCTTGGAAATTAACGGTGAACATTTAAAATAATTTATGTGACGTGTTTGTGTTTTGAATTGGAGATCGGAACATCGCTACATATTGCGAGTACCTACCTATGCTAACAATAATTCCTATCCGTTGCGTCGGCGTCTCAGATCGAATGACGAAAAAAATGTAACCCTGAAATAGCCGAAAAATATATTTTTTTGGGAAAATGCTCAAATCTAAAAACTTTATGTTTATTTGGGTTCCCCATGTGGTTTAGATTCTCCAGTTTCCCGCTTGTACTACGAGTTTCCGGAAACCGTGTATAAACGAACTATGCAAAATAGACCATATTTATATACAAAATAGAGAATATTTTAATTTGGTAGGCGGGAATGGGTACTGCCGCCCTGGGAACCATTTATTGGATGACCAACACCTCTGCCACAGGTCACCCCAAGTGGTTCGCTACGTTTGGTGACTTAGCAGGGGTGCCCGGGTTCATGGGTTAAGGTTTGCCCAGGTCTTGGTGGCGGGTGCGTCGTCCCACCTTCTGCGTGGCGGGCCGGTTGGGAGATTCTGGTTGAGGGAGACCCTTTACAACCGGATACCGCTGCCCGGGCCGCTCGATAGTATAGGGGCCCGACCCTCAGGCTCACGACTAAGGGTGGGCTGCCCCATCAGCGAGTGATAAAACCCCGCCACTGCTGTTGTGCCGGTTCGTGACCGGAGGGGACCCAGCAGCATCGTTTGGGGCGCATTGGATGCCCTCTCCAGCCGGACTCTCCCAGCTTATCGCCTAGCACCGCAGTGGGTGGGCTGGAACCAAACGCCCATCACTCCTGGACAGCCTGAACCCCAGATTCCTACCCACCCCTCATACCTTTCCTTTCGAGAACTTCCTTTCACCTCACCCTTACAAAAAAACAACAAAAAAAAATTTAAATCATGAATATACATCAAAATAAAATTAACATCATTACAGCGGCGAGTAGCAGGCGTCCCCGGTGCGGGCCGGGTAAATTTTGCCAACATTCGCGGCCTGCACACAAATTTAAACTCTGTTCATCACCATCTTTTGTCCCAACGTCCCAACCTTCTTTTCGTATCCGAAACTCAGATAGCCGAGCCGCCAGACTCCTCCTATCTGGACTGCCCGGGCTTTACCCTTGCAAGCAAGTTCCGACTCAAAGGAGGAGTCTGCCTCTATAGTCGAGCTGACGTCAACTGTGTACGACTATTGAGTCTGGAAAACTACAGATTCAACGTAATGTGGGTGCGCGTCAATCTTGCCAGTACGGCAAGATTCTACGCATGTCTATACCGCTCACCGAACCATAGCGAATCAGACACTTCCGAACTCTTCAAACATTTGAGCGATACTATTGATGATCTCTTGCCCCGCTACCCTTCGGCCGAGTTTATTGTTCTGGGGGACTTCAATGTTCATAACAAACCATGGTTGAAGTTCTCAGGCCCAACGGACTCGGCTGGCCGACAGGCGGAATCCTTTGCCATTTGCTACGGATTAGAGCAACTGGTTCAGGAGCCTACAAGGGTTCCTGATGTCCAGACTCACCGCTCCAATCTGTTAGACCTATTCTTAACTACTGTGCCACACAGTTATAATATTGACGTCACAGCGCCTCTGGGATCATCCGACCACTGCCTAGTGACGACATCAATCCCCGTTAACCTCAGACCAACCAATGAGAGGCTGAGGAGAAAAGTGTGGCACTATAGGTCAGCAGATTGGTTCGGTATGCGGGCCCATTTCAACGCTTTTCCGTGGTCAGCTGTTTGTTTTCGGACTTCGGACCCTTCAAGATGTGCCCAGGAGATTGGTGAAGTCATCAAATCGGCGTTGGATGGCTTCATACAATCGACTACTAAAGAAACTGGTGTGGGCTCAAAGCCGTGGTTCAGTCGACAATGCTCCGAAGCAGTTCGACGAAAAAACGCGGCTTACCGAGCCTTCAACACATCTCGAACGCCCGAAAACAGATCAGCATACAACAAATCGGCAAAGGAATGCAAGAGAATCACTAATAGGTCAAAATTCGAACACGACCTGCAGATCAGCAAAAAGCTGGCTGCCTGCCCGCATGGCAGCAGAGCATTCTGGTCGCTTGCGGGCTCAATAGGTCGGAATTTTTGCAAACCCAGTTTGCCACCTCTTACCAGACCTGACGGCTCACTAGCAAACACCGCCACCGAAAAGGCTAACCTATTAGAGAAAATGTTTGCGGAAAACTCGAACCTCGACGACGGAGGTGCTGTTCCGCCGTCGGTTTCTCACTGCGGCTTCTATATGAAAAAGCTGAGGATCCGGCATCGGGATGTACTCCACGTTATACGGGGGCTCGATGTTAACAAAGCTAGTGGACCTGATGGAATACCTCCGCAGCACACCTCTGCAATACCCTGGTATTGCAGAGGTGCGCTGCGGAAATAGTTCCAGTTTTGACAAAGCTCTTCAAAATATCCCTGAAGTGTCGCACTCTGCCCTCTGGTTGGAAAAAAGCGGTCATTCACCCTATTCCCAAGAAAGGTGACCGCTCCAACCCGGCCAACTACCGCCCCATAGCGATCACATCAGTTCTGTCCAAAGTGATGGAACGTGTGATCAACGACAAACTGCTCACATACCTCGAGAAGAACAAAATTATTAACGACCTTCAATACGGATTCCGGCGGAACCGCTCGTGCGGTTATCTTCTCGCGTATGTGACGCATGTTTGGGGGCGGTGCCTGGAACGTCACGGTGAGATCCAAACGATCACACTAGACATATCCAAGGCCTTTGACCGGGTCTGGCACCGAGGACTTGTCAACAAATTGCCTTCTTACGGACTTCCCGCATCCCTGTGTACGTGGATTGCTGACTTTTTAAGGGATAGGTCGATTCAGGCGGTTGCTGACGGTTTCACCTCTTCCTCACACTCCATAAATGCTGGCATTCCACAGGGATCGGTTCTGTCTCCGACTTTTTTTTTGTTGCACATCAATGACCTTTTGACATGTGCACCGATTCATTGTTACGCGGATGACAGTACAGTTCATGATAGCTTTTTGTTTGACAAGCCCCCAAAAGGCACACAAACTCCAACGGCTCGGAGGGCTTTGAAGCAGAGAATGGACGGTTATCTCGAGAGTATTTCCTCTTGGGGTAAAAATAATCTCGTCGAATTTAATGTTTCAAAGACCCAATCCTGTCTGATTACGTCTAAAGGGGATCCAAATGATAATCTAGTCTCCTTCAACGGAAGCAATCTTCCGAACAGGCCTTCCATTGATATGCTTGGTGTAGCTATAAGTGACCAGCTCAAGTACGGGGGCTCCATCGAAGCCAGAGTAAAGTTGGCCTCTCAGGAGCTGGGCGTACTGTACAGGGCCCGCAGATACTTTAATAGTACACAACTGCTGACCTTTTACAAATCGCAAGTGCGCCCTACTGTCGAATTTGGCAGCCATCTCTGGTCCGGAGCCCCTAAATACCTGAAAAAAACCCTTGACTCTGTGCAGAAACGGGCGGTCCGTTTGATAGATTCCCCAATCTTAACAAACGGACTGCAATCTTTAGAGCACAGGCGTCAGGTAGGTATGCTGGCCTTGTTCTATCGGTATTACAATGGAAGATGCTCTGATGAACTAGCGTCATTGATCCCTTCGGCACCGGTGCGTAGTCGGGATACACGCCAAACGCGCGCCCAACATTTGTACACGGTTGACATTTGTCACATAAGTTCAACAGCTCGGCTGTGGAACGAGCTACCGGCCTCTGTGTTTCCTCCCTCCTACAACATGGGACTCTTCAAGACCCATGTTCACTCCTTCCTCTCCACAAAAAGACCCTCCACACAGCATCCCCAAAGATGACATAGGCCCTGAGGGAAATTATTTTCTTCAGGGCCTCATGTGTGGAGTTAATATAAAAAAAAGACCTAAAAAATGGGCAAATTATATCATTTGCCGATTATACAGTTTTACTTTTCAAAGGAGGACATGGGAGGAGATAAAATCAAAATCTGAAGCAAGTCTAGTAAAAGAATCAAAATGGCTAGAATGCAACCTCAATGCCAAAACAACAAATTCAATGTTTTTTTCTAAAAACAAAACAGGCAAACCTAACAGTAACATAAATATAATAGTACATTTAAATGACACATGTACCCCAGGAACACAATAACTCAACACAGTGACAATTCAACACACCTTTAAAAAGTGATATAAAGTCCATGATTTTATATAATTTTTTAAAGATGTGTATCATTTTGATAATTTATCCGGTGACCATGTACAACATTGTATAATTGTTTTTATATTTTCTGTCGTTTTATCAAGCACATATTTTCTGAAAATCACCAACATTTTGTCAATTTATTTTCTATGAGAGGCAACCATCCTTATTTGTTTAGCAAATATTGTTTTAACTAAAGCACACCTTAGTACATTGTCTTGGGTATACTACCTTTTTTACGAAAAACCTTTCTTTTTTTAATGTGTTTCAGTTCAGTTCAGTTCAGTAGAAACAATAGATGAAATGAAAAAATATATATAATATAAAACGTTGACTTATATGAAAAATTGATCTATTTCGATGTATTTTAGCCGAGAAGTGTTTTTTATAATAATTAATGTTTTTTCGTAATAATGTCTCATCAAAAGTTGTAATTACTGTGTTGTACATTTTCTGGGCAATGAAATTAATATGCTTTTTGTCGGATATGGTTTTGTAATATCACTTATATGGATAGAACTTGGAAGAAATATGGCAGTATTTGAATAAAATTTGAATGGGGTGCATGTTGTACATACAATATTTTATTTGAATGGGGAGCACGTTGTTCGTACAATGTTCTATTTATTGTTTGTGTTTAATTCCTAGAACTAAATTTTTAAAAATAATTTAATTTAATAATATTATTATTATAGCCCGGTTACACTACTCGCGAAGTTGATCGAAGTTGACCGAATACGATTGTGTGGGCACGAACTTCGCTTCGCTTCGGGCAACTTCGCTTCGCTTCGCCCGACTTCCGATTGTTGTCGGTAAATGCGCCCGAGTCAAAGGACTCGAAGCGTCACGGCATAAATAAACCAATCACTGACTGAGTTGGACTGAGTTACTCGCGAAGTTGCACGAGTGTGTGGGCACGCACTTCGAACTTCGGCTAACTTCGTCGAAGCGTCGCAGCGAGTAGTGTAGCGGCCGCTTTAAGTTCTGCAAATATTTTTTGGTTTTTGTTATTGTTACAACTGTTTCAGCTTTCAAGGCCATTTTCAAACTGTGGTCATAAGCTTGGATTTGGACTTAGACTTGGATATTATTTAATGACAGAGTTCCTGAACAATGACTTTACTGACTCTAGCATAAGGGTGAATTTGGATTTTCTTTTGAAACTTTACTTGGAATGATTTTATTATGGTGGTGTAAAATGAAACTTAATACTATACTGCGACTTGGGACAGGATATATTTATTTTTTATGTACTCAATTGCCTACTCTTTGCGGAGGATTACTTGAGGTCTTTTATGTTTCATAATTTCTTTCTCACTGTATTGAGTGAGAGTGTTAATGGTTAGATTTTCATGCCCAGCTAGGCTGGCATAGAATTTTTCCGAGTGTGAAACAATTAAATCCTTTATCAAAGGAATGTTTGTGTCTTTATGGAGAGTGTTTACCCTGATCACTTCGGCGCATTCAACATTAATCGATTGGCTTTGTTTTGCAGGGCTTGTAATTTGTTTAATTTTGTGAGTTGCGTGTCCCCAAATGGGTGCATCGCATGTAAAGCCCGACCTTACGGTCGTCTTATAGATTAGTAATTTATTGTCTGCTGATAGTCGACTATTTCTACCTAGCATGGGGTAGGGTGCTGATATTGACTTATTTGATGATTTTATTTTCTCATTGATGTGTTTAACCCATGTTAATTTAGAGTATAATGTTACTCCGAGGTATTTTATTGATTTTTCCCATGAAACCTTTTTCCCAAACAGAATTATGTTCGGTGGCTGTTTGGGCACTCTTTGTGTGAAGACTATCGCAGCACTTTTAGTGGGATTAATTGAAATTTTCCACGTTTTACAATAATCTTCGTTTAGAGTGGCCTGGAGCTGTATGCGGAGTGTAGCAGTGGTCACGACAGTTGAACTTTAAATTACGTTTGTGTCGTCTGTGAATTGAGAAAGTTTTACATTGTGGTCCATTGGTGGGGGAATATCACTAGAATATACGTTATGCAGATCAGGAGACAGTGATACACCTTGGGGGATACCAGCTTTTAGTGTACGTATTGAGGATAATATGTCCTCCAATGATACTTGCAAAGTACGCTCTGAAACGTGCTTTGGAGGGGAATGGGGGCGCTTTGAAGCCGTAGCCCTCGTCCATTCAGCTTCCATTGGTGATGAGGCTCTTGGTGATCCGGCGTTAGAGCCGGGCTGCGAGGATCCATACACGAATTCCTGCTCACGCGTCATTGCATTAAATCTCCAGCCAGTGGCTCCCTCCGGGAATACCATAGGCAGGATCTTGCTGCGCTTGAATGTCGCAGTTCCTCTTGGTGTGCAGTAATGCATTTTGAATTGTTTTATTCTGAAAAGAAACGAGAAAAATTAGTTATTTTTGAGTATTTTGCAAGGTTGCCTTGAGAAAGGCAGTTGGGGCGACGCGGCGTGAGTATTTTTGCGAAGATTGCCTTGAAAAGGGCAGTTGGGCGCGTGCGCCTGCTCCAGGCCGGCGGGATTTCTCCGGCCGGCTGTAAGGTGTTGGGGCCTGGCTGTGTGAACACAAGCCAGACGGAAGCAGTTTTGTGGCTATGTTACAAGCCACGAAAAAACCCTATTTCGTTCGCTCGCTCGCTCGCTCGCTCGCTCCGATCCTCCTCCGCTCGCTCTCGGCTCTCGCTCCTCTCAATCGAATCGCTCTCCAAGGATCACCGTATGTTTGTTTATATTGAAACCTTCTGTTATGTGCTCGACTACGCTGAGAAGTTGATGGACTGAAGAATGTCCCGGCAGAAAGCCGTGTTGGAAATCTGGCAAGCTTTTATATTGAAACCTTATGTTATGTGCTCGACTGAGATAATAATTTCATATTTCATAAAAAAGAGAAAAAGAACAGAGTGAGCGACCGGCAGGTCAACAACAGTTTCTTCGTGGTTTATGCCACGTCCAACGCAGTCTTAAAGTGTTCGTGCCCCGTCTCCATGTTTCGCAGGGCATGTGATATAGTGAGAAACAATAAAGTGCCATCAAAACAATAAATAAGTGCAAACAAACAAAACCGACCGCGCAGCCCACCGAGCGGCGGCCGTGCCACAAAACAGTTTAAACATTTAAAAGTTAAATTTTCAAGTGTATTATTGTTACATGTATTATTATTATTACTATAAGTGAAAGAAACAATCAGACAAAGTGCAAATTTCACGTATTACTGTTACATGTATTATTGTTACATGTATTATTATTATTATTATTAAAAGTGAAATAAACAACAAGTGAATAAAATGAAACAAACAATGGCCGATCTGAGGAACCTCAACCCATCCAGAGAGGCCCTCATCGAATATCTAAATTCAATACCGTACACAAAAGGTACACAAGCCTCGCAACAAGACCCCCGCTCCACCGCCAATTCAACAATCTACCAAACTACCGCAGAAGAATTCAACATCGGGGACGTAGCTTCCCTCTTCCCGTCCCAGGCCTCGCCCGTCACCACCCAGGATGACTACGAACAGGATCCAAACTTCCCGCCGCCACCCTGGATCACGCCCTACGGGAAAACAAGTAACAACAAAAGGAGGAAGGCAAACTCTCCTCGCCCCACCTCACCCATCGCATCCTTTTCACAAAACCGCTTTGAAGTCCTCACGCCTCCAGCCTCAATGACAAGTGACACGATCTTGACAGCAGGATCAAAAACTATAGACTCGGACCCCACCGCCGCCCCGAAAACTTTCAAGCCGAAAATTCCACCAATAATCATCCGAACCACGACCAACTGGAACTCGATGCGCCAGAAACTACAGGCAGCCGGGGTTAAAGTTAGTGACTCAAAGGCAATCCCGACAGGCTACGTCCTCAACACGGAAGACTCTACCAGCTTCCGTACAGCCACCCGTCTCCTCGACGAATTCCAAGTGCCCTTCCACACTTTTCAACTATACGAAGACAAGACTACGAAAGCAGTGCTGCGCGGGATACCTCTGTCTACCTCCCCAGATGAAATAAAAGAAGAGCTTGAAGAGCTTAATCTCCCCGTTATCAGCGTCACCCGCATGCACTCAGGACCAAACAGAGTTGCGGCCCCCTGGTTCTCGTTCAGCTGAACCACGGCGAAGCCGGACGAAAAATATTCGAACTAGAAACACTCTTCCAGCTGCGCATTAAAGTGGAATATCTAAACCCAAAAACCGCCCCCTCCCAGTGCCACCGCTGCCAGCTTTTCGGGCACTCCGCGATGGGCTGTAACCTGCCCCCCCGCTACGTAAAGTGCCCCGAAAACCACCTCTCAGCCACCTGCTCCCACAAGCGGGAGGACAGAGACGCCACATGCACTAACTGCGGCGGACCCCACCCCGCCAACTACCAGGGCTGCCCAAAGCGCCCCGCACCCTCCACCCGCCACGCTCGCCGACCTGAGGTAAACCCACAAGTCACCTTTACATCCAACCCCCCAAACCCCTCCATCTCCTACACCCAGTCCATGAACCAGCCCGCACCCACAACTACCCCCACCCCTACCCCACAACCCACCCCCCTCACCCGCAACCCCTCAGGTTCTTCAAACACCCCTCCCCCCAATAAATCCAGCACCATTCTCATTCACAGATTTCCTCAAAAAATTAAACATGCAAAAAATCGGCGAACTCCTCGCCGATCTCTTACCGAAATTTCTCTCAGCTCAAAACCCCTCAGATTACATCAGCATACTGCTCTCTGCAGCCCCCCAGATTATTGCCCTTTTTTCAAATTAAATTATGGCTATCACCACCACCCTGCCCCACGCGCTCCGTTTGGCATTCTGGAATGCCAATAGCTTCGACAAAAACCTGCTCGAAGCTCGCCTATTCACCAACACACACAAATTAGACATACTACTCATAAAAGAAACACACTTCAAAGCCGCACAAGCACCAAAAATCGCCAACTTCACACTGTACAAGAATGACCGGTTACACTCACGAGGTGGTGGCACAGCCATCTACGTGAACAATAAAATCACACACCAACACAATACTACACCTACCCTCTCTACACTAGAGAGCACTTCCATTACCATCTTCACAAAATCTTCCGGTCCATTTAGAATCAACTCAATATACAACCCTCCCCAAAAGGAAATAGATCCTAATGACCTCGAGTTGCTTCTTGATGGTCCCACTCCTACTATTCTAGCCGGAGACTTCAACTCGAAGCACTCCGCCTGGAATAGTAGAAGCACCAACAAAAACGGAAGAATCCTTCACAAATTCGCCGCTTCCCATCCCGATCTAGTAGTCGCCGGCCCCGTGAGTCCCACACATTTTCCGTCACGTGGCCACACCCCAGACGTACTAGATATCGCCCTCATACACAAATCATCCTGGGCGTACAGCATACAAACCGTAAACGAACTCTCCTCCGACCATAACCCCGTGCTGTTAACCCTACATAAATTCACCAACCCTCCCCCCTCAAAAGCCAAACAAAAAACTGATTGGACGGCCTTTATGCAAAAAGTGGACGAAAACATCACTATAAAATCAAACATTAATAGCACCGACGAACTCGACTCTGCGGTTGACAACCTCGTCCTCAAAATACGCACCGCCATAAATGACGCATCCAAACCTCTACCCGTACGCCTCCCCTACAGCCCGACCGACGACTTACCGAAAGACATCGCCGACCTCATCTCCAACAAAAACTTTCTCAAACGACGCTTCACTAGAACACCAGACCCCAGAATAAAGACTGCCATTAATAGACTACAAAAGCAAATTAGACAAAGACTCTCAGAAAACACCAACTTATCCTGGAACAAAAAAATACAAGAAATCAACCCAAAGGACGGCTCCCTCTGGCGCCTATCAAGACATTGGAGGGGACCCACCCTTTCCCGACGGCTGTGTGAGGAAACTGATTGTTTAACCTCCTTAGCCGCACACGTCAGGACTCTAATTTTTTTGTAAAAAGAAGCTAAATTTATTTTAAAACGATTCTAGACCCTCCAATGTCCCTGCATGCATGATTGTTAGTAACATAAAAATATACAAGCCGCGTATCGAGGGCAGTTTACCCCACTATCACGGGGCAGTCCCGGCAAGAATGAGCGTGGCAAGCGGCCTGGCCACAACGATCCCAAGCACCCGCGTCCCTTAGCCAGTTTTCCGAGAGTACCCTCGAAGAAATGTAAATGGGTGAGGGGGGGGGGGGCGATACTCCCAAAGACCCTAGGGAATGATGTGAGCCTCAGGTCACTGGAGGCAGGACGGAAGGGGACCGGGCTCGCGCAAACATTCCCCAGGCCCGCTCATGATGCTGGGGGAGGCACCCGTGGTTCGTGAGACAGCCGCACCGGATTAATGTCACCTTACTGGATGCAGGAACAGGGTCTATCCGCCCCCCATGGTGGGGAAATGAACAACACAGTACGATAGAGTTCAGTTCGACAACCTATTCATAAACCAATTTGTTAGTAACAAATAAAAAGGCAAATAACAAACGTAGAAAATAAGTTGTGATCAAGAACAAATTGACCGTTCATAATAGAAAAAAAGATTAACATAGTATTAAAAAGCTAAAACACAAAAAGTGTTCAATTTTGCAGGCTACCGACATCTGTAGTCTAGAAATTTGAATTTACTACGTTTAACCAAAATGGTGTGAGTCCTTGCTTAGAAAATATTGTCAATTTGGTCGGTATAGCAGGTTTCATTTTTACTGCTAGATATCACGATGACAAGTGTTTTTATGTAGTGGGTTTTTGAAGTCTTTAAAAAGGCTCGCATTATGTGTTTTTTCGTTCCTTTCTCAACAATAGCTCGATAATAAACAAGCTCATAAGTCAGAGCGATCGTAGCAGTGTTATTCGCACAGTTCTTTATAAATATTATACCTATACGAAACAATATTCCGTCCGTATAATACTGTAAATGCGTAGGTAGCTGGATACACCTTTATTAGTGTTTCAGTCTCGGTGGATAAAATTTAATGTCAAAATCAGAGAAGGATTGATTCCCAAGTCTGAGTCGACGGAAGGAATTTAAGACTGGAAAAAACTGAATTTAATACTGAATTAAAACACTTGAAAATATTTTTCTTGAGATTTGTAGACTTTGGAGATGGTTTCTTCAGGAGAGAAGTTTCTCACTTGGGGTAGTTTTTTGAACTGACTTTGTATGGAATTCGGTTCTCTATTTATAGAACGTTTTCAAATCGAACCCTCTTGGGGGAGTTTTCATCCCTTTCATGAAAGGTGAGTTGGTTAGGTATTTTTCCTCTTTACAATTAATTTGTTTAGAGGAAAATTGTATGTTAATATTATACCTCTTACCAGGTCAGTTCAATTTACCCAAACCACCTCCTTCAGTCCCGTTTATTTATTTTATAATAAATTATACAAAGTTTCATTTTGGGGTTGAAGCAAAATATCCTTGGTTTGAACATTCCCCAAGGAGTGAAAAACATATTTAGGTACAATTCTTTAAGATATTATGTTAGTAATTAATTATTTCTTGATATTGATATTTATTCTGTGGTTATATCTTCTAATATCTTCTTGTAAATTGGATCTGATGTCATCCTTGGTGGTTGCAATAATCCGTGTTATCAGTTTTTGATAAGGGCGTCAATGAAGTATGTTGAGCTGTGATTGGTTGGAAACTCGGCGGCCATCATGGAATTCCTTTCGGGTGTTATGGAGGGGGTTTCACGTAAATACTGGGTCGCCCCTTTAGGGAGGTTCATTTCGTGATTGGTGACTCGTCAATGAAGTATGTTGCGCTGTGATTGGTTGAAAACTCGGCGGCCATCATGGAATTCCTTTCGGGTGTTATGGAGGGGGTTTCACGTAAATACTGGGTCGCTTTCATAGAGAGAGCCATTCTGAAGGCGGGAGGTCCCGAGTGAGGTGCTGGATGGTTATTTTCAGATGTATTCTGCTGTTATATTTCTATGTAATTGTCTTGATTAATCACATACAGCACATAATTTCATTAAGTAATTATGATTTGAAGATTTCCAATTGTGTCGGCGACATGGTATCGAGCGGTTTCGGGGTTTGAGTGTTTTTGTAATTTTTACGTAAATATGAATTCCTCTGAAAGATTCTTGAGGTCTGGATACGTATGATACAATACCTGTTTCAATAGTTTGAAATAAATGTAAAGTTGTGTCAAGAAAACCAGTTTTTAATCAAAAAGGATCCATCCCCAATTTTTAACATTTGATCCTTCAACCGGATTACGATCAGGAGATTGTATGTAAAAAAAAACAAAGAACCAGCAGCCAAAAGGATACAAAATTGATTGAAACTGGAAATCATTAAGGAAAGTGGACCACATCGCAAATCTGAGATAAGTATTCAGTGCTTTCCTTCTTATCATCCATTTTATGTTTATTCAGGTCTCATGTAATTTAAACGAGATTAATCTTAAATAGAGTCAATATTATAAATAAAATCACTACCCACTTGAAAATAAGAATATAATATTATTGAATAGTGTTCTCAAATAGTATTGTCAAGATTGTCGTGGTATTCTTTCAAACGGGTGTTTGCTAAAATAAAATAATTGTCAACCGATATTAACAAAATATAATTAAAAATGGAAAATATGAAGTCATTAATAAACAAACGCGGCGTAATCAAAGGAAAACTAACCCGATTCGCGGATTCCTTAAATGCATTGTCGGTAAATGAAATTAAAGTAAGATATGAGCGGGTGAAATCATTGTTAGATGAATTCGAAGCAGTTCAACAGAAAATTGAAATGTTACCGGATTCAGACGAAATTGAAAATTATAGTCAACGAGAAGCTTTCGAAAACCAATATTTCTCAGTTTTGGCAACGGCCAAAGGTGCGATCGAATCCGTCGATCAAAGTAAGGTGGAAATTAAACTACCCAACCTCCAATTACGGGAATTTCACGGCGATCAGAAAAATTGGGTTAATTTCGTCGAAACCTTCAAGACTTTAGTCCATAGCAATAGCAATTTAAGCAACGTACAAAAATTCTTTTATTTGCAATCAACTTTAAAGGGAAACGCATTAAAGATAATTGCTAATCTAGAAATTTCTGAATTAAATTACATTTCCGCTTGGGAATTATTAAATGAACGTTATGCAAATTTAAGAACTACCGTTCATAAACACATCCAAGCTCTATTTTCATTAAAAGACATGAAACAAGAAGAGCCTGTAGCATTGAGGTATCTAATTGATGAAACAAACGTTAGTTTAAAGGCATTACAAAATATCGGGGTCAAGGTAGATCAATGGGATCCATTGGTTATTTATATAATATCAAATAAATTAGACACAGCTACCCGAAAAAATTGGGAACAATATATATTACAAGACGAATTACCGACGTTAAAGGAATTCTTAAAATGTTTATCTGCTAGAGCCCAAGTATTGGAACTGATGAACGCTTCTGAGAAAAAATTTTCTAGCTTACATAAAACACAACTAGGCAACAATAATTGCAAAAAAGATTCATCAGTATTTTTAGCGGTAAAGGCTAACAACTGCATTTATTGTAACGAGAAAGGTCACCATATTTATTATTGTAAAAAATTTCTAAAATTAAAATTACATGAGAGGATTGATGCTACGAAATCAATCCAAGCTTGTTTTAAATGTTTAAAGGTGGGTCACCAGGCACAGAGTTGCAAGGCAACCTTTTCTTGCAGGCGTTGTGGCAAAGATAATCACAACACCTTGCTACATAATGAGGTACCTCTGCGGGAGGCCTCCAATATGGATGCTGATAACGAGGTTTCGGTATCGAATTTTTCTGCATCGGATAAAGCAGAAAAAATAATATTATTGTCAACTGCCAACATAGGAGTTGTGGGTAGTAACAATAAAATTTTTAAAGCCCGCATTCTGATTGATTCAGGGGCCCAGTCAAATTTTATGAGAGCAGAATTTGCTAATAAATTAAATTTACCATGTGAATTGATAAACAAACCCGTTTCTGGGATCCATAATAACATCACTCACATAAAAAAGAGAATTTCAGTGGAGATGAATTCGCTTCATACTGATTATAAAAGTGAAATATCATGTCTGATTTTACAGGAGATTACAACAAATTTACCACAAGTGACAATGGCGAAAAAAGACTTCAAGTTACCACGAGGATTGGAGCTAGCTGACCCGAACTTCAATATAGCTGCACCCATCGACATCCTGTTGGGCGCGGAGAGCTTTTGGGAAATCCTAACCAACGATAGATTGAAACTCGAATCGGGACCAACACTTCAACGTACGCAACTGGGATGGATCATATCAGGACCAATCCACATGTACCCAAAGCAAAGGCCTGTATCAGATTGTTGTAATTTATCTATAAATAAAATAAGTCATCAAATAGAAAAATTTTGGAAATTGGAGGAGATTAATCCAACTAAGATTTTAAATCATGAAGAAAAGGCTTGTGAAGCCAGTTTTGCTAGTACTCATACTAGACAAGACGACGGTAGATACGTAGTAAGTTTACCGCGTCGAGCATGCATTGATCAGCTGGGAAGTTCATTGCTCACTGCTGAAAAAAGATTTAAAAATTTAGAGAGAAATTTTGTGTCAAATCCCGAATTGAAGACACAATATATACAATTCATGCGTGAATATGAGGAATTAGGTCATATGGAGGTGTGTGACCAGTCAAAGGGGGATCGTGAATCCTATTTTTTACCTCATCACGCTGTAATAAAAGAATCAAGCACTACTACTAAAGTGAGGGTCGTTTTTGACGGCTCCGCCAAAACTTCAAATGGAATTTCTCTCAATGACGCCTTGATGACGGGACCGGTTATACAAAAGGACTTATACACCCAACTTTTGCATTTCAGAAAACATCAAGTAGTACTGACGGCTGACATCGAGAAGATGTACCGCCAGATTAACGTGTGTGAAACGGACCGTGACCTGCAGAAGATAGTGTGGCGCGAGTCGCCGCAGGAGGTGCTCAAGCATTACCGTCTGAAGACAGTCACATATGGTCTGGGGCCTTCCTCTTTCTTAGCCACTAGAAGTCTACGGCAAATTGGTATGGATAACAATATAAATTCTCCTAGAGCTAGTCAGGTCATAGAAAATGACTTCTATATGGATGACTTGTTAACCGGAGGAGATGACATGGAATCCTGTAGAGAGTTAAAAGAACAATTAATCAACATCTTTTTGTCTGCGGGGATGACCTTGAGGAAATGGAGGTCCAATGCCTTGGAGTTGTCAACCGAGTCGGGCCAAGCTAAGATTGCCGAATCAGGCAATTCTGAAAAAATTATTACTGACAATCCAAAGACTGAGAAAATATTAGGATTAAGATGGAATAATGAATCTGATTATTTTTCTTATGTAATAATGAAACCATCAAGTCGAACCGAGAGTAAAAGACAGATATTATCTTGCATCGCATCAACCTTCGATCCATTAGGTCTTCTAGGACCGATTATAGTTGTAGCCAAATTGATAATGCAGAAGTTATGGCAGTCTAAAGCAGCGTGGGATGATCCATTACCAAATGAAATATTAGCACCCTGGAGGTCCTACCTTCAAGAATTAATTCAACTAAATGTGTTGAAAATACCAAGAAAAATTATTTGCAGGCAATCTACATATCTACAACTACACGGTTTTTGCGACTCATCTGAGAAAGCTTACGGAGCCTGCGTTTACATGGTGTCAGTGGACCATGTCGGTAAGCGGCATTCACATTTAATAACGTCCAAATCAAGAGTGGCGCCATTGAAGTGTATTTCCCTGCCCAAGCTGGAGCTTTGTAGTGCTGTGCTACTGGCGAAATTAATTAAAAATGTAAAACAAGCGCTAAATATAGTGGAGATCGACACACATTATTGGTGTGACTCCATGATAACGTTGTGCTGGCTGAAAGGTCAACCTACGAGATGGGCTACTTTCGTTGCAAACCGAGTAGCTGAAATACAAGAACTTAGTGATCCAGATCTATGGAGACATGTATCATCAGCCGACAACGCAGCAGATATACTTTCAAGAGGAACCACTACAGATAAATTGATAAATTCTGCAATATGGTGGAATGGACCAAGTTGGTTGACCGAGGGAGTCAACGCTTGGCCTATATCAAATATTTCGTGTTCAAACCCTCCTGAACTCAAAGGCAAAAATATTCTATTATCCACAGATATTCAAGAATGGGAGATATTTGAAAAATTCTCATCATTTATTAAATTGAAAAGAGTTACTGCGTATGTATTGCGATTTGTCAATAACTGCAGAAGTGTTAAGGGTAAAATTTCAGACAATTTAAGTGTGGCTGAATTGGAATCAGGCTTGAAATGTCTATTGAGATCAGCTCAAATACACGCCTTTCAAAAGGAATTGAAAGAATTAAAAAACCATGGCATCGTCAACAAGAAAAGTAATTTAAAATCTCTTAATCCCTTCTTACATGATGGTCTAATATATGTAGGCGGTAGGTTGAATTTGGCTACACATTTATCTTACCAACAAAAACACCCAGTTATCTTGCCGGCTAAACATAAGCTAACTGAATTGATAATACGTCACTACCATTATGTAAACCTACACGCAGGACCTCAAGCTTTGTTAGCTGAAATACGATTAAAATTTTGGCCCATCTTTGGTAAAAATACTATTAAAAAGATATTACATAAATGTATTGTATGTTTTAGATGTCGTCCCCGAACCGGTCATCAAATCATGGGAAATTTGCCACCCGAAAGAATTACGCCGAGTCGTCCTTTCGCTATCACCGGAATAGATTACGCCGGACCAATTCTAATTAAAAGTGGGACGCTGAGGAAGGCTCCCCTCGTAAAATCGTATTTATGTATCTTTATTTGCTTCTCAACCAAGGCTGTTCACTTGGAATTAGTTTCGGATTTATCTAGCAATGCTTTTTTGAACAGTTTAAAAAGGTTTATATCCCGTAGGGGACAACCTGAAAAGATCTTTTCCGACAATGCTAGTAATTTTAAAGGAGCTAGTAGCAGACTCAAAGAGCTGTACACCAGCTTGAGGGAAAACAACGACAATATTCAAAATTATTTAGTGAACAGAGGTATTGAGTGGAAGTTCATAACCCCTCGAGCCCCTAATCAGGGAGGTTTGTGGGAAGCAGCAGTAAAATCAGCAAAATTCCATTTGTATAGAATCATTAACAATTCTTCATTAACATTTGAACTCTTGTATACCTTAATTTGTCAGATTGAGGCCTGTTTGAACTCCCGTCCATTAACTTCCTTATCCGACGACATCCATGATTACCAACCTCTTACCCCAAACCATTTCCTTATAGGCACTGAATCCTGTATCATTCCTGAGAGAGACGTCCGGGCGATACCGGACAACAGACTAACTCAATATCAGAGGATCAGTTCGCTAATTCAATCGTTTTGGTCTAGATGGAAGCAAGATTACCTGATGGAACTACAAAAGAGGACTAAATGGCAGACCAGCACTCAACGGGCACTGCAAAAAGACGATCTGGTGATTTTAAAGGAAGATCATTTACCTCCACCTTTATGGAAAATGGCCCGAATTCTGCATACACACCCTGGAGCGGATGGAGTAATACGAGTTGTTACCCTAAAAACACCTCAAGGAGTCTTTGTGAGGCCCATCACAAAGATATGTCTGATGCCCCTGGATTCAGACACTAAACCTGTAATTGACGTCCCGGACCTTACCAAGGATTGATTATGTACATTACACTATGATGCTTATCTTCTCGACTCCACCTTGGATGGATCAAGCAGAAGACCTGAGAAGAAAAAAAAAAAAAGAACAATAATTGTGTTGTGTTCAGTGTGAACTATATTATTTGTGTTATTGAACTATTTAAATATGTAAAAATTAGTATGCAGACGTGTGTAATTTAGTCATTTTTGAATTTTTTTTTGGTTATTTAATAGGATAATAATTTTCTAGTTATTTTTAGTTAATTAATAGAGTAATTCAACAGCATTTATACAGTTAAATTTATAAGTTTACCAGTAGGGCATAAAAAAAGCGGGTTTTATTTTGTTAATTTCTGCTATTTTGAATTATTTTGTTAGTATTTTTGTGGTATATTTAGATTAAGAATTTTTAGTTTATTCTGTTTGTTTTATAGTTTATTTTTAAATAGATTATCATTCAAAAATTTAGTGCAATTTTTGAATCCCGCCCCCTGGCAATATGTTCAATTTTGCAGGCTACCGACATCTGTAGTCTAGAAATTTGAATTTACTACGTTTAACCAAAATGGTGTGAGTCCTTGCTTAGAAAATATTGTCAATTTGGTCGGTATAGCAGGTTTCATTTTTACTGCTAGATATCACGATGACAAGTGTTTTTATGTAGTGGGTTTTTGAAGTCTTTAAAAAGGCTCGCATTATGTGTTTTTTCGTTCCTTTCTCAACAATAGCTCGATAATAAACAAGCTCATAAGTCAGAGCGATCGTAGCAGTGTTATTCGCACAGTTCTTTATAAATATTATACCTGTTTCAATAGTTTGAAATAAATGTAAAGTTGTGTCAAGAAAACCAGTTTTTAATCAAAAAGGATCCATCCCCAATTTTTAACAAAAAGAAACAGTATTATCATTATCAACGCGTTCCTTATAAATAAGGCCCAAATTCAAAAGTAAAAGGAAGAATGTGCATAAAAAAAAACGGTGTAAAGAACGGGCAAAAACGGTGTAAAAAGCCAATATACACAATAAATTAATAAGAAAAAATAAAACAAACAAACAAGATAATAAATGCATTGCGATCATGCCATAAAACATAGAAAATAAAACCAATGAGTATATAAAAATAAAAATAAAACACAAAGCAAACGCGCATAAACAATATTAAAGTTGTTATAGAGGAGTAACCGTGGAGTGACATGAACAATACGCTTGGCACCTAAAACAAAGATGATTTTAATCTAAATCAGCAACTCTAAGCACAGGCCATCTCTCTACCCAGGACTTAACAAACTTTTTGAAGCATTCAAAATTCTCTCATACCTGGTGCTTTCAACGAAACGAATAGTGGAGCCTCCCATTCTGATGGTAGGGTTTCTGGCACGACTGAGCATACCCTTCATCAAGAGTCCCACGGTCTTATGGGGAGCGAAGTTCAGCCTGTTTCTCTTACCCCATTCAAGAATTTCACGCAGACCCTCTTCCGCTTTACTCTCCACTTCCTTTCTGCTGTCCCCTGAGACCAAAAGAAACTTATCATCTGCTTAGTCGACCGATATGCATCCTTCAGGCAAGGGTAACCTAGAGGAGTCGTCAAAAAGGATGTTCCACAGGCCAGGCCCGAGGACTGACCCTTGTGGACAGCCCATGTTAACGTCACGTATGATGAAAAAATCACCATACATCACAATAACCTTTCTGTTACGTAAATAATCACTAATAATATTGAACAGTAAAGGCGGGCAATTACGACTTTTCAACTTAGTTAAAATCATCGGCCACCACGCATGATCGAAGGCACCCGAGATGTCCAAAAATATTCCAATTACATACTTCTTGGTACAAACCCTCACCCATTCAAGCGCATACTTAATGGCGTGCTCAGTGGACTTACCGGGGACGAACCCAAATTGGCGATCGCAGGGCGGAGACAGGGTGAGACGGAGCCTATGATAAAGCTCCTCTTTAGCGTAGATCCAAACATTCTTCGCTATTATGCCGTTCAATCTTAAGAGGGCAGTAAAAGATATATTTTTTTTTTCATTTTTAAAGTTATTTAAGTATACCCACAATGATAAGATTTGGGAACGTACAGATGTGTGTGTGGTGTTTGAGTAAAATAATGTGTGTATTCTTGTATTAGTGAGTCATAGTGTGAGAAGAATATTTTCCGAGGTAATGTGGATAGCTCGTGATTCTGTTGTTTGGCGTACGTAGACCCGTCCCGCTTTCACCCATACGTAAGCTAGCTTTTTTTCCGTAGCCGTCTTCTTCGCCAGGTAAAGTAAGCGTTTATTTGTTGTTGTTAAGTGTTCTGATATATAGACTGGCGTACGTGGTCCGGAGAGGCCTATGGAGCTCGTGTTAAGTTTGTCTTCCTTTATTGTGGCGTTCAAATTGTATCTTTTTACACAACTTAAGAATTCATCTCTTAAGTGAATTTCTTTGAAACGTACAATTATAGGCCGGATTTTTGTTGGGGTTGGCCTACCAGGAGCTCTAAAGGTTCTCTCGATATCATTTTTAGTGGTGGTTGTGCGTATTTCTTGACTTATGTTGAAAAGAATGTTATGTTAATTTTCTCCTTCAGCCTCCGATATTCCTCTTATTTCGGCATCGAAATTTTTTTGTTGGCGTTCTTGATCGTCGAGTTTGAACTCGAGCATTGTTACTTTTGCTTCGAGTTCCATATTTTTCTTTTCGACGAAATCTATGGTTTTCATTTTATGCATTACTTTTTTTCAATTCGTCCTCAAATCCCTCCATTTCTGAGTTGAAAAAGGTCATTGAATTCTTGAATTCTTTGAATTCATCATATAAAACTGTCACTTTTGATTGGATGCTCTTGAACTCTTGGAGTTCCACCTTGATTTGGCGGAGTTCCTCCATTAGAAGAGTTTCCCCTGGGGTTAGTCCTGATTTGCTGACGTTGGCAGGAGGAGCTGCGTGCTCTTTGCTCGATTTGGAAGTTGAACGCGCCGTTCGACGAGGTTCCGTCTTACATCCACTGCATTTGGTGTTGGCGCGTTTTTCTTGGGAGAGCTTCCCGTATTGACCCTCAGTAATGCCGCCGCAGGCGAAGTGAAGACTCTCTTCGCAGGAAGAGCACCAAAACATTGACTCCTTTGTGATTATTGGTTCTGGACACTTGCTGCAGGTGAAGTTCTCCATATTTATTTTTTGTGTCGATAGGTGTTAAATTGATTTATTGATATTATTATTATTAACAATAAAATTTATTGTTTTGAAGATAGCTTAGTTAATTTTTTTTTTTTGGTATTATTATTATTAACAAAAAAAATAAAATTTATTGTTAAAATTTAGCTTGTTATTATCAAAAATCAAAAAAAAAAAAAATTAAAAAGTTAGTTTCATTATCTTCGCCGGTATCAGGATCGAACCGAGGGCGGCGCCTTGGGAAAGATGCGTTTTAACCCACGGAGCTATCAACACCTTTCGACAGTTGGTGAATATTACTAATATGTTATATATTGGTGACACAGGATTTATTTTATTTTACAAGTTTTTGTTTTATTATTATATTTTTTTAATGTTCACTATATTTTGCACGGTTATTTATTAACTATTCGTTGAATGGTGCAGAGAGTTGTGTCGTATAAAACCTTTTTGCAGCACGATTTAAGTTTCTTTGTTTTGCTTAAACTATCACGATGACAAGCACATTTCACATTCACGATATTTTTTAATTGAAGGGAATGTTCACAGAGCTACTTAGTCTTAGTGCCGAAGGGCAATGTTGTTTAATCACTTAACACTATAGTTTACTAGAAAAAAGGAGATTATATAAACAAAAAATGTTTTTTTTGACGGATCACGTCAATAACGCGTTTTTGTGTGTATAACACCCTCTGTCGGTTGATTTTTTTTTTTTTTTTTTTTTTAAGTAAAAGATATGTTTATGTTAAAATTTTTATCATTATATGTATATATGTACTTACCTAATACTTTTAAATTAGAATGCTACCCAAGCAGCAGTTAATCTTATGTTTAATGTAATATTTTATTTTATGGTATTTCTTCTCTTTGTTATTCATATTTATACAAACATGTTAGTAGGCTTAGGCACCAGTTAAAAGTACAAATACCTATTATTTCATTATTGTTGTAATACTATACTTATCAAAATGTTAATACTCATACTAATTTGACTGTCCTAAAACGGGAATCCTCCTAGTTGGGCAGTCAAAACATTTCTTAAATAATGTATTTAAATGTATAATCTTTTACTAACTAAAAAAAAAAATAAAAAATAAAAAAATCTGTCAAATCCCGGTGCCTTCTTCGGACCCAAACCCTTAATTATGATTTCAACCTCTGCTCGACTTAATGGTGGCATGCCGTCCCCCTGGGCGAGGTCTCTAGGTGGAAGCCGTGACAGGTTTCTTACCTGTTGATGGTGAACACTTTCCCCATTAACTGAATCTAGAGGAACTAACTTGCCCAGAAGTGTCTCAAGAGTGGAGACTATGTCAACACTCTCTGCGTTCCCTTCGCTATTACTGAGCACAACGCTCGATAAGTATCGTTCTGATCCTTTTCCCGAGTTTTCAACAGCGCTGTGGATTTCCCACGGGTTGGCGTTACCCACTTCATCTACCCAACTATGCCATGCAGCTCGTTTTGCTGAGAGGACGCCCGAACGATGGGCGCCACGGGAAGCCCTAAAACGGGCCTGAAGTGCAGCCGCTTCTTCAGGCGAGCATATACTCCGCCTAACCACTACCAAGCCCCTATAGGCTCTTTTGGAGGCCCCTTTCAGCAAAGTCAGCTCTTGTGTCCACCACGGCGTCCTAATTAACTTCTTTGGGTTTGATCTGCCCAAAGAAGTTTCAGCGTCTGATACCACCGCCGCGTTGAAGAAATTCCCCAAGTTGTCCGGTTCCTTAGCGGCTACGTCATGAAAACCCCTTAAAGATTGACGCAGCGCATCCCCAAAGCTATCCCAATTCGCCCTAGTGGTTCTGAAGTTCCAAGATGATTGTGGAGCTTTTGTCTTTGTAATTCCCACTGAAAAAGTTATCAATCTATGATCAGAAACTATCGCACACTCATGAACCGTCCACTTTGATATTTTTGACGCAACAGATCCAGAGCAGAGAGTGAGATCAATGTTGCTTTCGCCACTGGTTCCTGAAAATGTTGAAAACGTACCTGGTTCATTGAGGATGAACAGACTTTGCGCTGAGATAAGATCTTCGACGGCATAGGATCTTTCCATTCGATTTCCGTTAAAGTCGAACCAGACAGGCGAGCGCGCATTGAAGTCACCTCCAATAATTATGTTTCGGCCTTTTAATTTATGCAAGGCACGCGTGAGGCTCAAAATATGCGGTTCAACTGTCACTACATCTCTACTATTAATAATTAACGCAATGCAAAAAACCAAAAAATGGAAGACTTAGCAGATCTACTAGATAATACAACACCTATCCCATGTTCATCAACCAACGATTCTGAAGTTGTACGTCAATTATTATTAATTAATTCTACACTTATGATATTTTCAATGAACATTAGAAGTATTAACAAAAATTTTGATGAATTATCCATTCTTCTTACTGACCTTGCCTTAGATTTCGATGTAATTGTCTTGACCGAATGCTGGATTCAAAAAAATTTCCTTCCTAAAACAATAAAAAACTACAATCACTATAACACACTACATAACCATACTTAAAACGATGGCGTTATTGTATACATCAAAAATCACATCCCACACACTCAGTCAAAGAGGTCAGAATTAAAAACGCCAACTGCCTTCAAATACAACTTGATAACCTCATAACAATCCTTACTATATACAGATCTCCGAATACACATAATATAACCCCATTCTTATACTCACTACAAGAAATATTAACAAACATAAAACACTGCCAAAACACTTACATAATTGGTGACCTTAACATAAATATAATCAACAAAACGCATCCTCAAGCCAACGAATACCTAAATGCACTAACTTTATTAGGATATTTGCCAGCTGTCACCACTCCAACAAGAGAATCAGACATAAACAAGAGTAGTTGTATAGATCATGTGTTCGTTAAGAGTAAACTAGACAACAAATCCATTGTATATCAATCAACTATAACAGACCACTATGCAATCATTACTTCCATTACCAAAAAAATTCACAAACCAACTCAAAATGCTCCACCCCAAGTAATGATTTCTTATGAAATTCTCCTAGATCATGTCTCGAAAGAAAACTGGGAACTCATCTATTCTTGTACTGATGCCAACTCTGCATGCGATTTATTTATAAATACTTTACATAACCACTTGGCCAAAGCAACATCATATTCAAAAACTAAAACAAACCGATCGCAAACAAAAATTAAACCATGGATCACTGCTGGTATTCTCCACTGTATCAGATAGCGTGATAAGATCCATCACTTCTGTAGGAAAAACCCTAGCGACTATGCATCTCTCATATTCTACAAACGTTATAGAAATAACTGCAAAAAAATAATTGACACTGTTAAAAGGGATTATTACAAAAAAAAAATCAGTGAAGCTACCGATGATAAAAAAAAAATTTGGAATATCATAAAAGATATAGCCAACATTAATAAAACTGACACACCTATTGTTAAAATTAATATCGAAGACAAAACAATACATGTAAATTCTGAACCTGAAAAAATATCCGACCATTTCAATCAATTTTTTTGCAATATCGGTCCCAATTTAGCAAAAAAAATTTTAGCCAGAAAAAACGTCTCAGAGAAAGATCTTGCAAATGGTATACCTATCAGTACTCTGACCAACAACCCGTTTCACTTCACTCCCACTACTGAATCAGAAATTATGGAAATAATAGCATCTCTCAAAAACAGTAACTCCACCGGAATAGATCACATCTCGGCAAAAATTATTAAACTCCTCCAAAAATTTATCGCCCCCCCTCTTAAACACATTGTACTGGACGGGAGTCCGCACAAGACTGTAGATTTAGGCGCCGGGTCCAAACCGTGTCTTCAACCGATGAGATGCTCCTTTACGGCCGATGATGATGATTGTAGTTGATATTGGTGATGAAATCTGCCTCCCGCACCCAGGCTTGGTGAATGGTGGGCACTGGGTGTGCTTTCGTCTCTGCTCGCTTCTGGTGTTGGCGGTTTTCCAAAGGAGGGCCGGCTGGTCTCGAAGAGGTAACACCAGAAGATCTTGGAGCAGCAGACTTGGCGAGGTGAGGCAGATGTTGAGCAGGAGTCACTTGTTGATAAATAAAACGCTTGGTTTTGGTGGTAAAGATGAACTAATTTTATTTTATTATTTGGCTGCTTATATTCAATAAGCATGACTCGCACCCGACATTGGGTTTTGAGTCAAAAAGTGGTGGGGGATTGTACCCGCGCCAGATATGTGTTTATAGCCTCCGACAAGATGTTGCATATTCATTTTGCCGGTAGTACTGGTGATAGTAGTCGCTTAAATTTGAGAGTTAGAAAAGATTTTGAGCGCTTACATGAATGATAATTACATAGTTTAAATGCATAGTAGTTATAGGAATGTGTATCTTGACAACTAGATTTTTTGTTTGTCAACATACGACAAAAAATAAGAAATGTTTGTAAAATAAATGTGTAAAAATGATCTCAAGCGATCAAATTTGTAAAACATGTTAAGTTAGTATTTTTCCGAGGTCCCCCGTAACATAGCGCTCAGAAAGAGATAAGATTCACTATGCTACGAGGTTCCTGGATTTTTGTACACGCAAAAAGGGTAAAAAATATTGTTCAAAAATGGGTTTACATATGGGTGAAAAACAGCTTTTTTAATATCTCCTCAGCGGTAGTATATCGAAAATAGTGTTTATTTGACTACCGCCGAGGGGATGAACAAGTAAAATATACATATTTGCAATGTTTAAAAATTGATTTTTCTATGTAAAATTTACATAGAAAAAATGCTGGACATTGATCCACGCGGCAGGTAAGCCGGCGATGTGGTATCGAAGCCATTCGGAGTCAAAGTTTTCAAGCCGCTTGGGCCGAAAATTGGACAAAATGACCAGTGGCGGGGAGTGGTGATTTTGCCAGTGGCGTGGAGTAGGGACATTTTATAAAAGTAAACAATTTTTATGAAATTAAATAATATGGTCAACTACGTCCGTTACACACATAATCAACTCAAGCTTCAAAACTGGCACTTTTCCTAACTCCTTAAAACAGGCTACAATAATCCCAATCTTCAAAGCAGGTGACAAATTATCTGTAAATAATTACCGACCGATATCCTTACTAAGCACAATATCTAAAATTGTAGAAAAAGCTGTGAAACATAGACTCTGTAAGTTCCTCGAAGATAACAACATATTATCAGACAACCAATATGGCTTTCGCAAAGGTAGAAGTACATCTGATGCAATAGCTGCCCTCACGAAAATCGTTTCCTATAATCTTGACATTGGTCGCAAACCACTGGCTGTCTTTCTCGATCTTGCGAAAGCATTTGATACGGTCTCTCATTCCTTACTGCTAAAAAAACTACATCAGGTTGGAATAACAGGAGTAGCCTACACATGGTTTGAAAACTATCTAATGAACCGAACACAACAAACTCTCATCCACTCTGACAAAACACATATAAGCGAAAAATTACCTATGTCCTTTGGTGTACCTCAAGGCAGTATACTAGGACCAATTTTATTTCTTGTATACATATACTCACTTTGTGCCATGAATATTGGAGGTAAAATATTATCATTTGCCGATGACACTGTTCTAATATTTGAAGATGTAACATGGGAATCAGTCACTAACAAAGCTAATAATGGTCTATTAAAAGTAAAACATTGGCTGGACACAAACCTCCTCACACTTAACATCGATAAAACCCAATATATGACATTTTCCATCCGCAAACATAATGTACCCAACAACTGCCCTAAACCTATTATTCACTCGTGTTCACTCAATTTACACACTCACGAAATCACACCTAATATAAATTGCACGTGTTCTACCCTTAAATCATCAAATGCAGTTAAATATTTGGGAATAATCATAGACAACCAACTACGGTGGGAAGCCCATATCAGTGACACAGTAAACAAACTTCGTAAACTCTGCCATGTATTCTGCTCCCTTAGGTCCATCCTTGATTTACAGATTTTAAGAAGCGTATATTTTGCCCATTTCCAATCTATAGCAACGTATGGTATAGTGCAAGGCTGCCCAACCCCAGGCCCGCGGGCCACAATGTGGCCCGCGAACGAATTATAAGTGGCCCGCGTGAAACATTTTCAAAAAACCCGCCAATCCGCCAATTTGAAAAAGTGTCGCGGGCCCGCGGTAAAACAAACAATGCAGCTTGCGCGCGGTCACCAGTGTTGCCAACGACGGCGATTTATCGCTATTTAGGCTACTCAGAACGAGAATCAGCGACGAAAAAATCTAACCTGTTGAACTTACTTTTCAAACAAAAATACACCGGTTTTCGACATAATATTCTTTGCGTCGAAATGGAATCCTGTAGCCACCTCCCCCCCTCATGGAATTCGAAAAATTGCTGTGGGGTATCACATATGATGTTCGGGTGTGCGGAATTTTTTCTCAGCGAAGTTCCGTAACAACCCCCCCCCCCCCATGGAAATAGGAACCGTCAGGTATTCAGTGGCCCGCCAGTGATTCAAAATCGTCAATTTCGCCCAACTGCTAAAAAGGTTGGGCAGCCTTGGTATAGTGGGATGGGGTGGTTGTGCTGAATCCATTATTAATCCTATTATTACAGTTCAAAAACTAATTTTGAGAATTATATTTAAATGCCAACCTACCCATCCCTCTAATGAACTCTTTGCTAAAATCAGGGTCTTAGATATACGACAGTTATTTACTAAGGTAAGCATTTGTTACATACGAAAAAATAACCTACTGTTGGCTCCACAACACCAAGCTCACACCCGCTTTTCATCAAACCTGGGTTGCGTGGTTCCTCAAACTAAAACCTCATTCGCTCAACGGCAATTCTGGTTCATCGCGCCTAAAATATACAATGCATTGAGTACCGACTTAAAGTCAAGTAATTCTATATCCATATTTACTGCTCGTGTACATCAATGGATATTTGAAAGGGGACGACCTTTCTTTAAAGATTATATGAGTTCCTAACACAAAAAAAAATATATATTAAAAACTTCTTTTCCAACTTGTCTCATACCACGAAAATTAAAATTAAGTGTTGAACATAAACATGTTGTCTTATAGATAATACCATAATATGCATTAAACAATCTATATTAATTATGTTTATATTTTAATCTTAATGTTTAATATTTTTATTTGTATCTTTTTAAATATACATGTATCATACGTATCCAGACCTCAAGAATCTTTCAGAGGAATTCATATTTACGTAAAAATTACAAAAACACTCAAACCCCGAAACCGCTCGATACCATGTCGCCGACACAATTGGAAATCTTCAAATCATAATTACTTAATGAAATTATGTGCTGTATGTGATTAATCAAGACAATTACATAGAAATATAACAGCAGAATACATCTGAAAATAACCATCCAGCACCTCACTCGGGACCTCCCGCCTTCAGAATGGCTCTCTCTATGAAAGCAACCCAGTATTTACGTGACCCCCACCTCCATACTATCCAGAAGGAATTCCATGATGGCCGCCGAGTTTTCAACCAATCACAGCGCAACATACTTCATTGACGAGTCACCAATCACGAAATGAACCTCCCTAAAGGGGCGACCCAGTATTTACGTGAAACCCCCTCCATAACACCCGAAAGGAATTCCATGATGGCCGCCGAGTTTCCAACCAATCACAGCTCAACATACTTCATTGACGCCCTTATCAAAAACTGATAACACGGATTATCGCAACCACCGATGATGACATCAGATCCAATTTACAAGAAAATATTAGAAGATATAACCGCAGAATAAATATCAATATCAAGAAATAATTAATTACTAACATAATATCTTAAAGAATTGTACCTAAATATGTTTTTCACTCCTTGGGGAATGTTCAAACCAAGGATATTTTGCTTCAACCCCAATATGAAACTTTGTATAATTTATTATAAAATAAATAAACGGGACTGAAGGAGGTGGTTTGGGTAAATTGAACTGACCTGGTAAGAGGTATAATATTAACATACAATTTTCCTCTAAACAAATTAATTGTAAAGAGGAAAAATACCTAACCAACTCACCTTTCATGAAAGGGATGAAAACTCCCCCAAGAGGGTTCGATTTGAAAACGTTCTATAAATAGAGAACCGAATTCCATACAAAGTCAGTTCAAAAAACTACCCCGAGTGAGAAACTTCTCTCCTGAAGAAACCATCTCCAAAGTCTACAAATCTCAAGAAAAATATTTTCAAGTGTTTTAATTCAGTATTAAATTCAGTTTTTTCCAGTCTTAAATTCCTTCCGTCGACTCAGACTTGGGAATCAATCCTTCTCTGATTTTGACATTAAATTTTATCCACCGAGACTGAAACACTAATAAAGGTGTATCCAGCTACCTACGCATTTACAGTATTATACGGACGGAATATTGTTTCGTATATTTGGTCCTTCGAGCCGGATCTACACACGTCTTCAGTCTCAATTAAAGGTGGTGATGCCGTCACTTCGCAGCGGCCGCAAGGCCTCAACATCATCTGAGACCAGCCGAAACCGAACCCAACCTGTTACTGAGAACCCCCAAGAGCCCGATGCACCTTCTGAATCAACTGAAGACTCTCTCCAAATGCTACGCCGAGAAATGCGCATTCGTGAGGAGCAACTAAATAAACAAATCACAGAACTACAATCAGCCCTGAATGAAGCCACACGCCAAACGGCTACCCAACCCATGCCCAACTTAACCGCACCTGAAGTAACTCCAAATGTACCTCCGAGCCCAGCAGCTAACATCACCATATCAGGACAAGAATACCCAACTCATAACACAATGGAGTACCAACCACAGCCATTCCTGACAAACCTGGACTCTCCGCTCTTTCCACCACCTCCTACAAATGAAGAAAGAGCGCGACTTACTCAAGAGTGGTTACGACAAGGCGCCGACCCACTGACTCAAATAGCGTCGATAATGGCAGACGCCATCCGCTCCACCAGATCCCAAGACACCCCTCGGTCGCTGGAAGACGACTCAAGGATGGCAGCTCTCATCGCCAGGCAGTCTTCAGCAAAGGATCTACCCCTATTTTCTGGAGACCCGCTCGAGTGGCCTACCTGGAAGGCGCAATATATGCAGTCCACTTCCACCTGCCAAATGACCGCTAGTGAAAACCTCATCCGACTGCAACGCGCCCTCAAAGGCAAGGCGCGAGAGACAGTAGCACCCCTGCTGATGGATCCCTTTCAACTGCCCGAGATCCTTAACGTACTTGAGCAACGGTACGGCAACTCAGGAGCAATAGCCAAATTTATGCTCGAAAAAGTAAAAAGGCTACCCTACCTCACACCTGACGTATCTCTGGAAGACCTGACAGACTTCTCCGGGACAGTGCAAAATTTGGTGGCCTCCCTCCGGATCCTGAAAACCGATGGCTACCTCACCAACCCTACATTGCTGAGCGACATCACCGACAAGCTACCAAACACTCTACGACTAGCCTGGCTGATGGAAGTCCGTGGACAGCGCCCCCCTGCCACCATCACCCAACTTGCTGCCTTTATGAAGGAGATAACCAACGCAATACCAAACAGCGGGATGGTAGACCGCCCACGACCTCGCCCACGCCGAGACCAAGTCCACGCAGGATACCAAGGACAAAGCAACAATCCAGGAAGAACGCCATACGCCCTCAAACGCAAGGCAATCACACCACCCAGCTATCCCGGGAGGAACCAGAAACATCAAGTAACCGCGAGCGGTTGTGCCCAGTGCGGCAGCAACCACCCCACCAGAGAGTGCCAAGAGTTTGCCGCCAAAAACGTTGCCCTCCGGTGGGAGACAGTTAACGCAGCCAACCTATGCAGGAAGTGTTTGGGCAGACATCACTCTCGAGAATGCAAGGAAACAAAATGGTGTAGCATAGAAGGGTGTCAGCTCCCACATCACACCTTATTACACGATCCTCAATTCTCACCTCAGAATACCGTAAACCTGTGACGCCAGAACACGAACCAGAACGTCCTCCTGAAGATTATACCAGTCATACTCAGCACACCAGGTCAAGAAACACATTCAACATTTGCACTACTCGATGAAGGATCAACAGTGACACTGGTCGACGCCGATACAGCAGCACAAATCAGAGCATACGGCCCAGTTCACGGTCTACGAATCCACGGTGCTAAAGGGATGTGCACCTCTGACAAACTATCACAACGAGTGCGGCTGACAATAAGAGGAGCGGGCCAAGGCGACACGTATCAAATCATCGCCAACACCATAAGCAACCTCAACCTTCCTCAACAACAAATCCACGGAAAACCCGTCATCCCAAAGATACTAATTGGACAAGATAACGCCTACCTAATTGTGTCGAGAGAAGTGAAAGAAAATAATGATACAACACGAATAATTTCACGCACCGCACTAGGATGGATCGCCCATGGCGGATCAAACCCAGGATACGGACACCCTGCCACCACATTGGCACTTCAACGTGAAACTGCCTCAGACATGCGATTGGAAGAACTTCTGAAAACAAATTTTACCGTCGACTCACTCGGTGTGACCGCAGCAACCCGAGTCAACACAAACATACAACGAGCAATTGCGCTGATGACTGCAACAACCCGCCCCCTCCCTACTGGAAGATGGGAGACTGGCTTGATATGGCGCAACCCAGAAACCATCTTACCTGACAACCGACAGTGCGCACTGAGGCGGCTCATTTCCCTAGAAAAGAAACTGACAAGAGATAAGGACCTGAAAACAGCTTACACTGACAAGATTAATCAGCTAATATCTAAAGGCTATGCGAAAAAGCTGTCGAACAACGAAGCATCAACACGTACACCCCGACGATGGTATCTGCCACATTTTGCAGTAACCAACCCCAATAAACCAGGAAAAATCAGGGTGGTGTTCGACGCAGCCAGCCGATGCCGAGGAACCTCACTCAATGACCAGTTGCTCACAGGCCCCGACCTGCTGTCATCACTCCTGGGAAACATCATGCGCTTCCGGGAAGGAAACGTTGCCATTGCTGCTGACATCAAAGAGATGTTTTTACAAATAAAAATAAAACCGGAAGACCAACAATCGCAGCGATTCCTGTGGCGAACATCAACCAAGGACGAACCCGAAACATACCAAATGACTTCGATGATGTTTGGCGCCACCTGTTCACCAAGCAGCGCCCAATTTGTTTTGGGCAAGGTCGCTGAGAGGTACCAACACGAATACCCATCCGCCGCAACAGCTATTCGCGCTAAATTCTACATGGACGATTACTTGGATGCGGTAGACACTCACCAGGAAGCCGCCAAACTCACCAAAGATGTGAGTACCCTCCTCGCGAAAGGAGGGTTCCATTTGACCAACTGGGCATCCAACAATCCAGCAGCTATTGCCAATTTTCCTGCCGAAGATCGCACCAACACCACAATAGCCATCAGCAACGGGAGCCCAGAAACAGAACGAGTACTCGGACTCATCTGGGACCCTTCCACAGACCACTTCCTATACTCATTTAACGAGATGACTCCGTCCGAAGCTATCACATTACCCACGAAACGACAATTACTATCAACAGTTATGAAAATTTTCGATCCCGTGGGCTTCATCGGCTGCCTGACGATCAGAACAAAAATGCTTCTACAAGACGTATGGCGATCAAACATCGGCTGGGACGAATCCATCAAACCCGAACACGCGCAGAAATGGGCAAACTGGCTGAACCTACTACACACAAACAACATTTCAATCCCGAGACGTTGCCTATACAACAAACAGAGCAACGTAACCCTACATCTCTTCTGTGACGCATCAGAACAAGCCTGCTGCTCCGTAGCCTACTTCACCGAAGAAGTAGAGGGAAAGACGCATACGACATTCATTGCAAGCAAATGCAAAGTCGCACCACTGAAACCTCTCTCCATTCCTCGCCTCGAACTGCAAGCCGCCCTCATTGCAGCCAGACTCGCCCAAACAATCCAGAAGGAGAGCACAGCCCACATACGCCGCACATGTTTTTGGACAGACTCTACAACAGTACTACGCTGGCTACGCACCGACCCACGATCCTACTCAACATTTGTGGCCAACCGACTAGGAGAGATAGACGAGCTGACCAGAATACCCGACTGGAAATGGGTACCTACGAAACTCAATCCTGCTGACATCGGCACACGAGACCTCGAAATACCCGACCTGACACCAGAAGGAAGATGGTTCTCCGGCCCGGCCTTCATTACCCACTCAGAAAACAAATGGCCCAAAGAGCGCGCACCCGCCCATAAACCCAATGACCTAACTCTGGAAGTCAAACCTCTCTACGTCGGACTCATCATCGAAAGAGGCGAAGCTCTACCAGCAATTGAACGATTCTCATCGTGGCACCGACTGATCCGCTCGACTGCTTGGATTCTCCGCTTTACCAGACGATGCCGGATGGGCCCCAACAGAACCCCAGAGGGACCACTAATAGCGGAAGAAATAAAAACAGCTGAACACAAATGGATCAGAAGGTCACAAGAAGACGCTTTCGGTTCAGCCCTACATACCCTACGAGAAAAGAAAAAATTACCCGCTAGCAGCCGCCTCAACCCCCTGAACCCATTTTTCGGCCCGGACGGTATCCTCCGAATGGGAACACGCCTGCAAACATTAAAAAAGGCTAAAGAAGTAGCCCGAACTCCCATCATCCTGGATGGCGACAACGCGTACACCCGTCTCCTGATTAATCACTACCACAAGAAATCAGATCACCCCAGTACGGAAAAAACAGTAGCAGAAATACGCAGCCATTTTTTCATACTCAGACTACGTACAATAAGCCGAAAGATTGCGCACACCTGCCCAATGTGCTGCATACGACGCAGCAAACCCAATCCGCCCCAGATGAGCGTACTACCACCACCACGACTGATGCATCACGTCCGCCCATTCACACATTGCGGGCTGGATTATTTCGGTCCTATGACCATAACAGTCGGCAGACACAGAGAAAAGCGTTACGGAGCCATCTTCACCTGCCTCTCAACACGTGCCATCCACCTGGAATTAACTACTTCACTATCAGCTGACTCCGCAATCATGGCCCTACAAAGGATGACCGCACGAAGAGGACAACCAACTGCCATATACTCTGACAACGGCACGAACTTTCATGGAGCCGACGCTGAGATGAGAGACGCCTTGATGTCATTAAGCCAGGATACCAAGATGATCGACGCAATAGCCACTCAGGGCATAGAATGGCACTTCATACCTCCGATGAGTCCCCACATGGGGGGAGCCTGGGAGAGATTAGTGAGGTCGGTTAAAAAGGCCTTAAACGCCACGCTAAAGGAGAGAACGCCTAAAGAAGAAACTCTACGCACAGCCCTAGCGGAAGCCGAATTCATTGTGAACAACCGCCCTCTTACCCACATTTCGGTCGATCCACGAGACGAAGAGCCCCTGACCCCCAACCACTTCTTACTGGGGTCAGCCGGGAAACGACCTCAATTATCGTTCTACAATAAAACAGAAGAAGAAGTGTGCCTCCGCCGTCAGTGGCGCATTGGGCAACAACTCGCGGACGCTTTTTGGAGAAGATGGTTGCACGAGTACCTACCCACTATGGCCGCCCGACAAAAATGGCACCATCCAATTACACCAATTAAAAAGGATGACCTAGTAATCATCATGGATCCAGCACTACCCCGGAACAACTGGCCACGTGGCCGTGTCATCGAAGCAGTACCTGCAGCCGATGGTCAAGTCCGAACTGTTCGGATCCAAACAAGCACTGGAGTCTACATAAGACCGGCAGTAAAAGTTGCCGTCATCCTCCCGGCCGCACTAGACGTCTCCTGCAACCCCAACAAATAGAAATCGACACAAGTGACAGAACTTGTCTATATTGGCATCTCCAGACAACTACTCCCACTTCCTACTCCCGCAGGGGGCGCCCGACAACGCTGGCACTGAGCGGCTATCCCTCACTGACACGGCGGAGTTTGGCCCGCACCCCCTCGATGGCGCTGGCACTGAGCGGCTATCCCTCACTGACATGGCAAAATCGACTCCCACTTCCTACTCCCGCAGGGGGCGCCCGACAACGCTGGCACTGAGCGGCTATCCCTCACTGACACGGCGGAGTTTGGCCCGCACCCCCTCGATGGCGCTGGCACTGAGCGGCTATCCCTCACTGACATGGCAAAATCGACTCCCACTTCCTACTCCCGCAGGGGGCGCCCGACAACGCTGGCACTGAGCGGCTATCCCTCACTGACACGGCGGAGTTTGGCCCGCACCCCCTCGATGGCGCTGGCACTGAGCGGCTATCCCTCACTGACATGGCAAAATCGACTCCCACTTCCTACTCCCGCAGGGGGCGCCCGACAACGCTGGCACTGAGCGGCTATCCCTCACTGACACGGCGGAGTTTGGCCCGCACCCCCTCGATGGCGCTGGCACTGAGCGGCTATCCCTCACTGACATGGCAAAATCGACTCCCACCTCCTACCCCGCTGGGGGCCCCCCCCGACTGAGTTGGCACTGAGCGGCTATCCCTCACTGACACGTTGAAGTCTAAACAGCATCCTCTCGATGGCACTGGCACTGAGCGGCTATCCCTCACTGACATCGCAAAGCTTGGACAACACTCCATCGATGGACTAGCATTGAGCGGCTATCCCTCATTACCAGGACATAACAACCTGCGGAAACATCAAAAGAAGATACGTCTGAAGAACTAGCTGAGTACAGGCAAGACTGTACGGGGGGAGTGTATCATACGTATCCAGACCTCAAGAATCTTTCAGAGGAATTCATATTTACGTAAAAATTACAAAAACACTCAAACCCCGAAACCGCTCGATACCATGTCGCCGACACAATTGGAAATCTTCAAATCATAATTACTTAATGAAATTATGTGCTGTATGTGATTAATCAAGACAATTACATAGAAATATAACAGCAGAATACATCTGAAAATAACCATCCAGCACCTCACTCGGGACCTCCCGCCTTCAGAATGGCTCTCTCTATGAAAGCAACCCAGTATTTACGTGACCCCCACCTCCATACTATCCAGAAGGAATTCCATGATGGCCGCCGAGTTTTCAACCAATCACAGCGCAACATACTTCATTGACGAGTCACCAATCACGAAATGAACCTCCCTAAAGGGGCGACCCAGTATTTACGTGAAACCCCCTCCATAACACCCGAAAGGAATTCCATGATGGCCGCCGAGTTTCCAACCAATCACAGCTCAACATACTTCATTGACGCCCTTATCAAAAACTGATAACACGGATTATCGCAACCACCGATGATGACATCAGATCCAATTTACAAGAAAATATTAGAAGATATAACCGCAGAATAAATATCAATATCAAGAAATAATTAATTACTAACATAATATCTTAAAGAATTGTACCTAAATATGTTTTTCACTCCTTGGGGAATGTTCAAACCAAGGATATTTTGCTTCAACCCCAATATGAAACTTTGTATAATTTATTATAAAATAAATAAACGGGACTGAAGGAGGTGGTTTGGGTAAATTGAACTGACCTGGTAAGAGGTATAATATTAACATACAATTTTCCTCTAAACAAATTAATTGTAAAGAGGAAAAATACCTAACCAACTCACCTTTCATGAAAGGGATGAAAACTCCCCCAAGAGGGTTCGATTTGAAAACGTTCTATAAATAGAGAACCGAATTCCATACAAAGTCAGTTCAAAAAACTACCCCAAGTGAGAAACTTCTCTCCTGAAGAAACCATCTCCAAAGTCTACAAATCTCAAGAAAAATATTTTCAAGTGTTTTAATTCAGTATTAAATTCAGTTTTTTCCAGTCTTAAATTCCTTCCGTCGACTCAGACTTGGGAATCAATCCTTCTCTGATTTTGACATTAAATTTTATCCACCGAGACTGAAACACTAATAAAGGTGTATCCAGCTACCTACGCATTTACAGTATTATACGGACGGAATATTGTTTCGTATAATACATATACTTTTTCTTTATTTTTCAGTTTACTATTAATATTAATATATTTGTTTTTAGTTTTATTTCTCATTAAATTTGTTTTTTTCTTTTTTTTTCTCTAATTCTTTCTTATGTTTCTATAAAATAGTATTTTTTAGTTCTTCTAAGTTATTTTTATTATTACTTCATTATGATTTATACTTACATACTTATGTTACTATAAGTATTTTTTAGTTTTTTTATGTCATTGTTATTATTATTTCATGTATAACTACCACAACACGGGCATTAGCCTAGTATATGGTAGTTAAAAAAAATATATCTAAAAATGTAACTTGTAAACATTTATTAAATAATAAAAAAAATAAAAACTAAATTCAACCATATTTAAAATATACTGATATCACGATGATCTCAGTATAGCCAAATTTAAAGGAAACACAGGTTTGGTATTCGTTCGACAGTCCCTCGAGAAGGAGGGGGCTAATCAACGAAGTATTGACCAGAACACCCGCCCCGGGAGAGCTGCCTACTTCAAGTACCACCCCTGGACTAATGATACCAGGTGTTTTCCCTTGCCAAACGTATTGTTCCTGAATGAGCAGAATGTCGATCCCAAGGTCGGTCATGACCCGCTGGGCCTCAAGGGTGGCTATCCGAGACCACTGCAGGTTGATCTGGCCTATGGAGAGGGGATTAGCAGCGGCCATAATCAGTCATGCGAACTTGAGCCTCGATCGCAGCTCTGTTTGCGGGGCAGGCTCGGTCACCAGTACAATGATCGGATAGTTTCTGAAACTTGGTACAAGTTGCGCAGATAGCGGCTTGTGCCTTCTTGGGGCACTCCTCGAAATCATGACCGGCTGCGGCGCAGTGGTGGCAAGAAATGAACTCCTGAGTACAAGATTTGCTTACATGGCCGTACATGTGGCATTTAAAGCAACGGGTTGCTCCCAGGTAGTCACGAACCCGACAGGCATTCCATCCAAGGTAGCAAAGACCGTTATCTATTAGTACCTTCCGGCAATCCGGATGACACGTGACAATCATATTCATAGTCCCGCCTTCACGTTTCCCAAAGAGGGAGACCCTCCGCATTGCCCTTAAATGGTCTTCCCTGGAGAGAGTTGATTTTTATGCGACGTTATTATCAAAAATTTCCTTGAAAAGAGCCGTGTCAGCAGCTGCGTCTCCTCTGGGGACGTCATAAATGACTATCTTGGGTAGTCGTCCCTGTGGGTTAACCATTTTCAAACCTTTGAGGGTTAGTTTTTCCGCCGCCTTTTGAATGTTTTTGACACCCCCCGGGCTATCAGTTTGCAGAAGAACGCCTCCACCCTTGATCTTACGTGTCCTTACCACTTTAAAACCGTCGGTTTTGGGATCCAGAACCGATGTAAGTACATTCTGGGTCTCCTCAGATGTTTTGCCTTCAGGGGCAGTAGGGTAGAACAGAATAGTGGATCTCAGGGAAGGCAGCTCACGCTCCTGTCCCTCGAATAAGATGGAACCACTGGGAGGCGCTCCGGAAGCTGCACCCGCATATGTTTTTTTACCTACCACTTTTTCAATAACTGGTGCCATATGGGACGGACGTTTAATGAGTAAATCTATTTTTTCCGATAATCCCTTCTGTGATTTAATAACCTCGGCAAAGGCGCCAGCTCTCGCGTTGACGGCGGCACAGGTATTTGCCAGGTTTGCGAGCTCATTACGAATTAGATCTATACTTACCTCAATAACTGAGCGGTCCTCCTTTTTCATTTTATTTTTCATCTCATTCACCTTTGCAGAGATCGTCGAAAGAGGGCTCCAAAATGGGGCGAGATAATCCTCCTCGACTGGCATATCGTAGTTGTCACCTGAAATGAACTGTTCCTCAATTCTGCCACGCTTCTTTTTTGCTGGGTTAGGCGACGGGTTTTTGGCCACGTCACCAGTACCAGTGGAAGTATTTCCAGAAGGAGCGTTCGCTACATCCTTCGGGGCGGCCAAAATTGATGCTGCTCCCTCTTCACGGAGTAAGCTGCCATGGATACTGGTAAACGGTGAAGTGGGCCGTCTAGGACTACCAGGCTCCTTGTGGGCTTGAATACTCTCCATGAGCACATAGGATCTGGGAGAAGACCGCCTCCTTTGTGAGGATATCTCCTTCCCTCTTGCCTGCGATATTTTAATAACTTCCTCCTTTGAAAGCTCATGGAGGGCAACTCCTTCCTCATCGGAGGAGTCCACGGAGGACATATTACATATAATAAAAAAATAAATTAAAAAGAAACAACCAACCTAAAAATTAACAAAAATAAAAAATCCAGACAAAATGCTGGAACTTACCGCTGTGGGTAGAATGCAAATACAGATGTTATTTACAAAATCTGCAAACTCACCAGAATTTCACAAAATACGAATTAAATTATGTAATTGAAGATTAACACAGTACTGACAATAGTTTCTGCCGCGTTTATACAATTCAGATAAACTCAAAACACATTTAAACGTCACTAAAATTTTCGGTAATCCGACCCAAAAATTAACTAAAAAAAAACTATTTTTAACACTTATCATGTACTATTTTATTGCTGAAGAATAGAAATACAGTAAATAACCGCCAGAAATGCGATTAAATATGATTATAATTAAGATTAACACCGTTTCGTTTCTCAAGTAAACAAACCGGTGCACGAAGGTAGGTATATCAACTGCCCGGTTCGGCCGGGCGAACTGAACTGAAGCCTATCAAGACAATTAAAATCTACACCGGCCCCAAACCACCCAATACACGGTGAAAACGGACTAGTTTTTGACGCACTCGACAAAGCCGAATCTTTCGCAGACAACCTAGAAAAACAGTTTAGCCCCGGCTACAAACAAGCAGATCCCGACCACATCGCCGACGTCAACCGCAACGTAAACCACATTTTTGACACCCTCCCCCCTGACAACATCCACTTCTCTACCCCGGCCGAGGTACGCAGTGCCATAAAAGGCCGCAAAAACAAAAAAGCCCCCGGCCCGAACGAAATCACAAACTTCGCTCTTAAAGCCCTCCCCCGCAAAGGCATCCTAGCCATAGTCAACCTTATCAATACAGCTTTCAGACTGCGCTATTTCCCCAAAAGTTGGAAACACGCGCCCGTCATAGTACTCCCCAAACCGGGCAAAGATCCACTTTTCTGCGAAAACCACCGTCCAATCAGCCTCCTCTCCAACATTGGGAAAATTTACGAAAAAATCCTTTTCACTAAGCTCATCAAGCACATTAACGAAAAATCCACATTACCCGACGAACAGCACGGGTTCAGAGCCCAGCACTCAACCCTCCACCAACTACTACGGGTCATCGAGCAAGTCATCGGTGGCTTCAACTCCAACAGATCTACAGGCGCCATTTTCCTGGATATAGCCAAAGCCTTCGATGAAGTATGGATAAACGGCCTACTTCTCAAACTCCACCAAACAGACATAGATCCCCAACTGCTTGGTGTATTAAAATCATTTCTCCGGCACCGCACTTTTCAAGTGCGATATCGCGATGCAATCTCATCCCCACGCTTCATGACAGCAGGAGTACCCCAAGGCTCCCTGCTGTCCCCTACCCTCTTCAATATTTACACTCATGATATCCCCCTCCCAGACAACCCCAACTCTAAAGCAATGCTCTACGCCGACGACTCAACCCTCATGGTAACCTACGGTTCGCCCAGGATGGTTACACATCGCCTTCAGCAAGACGTAAACAGACTCCAAGAGTGGTACGACCGCTGGCGCATAGACGTCAACCCCTCAAAGAGCGTAGCCGTCTACTTCTCCAGAAGTAAACGAACTACCGCTCAGCGAGGGGCCATCACGATGTACGGCCAAGTCACACCATTGCAAAAGACCGCCAAATATCTTGGAGTCACACTAGACAGGAGATTAATTTGGTCACCATACATCAAAAACACTTTAACAAAAGCCCGGCAAACCGCCGGCGCTTTATCACCACTACTACACAAAAACTCAAAAACCTCACTATCCAATAAACTCTTCATATACAAATCCCAAATCCGCCCATCATTACCTACGCTAGCCCTATATGGGCCAGCGAAAACACAAAGCGACTCGAGCAATTCCAGAATGCCTCACTCAGACGGTACACCAAAAACCCTTGTTTCGTACGAAACAGCATCATTAGTAAAGGCTCGAACATCCCCCCACTCCGCAAACACATGGTGGATTTAGCCATACCATTCTATAAAAAATTAACTTCTCACCCGAACCCTAGCATCTCGTGCCTAGGTAAACCTAGCCCCTACGAGAACCCTGCCTATCCTTTCCCAGTATCCATCACCTACCCACCCTAATGCTGGCTCTAAAAAAAGAACATTCAAGTACAACCGATACAAAAAACATAGTATTCGATTAGTTAAATCCTAAACTAATACCGACAAAAAACTCAGTCGAAAATACAAAAAATATAGTATAAAATACAAAAAAGCATAGTATTTTAAAGCCCCAAGTTGTCAAGGCAGCCCAAGCATTAGGGCAGAAAAAAACCATCCCCCAGGTGACTTACCCTCAGGTCGCGAGACATAGTCCTTGACTGGACTGCACCTCGCAAAAGTGTAACAATACGACAAAAAAAGAATCGAGAACTCAAACTAAATAGGCTTGGATCTTTTTTCTAAACAAAAAATCATCATACCCATATGAGAGATAGCCACCCAAATGTATTATTGGCACCTGTGCTTATGAGAGTTTAAGAGTTATTTACTTAGGCGTCAGTTAACTGTCTGTATTAATGATCACTTATCCTACATGTTCGAAGCTACCAGTGGCGTACCCCAGGGTTCGCATCTTGGTCCTTTACTTTTTAATTTATTCATTAACGACGTAACAAACATATTCACCCGTGTTCTCATTCTAATGTTCGCTGATGATATGAAGATTTATAGAATTATTGACAATATCGAGGACTGTCTAACACTTCAATCTAATATTAATAGCTTTTACGATTGGTGTCTTAAAAACAAATTAACTCTTAATGTAAAAAAATGTCAACTTATGAGATTCCACAGAAAAAAAACCCATTGTTGTTCACGTACTTTCTCAATAATCACACCTTATTATCTGTTGATGAAATAAGAGACCTTGGTATAACCTTTGACACTAAATTAACATTCATTAAACATATTAATAATATAACCAGTAAAGCAATGCAAACGTTAGGATTTGTCTTACGGATTTCAAAGGATTTTAAAAATTTAAAAACTGTCAAATTACTTTACACTTCACTTGTTGAAAGCCAACTAGAATTTAACACCACCATTTGGAGGCCTTACAACAGTGTACATGAGAATTCCCTTGAGCGAGTCCAACATAAATTTTTACGTTATATTAATTTTAAATTGTGAATATTCATCGAAAACATTAATTACCCCTCTCTGTTACAATTATTGGGACTCGATACATTAAAAGAAAGAAGAATTTGTTTTGACCTATTTTATTTATTTAAAATCGTTACCAACCTGTTGAACTCCCCTGAACTTCTTTCAAAAAAAGAAGAAAATAGGGTAATTTGAAACGAACTGATCGACTAGGTACATGGAAACATATTAATATGTTTAAATTACCCAATCATTGCAACAATACAGGATCTAACGCTGAACTCAATTCCATAATGAATCGCCTACATGTACTTGGAAATAAATATGTTTTGGATGAACCTATAAACATTGCTAGTTTAACCTCATACAAACATTACTTAATTAAAACTGTATGTCAGCGGGTAAGCTTTTAGATTCTCACGGCCAAAAGCATTTTTGTTGTTTGTTTTTGGGGTGTTATGTCAGCGCTTCTCAGATTGACTATAATCAAATACAGTTTTAAAGTATTAATTTATCCGGGATTTATAATATGTTGTATTGTATTTATAATAACCTACTCATTGTACTTTTTTTATATTGATACTACTATTTCTATTGTTCTCTTTTATGTATTTTTTTTTTTTTTTTTTTTTTTAATCTATGTATATTCTGTATTCATATGTAAAACAATTGTTATTCTTTTGTAAAAGCCGCTATAATCGGCGTTAATAAATAAATAAATTATCATGGAGACATTCTATGATTTCTTCGGGGTATGCTAGTACTGTGCCATTGGCGTTCCAGTACGCTGTTTGTAAATTTGATTTATTGATACGTTGTCTAGCCATTGTGTTTCTTAATGTATGTCTGTATAGAACTTAGCTCTTTGGCGGATTTTTTTTTAGTTATTTATTAAGTTAAAAGAAATACATATTTCGCTTTGTTAACTTAAGTGTACATTGATTAAAACAAAAATAATATATATATTAATAATTATGGTTTACTACCTAAGTAACATATTTTTCTTAAGTAAGAGCATTTTGGTTTTGCTCATTGATCTTGAGGGTAGCGATGGGCGGAATCGATGAATCATCGATGGTTTACTCGATCTTTTTTACCATTCGAAATATCTCGATTCATTGTCAGAATTAATTCGAATGCAACTCCGAGACAATCGTTTTGAAACGTCATCGAAAGTCGTCGCTGTGATTGGTCAGAAATAATCGATGCCAGCCAAGCGTTGTGATTGGTCAGAATTAATTCGAATGCAACTCCGAGACAATCGTTTTGAAACGTCATCGAAAGTCGTCGCTGTGATTGGTCAGAAATAATCGATGCCAGCCAAGCATTGTGATTGGTCAGAATTAATTCGAATGCACGTTCCGAAATAATCGTTTTCAAATGTCATCGAAAGTGGGATCGAGACAATCGCTCTGAAATGTCAGAAATCCTTCGAATGTTCAGTCCGAGATAATCGTTTTCAAACTGTCAGAATTCGTTCGAAAACGCAAATCGATTCTCACATTCGAGAGGTTATATTTCGAGATGTCAAAATATCTCAGATTGCTTGACAAACGAAGTACATTGTTGGCTGCCTACTGAAGCATGTTGATGTTATAATCAACCTCGTGTGTGAATTGTAAATTATGAATTAATACTTTTATGTGACGATTTACGTTTCCAGTAGGTATAGTTTATGTGTAAAAGATTTTCATGGTGATAGTTTTTCACAATTGAAGGTTTAATACCTACCTATGTTATTTTTAGGTTATGTATCATCTATTCGGGACATTCGGGTAGTGTATATTTAAAATAAAATAAACCAATAACTTAGCAAACACCATTTTTATATTTAATGCTGATCGGGTTTCACTACAACCGTAGCTTCTTCGGGCAGTATACAATATTCAGTATATATTAAACTCATCAAGTGACATGTGTTCGTTCATATAAACATAATATATCTGCTACCTATGCTACGAACAAATATATTTAATTTATTTGAAATTAACATGAATGAAATTAACATCGGTGTCTCTTAGTTAGTAATTAAAATGAAACGCTTTCTGTAGTAAAATAACTTTATTTACTTAATAATAATTTGTGAATTGCATACAAATTACAAATGAATGAATGGTTTGTTTTGGGTTCTAGTAGGCGCCTACAACGTACATGAGATTTAGAGGTTATTTTTAACAAAACGGCATATAATTATTGTCTTATTAGAGGTACATTATAAATATTATTAATGGGAATTTGTACCCACTGGCTACACTAAGTAGCTATTCAGCAGGAGCTTACAATATTATATAAAACAGATATCAAAGTACAGCAAATGAAAATTACAGCACAATAATAATGTACATAAAAATATTTTTCTTTGTACTTAAAAAAACTTGTATAATAATTTATTTTAATTGTACGTATGTAGATATTCGAATCTTATTAATTATTTATAAAAATGTTAATTGCATATGCATACATATTTGAAATTCGTGGCTAGCAGACAACAAGGGAATCATTGCCAGGAATGAAAATTAGTGATTGAAATTTCGCTAGTACCTGCTTACCAAAAATATTTCCATAGGAATAGTCTTGATATTCGAGTTTCTATTTTCGAATCCTACCCCCCCCCCCCCCCGACGGAAAAATTTTTGCCCCTGTCCGTAGCTATTGCTCCCGCACTCCGAGCGATTCATTCGAATGGATCATTCGATTCTTTTGATGTTTCGGTTTAAAAAAATCGATTATATAAATATTTCGATCATTCCCATCACTACTTGAGGGCAAACAGTTTTTTCTTAAATATTTTTATTCTATTTACGGTTGTCAGGCTATCAGGAAGGAGATTATATATGTGTACATATATATATGAGTATATATGTGTCAGCGCCCTTGAGGTGATTTCTCACGAAAACGGCGCTATATAAATTAGCCAAATATTACACCCTCACCCTTATTATTTTGTATTAGGACTTGAACTCAGTGGCTCGTTCAATGAGGATATGAATTTCACAAACCTAAGGTTTAGAAAAGTGAGGAGGGGAAAGGGGCGGAGGGGTACTCTTGTACGCTCGGAGGTCTCAGGTCGCGTTCAAGCCGGAATAGCCGGAGCCGGCTGTTTGCCGAGTGGCCATGCGTCGTCTGGCAACGGAAACGTGATTGGATTCATGTTTCAATGAGACCTCTGATGAGGTCAAGTTCATGCTTCACCTCATCAGTTGTGATATCTTCAGGGTACAGGTTGAAGGTACTTTTACTTTTCTTCTGCATAGGTTCTATAACATTTTTTAAGAAAATTTTACTTTTGATTACTGTTCTACTGAATTATTATGTACATGTTTGTAAAAGTACACATGTGAGTATAATTTATACTTTATACCTTACCTTGTACTTTACACGTATACTTTATGCTCTATACTTTATATTTTTTAACTTTATATTTGGGCAGGTATCATGTCAGGTTATTCGTAACATTCCCAGGTTACGAATAACCTGACAATATTTTTAAATTTCCTACTCAGTAAGCGGAAAATGTTGCTTGTGTCGTGATAGAGGACTTAGCCAGCGGAGGAATTGAGCCAGGGTGCTGATAGTACCTAACACCTTTTGGTATTTTTTAATTTTAAAGTGGTGAATCATTTAAATTTACTGAATTTAAAGTTAATGTTCTTTATACAAATAGAACGGCGTCAAATATTATCTGGCTATTATAGACTCTGTATCATACGTATCCAGACCTCCAGAATTTTTCAAAAGAATTCATATTTACGTAAAAATTTTTTGATTTTTTTGATTTTATGGATTCTTTCGTAATCCTCTAACTAGCTAGGGCTTATAACAATACCCTTCATGTTTCTAGCTGACTAGTACTGCGGCTCATTTGGCCTTATTACTATTACCATCTGATGGTTGTATTTAATTGACTGAATTTATGTTACATTAATAAGTTAATATACATTCATTTAGTGACAGGCTGCATATTTTTCTGCTCCCAATTTAAGTGCTCCGCAAAGTGTTTATTTTTGGCAAAAACAAACAGTGAAGCTGATGATTAAATTAAACAAAGTGCGCACTATCGATTGGAATAAAAAAAAATAATCAATTAGTAACATATCTTCTACAAACTACATTTGAAAATAAATAAATATTTTAAACATTCTGAAACTGTCAAACTGGTGACAACAATATTTGTGCAGTACTACTGGTTGTAAAAGTGTAAAGTGGAGTAAGTTTGTGAAAAAATAAATATGGCCAATCTACACAAATTCATGGAAGAAGCAAAGGAGGTAGTTAGTGAACTACTTCTCGCAGTGCAAGATTCCAGTAAAAAGTTCAGTAAAGACCAATAAATTATTGTGACAAATAAAGCCACAAACATTTTATCATTATTAGGGCACCTGGCAATTGAAATGTCGGAAGATAAAAATAAAACAGAAATCGCGAACAGAGAAAAAACATATGATTACCCTCAAAATAAACAAAAAAATACAAAAAATAAATATTGTCTAATGATTAGTCCTAAAACAAACAGTGACTCTTCTGACTCGATTCTAAAAAAAATACAAAAACATATTAAAACTAGTAAACTAGGAATATGTATTGAAGGCATCAAAAAAATATCCCGAAACAGAATCATCATCGAGTGTTTAAAAAAAGAAGATGCGAAGAAATTACAAATGGAGATCTCAAAAGTAATAAATGATGTCGATACTAAGGAATTAACAAAAAAAAAACCTACTTTAATTTTCAAGGGAATATTAAATGATTATGATAAAGAAGATTTCACTTGTGACATCATCGAACAAAATGAAGAAATTAAAATTATGTCGGAAAATGAGGAACATAAACCTGTGTTCAACGTCAAGAAAATAATTAAAAATAAATTTAATGATACATCTAACTATGTGGTTGAAGTAGAGAGTGAAACCCGGAAAATACTCTTAAACAAAGATAAAATTAAAATCGGATACCAAAGAATCTTTGTTGAAGACGCAAATCCAGTGATGCAATGTTACCACTGTTTACGGTTCGGACACGGTGCTGCAAGATGTTTGCAGAGAGAGAAGGACAAAAAGCCTGTTTGCAGTTACTGCGGTCTCGAGCACAAATACAGCGAATGCGGGAACAAGGACAAACAACCAAACTGCAGAAACTGTTGCACTCAAAATGAAAAATATAAAATGACATTTCCAGTTAATCATAGGGCAAATGACAAAAACAACTGTAAGGTATATAAAAAAATGCTCGCAATTGCTGAACAAAATATTGAATATTAATTTTTACTTATCAAAAAAAATGCAACAATATATTTTAAATAAGAATCTTTTGTTATATTGTAGTATTTTGATAATTAATGAAGATAATCAATTTTATTTACATGCGTATGTGATATGTAAGTTTTCTTTTTTTAAGATGCTTGTTAATATTAAATTAACACATCAAAAGTTACACACTTTTCTTTACCAGATCCAGAATATTAAAATACATTTTATAATCATTGTTTATAGGCCTACACTATTTAAATACGTTCTATACACCTACTCTACATATACTATTATGTCCATTGACTTGCATCTAAATTATCTATTAATAAATACTGTATTTCAACTTTTTACTTTTATACGGAATGTTATAAGTGTAATATTTTATTATATTTTATATAAAGAGTATAATAGTTTATATACACCGCAATACCAATATTCCCATTTAAATCTGCACTACTGTTTCAATACTTGTTTTAGCGGCGTAAACTCACGCACACTATCTTACTTACAAATCGTTACCAAATGGAGAATGAAACAAATAAATTATTGTTATCCATTAATTATCATGTTATCAATTAATTATCAATTATCAATTAGTTATCAATTAAAATTCAATGAACGAAACAAATATATTTCATGTAGAAAATGTACAGTATGCATTTACTGGTGCAAATTATTAAACCTACCTTATACTGAACAATACTATAATCTAACCATGAATGTTTTGGAAATATTTTATTTAAATCATTATGTCTTTTAGTTTCATAGATGATGACAATGATATTAATTTTTGTAAAGTAAATAACCTGCGTGAATGGTTTCAAAAGCAAGATTCAAGGAAATGTGATACAAGTAAACTTAATTTTGTTCAACTAAACATTAGGTCAATATGTAAATATTTCATGTTTATTTTAAAGACTGTTTAAATCACGTTGACGTACTCATGCTTTGCGAAACGGCAATTCGTTCGGAACTTATTAATCTTTATGATATTCCCGGATACAATTCGTATCACTATTGTAGAAAACAAAAATCCGGTGGAGGCATCTTGTTATATATAAAGAATAACCTTTCCTTTTCGCAAATATTTCTGGACACCAAATTTTTTGAGAACGTTTTTGGAATATTGACACTTCCAAATAAGAGCACTTTAAATGTCTTAGCAATATACCGACCTCCGAATCTAAATAAGCTATCATTTTTGTCAGAAATATCCTCTGTGTTTGAAAACAATATTAAATCAAATGAAAGTATAATATTTTTCGGCGACATAAATTTAAATTTATTAAACAAAAATGATCCTATCATAATAAATTATGAAAATATTCTTACAAATAACTATTTGAAAAAATGTATAGATGGCGTCACTAGGGAAGTAATTGTTAAACAGAAAATAAATAGTTCATGTATCGATCATTTCTACGTGCGAATAAGTGGTAAACTGTTGCTGTCGCTGGATTAACCAGTACAATCTTCGCATGTGTATGTGACTATAACATTGCCGATCACAACACAACAGCTATAAGTATACGCTATAACTCGGTAGATAATTTAAACTCAAATGATTATAATAAAGTTAAAATTCTTTCGCAAAAACTGGTTGATAAACATATTTGTAATTATGAATGGAAATCGCTTCTAAAGGAAACCGAATGTTCTGTTATTTATTTGAAAATTAAAAATTATTTTGATGACTTGTATAAAAAAAGCACAATTGAAATAAGCAAAAAATCAAAAAACCGACCGCATGCCATAAATGAATGGATATCTACTGATGCACTTTATAAAATTAAAAAAAGAGATTTTTTATACAAACGTTGGAGAAATGCTCCAACGAACAAATACTATGAAAAAGAATATAAGTGTTTTCGAAATATTTTAAATAAATTGTTAATAAAATTAAAAACCTCATACTATAATGATAAATTCAAAAATATATTTCAAGACTCAAAAAAAACATGGGATGAATGTAATCAAATTTTAGGAAAGAAATGTAAAAATGATTGTGACCAAGTTGCATCCAAATATTTGATGAAAGATCGGACCGAAGAAAGCGTAACAAATGACTTTGTTGATTATTTCTCTGACAATGTTTGCAATATGTTACATAAATGTAATCACAGGACAACTGGGTTTGAACCAGAGGAGATGCCTCAAAGCATGTACCTACCTAGGGCTAAAATTGCTGATATAGAAAACATTGTGAAACAACTTAAAAGCTCTTCTCCTGGAATCGATAATATCAGAATGAGCGATATTAAAAAACATATATTAACATTAGGTCCAATTATAACCCATTTTGTAAACAGAATCTTATTTGAAGCAAAAATTCCAGATGATTTAAAATGTAGTATTATCAGACCCATTTATAAAGGAGGTGATCACACCATTTTGGGTAATTATAGACCAATCAGTATTTTGCCATCACTCGAAAAAATTCTTGAAAAATACATTCAAATTAAATTAATAAAATATTTGGAAGATTTTTCTATTATTGATACTAACCAATATGGATTCCAAAAAAAAAGGGCACTGAAGTGCTACTTCAAAAGTTTGCCAGCTTGATAAATAATAAACATCATGTATTAGTCTTATTTATAGATTATTCTAAGGCATTTGACACTATTAACCATAAAAAATTGTTGAAAATACTAGAAATCATAGGAATAAGAGGGAAACTTCTAAAACTATTTGAAAATTATTTGAACAACAGGTACATGCAAATAAAGCTTTTGAACACATTAAGTAAAAAAAGAAAAATCTTAGCAGGTGTACCTCAAGGTTCCATATTAGGTCCTATTTTATATATAATTTATGTATCTTTTATTAAATTTATTTTTAAACATGTAAAACACTTTGTGTACGCGGATGATACTGCATTGGTGTTTTCTTGCAGTAATTTGCAATTATGTATTGAACTTTTACAAAAAGATTACATTGAACTTTTAAAATGGTCTCACGACTCTGGCCTAATCATAAATGCAAAAAAAACTAAATTGATACACATTAGATCACCAAATGCCAAGGTAAATACTATTATACCCGAAATTAAAACACACAATTCAGATTGCCTACATGTTGGTATCCCTGCGCTGTGTACATGTGAAAATATTGAACTGGTTAAAAAATATGTTTATTTAGGTGTTATTATTGATTGTTTTTTCAAATGGGATTTACAGATAAATAAAGTCTGTGAACGACTGAGATCAATTATTAGTAGATTATATAAATTAAAATTTTATGTTCCAATATGCACACTTCGAATAATTTATTTATCACTAGCTGAATCTATCATAAGGTATGGAATTACAGCTTGGGGATTTTCCTCTAAAACAAATATAAATCATGTTCAATCAGTTCAAAATTCTCTTGTTAAATTATTAGCTCATAAAAGTTTATATGAACAAAGGCATAATGTTCCATACCTTTATCAAAATCTGAAAATCCTCTCGGTAAGAGCAATTATGTGGTATAAAATAATTTTTCAGCACATAAATAGCCCTATGTACATAAATAGACTGGAACACACTTACAATACTCGTTTTACATTAAATGAAGGACTAATCGTACCAAAGCATTTAAACAAATATGGACAAAGAACGCTAGACTACATGATACCAAATTGTTTAAATATGTTACCTGCAGAAATCAAAAAATGTACAAATCGTCGCCCCAGTGCTTAATTGTCCAAACGACCATTTTAGCGAAAATGAGTTTTTAACGCAATATTGTTAAGAATCAAATTACGCGTCGTTCGATGAAGAAAAAATAGTTTTATCAGCCTCCTACAATTAATTATAAGCATTTTAAAATGTCAATGTCCACAACAATATTCTAAAAGTGAGTCCTTGTTTGGCCAATCTCCTTATTAGGCCAACCTCCTAGAGTCGAGAATTAAAATTGCGTGCTAGTTTGTTCAAACTCCACCAACCGACCAATTACAGCACGATGCGAGGATCACGTGATGCCGCCATCTTAAGTTTTTACATTCCAACGGTGTTTGTTTTCTGGTGTTACGCGGAAGTAAAAAAGCATTTAAATATATACCAAGGAGTTTTTGATAGACAAAACAACAGGAAAATGTCAATAACTAATTACAAAAGTGCATACATACGCAGCAGTGCGGAAATAGAGCGGTAAGTGTTAGTTTTAAATATCTCTATCAATACCAAATTTGTTTTGTTTTTTACATTGCAATGAACTTTGTCATACAGCGTGTTCACTTTTCTGTTTTCGCTCAGACTCTACTTTTTGCAAGTTTTTGCTGTCAAAATTGGTTTTTTGACTGACGATTCATATTAAACTAGTTCGATTCGTATTTCAATTCGAAATTTTCAGTATATCCGTATTTGTATGTAGCCGTTTGAGATTTACAAATTGATCTATAGTGATTATGCAGTTTGTTGAAATAAATTATAGTTATATAATAAATTATAATTCTGATTTTTTCCTCATTTGTGTGTTTTGGGGTTTTGATTACGATTCTGAGCATTACCAACAAAAACGGTAGGATTTTAATTTTTAGCCAAAAAAACATGTATAGGTATATTATTCACTGAAATAATTTGCATAAATTTCATATAATTTAAGTGATTTCCTGTGAAGCTGCTGACCCTGTACAAGTCTCAAGTCCGCCCAACAGTTGAATTTGGGAGCCACCTCTGGGCTGGTGCCCCAAAATACTTAATTAACCTACTTGAATCTGTGCAAAGGAGGGCGATCCGTCTGATTGACAATCCGTTGTTAACAGACCGATTGCCTTCTCTAATGCATAGACGCAATGTAGGCATGCTGTGTCTGTTCTACGGGTATTTCAATGGAGCCTGCTCCAAGGAGCTAGCAGCATTGATCCCTGATGCACCGGTGCACGTGCGCGAAACTCGACGGACACGAGCGGAACACCCGTTTACGATTGACGTTAGCTTCATGAGAACGGGTCGTTTTTTGTAAGTCGGTTCGTATGTGGAACGAGCTACCGGCATCTCTCTTCTATAATCCGAGCCTCTTCAAGGCCAGCATTAATAAATCCCTTCAAACAGCCCCTACCTTAACCCGCCTCACAACGCCGCCCAACCGGGTGGTTACATAGTTCCCCTATCTGTATACTGGCAGGGACGCTCTTGTGAGGTGTCACATAAAAAAAAAATCTGATCGTAAGAGATTCAGCCTACTGCGGTCATCTTCAGACTGGTACAGATATTCCTTAAGCTGTGCTTTATATACATTAAATTTAGGGAGGGGGATTAAAAGGGGTGGAATGCAATGATTTTATTCAAATTATATGGATATCCCATTTTCGTTGCTATGTCGTAACAACGAAGATGGAAGTCTAAAGATAATTGATAGGCTAAACCCGGTCACGGTCAGAAATAAAAAAAAGTTGGACATTGTTTAATATATTATTATCATTGAAGTAAATTATTATAATGGAACTGTCGAGTACCTGGCACGCGTTTCAATGCCACTCAAAGAAAGATTTGTCCTGCATCCCACGAACCCTCCCCCCTCACGGATTACCCTCACCCTTCCCTCTTTCAGTCCCTACTGCTAAGCTACAAGAAATAATGCACACATTTTTATAACAACTCGATCGCCACCTATTATACAATCTGAATGCAAATTTCATAACGCCAGAGTTCACCTTTATGTATGGAAACCTTCGCCGGCGTGCGCAAAGCAACTCACCAAAGTTTCATCGCAATCGGATGAATGATATAGGAAATAATAAGAGAATCTTTATACAAATTTCACAACGCCATAGTTCAATATAATATAGGGAAACCTTCGCGGGCATGCGCACAACTCAAAGTTACAAAGTTTTATCGCAGTCGGTAGAGTGGTATGGGAAATAAGATGTGAATTTGTATATAAATTTCATAACGCCAGAGCTCACTTTTATGTATAGAAAAGGTATAGGAAATAAGAAGGAACAAACAAAGAAAAAATCACTATTATAAATATATATATATATAGATTCCACCACGAATTGTCAGTATCCATAATAGAAATATTGAAAATAAACTCATCCTGTATATAACTAAAGGTGGTCGTTTGAACAAACAAGCACGGAAAGTTCTACGCAAAAGTTGCCCTATCTCCAATTCCAGTTTGTTCAATCTCCATTTACAAAATTCTGGTGGTGCGTTTTTGTTCAATCTCCATTTTAAAATGTAAAAAAAAGTATCAAAAACTATCCTTAGTCAATTTACAAAGAATTATTTAAGCTGATCAGACCTTTAGCTTGACGGAAATATCTTCATCTTAAACACCTGTCATAATGTTTCATTGAAATAATCAAAGAAAACCTCCTCCTGTAAAATTTGCAAATGGTCGTTTGGACAATTAAGCACTGAGGTGACGAAATATAAAAAGAAATTTTTTGTTGAAAAATTGGCTAGCTGAAAGAAATAGTTTGTACTAGACTCTAATACAAACTATTTCTAACTGCATACGTTTTAATTGTTTTTTGTTTTTATTTTTATTGTATTACACCTCTCATGATATGAATGTATACATTTGATATAATCTGTTTAAGTTAAAAGCACCCAATGACAAACTACTTTAAAGTAGTTTATTGGGACTTTTTGATTTTTGTATATTATTTTTGATATTTAATAAAAAAAAAAAAATAAAAAAAAATAAAAAAAGTTTTATGAGGAAAAATTCTTTACTGGATAAAAAACCTCATACAAATAACAAGAAAAATAAAACAATAAGTTCTGAACTTTTTACGCTGTTTGACTTTGTGATTTACTGAATTTAAGTATTTCATTTTTTCATATTTTGGCTGCGTCCTTTTCGCTTCGGTGGTCCTGCATATCTACCTGTTGGGAGAAAAAGTTTGAGAGAGAAATCCTGTGGAAGAAAAAACATTTTGTTATATTAAAAAGGATACTATTTCTTCACCGTCGCTTGTCATTTTTCTCATGGAGCTTCACGGTGAGGTCTCCATGAGAAGCTCCATTAGGATGACCAGTTTCTCTGCTTTGGATGAGCAGGAGGCCAGTCTTTCGCGTACCCTGATGAGGCCTTGCAGTAGTATCATTATGTCCTCGTCATCAGAGGATCCGGTGTTTGGCGCTTGGCGTTGTTCCTGTGTGGCTCTTCGTGGTTCCTGCTGTTCAGGAGCCTGCTGCTGGTGGTTTCTTCGGCCCGCTACGTCCGCCCAGGATCGGCCGTCTACTTGGGCCGTGGGTCTCTGTGCCCGGGGCTCTGCCTCTTTACGCCTCTGGGCGTTGGACTGCTCCTGTCTTCGCTGGAGAGCAGCTACATATGCCACCCTGTTGGGGCATTTGCCGTAGTTTGCGGGATGGGCTCCGCCACAGTTGCAGCAGACGGCCGGCTCTTCTCTATTCGTCTTGGGGCACTCCGGTGTGGCGTGAGGTCCGTCGCATTTGACGCAGCGGGCGACGTGTGCGCAATTTCTGGACCCATGTCCGAAATTTTGGCATCTGTGGCACTGTGTTCCATGTTGGAGGTGGTTGCTTCGATACTTCCTCATTGTGATCCTGCAGTGGCACAGGTAGACCACTGCGGCTCTTAGGTGTCCCATGTTAGTTTCCTGGCCAAAGTGTGCCAGGTAGAGCGGGTATTCTGTTCCCGGGGTGGTCATCTTGACCACAGTCCTTGCCGGGAAGCCTTGATTTTCAAGGTCTTCCATTATCTCCTCTGGTGACAGCTTCGGGAGTCCCCTGATGACGGTCTTCTTTATTTTGTCCGCTTCTGTGGTGAAGGTGTGGAAAGGCTTCTCCTCTCCACGCAGGGCTGCTGTCAGTTTTTTGTGGGCTTCTACTGAGCTCACCACAACGCTGATTTTGCCTCCTTCGGCATAACGGAAGTTGAAGTGGGCACTTCCAATGTGCCTCTGAACTTCCTTCGTGATGTCTCCGTGCGTCATTGACCCTATGGTCATAATTACGGGCGGAACTCGTGTACTCTTCCCATGAGTCGGTGCAGTCGCTGGTCTTCTGCTGGTGGGCGCTTGGTCTCGGCTGGTGGGCGCCTGGTTTCTGCTGGTGGACGCCACTGGTCCTGGCGGCGTCGGGCGTTTCTTCGTCGGTGGCGACGCGATTTCCTGGGCTGGTTCTCTTTCTTGATGTAGGGCCTCATATTTATTTTCATGTACCACACGAAATATGGGCTTTGGGGGGGAATGGGGGCGCTTTGTAGCCGTAGCCCTAGTCCATTCCTCTTCCATAGGTGAAGTGGCTCTTGGTGATCCGGTTGCCGAGCCGGAGCCAGTCTGCGATCCAAACTTGAATTCTGGCTCATGTGTGTCTGGATTTAATCTCCATCCAGTGGCTCCCTCCGGGAATATCATAGACAGGGGCTTGTTTCGCTTGAATGTCGCTTTTCCTCTTGGTGCGCGGTTGAAAGGCATTTTTGGGTTGAATTATTCTGAAACGAGAAAGAATTAATATTATTTGAGTATTTTGCGGTATGCCTTGAAAAAGGCAGTTTGGGGCGCGTTGCTCCTGCTCCAGGCCTGCTGGATTTCTCCGGCAGGCTGTAAGGTGTTGGGGCCTGGCTGTGTGAACACAAGCCAGACGGAAGCAGTTTTGTGGCTATATTACAAGCCACGAAAAATCCTCAAACTGCGCAAATCCACAAACTACGCAATCCTCTTTTGATCTCTCTCTCCTTTACGTAAAATTTTTTTTTATTTTATTTTCTAGATTCTTATATTCCATGAAGTGGTGAATCATTTAAATTTACTGAATTTAAAGTTAATGTTCTTTATACAAATAGAACGGCGTCATATGCGCCTCACAATTTTTACCTCATATGGGTTTATTCAAATATTACCTGGCTTTTATAGACTTAGAGGCCTTGTATTTTCTCGGTAGGGAAAAAATTTGTTACCTAAAAACCCTACTAAAATTGCATGTTTTCATCCAGCATCAGCACCACCAGCGACCGACAGCGGCCATATACTACATACGTGTCTGTTTGTGTTGTGTTGGGAATGGGGGGAGGAAATTTCGGCTGCGCCCTATTGTTGGGTTCCTTCCGCATTTGCCGTTGGGAGTAAGGAAAATCGCAGAAAACCTTACCCGGAAGGAGCGGCCGAACGCCAACTTGAAACGTATGCGGCCTTCAGTATTATCGGTATATGATGTCCTGCATTTTTGAGATGTGTGTGTGTGTGTCTGATTTTATGTTAATATATACTTATGGGAGGATAGAAAATAAACATACATATACATACAAATTATAAAATATTATATAAATATATAAATAGATATATAAACATTATATATTTAGGAGGAAAGTCGGGAGTTTAGGAAATACCTACTGCTCGCTATTCGTCCGCGTCTGATTCTGGTATGTGCCATATGTGGTCATGGTCCATGAGGATGTGTTTAGGTAGTCTGTGTGTGTATTTGAATGTCAGGTCGCTCGGAGCATTGTATTGTCCTATGTCTCGTATTAGTGGATTTTTACTAAGTGTGAGTGATTTGTAAAAGCGTGCAGTCAGTCTGTGTGTGAATTCGTATAGTGTTGGAATTTGTTCTCGTTCGTGTAATCTCTTCAAGTTTGTTCTGAGTCTCGTGTTGTATGTGATTTTAATGCAGAGATTTTGAAGTGTCTGTAGTTTCTTGTGGTCTGTGTGTGAGATGCTGCTCCATACGGGAATCGCATACGAGAGTACCGGACGAATGAGCGAGTAGTAGACGAGGAGTTTGGTTTTGGGAAGTAGCGGACTCCGTCTATTGAAAATTGGCTTCATCATGCCGATCGCTTTTCGCGTGCGCGCGTGCATCTTTGCTTGGTGAGATTTCCAGTTGAGGCGGGAGTCCATGGTCAGGCCGAGATATGTAACTTCATCTTTCCATTCAATGCTGTGTCCTCCCATTTCGATGTTGAAGTCAGGTGTTCTATTTATACGTTTTCTCGTGAACATGATGGCTTCGGTTTTCGCCTCGTTCAGTTTCAGGCGCCATTTCTTGTAGTACTCTACGAGCGCGTCGAGCGCCCTCTGTAGGTAAATTGCGGCCATGTTCGCTTTCAGCGAGGAAACGTATAGTTTGACGTCATCTGCGTAGATAGACAGATTGCATCTCTCGTCTCGGGGGATGTCGTAGGTGAACAGAATGAAGAGAAATGGTCCCAGTAAACTTCCTTGCGGCACGCCTTTTGGAATCTCACGCATTGAAGATAACACGTTCCTTATGAACACTCTGAACGATCTATTCTTTAGGTATTCCTGTATCAGTCTCGTTAGGTATATGGGCGTGTTGGTGCGGTGCAACTTATGCACGAGCCCGTCTATCCATACGGTGTCGAATGCCTTCTCTAGGTCGATGAGCGCAGCAGCGGTGAAGCGATGTTCGTTAAATTTTCTTGCGATGAATTCCGCTACTCTGGTGAGTTGATGGGTCGTGGAGTGCCTCTTTCTGAAGCCGAACTGCTCGTCTGGCAAAGTCTTGTGTTCGTCGTGGTGTGGGACAAGCCTGTTTAGTATAATTTGTTCAAATACCTTGCTCAACGTAGATAGTAGGCTAATCGGCCGGTAGCTTGTCGGCTGCGTTCTATCTTTATTCGGCTTTGCGAATGGCAGCACGGTCGCTGATTTCCAAATCTGGGGAAAATGCCCAGTCATGAGGCAGGCATTGAACAATTTTGTAGTGTATATGATGGCTTTTTGAGGGAGATGTTTGAGTAAAATGTTGTGAATTTGATCGCTTCCCGGCGCCTTGTTCGTTCTGAGTCGCTTGATTGTGACCGCAATCTCGCTCGGTGTTGTGAAATGAATATCTTCAGCGTTTGTCTGCTCTGCTTCGTTCAAATCTCGTAGAGAGTCAGCTACGATCCGGTCCGTAGCCGGGTCGGAAAGGCCGTCTGTAGCGGCGTAGGCTCTCTCGAAGCCGTCGGCGAGTGTGTCAGCTTTTTCTTGTAGCGACAAAGCCGTCCCAGGGCCGTTCAATTTCTGTAGCGGGGGGATTGTGAAATCTTTATGTCTCAGCGCGCTTGCCATTTTCCATAATGAATTATCCTTCGGCGTGAGCGACGCGACTTTTTTGTCCCAGAGTTCGCGCTTGAGTTCTGCGATTTCGGTCTTGATTTCCCTCTGCAGGCAGTTGTACGCTGTCTTGAAGTATTCGTCACGCGTGCGGTGGTACATGCGTCGCAGGCGATTTTTGTCCTTGATGAGCGATAAAACGTGCTCGGGAAGCTTGATCGTGTATGAATGTACTTCTTTGAGAGGAATGTGTGTATCTTGTGCTGTTTGAAGAATCTCTGTGAGAGTGCTTGTAGCTGCGTCGATTTCTTGTGGCGAGCGCAGAGTTCCCGAAGTGAGATGAATTCGTTCGTTGACTTCCTTTTTAAATCCTTCCCAGTCCGCATCCTTATAATTGCGCTGTTTTCTGGGGGTCCTTGAAGTTGTGCCGCCTATAGTAAAGCACACGGGCAGATGGTCCGAAGACAGCTCGTCTAATGTGCGCAGTGGAGATATTGTCTTAACATTTTTCTCGAGTACTATATCCAAAGTACTCGGATATCTAGAGCGTTGCGAGTAGTACGTAGGTCTGTCGGGCGCCATTATCGAATAGGTATTTGTCTGCATGTGTGTAAAGAGCGTATTTCCGTTCGCATTACCTCTGTAGTTATTCCAGTAGTTGTGTTTGGCGTTCAAATCGCCTCCTATCACAACGATTGGTCCCAGATTGAGCAATTTATTGAGATCTTCTCTCACTAGGTTACTTTGGGTGCAGTATACGGAGATGATGGTATGCGCTCTACCCTCTATGGTGACTTCGATAATCGTGGCTTCAGCGTGCTTCAACTTCGGAGTGGGAATTCTTGTGGACGTCATTGATTGTCGAACGAATATTGCGGTTCCTCCGCCTGATCTTCCCTGTCGGTCGTCTCGGTAAATCTCGAAGCCTTGCACTCTCAGCGGTACGCTTGGATTCAAGTGGGATTCTGATAAGAGAATTATGTCTGTGTTTAATTCATTTGCCAAAGCGAGCAGTTCGTCTGTCTTGTTGCGCACGCTAAATGCGTTCCATACGAGGACTCTCACCTTCTCGGGATTAGACATCGAGGGTGGTCGTGAGGAGCTCCATCAGGACGACGAGCTTCTCTGCTCTTGATGTGCAGCGGGCGAGCTGCGATCGCATCCTCAGGAGGCCTTGGAGCAGGGCCATGATGTCCAGGTCGTCCTCTGTAGTGGTGGGCGCGCGCACGGGCTCCTGCTGTGAGCGGGGCTGGGGGCGGGGGGGCTGTGCGGGCGGCGCGGTCTCGCGCTGCTCTTGGGCGGGGGCGGTGCCTCCGGCTACGTTGGCCCATGTGCGTCCATCCGTCCTCGGCTGAGGAGGTGGCCTGCTCGGGTTCTGTTCTGCCGGAGGGGGTTGGGGCCTTCTGGCAGGTCGCTGCTGTATTGAGGCGACGTACGCTACCCGCTTGGGGCAGCCTCTGTAGTTGGCGGGATGCGGGCCTGAGCAGTTACAGCATGCGGCGGGCTCGTCTCTCGTCTTCTTGGGGCATTCTGCCGAAGCATGCTCCAGTAAGCATTTTACACACCTTGCTGTGTGCGAACAGTTTCGGGACCCATGTCCGAAGTCTTGACATCTGTAGCACTGGGTGCCGTGCTGAAGGTGATTACTCCTGTGCTTCTGGAGTCGAATGCGGCAGTGGCACAGGTATTTGACGGCCGCGCGCAGCTGTCCCATGTTGACTTCCTTATTGAAGTGCGCTAAGTATATGGGATACTCATTTGAGGCAGTCATCTTGACCACCTTCACAGCTGGGAATCCTTGCGATTCCAGATCCGCCGCGATGTCTTGTACATCTACTAGAGGCAGGCCCTTGATCACGGCCTTCTTCATTTTTTCGGCTTCGGCCGTGAATGTGTGGAAGCCGCGCGCCTCCGCTCGCAGTCCATTGGTGAGGGCGCGATGGTCCTCCATCGTGCGCACGAAGATGTTGGCCGTGCCGCCCCTGTTATACCTAAAAGTGAAGAGCTTACCCGCCCCCAGATGTCCTTGTACCGCAGCTGTGATCTGCGCGTGTGTCATGTTCCCCAGGGTCATCACAACCGGGGGAACACGGTCTCTCCTTCCGGTACCTGCGGGGGAGAAAGAATTATTAGTGTTGGCACGCTTATTACGCGGCGCGCCGGCGCCTTCGCTTACCTCGGGCAACTCTTCAAATCGGTTGCCACACTGGAGCGGTTGTGGTCCCCGTGGGGACATGGGCCTCTTTGCGGGGTTGGACGGCCTCGTCCAGCCTCCATCCTGGGGGGCAGCCGTCTCCATCGGCTGCTGGGGCCTCGGAGGCGCCACGTAGGCCGACGCTGGGCCTATCGGGGGGCGCCTGGGGGCAGGACTGGGTCCTGTTGCCCAGGAGGGGCCTGCTATGGGCTCCGTCATCTCGGTTACGTCGGGCGTGGTGGCAGTCGTGGTGGTGGATGGTCTCCGGGTCCTTGGGTCCTCGGAGCGGGGCTGTGGTGCGGGGACCGTAAGGCGCATGGTCCCTGTCTTCCTTCGAAGCGCTATCTGGTGGGCGCCGGGCGGTACCACGACCGGGGAGTCCTCGTGGTCAGCGGGGAGCATCCTCGTCGGGAACATCTTAACAGGCGGTAGTCGGTGCCTCCTCTTAAAGAGGGAGCACGTCTCTGGAGCTTGTGGGCGGTTTGCGGGGGCCAGCGTGAATCTTCGTTGTTTGAGTATAGCGAAAGTGTTGCCTTGATAAAGGCAGTTGGGTGGGCGCGAGCGCCTGCTCGGTGGGCCGGTGGGATCTCTCCGGCCGGCAAAAGTAGCGGGGCCTGGCTGATTTCTCAAGCCAGACAAAAACGACTTCTGTGGTTATGTCGCAAACCACAAAAAACGACTCTCTATCTCCTATCCTCCTATATGTCTATCTATCTATCGTGGCTCTTTTTTTGTGGCTCTGTGCGTGGCTCCCTTTACGTAAAAATTACAAGAACACTCAAACCCCGAAACCGCTCGATACCGTGTCGCCGACACAATTGGAAATCTTTACACCATAATTACTCAATCAAATTATGTGCTATATGTGATTAATCAAGATGTCAATATGTTCATTGTTCGTTCATATTTTTATGTAACCAAAGTAGAAACAGATATGTTGTTATACAGGAAAAAATTACATTTACTTTTCTCACAAAATTATCCGATTGCCCAAGTAAGCGAACAAAGATTAGCAGACCAAAAGCGAGCTATTTTCAAAAATAATTTAATTTCTGTAGTCACATTAGAACAGATTAAAAGGGAAGTAGCAGATAGATTGCAAAGGGGAAATAATTTAGAACAAATTAACACAAGTAATAATGTCATATCAGATGCATTGAATGTAGATAGTTTGGATAATATTCTAGTCGAAATGTCCAATGATATTACAGTAGATTCAAATAACTTAGACGTTATTTATAATCTTAGGGAAATCAACATTGCAAATTTAAACTTTGTTGATGAAAATGTAGTAGAATTAGCTAACTTACTTCATAATAATATAAACAGATATATAGATGTAGAGCCAACAGTTAGACCAAAATTACCGAAATTGCATACGTCAAAGAAATTATCTAAATTAATTTTTGAATTAAATAACATAATTTTACCAAAAATCATATTTGACGAAATTAGTTTTTTAGATCTTCATACAATAGTATACGCTAGTGCGATTACTGTTTGTAATAAGTTAGGAATTAAATTATCATCCTCTGACGATAGATCATATAGTTATAGTAAACCAGAATGGCAGATCAGATTAGAAAATGATGTAGTCTTTTTAAGAAGTAACATAGCTAGAGTAATAGAATATAAAAATGGAAATAGAAGTAGGAAAATTTTGAGACATGTAGATGAAATTGGTAGAAAATTTGGTTATAACATTGATAGTCATAATAATGAAAATATAATCAATGATTTATTGGATTTATTAAAACAAAAATTAGGCGTAAAAGCTAGTAGATTAAAAAGATATAATTATACGTATAATAAAAAAAATAATAATAGATTATTCCAGAAAAATGAAAAAATATTTTATTCCAAACTTGACGATAAACAAAATATTATTTCGAATAATAATATTCCGTTGCCATCTGAATCAGATATGCGCGATTTTTGGACTAAAATTTGGAGTAAAGATATAAAACATAACGATTCAACTCCATGGATAGAAAATGAAGAACTCAATTTTTCAGGTATTGAACAAATGAGTTTTTCTAATATATCGGTTGAATTGTTAACCAAAATTATTAAAAATACTCATAATTGGAAAGCCACGGGTTGCGATTGGATACATAATTTTTGGTACAAACGTCTGACTACTTTACATCCTCTTTTGGCAAAAAATCTTTCAAAATTTGTCAGTCAACCTCAAAATTTTCCAAATTTTCTAACTAAGGGCATTACTTATATGTTACCCAAAAGCGAAAATATTAATAATCCTTCTCAGTATAGACCCATTACATGTTTACCGACAATATACAAAATTTTAACCTCTTGTTTAACAGATTTAATATATACTCATTTAGATGAAAAAAATATTTTATCTGAACAACAAAAAGGTTGTCGCAGAAAACATATGGGATGTAAAGAACAATTAGTTATCGATTCTGTAATTCTAAAACAGATTCAAACTCGAAAACGTAATTTACATACTTGCTATATAGACTACCAAAAGGCTTTCGATAGTGTCCCGCACTCGTGGCTGATCAAAGTATTAAATATATATAAAATTAACCCCATTATTATTAACTTTTTGGAAAATATTATGTCCTTTTGGAATACCAATTTACTTATCAATTTAAAAGGTAAGAAAATAGTAATACCGGGCATTTCAATTAAAAGAGGAATTTTTCAAGGAGACTCATTGAGTCCTCTTTGGTTTTGCTTAGCATTGAATCCTCTATCTAAAATGTTAATTAAAAGCAAGTTTGGAATAAAAGTTAAGGGTAATACAAGGGAGAGTAGTACAATTTCGCATTTATTATATATGGATGACATAAAATTATTTTAGAATTCTGAACAAAATTTAGAGAAAATGATCGAGGTAGTTAAAAACTTTTCAGATGATATCAAAATGACTTTTGGTTTAGATAAATGTAAAACGATCCATATAGAGAAAGGCAAAATTGTAGATGGGGACGAGAGTATATTTAGAAATTTCCAAATTACTAGTATGAAAAGGGATGAGGTTTATAAGTATTTAGGATACCCACAATCAAATAGATTAGACCATACTAGTATTAAAAATGATATTAGGATTAAATTTCAAACTAGGATCAGGAAAATTTTAAAATGCAATCTATCTGCTAAAAATTTAGTAAAAGCAATAAATACTTGGGCAATACCTCTATTAACGTACTCATTTGGCATAATTAAATGGTCTAATACAGATTTAGATAACTTAGAAAGATTAATTAGAACTACACTAACAAAATTTAATTGCCATCATCCAAATTCAGCTATAGAACGAGTTAATGTACCTAGAAATTTAAGAGGTAGAGGCATAGGCAAAATAAATTCTTTGAAAAATAATCAGGTAGAAATGCTAAGAACTTTTTTCCATAGGAAAGCTCATAGCTCAGAAATGCACAAAATAATTTGCAAGGCAGATAGAAATATTACACCTTTAAATTTATACGATGAGAATGCCAACATTTTTATAAATCCCAACCAGGAACTATTAGATTCCTGGTCAAATAAAATTTTACACGCAAAACACTTCAATTATCTCAACCAAACGTATGTTGACAAATTTTCGTCAAACAAATGGTTGAGTATTGGAGAGTTGAGCGCAGAAATAGAAGGATTTATGCTTGCCATTCAGGATAGAGTCATTAATACTAAAAATTATAGAAAGCATATCAAAGATACAAATCAAATTGATGATTTGTGTAGAAAATGTTTGGCTTTTCCGGAAACTATAGAACATATTATATCGGGATGTTCTATATTAGCACCGTCCGAGTATACATTTAGGCACAATCAAGTTTTAAAAATAATTCACCAAAATTTGGTAATTAAACATAACTTGATTGACTGCCGTAATATAGTACAATATTATGAATACGAACCAAATTCATTTTTAGAAAACGAATTTTATAAAATATATTATGATAAAACTATACTGACAGATCGAACGATTAGTCATAATAGACCCGATATAGTTTTACATGACAAAATTAAAAAAAATAACTTATATCATTGATGTCGCTATTCCAAATTCCTGTAACATTCAAAAATCTGTTAATGAAAAAATAAGAAAATACACAGATTTAGGAAACGAAATAAAAAGAATTTGGCATTCTCAGACTATAAAAATATTACCATTCGTTATTTCGGCTACTGGCATTATACCTAGCTCTCTCATTAAAAATTTAGGCGTATTAGATCTATCAAAAAATTTATATATAAAGATGCAAAAGTCGGTTATTTTGAATACATGTAGGATAACGAAAGATTTTTTAAATATTTATGTTGAGGGATCAGTAGGATTTATAGGCCCTGTTAGAAGTTCTACCGAGCCGAACCCTCTGATATGAAAATATCTGGAGTCGGTGAATTTTTTTTCTTCCCATTTGATCTCTGGTGAGTTGACATGTTGTTGTTCTTGTATTGTTTTGTATTTATTTTACTTATGTAATGCACTTGCATAGTGTTGATTGACTAGCTGATCATTTGTGGAAAAGTGAGTGGAAGGGTTTAGTTTTTCCTATGGGGAAGATTTAACCCGGACAACAAAATCGGAAGCATAAAAAAAAAAAAAAAAAAAACATAGCGATATAACAGCAGAACCTGAAACACATCTGAAAATAACCATCCACCACCTCACTCGGAGCCACCAACCCACGGAATGAACCCCGCTAAGGAAGTGACCCAGTATTTACGTTGACCCCCCTCCATACTACCCGGATGGAATTCCATGTTGGCCGCCGAATTTCAACCAATCACAGCACAGCATATTCCATTGAGATTCTTATCAAACAATGATAACGAAATTCAATGCGGCTATCTGTGATAACATCAGACTCAATTTACGGGAAAATGATATAAGATACAACCACAGAATAAATATCAACATCAAGAAATGATTATATGCTAACATAATAACTTAAAGAATTATACCTAAATATGTTTGTTACTCTTTGGGAAATGTTCAAACCAAAGATATTTAACTTCAAACCCAATATGAAAATTTGTAAAATTTATTATAAAATAAATAAACAAGACGGGAGGAGATGGTTTGGGTAGATTGAACTGACTCGGTTAAAGGTATCATATTAAAATATAACTTTCCTCTCAACAAGTTAATTGCGAAGAGGAAAAATGCCTAACCAACTCACCCCTCACTAAAGAGGTAAAACCTCCCCCGAGAGGGACCGATTTGAAAACGTTCTTTAAATAGAGAATCGAATTCCATACAAAGTCAGTTCAAAAACTACCTCTGAAAGAGAATCATCTCTCCTGAAAAACCATCTCCAAAGTCTACAAGTCTCAAGAAATATTTTCAAGTGTTCTTAATTCAGTATTAAATTCAGTTTTTGCCAGTATTAAATTCTTTTCGTCGGCTCAGACTTGGGAATTAATCCCTCTCTGATCTTGGCATTAAACTCTATTACAAACCTCTGCAACATCCACCAAGACTGAAACGCTAACAAAGTGTACCCAGCTACCTTCGTATTTACAGTATTGTACGGACGGTAAATTGTCTCGTACAGACTCAGAGGCTCTTGTGTTTTCTCGGTACAGAAAAATTTGTTACCTAAAAACCCTACTAAAACTGCATGTTTTGGAACATCATATTCTTCTGCTTCAGCATCACCAGCAGTCGACAGCAGCTATATACTACATACATGTCTGTTTGGGTTATGTTGGGATCGGGGAGGAAATTCAGCTGCTCCTTATTATAGGGAATTCCTTCGCATTCGACTGTGGGAATATGGGAAATCGCAGAAAAACCTATCCAGGAGGAAAGGGCCGTCTGTCAACTTGAAATATAGGCGGCCTTCAATAACATCGGTATATGATGTCCTGTATTTTGAGGTGTGTGTGTGTCTGTTTTTATATAAATATATACTTATGGGAAGATAGGTAATAGACATACATATACTGGACGAGTGTTCGCACAAGACTGTATATTTAGGGCGTCGGTTCCAAACCGTGTCTTTAGCCGACGGGAATGCTCCTTTACGGTCCATAGTGATGATAGTAGTTCGTAAATTATGCTGATGACGATGATGATAGTAGATTCTGCTGATAGTAGTTTCTGCCTCCCGCACCCAGCGCTTGGTAGATGGTGAGCACTGGATGTGCTTTGCCTCTGCTCATTTCTGGCGCTTTGCGGTCACCTAACAGGGCCGGCTGGTCTTGATGAGGTAAGCACCAGAAGATTTGGAGCGGAGACTAGTCTAGGCACTAGGCGAGGTGAGGCAGGTGGTGGTCAGGAGTCACTTGTTGAGATAATAAAAGGACTTGTTGGTAGGCAAAGATGAACTGATTTATTTACTTGGATTTGGATATTATTTAATGACAGAGTTCCTAAACAATGGTGAAATGAAACTTAAAACTGTACTGTGACTCGGGACAGGATTAATTTATTTTTATATACTCAATTGCCTACTCCTTGCGGAGGATTACTTTTGGTCTTTTATGTTTCGTAATTTCTTTCTCGCTGTATTGAGCGAGTGTTAATGGTTGGATTTTCATGTCCGGCTAAGGCCGGAGTGTGAAACAATTAAATCCTTTATCAGAGGAATGTCTGTGTCTTTATGGAGTGTTAACCCTGATCCACTTCGGTGCACAAAAGGCGCCCCTTGTAAAAACCAGTAGACGCCACTACAGGTAGGTGATCACTGTGATCAATAATATTCGGATTTGTATTTTTTGTGTAGCGCCGTTTTTATGAAAAATAATCTCAGAGGTGACTTGATGAGGACTGTTAGGTGTCCGGAGCAGACTGCTCCAATTGCGCCCATGTAGGGCTGACCCTGGCCATCTATATGCTTAATAAGGCATTCCCATAATGATAAATTGTGAAATAAATAATAAAGTAAAAAAATAATATACATTTAAATAGGTATGATTTCCAACTGCACAACTCAATTTTGTAATGGCAACACTATTTCCGCCTTTCCGTCGAGGGAACAAACATAACCCAACTGCTAGTGACTTCAACTTGTGTTTAAATCATTAATAAACAGTTATATACTTTTTTATTTTTATTGAATAAATAGTTAATACATATCAACAAACAAGTCCTTCTAAGCCAATTGAATTGGCTTGTCAACAGGTGCTTAAAGTTTAGTTACATATACATGTTTATAAGTTATAATTTACATCTTATATCTACAGAATCAATTTGATTTATAGACTATTATGTATTCGACATTCTCATGCACAATAAGATACCAAGTGTTACATGTATTTCCATAAAATATTACACTAAAATATAAACCACTTTAAAGGAACGTGTTTTATTTGTAAAGTTATATCTTTATTTTTATTCATATTTCGACGGTTTAGGATCACAAGGGCCTATCTACAAAAACATGAACACGAAAACAGCACTATACAAATAATCCAATCATTATTATTATTATCGTGCCCAACTGATCTGTATGTCCGACATAGAGCTTTGTGTCACTAATACATATGATTTTTACGGCAAAACTGAAACCAAGCTTAACTCAAAACCAGTTTATGTATTTAGACCCCTGTGATCCTAATCAGAGTACCTAAGAGTGCAATTAAAAAGTGTAATTGCACAAAATCTTGAAAGATATTTCTGATTTTCTAAACTTATAGTATAGTATGCTTTTGTTTTTTGTCTATGAAATGTGTTGGTCTTCAATCCCGCAGTTTGACCATCAACAGAACACCTTGAATTGTTTAATATTAATTACTGATTACATACTTTAATGATTTCGTTTAAATTTTGGTCTATTTATGATTTAAATGTTCCATGTACGTAAAAGTTGTAAACTGAGAGCTGTATGTCATAATACAATAAAATGTATGATCTGTAGCAATTGTTTGCTTATTTATGAGCCCTTGCCATCAAGGCTAAAGGGTACGTCAATTAACAAAACTCAACTTATAACTAATCAAAATACGCCTTTGAATATTTTGGTCCATTGCGCCCACAACTCCTTTGTTTCAGCTCTATTTTCAAATGTTCGCGTATAGTTAAATTCCTGCGATACAATACAGCTCTGCTCGTGAGCTTTGGTCTGGGCTCTCTTCCTGCCGAATCTGAATTTGAACGAGTTCCTGAGTCTCGCAAGGAAGGAGAGCTTGAGTCATCGTAACATTTCTCATTCTTACTTTGCCGAAGAGACACTTCGGTCCCGTGGGCGTGAGCCAGATATACCACAACACTAATGACGAAGTACGCCCTGAGATACTTCATTTTCAATTTTGTGCAAATGTTAATTATTACTTATATGTTGCATTACTTGACTAGGTATTAATTTTATAACAATGTCATTGAGAACGGTGATTTTCAAAAAAACCGTTTTAATTGACAAATTGATTGTTTTCTCAAAAACTAGTTTAATGTTTAAATAAAATAAATAAATCTGTATATACCACCATTTAATAAAAAAATTATCCTTTTTGGTTAAATAGTGGTGTATAAAAGTTAATTATTTAAATAATGACGCCACAACGTGAATTTGCAATTTTTTCCCAATCATTTTTTTACATATAAGAAACTATACACATTTTTTTAATAGAAAATTACATACACGTGAAATCAAAGTAATGAAGTTTTGGTAATGCTGAAGTGAAAAATGAAATATGAAGTTTTTTAAAAATTTAATTAAAATCAAATTTAATAATATAATTATTAAGTTCTACAAGTATTTTTTGGTTTTTGTTATTGTTACAGCTGTTTCGGCTTAAGGCCATTTTCAAACTCTCAAAATGGCCTTGTACGGGACGTGTTTGCCTGCACAAGAAAAGACTGTAAATAATAAGCACCGGCACACATCAGTCCTCAACCTGGGTAATGATTTAGGTAAAACACCGTGAGGTGTTTTATCCAAACCATCATAAAAGAAAGACGATTCGAATCAAAATTCACATTTTAATTACAAGTATTGTACTAGTATACAGAACGTACAAAGGGGTGTAGCTTATAGGTATTTACTATTTTTTACAGCCAACCCAATTCACAATAAATAGTTATATGTATTTCAATACAACTGGGATTTAAAACACAGATAGAAAACTGATACAATCGGAATCTTTTCAGCGATAATTTCAGATTGGAGCACATTGTGCATCATCGCGCCATACGATACAGCAAATGGCGTAGGCGACTGCTGAAGCAGTGGCCAGTTCAATTGGTAGCCAGCAGGAATCGGCCAGCCTCTAGGTTTCAGCATCAATGGCTAATTCAGTCGGTAGCCATGAAGAATTGGCCAGCCTCTAAGTTTTCAGCATCAATGGCTAATTCAGTCGGTAGCCAGGAAGAATTGGCCGGCTTCTAGGTTTTCAGCATCAATGGCTAATTCAGTTAGTAGCCAGGAAGAATTGGCCGACTTCTAGGTTTTCAGCATCAATGGCTAATTCAGTTGGTAGCCAGGAAGAATTGGCCGGCTTCTAGGTTTTCAGCATCAATGGCTAATTCAATTGGTAGCCAGGAAGAATTGATCAGCCTCTAGGCTGTCGGCATCAATGCAGCAGGGATTGGCCAGCCTCTAGGCTGTCAGCATCAATGCAGCAGGGATTGGCCAGCCTCTAGGTGATCACCGGCAGTGGGCAGTTCAGTCGGTAGCCAGCATTATTCGTCAGCCTTTAGGTTGTAAGCTTCTGTGGCTGGTTCAGTCGGTAGCCAGGAGGAATTCATCAGCCTCTAGGTTGTCGGCATCAATGTAGCAGGAATTGGCCAGCCTCTAGGTCAGTGATGGGCAAAGTACGGCCCGCGGGCCAAGTCCGGCCCGCCAGGCTAGTCAATCCGGCCCGCGACATTGTTTTGAATAACCCTACCACAATTTACCAATTGAACAAAATGTATTTTCTACGTAGATAGAATAGAATACTTAACGGTTTCGCGCTTTGCAGATCGGTAGCATGGCGAATGCATGGCGATGTGAAGTGCAATGCGTGTGTTGCTCGGCTAAGTTCGGGACGAATCGGGCGCAACCATTTTCGTTTCCTCTGTTGTCAAGGTCAGTGTTCAATCGTTCAATGTTCATCAGTTTAGTTCGGACAGTCACGACGCGACGCGGACGTCGCGTGCGTAGTCAGTGTCAAGTCACCTCTGCGGCTGTATGCCTGGCTTGTGTTTCTATGGTTGTGCTTTTTTGGCAGTGTTTTTGACATTTTTGATCGTTACAATGGCAAGTAAAAAACGTAAAGTTGATTCAGAATGTCGTATTTTTAAAGATGAGTGGACTTGGAAATACTTTTTTACACATATTAAGGATAAACCTGTGTGCCTCATATGCAATGAAGCTGTAGCGGTATTTAAAGAATTCAACCTCTCACGACACTTCATGACAAAACATAACAACGCCAATTATGACACTATGACCGAAGAGGAACGGAAGCAAAAAGCAGAAGCTCAAACAGAAGCTAAAAAGTTAAAAAATAAAGTACTTATATCACTTATAAAAATTATTTTATTAAATTTTTTTTCCGGCCCGCCTAGATAATTTTTTATTTTATCTGGCCCTTTCCTTAAAAAGTTTGCCCATCTCTGCTCTAGGTGATCACCGGCAGTGGGCAGTTCAGTCGGTTGCCAGCAGGTATTCGTCAGCCTTTAGATTGTCAGCATCTGTGTCTGGTTCAGTCGGTAGCCAGGAGGAATTCATCATCCTCTAGGTTGTCAGCATCAATGCAGTAGGGATTGGCCAGCCTCTAGATGATCACCGGCAGTGGGCAGTTTAGTCGGTTGATTATAAGAGCTGGCACACGGAGACGCCCCATTATTTTAATGATGACAGGTGCGTCTGACTCAGCTGATAAAGTGCCGGCCGTAAACAGCTCGTTAGAAATAGTTGTAATCTTTAAAATGATTGTGCCGTGATGGAGGAACAGAAGCGACTACAGATTTCAGTTGACACTCAGGAATTTATAATTATAATTAACAGGTCGCGTTTTAGGTGTTCCGTCCACTCGTGTTGATTTTTTAAATTTGACTGACCCAATATTTAGTTTTGACTGGGTATTTATAATGTCTTTCTACCAGCGTTTGTGTGGCGTCAGCTTGCAAAAACATGTTTACGTTTTTTCAAAAGGCAGGTTTTAGGCGCCAATAACAATTTGCCCAGCGACTGCTTCGTCAACACTTTGTAAAAATAGGGTTATTGAACTGTTTCATGTTAGATTCAGACTTTTTGCGATTTGTGCGTTTGTATGAGTCAGCGTCAGGTGTTTAATATTCTTTTTTTTCCGGCTTGAATCGCCTTGTAACCGAATATTTTGATGCATTTTTCAAATTGCAAATTTTATAATATTTAATGCAATAATATCATGTTTTCATGTTCGATTCAGGCCTTGAACGCCGAAACAGCGGTAACAATAACAAAAACCAAAAAATACTTGCAGAACTTAATAATTATATTATTAAATAAGATTTTAATAATTTATTTTTTTTAAATTAAATGGAGTTCTACGAATTAAACACAAAAACAATAAATAAAGAAACATGAAGGGTTGTAAAGAATTTATTTTGTTTATTTATTACTTATTACTTTATTAACGCCATTTTTAAAGGGTTTTACACATGAAAAGTAAAAATTATATACATATTGATACAGTACATATTCAGCATCATTCCCGCCCTGTTACGGCGCAGTCGATTTACAGTTTATTTTGCACATAAACCCAAACATACGTACAATAAACACTCGTCCAGACGGGTGGACGAAAAATAAACATGGAAGAATCCATTGACATTATTAAAAATTATATAAAAAATATAATGTCAGTAAAAAAAGGGTGTGGGCGTGGCTGGGGATCGGGCTGCTGTTGGGCAGGGGTGGAGCCGCCAGCTACATTGGCCGAGCTGCGTCCATCCATCCTCGCCTGAGGTGGCCTGCTAGGCACAAAACACTCCACACCTTGCCGTGTGCGAGCAATTTCGGGACCCGTGACTGCAGCTCTGGCACCTGGAGCACTGCGTGCCGTACCTCAGGTGATTGCTTCGGTGCTTTTGCAGGCGTATGCGGCAGTGGTACAAGTATTTTACAGCCGCGCGCAGCTATCCCATATTCACTTCCCTAATGAAGTGAGCCAGGCAGGCTGAGGCGGTCGCCATCCTGACCATGTTGACGGCCAGGAACGACGGTTGTGCTTCGAGGTCCTCTGCGATGTCGGCAGTGTCAATGCTCGGCATGCCCTTGATTACAGCCTTCAGAGCCTTGTGGGGACAGGGGCCTCTTGATGGGGTTGGTCAGCCTCATTCCACCTTCATCCTGAGGGGCATTCGGGCTTCATCGTGTAAATCACGGTTCCTGTCTTGGTCCGTTGCTTCCTTGGTTGAGCATCCTTGGGCGGGTGTCCTGTGCCGCCTTTGAGGAGTACGACTTTTTATCCAGCGTAGGTGGAGCCAGCGTGAAGTCTCTACGATGATGGTGAAAGATTTAGGAGATCGTTTTGAAAAAGGTAGTTGGGGGCGCGTGCACCTGGGTTAAAAACACAAGCCAGACAGAGCGATTTTGGTCAAAAGGCCAATATCAATAATATATATTGATATCAATAATATATTATATTGATATCAATATATACATGTTCATATTTTTACCGTAGAAATTGACTCCTTGGTCGATTAGTGCGGTTTGTAGAGAGCTCCAACCTGCTTTGTTGTGCAGCATGTTTGGTGGGACAGGGGGGTGGGTGACAACTAAGGGTAGGCTCTCTCGAATCCATCGGCGAGCGTGTCAGCTTTTTCTTGTAGCGACAGTGCTGTTCTTGTGCCGTTTAATTTCGCTAGAGGCGGGACTTCTGACAATGGATGAATATTGTATTCATCCATTGTATATTGATCGTATGCATATGTGGATTTCCTGCATTCCTCGTCTTGCGGGATGTCATGTGTGAAGATGTTGAAGAAGTGCGTTGCCAATAGATGTTCTTGTGGCACACCTTTTTGAATCTCACGTGATGGCGAAAAACATTTCTGATGAAGAATCCGAAGGATTTGTTCCTAAGGTATTCTTAAACCAGTCTTGTTAGGTATACGGGTGGGTTTGTGCACTGCAATTTATGAGCAAGCTCGTCTGTCCATACTGTACCGAACGCCTTCCCGAGATCCAGGAGTGTTGCAGCTGTGTAGCGATTCAGGTTGAAGTTTCTTGGTATGTACTCAGCTGTTCTGGTAAGTGGTGGGTGGTGATGTACCCCATGAAATTCTATAATGAGAAAAATATATATTTAGGTAACTTCTGATAAAATAAGGAGCAGGGCGGAGTAACATTAAGGGTAAACGGAACACACATTCATAAATAGCACTAATTTAATTATTTATGAAAAAATACTTTTTGCAAGTTATTATTTGTTTGCGCCTGCCCATACATACGGAATATGAATAAATAGTTTTGTACATATAAAAACCCAATTCTTTCAAGGCATCCAAATAAAATATCTGTAACGGAAGTTGTTGGTCATATTTAACTTTTTTCTAAAAATTACTTTACATTTATAAAATGTGCCAACTCCACGCCACTGGCAAATTCCGCACTCCCCGAACGCTACCACTGGGGCGCAGGGGTGCGTGTTTTCACAGAACATGATAACAGAGTACAGCCGTTCGTTCTTTCACACGATGACAGCGCACGGCCGATCGTTCTTTCACGTGAAGACGGCGTATGGCCGTTTCTCTACAACCTCTCTGTCTGCTTCCCTCCAGCCACACTACGACGTTTTATTTATTGTCATACTTATTACAATTTGACAAGTTACCAAGAGATACAATAGTGACAAAGATACAATGAACCTGGGCCGAGCGGATCATTCTTCAACTTGGGACTCGCCAAACGGCAATGGCAGAGTCAGGAGCAGTATGTCCGACACAATATTGTGATAAAATATTTATTTTACGTTGATTATTTTATTATTAGGTACTAAACTATTTTATATACAGCAAAAAAAAATTTTTCAGATATTCGGCAAAAAAATTACCAAATACCATCATGCAATCACAATAATAAAACATTCAAATGTTTATTGATCAAATTGTCGGACCTGAAAAACTCTCATGATATTTTTTTACAAAAAATGTGAAAAAAACTATCAAGACACCTTGCTTGCAAAATATTGCAAGCCTCATACAATTGTAAAAAAGCATTAAAAAAATGGAAAACATCTTTCAAAACAGTTTCAAACAAATATTTTTACCGGTTTAAGAATAAGTGTGCCAAAAGACATTTTTAAGGGCATTGAACATTACAAGTGTTCAAGTACATTATGAAAAATGTTTTTGAAAAATCTGTGGTGGTGATCACAGAAGCCATAAATACACGGCAAATGCGAAATTTTTGATAAATTACATAAAAAAAATTCCATGCCAAGAAGCACATTACTGCCGCAACGCATCAAGAGTAAGGAAATATTTATCACCAGATTTGAATATTAAAAAAATGTTGTAAAGAAGAAAAGTATAGAAGAAGCAGATACAAAAAATTTGAGCACAGAACACACATTTTTTAAAGGAATTGTACGGGACGTGTTTGCCTGCACAAAAAAGACTGTAAATAATAAGCACCGGCACACATCAGTCCTCAACCTGGGTAATGATTTAAGTAAAATACCGTGAGATGTTCTATCCAAACCATCATAAAAGAAAGACGATTCGAATCAAAATTCACATTTTAATTACAAGTATTGTACTGGTATACAGAACGTACAAAGGGGTTTAACTACTTTTTACAGCCAACCCAATTCACAAGAAATAGTTATATGCATTTCAATACAACTGGGATTTAAAACGCAGATAGAAAACTGAGACAATCGGAATCCTTTCAGCGATAATTTCAGATTGGAGCACTGTAACGTCAAAGAATTGTGCAAGTTTGGATTGCCAGGGTAGTGCCCGATTATTGTTTTGTCAAGAGTTTTTTCAGGTGGCTGCCCTGCGATCGGTTTGACGGGACGAGCAAAAAAAAAAAGAACGCGGCTAGGAAAATCGGGGACAATACGCGAGACGACGATTCCGCGGTGCGCGTGGTTTTTGGGCGAGAAAGAAGTGATATCGAAAATAATGAAAAAGATCGCGCGGATACCTTGAACTTATCCTTCGGAGACTTTCCGTTTAAATTTACAAAACATAAAACCAACGTTTCGACTCCTGTGTGAGATCGGCCTGTGCTTGTTCGAGTGTTGTGGCTTGAAGAGATGAAAATATACAATCGTTTGTTTGAAAGTAAAAATGCTTTTATTTGTGAGTGGTTTTGAGGGGTAATTCCTTGGAGACTGCACTGGATTGCCAAGCATGCTGTCGAGGTGACGCAAAGATGAAGCATCATTGTCCCTTTAAACGTTCAATGGATGCTGAATGGTTGAGCATGGCCTCACGCACTCGTTCGCACTCCATCCGACGAATCTCTACCCGGCGCAACCTGCTCATCAGACGTGACAACATGAACAAGGTTCTTCAATGTTTTTTACACATTATGCCTGCTTGCTTTAGCCCCACAATAGCCCTGGTGATTGACAAGGGTCCATGCTCATCAGACGGGACATCAGACGGGCCATCAGACGTGACAGCACATTGTGCATCATCGCGCCATACGATACAGCAAATGGCGTAGGCGACTGCTGGAGCAGTGGCCAGTTCAATTGGTAGCCAGCAGGAATCGGCCAGCCTCTAGGCTTCACCATCAATGGCTAATTCAGTCGGTAGCCAGGAAGAATTGGCCGGCCTCTAGGTTGTCAGCATCAATGGCTAATTCAGTCGGTAGCCATGAAGAATTGGCCAGCCTCTAGGTTTTCAGCATCAATGGCTTATTCAGTTGGTAGCCAGGAAGAATTGGCCGGCTTCTAGGTTTTCAGCATCAATGGCTAATTCAGTCGGTAGCCAGGAAGAATTGGCCAGTCTCTAGGTTTTCAGCATCAATGGCTAATTCAGTTGGTAGTCAGGGAGAATTGATCAGCCTCTAGGCTGTCAGCATCAATGCAGCAGGGATTGGCCAGCCTCTAGGTGATCACCGGCAGTGGGCAGTTCAGTCGGTAGCCAGCATTATTCGTCAGCCTTTAGGTTGTAAGCTTCTGTGGCTGGTTCAGTCGGTAGCCAGGAGGAATTCATCAGCCTCTAGGTTGTCAGCATCAATGCAGCAGGGATTGGCCAGCCTCTAGGTGATCAGTGGCAGTGGGCAGTTCAGTCGTTTGATTATAAGAGCCGGCCCACGGAGACGCCCCATTATTGTAATAGAAATACAGAAAAACTCGTTAGAAATAGTTGTAATCTTTAAAATGATTGTGCCGTGATGGAGGAACAGAAGCGACTGCAGATTTCAGTTGACACTCGGGAATTTATAATTATAATTTAACAGATCGCGTTTTAACTGGAGGTGTTCCGTCCACTCGTGTTAATTTTTGAAATTTGACTGACCCAATATTTTGTTTTAACTGGGTATTTATAATGTCTTTCTACCAGCGTTTGTGTGGCGTCAGCTTGCAAAAACATGTTTACATTTTTTCAAAAGGCAGGTATTTTTAGGCGCCAATAACAATCTTGCTCAGCGACTGCCTCGTCAACACTTTGTAAAAATAGGGTTATCGAACTGTTTCATGTTAGATTCAGACTTTTTGCGGCCTGGTAACAGATGGATAGATATTTTTCAATTCGTAAATATTATGATTTGGCAAACTTGCAGGTGTTTGTATGAGTCAGCGTCAGGTGTTCAATATTCTTTTTTTTCCGGCTTGAATCGCCTAGTAACCGAATATTTTGATGCATTTTTCAAATTGCGAATTTTATAATATTTAATGCAATAATATCATGTTTTCATGTTCGATACAGGAATATTCAATTCAACATTTAACCTCGGGTTCGGTACACCACGTACCGATGTTTACTCATTTTGCTTTGGGTGTTAAAGCAATACAGCGGTGATATTCTTAAAAAAACTGAAATAATGTTGAAGAAAAGATATCACTCGATTAAATACAAAGCATTTTTTAGATGTTTGAAGGAACAAAGAGATGATTTATTGACCGTATCCTTTGACTGTGAAAAAAATCTTATTTTGCCTAAAGTCCTGGATCAACTGTAATAGAACCTGGAAATGTTGTGGTAAAACAAGTGAAATTAAGGGATGTCAACAATCTTTTAGAGAAGCATTACGGCAATTCCTGGAGAGAACTTACTTTTCTTGATTTTTATAAAAATCTTATTTTGCCTAAAGTCCCGGATCAACTGTAATAGAACCTGGAAATGTTGTGGTAAAACAAGTGAAATTAAGGGATGTCAACAATCTTTTAGAGAAGCATTACGGCAATTCCTGGAGAGAACTTACTTTTCTTGACTTTTATAAAAATCTTATTTTGCCTAAAGTCCCGGATCAACTGTAATAGAACCTGGAAATGTTGTGGTAAAACAAGTGAAATTAAGGGATGTCAACAATCTTTTAGAGAAGCATTACGGCAATTCCTGGAGAGAACTTACTTTTCTTGACTTTTATAAAAATCTTATTTTGCCTAAAGTCCCGGATCAACTGTAATAGAACCTGGAAATGTTGTGGTAAAACAAGTGAAATTAAGGGATGTCAACAATCTTTTAGAGAAGCATTACGGCAATTCCTGGAGAGAACTTACTTTTCTTGATTTTTATAAAAATCTTATTTTGCCTAAAGTCCCGGATCAACTGTAATAGAACCTGGAAATGTTGTGGTAAAACAAGTGAAATTAAGGGATGTCAACAATCTTTTAGAGAAGCATTACGGCAATTCCTGGAGAGAACTTACTTTTCTTGATTTATATAAAAATCTTATTTTGCCTAAAGTCCCGGATCAACTGTAATAGAACCTGGAAATGTTGTGGTAAAACAAGTGAAATTAAGGGATGTCAACAATCTTTTAGAGAAGCATTACGGCAATTCCTGGAGAGAACTTACTTTTCTTGATTTTTATAAAAATCTTATTTTGCCTAAAGTCCCGGATCAACTGTAATAGAACCTGGAAATGTTGTGGTAAAACAAGTGAAATTAAGGGATGTCAACAATCTTTTAGAGAAGCATTACGGCAATTCCTGGAGAGAACTTACTTTTCTTGATTTTTATAAAAATCTTATTTTGCCTAAAGTCCCGGATCAACTGTAATAGAACCTGGAAATGTTGTGGTAAAACAAGTGAAATTAAGGGATGTCAACAATCTTTTAGAGAAGCATTACGGCAATTCCTGGAGAGAACTTACTTTTCTTGACTTTTATAAAAATCTTATTTTGCCTAAAGTCCCGGATCAACTGTAATAGAACCTGGAAATGTTGTGGTAAAACAAGTGAAATTAAGGGATGTCAACAATCTTTTAGAGAAGCATTACGGCAATTCCTGGAGAGAACTTACTTTTCTTGATTTTTATAAAAATCTTATTTTGCCTAAAGTCCCGGATCAACTGTAATAGAACCTGGAAATGTTGTGGTAAAACAAGTGAAATTAAGGGATGTCAACAATCTTTTAGAGAAGCATTACGGCAATTCCTGGAGAGAACTTACTTTTCTTGACTTTTATAAAAATCTTATTTTGCCTAAAGTCCCGGATCAACTGTAATAGAACCTGGAAATGTTGTGGTAAAACAAGTGAAATTAAGGGATGTCAACAATCTTTTAGAGAAGCATTACGGCAATTCCTGGAGAGAACTTACTTTTCTTGACTTTTATAAAAATCTTATACTGGATTCCTCTACATACCTGACTGTGAAATAGGTGAAGATGAAAGTTGAGTAGCACATAGACAATTTTGTTTCATAAATACAATATTTTATAAAACCGAAACGTATCCGTTTTATAAAATGTGGTACAATTAACTTTTTTTTCTTGTTTTCTTGTTTCTTGGTTATAATCTTAATCATTTGTGTGGTTTAATTTTTTTTTTGCTCTTTATTAGGACCATTTTTCAATATTGTAAAAAGCAACAACCGACCCCGGACACACTGGGAAGATTCATAATATGCTGCGGGTGGCCACACTGGACCGGCTGGAAGGGTAGCTAGGTTCTCTACCCTTGGTTGGCGGTCTCTTCTCGACGCAATCTCTGATGAATACGGATCTCTTGATATCACCCGCCATTTTCAAAGTGTAAAACATAAATAATACACGAACTTCCAAAAGTGTCCAACACTTTAATTTACCCCGTTATAATATTATTTTATACTTAATTAATAATTATATACTGCGGACAGATAACATCTACAATACCATAAATTATAGCACACTCCACGCCTGAATTTTTCTCTTCTGTTCTCACTCATTTATATGTATTTTCATTATTTCTTATGTTTTTCTTTTTAAAATTCTTATCTTTCTAATTATTATATATCTTTTTTTATTTATATTTTATGTATATCTTTTTATTTACATCTTTGATTCTATGTAAATTCGCATTATCTAAAATTAAATCAAACTCCCGCCACCTCAGAACAGGCTCAGCCTAGTGAGGTGGATTATACCAAAAAAAATGTATGTTAATTTATTGGTTAATAAATAATAAAAAAAATAAAAAAATTACTTGATAAGCTACTTTTGTATTTTTCTTTATTTGAAGATATATGACTACGGCGAACCGTAAGAAATGGTACCAAAACGTGCCAATGCGAGATGTCAAAAATTAAAAGACAGGTTTTCGTAGGATTTTTTCATATTTTTTTTAAAAAGAAAGACAAACATTCCCTGGTTACGAATAACATGACAATATTTGAAAATCTCCTACTACCACCCAGAAAGCTGAAAATGTTGCTTGTGTTGTGACGGAGGACTTAGCCAGCCGAGGAATTGAACACACTATGCCTGAGTGGGACCCAAACGCGATCTCAACTCGGCCACCGACCGGTCAAATATAAAAACTAATTTTTTTAATATACAAACTAAAATCAGAATCCCACTTGAATCCAAGCATACCGCTGAGAGTGCCAGGCTTCGAGATTTATCGAGACGACCGACAGGAAAGGTCAGGCGGAGGAACCGCAATATTCGTTCGACAATCTATGACATCAACAAGAATCCCCACTCCGAAGTTGAAGCACGCCGAAGCCACGATTATCGAAGTCACCATAGAGGGTAGAGCGCATACCATCATCGCCGTATACTGCACCCAAGGAAACCTAGTGAGAGAAGACCTCAATAAATTGCTCAATCTGGGACCAATTGTTGTGATGGGAGGCGATTTGAACGCCAAACACAACTACTGGAATAACTACAGAGGTAATGTGAACGGAAATACGCTCTTCACACACATGCAGACAAATACCTACTCGATAATGGCGCCCGACAGACCTACACACTACTCGCAGCGCTATAGATATCTGAGTACATTGGATATCGTACTCGAGAAAAATGTAAAGACAATATCTCCACTGCGCACGCTAGACGAGCTGTCATCGGACCACCTGCCCGTAAGCTTCAGAAAACAGCGCAATTATAAGGATGCAGACTGGGAAGGATTCCAAAAGGAAGTCAACGAACGAATTCATCTCACTTCGGGAACTCTGCGCTCGCCACAAGAAATCGACGCAGCTACAAGCACTCTCACGGAGATACTTCAAACGGCACAAGACGCACACATACCTCTAAAAGAAGTACACCCATACACTATCAAGCTTCCCGAGTATGTCCTATCGCTCATCAAGGAGAAAAATCGCCTGCGACGCATGCTTCACCGCACGCGCAACGAATATTTCAAGACAGCGTACAACTGCCTGCAGAGGGAAATCAAGACCGAGATCGTAGAACTCAAGCGCGATCTTTGGAAGAAAAAAGTCGCGTCGCTCACGCCGAAGGATAATTCCCTATGGAAAATGGCTAGCGCGCTGAGACATAAAGATTTCACAATCCCACCTCTAGAGAAATTGAACGGCTCGGGGACGGCATTGTCGCTGCAAGAAAAAGCTGACACACTCGCCGACGGGTTCGAGAGAGCCTACGCCGCTACAGACGGCCTTTCCGACCTGGCTACGGACCGGATCGTAGCTGATTCTCTACGAGACTTGAGCGAAGCAGAGCAGACAAACGCTGAAAATATTCATTTTGCTACGCCGAGCGAGATTGCAGTCACAATCAGGCGATTGAGAACAAATAAGGCGCCGGGAAGCGATCAAATTCACAACATTTTACTCAAACATCTCCCTCAAAAAGCCATCATCTACACAACAAAATTGTTCAATGCCTGCCTCATGACCGGGCATTTTCCCCAGATTTAGAAATCGGCGACCGTGCTGCCTTTCGCAAAGCCGAATAAAGATAGAACGCAGCCGACAAGTTACCGGCCGATTAGCCTATTATCTACGTTGAGCAAGGTATTTGAACAAATTATACTCAACAGGCTTGTCCCACACCACGACGACAACAAGACTTTGCCAGACGAGCAGTTCGGCTTCAGAAAGAGGCACTCCACAACCCACCAATTAACCAGAGTAGCGGAATTTATCGCAAGAAAATTCAACGAACATCGCTTCACCGCCGCTGCGCTCATCGACCTAGAGAAGGCATTCGACACCGTTTGGATAGACAGGCTCGGGCACAAGCTGCACCGCACAAACACGCCCATATACCTAACGAGGCTGATACAGGAATACCTAAAGAATAGATCGTTCATAGATCGTGAGATTCCAAAAGGCGTGCCACAAGGAAGTTTACTGGGACCATTCCTCTTCATTCTGTTCACCTACGACATCCCCCGAGACGAGAGATGCAATCTGTCTATCTACGCAGATGACGTCAAACTATACGTTTCCTCGCTGAAAGCGAACATGGCCGCTATTTACCTACAGAGGGCGCTCGACGCGCTCGTAGAGTACTACAAAAAATGGCGCCTGAAACTGAACGAGGTGAAAACCGAAGCCATCATGTTCACGAGAAAACGTGTAAATAGAACACCTGACTTCAACATCGAAATGGGAGGACACAGCATTGAATGGAAAGATGAAGTGACATATCTCTGCCTGACCATGGACTCCCGCCTCAACTGGAAATCTCACCAAGCCAAGATGCACACGCGCACGCGACAAGCGATCGGCATGATGAAGCCAATTTTCAATAGACGGAGTCCGCTACTTCCCAAAACCAAACTCCTCGTCTACTACTCGCTCATTCGCCCGGTACTCTCTTCTGCGATACCCGTATGGAGCAGTATCTCACACTCAGACCACAAGAAACTACAAACACTTCAAAATCTCTGCATTAAAATCACATACAACACGAGACTCAGAACAAACATGAAGAGATTACACGAACGAGAACAAATTCCAACTCTATACAAATTCACACACAGACTGACTGAACGCTTTTACAATTCACTCAGACATAGTAAAAACACACTCATACGAGACATAGGACAATACAATACCCCGAGCGATTTGACTTTCAGATATTCACACTAACTACCTAAACACATCCTCATGGACCATGACCACATATGGTACGAACCAGAATCAGACGCGGACGAATAGCGAGCAGTAGGTATTTCCAAAACTCCCGACTTCCTTCCTAAATATATAATGTTTATATATATATTTATATATTTATATAATACTTTATAATTTTTGTTATTTGTTTTTGGGGTGTTATGCCGTGTTGCGCTAACTCCTTTAGCCGACGTTTCGGACAGCGTTGCAGTGTCCATCATCAGGGCAGATCCGGTAGATCCGAAGATGTTCCGAAGATGACATCTTCGGATCTACCGGATCTGCCCTGGTGATGGACACTGCAACGCTGTCCGAAACGTCGGCTAAAGGAGTTAGCGCAACACGGCATAACACCCCAAAAACAAACAACAAAAATGCTTTTGGCCGTGAGAATCTAAAAACTTACCTACTTTATAATTTGTATATATATGTATGTTTATTTTCTATCTTCCCATAAGTATATATTAACATAAAAACAGACACACACACACACACCACAAAATGCAGAACATCATATACCGATTTACTGAAGGCCGTATATGTTTCATGTTGACTATCGGCCGCTCCTTCCGGGTAAGGTTTTCTGCGGTTTCCCTTACTCTATTACGCAAATGCGGAAGGATTCCCACAATAGGAAATCTCCCACAAAAAATAAAGATGTACATTATTATAGGTAAAAGCCCTATGGGCGTTTAAATAAATAAAAAATAAAAAAATTAAAAAAATAAAAAAATAGGACGCAGCCAAATTTCCCCCCCGATCCCATAATATTTCACCTTTAAATACATAACAACATGATTATATGGCGGGGGAGATGGTAAAATATGCATTATAATTACGTTTTTTTCATTCAAACATCAAAAATTGCCGTGCTTCATGTTTCATCTGACATTTGTCGTAAATTAAGTTTGAAGGTTAGGAAATACATATGCATAAATTTAAAATGTAGATTGAAACGAAACTTCGCAAATGATTTTTGTAGTTTTTGGATGCGTTCACAGATTATAATTCCAGCGTCAAACAGCTCGTATGATATAACTTTCTGATTCAAGCATCAAGCCATTTATTTATGTGCCAAATCGTAGCTATTCGATGTCTGCTAGTTAGGTAGGACCATAAATGAACCTACAGGTAGGACATAATATTGAGCTGCGCATATTATTTTCATAAGGAATTTCTAGAAAAAGATTAAAATATCTTTAAAAATATACGATAGTCGACTGTGCCTGGCGAAAATACATCATAACAATAGTCTCTCAAATCTCAAATGCCATTGGAGCAAGCAGCAAGCGTGCAAAAAAGTTAAAGTCCGCCAACTAATAAGCAGTTTGCCGCGTAGACTTTGTGAGATTTTTTCTGTGCAGTGCCATGGCAGGGTTGCAGTACGCAAACGGTTCTGAGGCAAAGAACCCGCTATCATTAGTTTGCGGTTAACAAAATTACTTGCAGTGTCCTTTTATCAAACCGCTTGGTAAAATTAACCACAACAAGTCTTTCTTTCTCCCTCAGTTCATATAGTAAACGAAAACGTAAAAAAGAGACGGCGTATATCCACAGCTCTGTCTTCAACTGTCAAGTTAAGAGTGAGTAATCACTAACAAGTAAATATGTATAATCCATTGCCTTTACACCAATTTAAAATAAGATCAACAGTATGAACCTTTTGGAATGCTGCAACTTTTACTATCCGAATTCGAGTGGCTTTTTCGAGGGATGTACTTTAACAGTTTTAAAATTGTGTTTACTTTGTCCATGGGATGGTTTTGTTTCGATTTGTAATGTTTAGTCTCGATTTTAACGTTTCACCATCTACACCTTAACACCAATGCTCCATTTCTTCACCTTCTGACCTATGCTTTTTCGATTTTTTACCTACTGAACTCTCTGACCAACGCTATTTTCCACTGACTGTCCTATCTCAACCGCCGACCCACCGCTTTTCCACTGTTTTTCGAGTTATTTTATCCAGTATCATACCGCCGAATATCGCATTTCCCAACCGCCGACCCGCCGCTTTTCCATTGATTTTCGAGTAATTTTTTCCAGTATTATACCGCCGAATATCGCTTTTTTTCGCTACTGATATTTCCCCGCCGACCTCCGCATTTCCACTATTTTCCGATAATCTGACAATTTTTGTGCGTGTTTTTCTATCATGTTTTTATCCGGAGTGGCTAAACCAGTTGTTGTAAAACGAAAACCATTAACGATTTCCCAAAAAATTGAAATCATCAGAGAGTTAGATGCGTCGCGCGGAGAAACGCGCATTCAATTGGCAAAAAGGCTCACGATTCCGATGACAACTTTAAATGGAATAATGGCGAAAAGGGAGAATATCTTAAAACAATCACAGGAAACAGGACCTCTGAATCGCCAGAAGACAAAGTCCAGCAAGTACGAGAAGGTGGGGCTGTCCTTCTGGAATGGTTTAGACAAAAACGCGCTCTCAACCTACCAACTAAGTGGACCAATAATCAAGGAAAGGGCTGAAGATATAGCACGGAGGCTAAATATTCCATTTACAGCCTCCAACGGCTGGATCGACAGATTCCGGCGACGTGCTAACATTGTGTACAAAACAGTCAATGGGGAGTGCAACAGTGTGAATACGGAGGTAGTAGACGTATGGAGGAAGACCACGCTGCCGGCTCTTCAGGCAGCTTACAAGCCAAGTGATGTTTACAATGCAGATGAATGCGGACTGTTTTTTAATATGTTGCCAGATAAAACATTTGCCTTTAAAGGAGAAGCCTGCCATGGTGGGAAACGGAGCATGGAGAGGATCACAGTTCTGGTATGTGCCAATGCGGATGGTTCAGACAAGTGGCCTTTATGGGTAATCGGGAAGGCCAAAAACCCAAGATGTTTTAAAAACATCAGGAACCTTCCGTGCACATACCGGAACAATAAATCGGCATGGATGACATGCAAGACTTTCCACGAATACCTCCTCAGTATGCACCGGAAGATGGCTGCACAAGACAGAAAAATAATTTTGTTTGTGGACCACTGCGCTGCACATCCAAAGGACCTTGGATATTTGGAGAATGTAAGGGTGGAATTTCTTCCCGCCAATACAACATCAGTGCTGCAACCTATGGACCAGGAAATAATTGCTTCCCTGAAGCAGCACTTCAGGAAAAAAATGGTCTGTAGGTTGCTACAAAAGATAAATGAAGAAAATCAAATGTATAAATTGGATTTGCTCGAAGCCGTTTGCTTCCTTTCGTCTTCCTGGAACTCGGTGACACAGCAAACCGTTGCCAACTGCTTCAGGAAAGCCGGGTTCCAAGACACGCCAGAAGAGAGGGAGCAGCCTGAAGATGATTTCGATGCCACATGGGATGTTTTCCGGGGAAGAATGGAATTGCCGGAGACATTTTCGGATTACGTCCGAATCGATTCTGAATTGGTTCCTTGTGGAGTACAGGACATATCCGATCTATGCTCCGAGGAACCAGAAGAGGATGAAGAAGATATTGCTGAAGAAAATGAAAACCCCAAGAAAATACCAACCTGTGCGCAAGCACTCGCCCACTTAGATGCTTTTCAGCATTTCTTGATGGGGAGTACAGAAGTGCCCGAGTGCTTCAAGGGTTATTTGGCAGAGATGCAAAATTTTACAACAAAAGAATTCAATAATAGAGTTAAGCAATCTACTATAGATAAATACTTCGAAAAAAAATAATAATTTATATGTAGGTATGTAAATAAACTTTTTATAATCAACTATGTTCTACCATTTTTCATTTATTTCACATTCCCACCTTTTTCTAAATACATATGTAATACTAATTACCATGATAACTAGAAGATGTATATATATATTTTTTTTTTTTGACCGCTTGGATCATATGAGCTTGTTTTCACGACAATTTAACGTAGGTAGACATAGGAATGACGTATGCCCCGGACTCGAGTTATTAAATGGCTAAATTTGAATCCCACTTAAGAAGTTTTCCCACTTAAGAAGTTTTTTTTCCCCGGTCCCTTGGAAAACTTCTTAAGAGAGTTTCACTGTAACTATTTCTTGTGAATTGGATTGGCTGTAAAAAATAGGAAGTACCTATAAGCTACACCCCTTTGTACGTTCTGTATACCAGTACAATACTTGTAATTAAAATGTGAATTTTGATTCGAATCGTCTTTCTTTTATGATGGTTTGGATAGAACACCTCACGGTGTTTTACCTAAATCATTACCCAGGTTGAGGGCTGATGTGTGCCGGTGCTTATTATTTACAGTCTTTTCTTGTGCAGGCAAACACGTCCCGTACAATTGGTGTTTTGGTGAATAAGACGGATCAAGAGTTAAAAGTACCTACATTAATCTCAGTGGTTGGCGATGCTTATGAACCAATGGTGAACTTATGTAGTCCGGCGAGACCTACTGAAATGCAATACAAAGATCTGCATCTGCAGCCGAAACCGTCAGTGATGGCGGAAAGGTACAAGTTTCGTCAAACCCGGCAGCAGCGCGAGGAGTCCATCTCACAGTACGTCGCGACGCTGAGGAAACATGCACTATTTTGTGAATTCGGAGTAAAACTCAACGAGAATTTGCGGGATCAGTTGGTGTGTGGAATTCGCAGCGATATGATAAGTGTACGAGACAATATACTGTCCGTACAATAACTGTAGATACGAAGGTAGCTGGGTACACTTTTCAGCGTTTTCAGTCTTGGTAGATGTTGTAGAGGTTTTGTGGTGGAGTTTAAAGCCACGATCAGAGAGGAATTTATTTCCAGATCTGAACTGACGAAAAGAATTTATTACTGGCAAAAAACTGAATTTACTACTGAATAAAACACTTGAAAATATTTCTTGAGACTTTGGAGACTTGGAGATGGTTCTTCAGGAGAGAGGATTCTCTTTCAGAGGTAGTTGTTGAACTGACTTTGTATGGGATTCGATTCTCTATTTATAGAACGTTTTCAAATCGAGCCCTCTCGGAGGTGTTCTATCCTCTTTCGTGAGGAGTAAAATGGTTAGGTATTTTTCCTCTCTGCAATTATCTTGTTGAGAGGAAAGTTATATTTTAATATGATACCTTTAACCAAGTCAGTTCAATCTACCAAAACCATCTCCCCCAGTCCCGTTTATTTATTTTATAAATAATTATACAAATTTTCATATTGGGTTTGAAGTTAAATATCTTTGGTTTGAACATTTCCCAAAGAGTAACAAATATATTTAGGTATAATTTTTCATGTTATTATGTTAGCATATAATCATTTCTTGATGTTGACATTTATTCCGTAGTTATATCTTGCATCATTTTTCCGCAAATTCAGTCTGATGATATCACAATTAATCACATTTGAATCTGTAATCAGTGTTTGATAAGAAATTCAAGGTGACATGCCGGGCTGTGATTGGTTGAAGACGGCGGCCATCATGGAATTCCATCCGGGGTGTAGTGGAGGGGGTTCTACGTAAATACCGAGTCGCCTTCCTAGCAGCGGTCATTTCGTGGGTTGGTGGCTCCGAGTGAGGTGGTGGATGGTTATTTTCAGATGTGTTTCAGGTTCTGCTATTATATTGCTATGTAATTATCTTGATTAATCACATATAGCACATCATTTGATTTAGTAATCGTGATGTAAAGATTTCCAATTGTGTCGGCGACACGGTATCAAGCGGTTTCGGGGTTGGAGTGTTCTTGTGATTTTGGCGTAAATATGAATTCTCTTGAAAAATTCTGGAGGTCTGGATACGTATGATACAATAAGACAACGCCTTTTTGATGAGGACACGCTCACATGTTCTGAGGAGGTGCTCTCCGTTGGCGAGCGCTCTGGAAGCGGCAGAGAAGAATGCAGCGGAGAAGGCGCTGATGTGCGGGCAGCAGGAAGCAAGGAAGTAATAGCGAGACTAGGGGCGGTACATGCTCTAGCGGAGACGCGGAAGTGGAACTCAGGGACAAGGCAGGGTGCCACACGCAGGAGCAGCTGCCGAGAATGCGGGGCCCAGAATCACTAAGAGGTGAGATGCAGGTTCAAGACGTACATCTGCATTATATCGACCAACTTATTCATGTTATTGACTATCCTGTTTTTTCTTATTATTTTGGTGAAATTAAAAAAATTTAGACATGTAACCATGAGTTTTTTCTGTTCAAAATAAGCAGAAAAATGTCGGAATTCATCTGTCGGAACGTATCATGTTTTCTGGAAGGTTCTTTGTTTTTTTATTTATTCAATTTTTTCTTGTTCTTTTTATAAAGAAATCCAAATTTCAAGTCATTTTAGGTTTTTCTTCTCAGATTAACAAGTTTCATCTTGAGAAAATTTTTTTTATGAGGAATTGAGAACTAGTAACACCATGTCAACCTAATGAATCGCTCAGCCAGAATAAATCGAGTTTCTGTGCAGGCAAGTGATTGGCGTCTGTTGTGACATGTAAAGCTGTACTGGACGGGAGTCCGTACAAGACTGTAGATTTGGGCGCCGGGTCCAAACCGTGTCTTCAACCGATGGGAATGCTCCTTTACGGACGATGATGATGATAGTTGTATGAAATTATTGCAATCTGCCTCCCGCACCCGGTGATCAGTGAATGTTGGGCACTGGGTGTGCTGTCGTCTCTGCTCGCTTCTGGTGTTGGCGGTTTTGAAGAGGTAACACCAGAAGGTTTGGAACAGAAGACTAGGCGAGGTGAGACAGTTGGTGGGCAGGAGTCACTTGTAGAAATAAAAACGCTTGTTTTGATGGTAAAGTTGAACTGATTTAATATTTTTAATGTCGCTGCTTATATTCTATAAGGTTGACTCGCAGCCGACATTTGGCTGTCGACCGAAAAAGGGTGGGGATTCTATCCGCGCCACAAACGCGTACATAGGCCACCGTCAAATGTTGCATATTCATTTTGCCGGTGGTATAGCCGAAGGCAGACGCTTGAATTTGGGAGTTTGCAAAGATTTTGCAAACTCGCCTGAATTACAATTACATATGCAGAAAAGGTAAAAAAAAAACACGAACCAGTTGTTATCATAAAACCGAAAAAGAAGGATTTTTATTTTATTTTATTTATTAGCGTTATAAACAGTCTTTATACATGCATATATGACAGTGATCAGAGTAGTTTTGTCATTGACCAATAAAATAACGACAAAACAAACAATAACAGAAAAATACATAACAACATACTTAATAAAAACAATTCTGATAAAAGTACATCAATTATCAAAAATTTATTAATCAATTGAAATATTTTTTTAAAAAAATTCAGTGTGTGGCAAGCCTACGCACGACGGAAGTGAAACTTTTAGTATTCTTCTCTCTCTCTTTTTTTCTGTCTATTGACATATTTATAAGTAGCATATGATAAAAAAAAATTAAAAGTTATAAAAATATGGGATTCGAACCCGGGTCTTGCATAACGAGTGTCGAACGCTCTGCCTCTAGACCGCGAGGAGAGATATTTCACGCGATGGGGCGTTATTGGAATTGATTAGTAATTTTAATGATTCAAAATAAAAATAATTAATCAAAATACCGAGCGACTCTACCGGTTGGATTTGTAAGCTATATTTGGATAAAAATATCATATAGGTACCGTAAAGTAAAGGTAAATTAACAAATTTATTTAATTTTTTACTACATTATTACAAATAGTTGATAAAAAAAAATAAAAATTTATAAAAAATATGGGATTCGAACCCGGGTCCTGCATAACGAGTGTCGAACGCTCTGCCTCTAGACCGCGGTTATTACGTATTAAACCAAAATATCATATACTCAAAATATCTAAAAGTCGCAGCACGAGAGCATTAATTTTATCACTTTTCCTCGTATTAAAAAAATCACAAAAAGAAAAAAAAAATTAGTTTAAGCGGGGATCGAACCTCGGTTCTTCATGACGAGAGTCTTGCGCTCTGCCTCTAGACCACGAAGCTGAGTGTGGAAGGTGACCTAAACTAGGTATATAATATTGGCTAGGCTCCTATAGCAAAATGATCACGCTTTTTCATGACGGTCATGAGTTGGTTTTACTCCGGTCATAGAATTTGCATAACGCACGTAAAGAAGTTTCACTTCAAAAAAATCAGGTAAATAATGAAACAAAGAGTGAAATAAAAGTCAATATTGACCCAGCAAATTTTGGAGTTACCGGCATGAGAAATTTTAAGGATGGAGGGGTTATAGTAGAATTTAAAAATGCCACAGATATTAACAAGGTTCATGATGAGGTGATAGCCAAACTGGGAGATAAATATGAGGTAAAGATTCCTCAAACAAAAAACCCATCCGTCAAAATTATTGGTTTATCTGAAAAATACAGTTTTGAAGAAATAGAGAGAAAAATAAAAACTCAGAATGAGTCCATCTGTGAACAAAGCTCAAAAATAAAGGTGACATATATGAAAGAAATAAAAAACCGAAGAAATCAAACAACTTTTACTATATATGCTGACGTCGACGGAAAGACTTACGACAGAATGTTAAATGCAGAAAAAATATTGGATGGGACAGATGCAGGGTCTTTGACAATTTAAATATCATGAGATGTTTTAAATGTAATGGGTTCAACCACAAGGCTATAGATTGCAGAAACCTAAAATCTTGTCCAAAATGCGCAAAAAATCATGACGTAAAAGATTGCAGGGATGAGGATATTCAGTGCATCAATTGTATGACAAGTCAAAGATTAGGACTGAAACTAAATTGTAGTCACTCAGCCATGAGTAAGGAATGCCCAATTTATTAAAGAAAACTAGAAGCAAAAATGAGCAGAATTTCTTTTTTATAAACAAAAGTTACGAGAAAGATGAAATTATATACTTGAACATACGAAGCACGATAGCACATTACGAAGAGGTCAACATACTTTTAGAAGAGAAGAAACCTTTTATGCTTATGATGAGTGAAACACATGTGACTGAAGATATCCAAGATAGTGAAATTATATTTGATCATTATAATACCATCCGTTGTGACTCGCATAGCAGACATACAGGAGGAGTAATGATTCTCTTAAGTAATAAAGTTCCATATGAAGTGATATCAAATCACCAACATGAAAAACATTGTTGGATTTTAGCCATCAGCATTAAATCAGGAATCAAGAAAGGTGTATATACTGTTATTTATAGATCACCAAACACAAGTAAATGCGACTTCTTAACATATTTTCAAAGATGGAGCATGGAAAATTTGCAACATGAAAATATTAACATTATAGTTGGAGATTTCAATACAAATGTTAAAGTATATGTATACGAATTACTAATACCTCTAAAACATTGATTGATCTGGTTATCTCAAATAAATTTAACCTACGTGTTAATGTATTAGATAAACCTAAAATTACTGACCATAATATGATTTAAATTCTAATAAATGACAGAGAAAACTACAACTCCAGTAAAGAAACACAAGTAATAACATTTAAAAACTACAAAAGATACAATAAAGAACTCTTCATTCAGACCTTAGAGACTATTGATTGGAATGAAATAAATCAAATGGAATATAACAAAAAAGCTGACCAGATGATCTTAAACATTAAAAAATCCATTGATGAAGTAGTTCCAGAACAGAAGATACGTAAAGGAAACAATAATAAATGGTTCACAAAAGAACTACGCACAATGCAGCACGATAGAGATACATTTTACAAGAGAGCACGCCTTACTAATAGTACTATGGATTGGAAAAACTACAAAAAATTGAGAAATAAATACTCTAAAGACATAAAAAGAACGCATAAGAAGTACATAAATAATAAAATAAACTCGGAAGAAGGGGATCCCAAAAAAATTTGGAAAAGCATTAAAGAATTAGTACACGGAGATAACAAAAACGACATAAAAATAGTAAACTTCCCAAAAGATATAAACGAAGAAAACATGGCTAATAGCTTTAATAAATATTTCATAGAAAGCATCACTCAAATTAACAAATTAATACCTAACATTGTTTTCAACCCCACAAATGATAATAACAACTCAAACAAAGAACTATTGGTCTTCAGAAAAATAACTGCAGAATATTTATTTAACATTTTAAACAAAATTAAATCAAAAAATAGTTCAGATGGATTAACTATTAGTTTAATAAAAGATGCTTTTCCAGTAATTGGATCTACTCTATTAAATATTATTAATCAGACATTTGAAGAGGGAAAATTTCCAGTCATGGAAACTATCTACCATTATAAGGTCCCAAAGGTTAAAAATACCAGAAAATGTGAAGAATTTCAACCAATAAACACCTTACCGAAATATGAACAGATACTTGAAGTGATAATAAAAGAACAAATATTGCAATACTTAGATGAACACAATATTTTATACCAAGAACAATCGGCATTCAGATGTAATAATTCTTGTGAAACAGCGTTAAATTCTAATAAATGACAGAGAAAACTACAACTCCAGTAAAGAAACACAAGTAATAACATTTAAAAACTACAAAAGATACAATGAAGAACTCTTCATTGTTGAAGAGTGGAAAGAAGGAATGAATAGTAATAAATTTATCTTAGCAATATTCTTGGATCTTCAAAGGGCATTCTGTATAATTTTCAGGGTAATTATGTACCACTAGAAAACTAAATTACCATCTATGAAAATACCAACTACCATCTATGAAAGCTAAATTATATTATTTATGAAAGGTTCTCGCCTCTGCTATTTGTTTGATTAAATTGTGTCAGCAAAGACGATCCCTGTTTTGCGGCCTTTTTGAATTTGAAGGTGTCAACAGTCTTTGTCATATAAAAAGGTCGTCTTTCCTTAAAAACGCGCTCTTACTCATAAACAATCAAAGGTTTCACCCTTCCGAAATAACCACGGGAACTAGCCTGTACCCAGAGTATTTATTAAAAAGTGCTTAGTCATACCCGTGATAGTGGATGTTTATTGTCAAATAAAAGTGATTCAGTTTACTCTCAAGAACGGAGTTTTTATTCCAAGGACCCTAATTTATAACACATTCGAAACTATAGATCGAGAAATATTGATAAGAAAGCTTAAAGAAATTGGTTTCTCAACTGTAGCCACTAAATTAATAAAAGAGTATTTGAAAGACCGAATACAGGTAACAAAAATTAATAATCAATTTTCAAAACCAATGGAAAATAAATTAGGAGTACCACAGGGATCAGTCCTTGGACCTCTACTATTCATATTCTATATTAATGACGTGGTGAAAATATTTTCAAAATGCAAAGTACGACTATTTGCTGATGATACACTAATATATACACGGTGTCCGGAAACTCGTAGTACAACCGGGAAACTGGTGAATCTACATCACATTTGGAGTCGATTTTGTAGTATAATTTTTTTGATTTGAGCTTTCGTTTTCGAGTAAATCGAGTCAGAAGTTGACTTTTTTTTTGGTCAAATTCTTATGAATTATTACTGAAGATCAAAGTACCCAACTAATTAAAACTATTTAAAAGTAAAACAAATAAAGAAACCCGGATTTAAAGCATTATTTTGAAATCACCCTTCATTTAATCCGGTGTAATCATAAAATATTTCTGCTCTGCAGGGTTAAAACATCTGTTGTTCTAAAATGCATACCTATCTCTGACAAATTCGCAAAATATAGCTTTCTCTAGTGTGCTGGGTTCAACTCACATATGAAGGAAAGAGACGCACGATAAGCAGATGTTCTATTTCTGTTAAATTGTAAGTAGGTCTTTGTTTAGTCTTTGTTTATGGGACGCCGCAGGTGGCCGTATTTTTTGTGAATGTTTATACACTGTTTACATTGCATTTTGCTTTAAGAAGTTTTCTCGTTAATTTAAAGATAAAAACGAATTGTGGTCGAAATTTGTGTATTTTAATATGCGTTATTATTGTTTTGATAGTGATACTTTAAGATTGTTGGAAAGTTGTTGTGAGTGTTTGAAAACAGTTGTACGTTTTTAATGTTTTGATTTTGAGACTTATCATCAAGCCTTCAACGAGGTAAAAATTAACTCCGACATAATTAAAATAGTGCGATAATCAATCATCAGACGGACCCAACTGTGCTTGGAAGTTAACGGTGAACATTTAAAATAATTTATGTGACGTGTTTGTGTGTTTGAATTGGAGATCGGAACATCGCTACATATTGTAAGTACCTACCAATGCTAATAATAATTTCAATCCGTTGCGTCGGCGTCTCAGATCGAATGACGAAAAAATTTTAACCCTGAAATAGCCGAAAAAATTTTTTTTTTGGTTTTTTTTTTTTATGAAAATGCTCAAATCAAAAAATTTCATGTTTATTTGGGTTCCCCATGTGGTGAAGATTCTCCAGTTTCCCGCTTGTACTATGAGTTTCTGGACACCGTGTATAATTGGAGAAAACTATGAAGAACTAATAAATATTTTAAATAATGAACTAGATAATGTATCAAGATGGCTAAAAATAAATAAGCTTAAATTAAATACAAAAAAAAAAACAAAATGTATGGTAATTGGTTATAAGAAGACATCCAGTGAAAGCAAAATCAAAATTGATGGTGAAATTATTGAAAATGTTACTGATATAAAATACTTAGGAGTTATAATAGATTCCAAACTCAACTTTAACAAACATGCTGAATATACCCAAAAGAAAATTGGAAAAAAGATATCTTTTTTGGGAAGAATTCGCCAAAAACTGTCCGAAAAAACTGCAATCACCATTTATAACTCTATTATTGCTCCACATTTTAATTACTGCTCAACTATCCTTTTTCTGTGTAACGACCGAGAACAAAATAAATTTCAAATTCTCCAAAATAGGGCAATGAGAACAATACTCAGACGAAATAGATATTCAAAAGCAAATAAAATGTTAAACGAACTAAATTGGCTAACGGTGAAACAGATGTTGACCTTGAACACGATGATATTTGTACACAAAATAGTAAACAACCTGCTACTATAATTTCAAATAAAATTGTATACAACAAGGACATACACAAACATAAAACTAGGACGTGCAATGAAATCAGGCTACCAAAAAAGGACAAGGCGAATACACAGAACAGTATATTCTATAAAGGGATGAAATAATATAACGCGCTGCCGGAAAACCTAAAGACTGCCCCAATTGAAAAATTCAAGATGTTGTGTAGAAGCCACATAAAACAAGAAAAAACATAGTATAATATTATGTAAAAATTAATTAGTCATTTGTAAACTTTAATGTACAAATTACTAAAATAAAATTAATAAAAAAAAAAAATTAATAAAAAAAAAAAATTAAAAAAAAAATAGTTTTATTACATAGCAGTTATAACAATGTATATCTTTACAACTAGATCTTTAGTTTGTCAAGATACGACAAAAAATAAGAAATGTTTGTAAAATAAAAGTGTAAAAATGATCTTGAAGCGATCAAATTTGTAAAATGGTTAAGTTAGTATTTTTCGCAGGTCCCCCGTGACATAGCGCTCAGAAAGAGAAAAGATTCACTATGCTACGAGGTTCCTGGATTTTTGTAGAGGCAAAATAAGTAAAAATAATTGTACAAAAATGGTTACACAAATTCATTAAAAAACATCATTTTAAATATCTCCTCAGTGGTAGCATATCGCAAATAGTTTTTATTTAACTACCGCCGAGGAGATGTACAAGTTAAAAGTAGGTATTTGTAACATTTAATAAATTGTTATTTGTTAGTAAATTTGTGCATAGAAAAATCTGAACATCGTACCGCTCGGCCGGGGTACGTGCGTGATACGGTACCGATGCTTTTCGGGGTCAGAATTTTCAGGCCATTTCGGCCGAAACGGGATACAAATTGAGCAGTGGCGGGGAGTGAGGAATTTTCCAGTGGCGTGGAGTTGGCACATTTTATAAATGTAAACATATTTTGACAAAATGGAATAATGTGGCCAACAACGTCCGTTACAGGCGTGGAGTTGACACATTTTATAAATGTAAATATATTTTTGAAAAATGTGGCCAACAACATCCGTTACATCTCTATTATATTGTATTCGTTAACGCGTTACGAAGTGTTTATAATTAGGTGAAATTTTAGAGGTTTATTTATTGGACAATTTGTATAGCGCCGCTTTTGTGAGATATCAACTCAGGGGCACTTTACAGTTGATGCAGGTATTACAAAAAAATTAAATATTACAAAAATAAAGTGAAGTTATGTTAAGTAAAATGAAGTACAGGAACAGGTGACAAGAAGATAGAAGATGGAGACTCTGCAGCAAGAATCCTAGGTGGTGAGGAAACTGGTCCAGCTGCTGCAGCGAAAGAGTCCACCGCGTTCACCAACAGTGCCAGCACGAGGTTCGTCATCCGTCCAGGTGTGTCTGCTGCTAACAAAGCGCTGACACAATATACTCTCACAGATACCAGACCTTGGCAGCACCGCAATGACGTTCGAAGATAGAAAATGGAGACTCTGCAGCAAGAATCTTTGGTGGTGAAGAAACTGGACCAGCTGCTGCAGCGAGAGAGTCCACCACATCCACAGTGCCAGCACGAGGTTCGTCATCCGTCCAGGTGTGTGTCTGCTGCTAATAAAGCGCTGACACCTCACATAGATAAGAGACCCTTGCAGCACTGCTGTGACGTTCGGCGAGTCCATCATTCATCTCCATGTAATCCTGTTCCTGGTGATTGTTGAAGTGGTGCATTCTGCCCGCAATAAAAAGCGACGGTCGGGATAATAAATTACCCTGGGCTTAGCAAAACACTTGCCGAGAATTCCGTTGAAAATATCTGGGGTGCATTTACCGATCGATGTTCGTTTCGAATATCAAATAAATTTGAGCAAAATTTCCGAATATTCACTTTTAAAACTCTGCACTCAAATCACATATTATAAAGTTCTATTATATTATACTGCTTGTTAAGTTTATTTTTATTTAAGTGAAAATGTTGTTTGATTGATTTTAAAAATAAGGGAAAGGATCATTTAAGAGATTTTGCCTCATTTCCCTTGAAAATACAAAAAAAAAAACACAAAGCGGTTGGAGAATGCGTTAGGACGCGTCCTGCTGCCACGAAGGGAGCTATACTTATTCCAGGCGAAGGTTATTCCGAGACGTGTTCAAAATTGGTAAAAAAATTATTGAATTTTACAAGAAATTAACAAAAGTTATAAAATTCATTATATAAATGCCTCAGGAATATGTGAATCATAAAGTTTTCCAGAAATGCACTATAAATACTTATGAAAACGGTGTTAAATTCATTATATAAATGCCTCAGGAATATGTGAATCATAAAGTTTTCCAGAAATGCACTATAAATACTTATGAAAACGGTGTTAAATTCATTATATAAATGCCTCAGGAATATGTGAATCATAAAGTTTTCCAGAAATGCACTATAAATACTTATGAAAACGGTGTTAAATTCATTATATAAATGCCTCAGGAATATGTGAATCATAAAGTTTTCCAGAAATGCACTATAAATACTTATGAAAACGGTGTTAAATTCATTATATAAATGCCTCAGGAATATGTGAATCATAAAGTTTTCCAGAAATGCACTATAAATACTGATGAAAACGGTGTTAAATTCATTATATAAATGCCTCAGGAATATGTGAATCATAAAGTTTTCCAGAAATGCACTATAAATACTTATGAAAACGGTGTTAAATTCATTATATAAATGCCTCAGGAATATGTGAATCATAAAGTTTTCCAGAAATGCACTATAAATACTTATGAAAACGGTGTTAAATTCATTATATAAATGCCTCAGGAATATGTGAATCATAAAGTTTTCCAGAAATGCACTATAAATACTTATGAAAACGGTGTTAAATTCATTATATAAATGCCTCAGGAATATGTGAATCATAAAGTTTTCCAGAAATGCACTATAAATACTTATGAAAACGGTGTTAAATACATTCTATATTAGTTACCATATATTTTTATGTGGAAAAAATGTGACTCTTTAAACGTAATTAAAAAAAATGTTTCAATGACAAGATGAAAAGTGAAGTGAGAGTTCCATTTCAAATTTTCTTATCAAAAGGAATGTGTTTTCAAAATGTGAACTTTCATAGATTTTCAATACGTTTTACGGATTAATATACATGTATCATACGTATCCAGACCTCCAGAATTTTGCAAGAGAATTCATATTTACGCCAAAACCACAAAAACACTCAAACCCCGAAACCGCTTGATACCGTGTCGCCGACACAATTGGAAATCTTTACATCACGATTACTAAATCAAATGATGTGCTATATGTGATTAATCAAGATAATTACATAGCAATATAACAGCAGAACCTGAAACACATCTGAAAATAACCATCCACCACCTCACTCGGACACACCAACCCACGAAGTGACCACAGCTAGGAAGGCGACTCAGTATTTACGTAGGACCCTCTCCACTACTCCCCGGATGGAATTCCATGATGGCCGCCGTCTCCAACCAATCACAGCCCAGCATGTCACCTTGAATTTCTTATCAAACACTGATAACAGATTCAAAGGTGATTAAATGTGATATCATCAGACTGGATTTACGGGAAAATGATGCAAGATATAACTACGAAATAAATGTCAATATCAAGAAATGATTATATACTAATATAATAACATGAAAAATTATATCCAAATATATTTGTTACTCTTTGGGAAATGTTCAAACCAAAGATATTTAACTTCAAACCCAATATGAAAATTTGTATAATTATTTATAAAATAAATAAACGGGACTGGGGGAGATGGTTTTGGTAGATTGAACTGACTTGGTTAAAGGTATCATATTAAAATATAACTTTCCTCTCAACAAGATAATTGCAGAGAGGAAAAATACCTAACCATTTTACTCCTCACGAAAGAGGATAAAACACCTCCGAGAGGGCTCGATTTGAAAACGTTCTATAAATAGAGAATCGAATCCCATACAAAGTCAGTTCAACAACTACCTCTGAAAGAGAATCCTCTCTCCTGAAGAACCATCTCCAAGTCTCCAAAGTCTCAAGAAATATTTTCAAGTGTTTTATTCAGTAGTAAATTCAGTTTTTGCCAGTAATAAATTCTTTTCGTCAGTTCAGATCTGGAATAAATTCCTCTCTGATCGTGGCATTAAACTCCACCACAAAAGCTCTACAACATCTACCAAGACTGAAAACGCTGAAAAGTGTACCCAGCTACCTTCGTATCTACAGTTATTGTACGGACGGTATATTGTTTCGTACAATACAGGTATGTTTTTTTAATCTCAAAATACGTTTTAAATTCCAAAATCTATGTATTGAGAAACGAAAATGTTTATTTATAATAAACACGTGTGAAAGGTTATTTTACCTAGTTTTTAGTTCAGTTTTTGTTTTTGCAAAAGTATCAAAATTAACTCATATAAGAGAACATGTATAACACACGGAAACAATTGGGAATTTTGCGTACGAAAGTATGTCTGCCCAAGACTTCCCAATTAATAAAAACCATTATCTAAAGGGTTAAGGACACTTGTACCGGACGGTGTGTACCGCTCCCCGCGCCCTCATTTCATAATGGTCGAATCACCGAGCGGGAGAGAGGTTTAAAAACTTACGTGGAGCTTTGATACCTCGTGTCCCGCTCTCTCCCACATCGCTTCCCCTCACTTCGGGTGCCCGGGCGGTCCCAGGCGACCGCCCGGGACCAATCCACGCGCTCCTAAGCGACGCGAGCCTGAATAATTTGTTGTATTGACTTAGAGCGGATATGTTAATATCAGGAACATGGTTTACAAAATCTGGCATTCTATATCACGTTAATTTGAGATTAATTGCGACTTTGACGTACAGACATTGAAACTGAAGAGGATAGTCGTTGTCGTGTCAACATCAGATCTGGTATAAGAGTGTTGCTACTGCACACGCTAGATCTATCTCCAAAAAACAAAGATATGACAGACAAATATGCGCGCAATTTTGCTCGTGGCAACACATACATTTTTGACAGTTCCAAAGTTAAATGCGTCACATTCAGTGTTGCCAAAAAAAATGTGGATGGTGAGTTTCATGATATTTTTTGTCATACCAGTATCAGTGTTGCCAAAGAAAAAATCTAAAAATCGAAATGGAATTCCTCCTGTAAATCGAAATGGGATTGTTGTGGGGAATCACATATGATGTTTTTAGCGAAGTTTGAATTTTTTGGGAATTATGTTTTACAGAAATTCTCTAACAAAAAAGGGGGAATCAAGCTCACGTACAATATTTGTGGGGAATATGTGGGCCGAATTTATGCGAGTTCATTAGAATTACTGCAACTGAAATTCGGCTACATTAGGCTACTTATATGTTTGATAAACGGCGACATTAGGCCAAGATCCGTTGACAACACTGACCAGTATAGTGTTGCGGCTTGCGTAGCTTTACAAACAGAGTATCATTGGTTTAGATTAAGTTTGAGAGAGTTCGGCCGTAGATATTGCGAAATAAAAGACATTGATAAAACAGCTGGACTCTCCATAGCATAACTAGATAATAAGAACCATTATCTAAAGCAGCCCTGGCCAACCCAAATTGCACCCCGGGCCGAATGTGAAGAAAACAATATTACAGCCAGATGTGAAAAGAAAACATTGAACAAACAAAAAATGTATTTTTATAGTAATCAACATGTTTAACAATTTTAACAATCGAGATTAGTCAAGACACATAAATCAAACAATTTTTAATAAAACCATTATCATGACCACTTCTTTCAATGCGAGATTTGAGTTTCTTTTCGCTTGCTTAATTTTTCTAAATCTATTTCAATATTTGAAGTTACACACCTTAACTGGTTTTCCAAATTTATGTCTGTTATTGACGCCCTATTTTTATTTTTAATATATTTCATTTTGGAAAAAAAAGCTTCGCAAACGTATGTAGATCCAAAGGAACAAATAATTTTTTGGGCAAAACATCTTATTTTAGGAAATTTTGTTGCTGTAATGTACTTACTATAAAATTCAATTTTTGGAATCGTGGGATATATATTTTTTAGTTCAACATTGCATTTTAGGTCGATTAGTTCCATTTGTAAGGTTTCTGAAACAGTTGCAGCATCGACACCAAATGGAGAACGGAACATCTCAAATGCTTTCTCATAATTGACTAGTTCTTTAAAACGACAATTAAAGGCTACTATAAGTTTTCTTATTTTGTCAGAATATTTTGAAAAGTTATTATTTTGCCATTCTTTCAACAATGGAAAATGTTGTGCATTATTATTTTTAAGTTGGCTCTCAAACAACAATAGTTTCATGTGGAATGCTTTAATCAAATTGCAAGCATCGGTAATTAAATTATTCCGATTCTGCAACTTTATATTTAACTGATTCAATTTTTCCGTAATGTCTACCAAGAAACATAAGTCCTGCAACCATTCTTCATGTTTTAATTTGGGAATAAGCATATTCTCCTCGGTCATAAAATAATTGATTTCTTCCCGTAACTCAAAAAATCGCCTTAAACATTTTCCGGGACTCAACCATCTAACATTCGTAAAATAAACAATGTCACCGTACTCAGAATCTAATTCAGTGAGATATGTCTTAAATTGGCGATGCTGAAGAGCGTGCGAACGGATATAGTTCACTGTTTTTATAACAACTTGCATGACTTGGCTCATAGATAAGACTTGAGAGCATAAATTTTGTTGATGTATTAAACAGTGTATCACATATATATCACTGGTTTTGTTAACTTTTGCCTCCAACTCATTTATAATTAACTTTACAGCACCTTTATTTTTTCCAATCATAGCCGGCGCTCCATCTGTTGTTAATCCAGAAAGCATCTCTAAATTTAAGCCGTTATCTAACAGACATTTTTTTATGGCTTTAAAAATATCTTCACCTTTTGTGGTATCTTTCAAACTTAAGAGATTTAATAATTCTTGTGTAATCTGGAACGATTCATTAACACCACGAATATATACTGCAAGCTGTGAAGTGTCCGAAATATCGGTGCTTTCGTCGAAAGCTAAAGAATAGAATTTAAAATTCTTAAGTCGTTAGGCAAATTCATAACTATTTCTTCTGAAATATCATTAATGCGACGAGTTATAGTTTGGCGTGATAAACTTAAGTTTGAAAATAATTTACTTTTATCGGGCAAAATATCCTTTACGATGGCTTGAACACAGTCTTTAACTAATTCCCCGTCCGAAAATGGCTTAATTTTTTTTGCTATTAACAATGCGACAGAATAACTTGCTTTGACGATATTGGATGATTGTTGTAACGATGAAGCGAACATACTTTGTTGGGATTTTAATTGAGATTTGAGACTGGTAAGCTTATATTTTCTCACTTCATTGTCAAATTTCAAATAGTCACTATGTTTTGTTTCATGATGTCTTTTAACAATGAACTCTTTAAAAGCAGCTGCTGTTTCTCTACAAATTAAACAAGTTAATTTGGAGTTATATGTTATAAAGAAATAATTGTCTTCCCAACGGTTAATGAATTTTCTGTTTTCATCAACGAGTTTCCTTTTCTTTGAAATCATGTTTAACTGCTAAAATATAAATGTACTAATTAATAATATATCATTAAAATAAGTGCACCTGTTTAGCTGTGGACACGCAACTTGTATGATCGCATTAGTGTGAGTAAATCTAAATACTAATCTGCACTGGTTGGTCCTTGTTACGATATCGGACAAGTTGCGTGTCCAGAGCTCTACTAATTCCCAAAAGGATTACTCTTGGTCATCTTGCCTCACCTTAAAACACTTGTCTCGTTTGAATACTACTATTATAGATAACTAGACGTCGAGACTATAGAGTAGTTAGTAGTGTAACAGACGTTGTTGGCCACATTATTTCTTTTTATCAAAATTTGTTTACATTTATAAAATGTGCCAACTCCACGCCACTGGCGAAATCCTCACTCCCCGCCACTGCTCATTTTGTATCCCATTTCTGCCAAAATGGTCTGAAAACTCTGACTCCGAAAAGCATCGGTACCGCATCGCGCACCTACCTCTGCCGAGCAATACGATGTGCAGATTTTCCTATGTACAAATTTACTAAGAAATAACAAATTATTAAATGTTGCAAATGCCTATTTTTTATTTGTACATCTCCTCGGCGGTAGTTAAATAAAAACTATTTGCGATATGCTACCACTGAGGAGATATTTAACACATTGTAATCGGATCACGTATTAATACGTTTTTAGCAAATTAATGCTAGAGAGCGGATCACGTATTTATACGTTTTTGATAGATTGTTAGTGGAGCGCGGGTCACGTTAAAATACGGGTTCCAATACACTTGAGTTTTCGCTATATAGCATCTGTAGGGTTGTAGCCACCTTTTGAGAACAATAGATGGGGTGTACGGTGGGTACCGAGGTAGTGTTATTCATCACAAAAATAGTCGAAGATATCGGTACATATAACGGTCTACATGCAACACTAAAACGAAGAATAATAATTTTTTTTAGTTTATTTCACTACTCTTTGGTGGTCAAACTTTGCTAGAAGCTAAATATCGAGTACATAGATATTATATACAGGGTGTCCGGTGGTAAAGTGCAGTAACTTCGGGAGGTGATTCTACGTGATCGTAGGAGTAAAAAAGATAAATAACTTTTTCTGAAATTCCAACTTTTAGGTGTACTTTTAAGCTAATAACGAAAAATTTCTCCGACGTGCGTAGACGGCATTATTTTTTTCGTCATTGCCAAATCTACATCCCGCGCCCCCCCCGGTAACTAATACCCGCTACCTCCGGCACCCGAATTCAGTCGGTCAGCTGGTAAACTGTCCCCCGCACCCCCTCCTGCACCCCCGCTATTAGTAAATCGTAATTCAGTAAACAAACGTCTGTGCTTTGAATTGTCACCTAATTTGACGCACGGAGTAAACAACTTTGAAAATTTAATTTATCTAGTGTTAAAAGTCTCATTTAAATAAAAACTTGTTAATTTAGTGTTTAAGTCTTACTAAAAAGTACATCTTTATTCGGTGCGTGTTTTCCTTAAACATCGAGTTTTATTTAGTTTAAGAGTAACCTAACTGTTAAAAATGTGTTTCTTTTGTGCGTAATTTTAATATTGAATTATTGTGACAATGCCTCGCTTTACCAACGAAGAACGGGCAGATATTCATTATTTTTATGGACTACATGGTGGAAATTCCGAAGCGGCGCGCCGGGAATATGCACGTCGTTTTCCGAATCGTAATGTGCCCAACGCTCGTGGTTTTGTTCAAACGCATGCACTTATTCGCGAACAAGGAATTGGCCGAAGACCCCGAAACAACAATGCTATTAATTTACCAATAGCGGACGAAGACTTCATCATGGCTACAATTGTAAATGATCCTACATTGTCGCTTCGTAGAATTTCCGCAATGACTGGTGTCCCTAAGAGTTCTATCTGGGATCTCTTCAAGACGTACGGAATGCACCCGTTCCATTATCGGTGCGTGCAAGGCCTTCTGGAACGTGACCCCGTATCAAGGATTGCATATTGTCAGTGGCTACTTCGTAAGCAACTTAATAACCCGAACTTTATTGGGAACATCCTTTGGACGGACGAGGCCCAGTTCAACAGAACTGATGTGATAAACCTGCATAACTTGCATGAATGGGCGGAAGAAAACCCGCGCTCCGTAAGGCAGTTGCACCATCAAGTTCAATTCTCCGTTAACGTTTGGGCTGGAATTATTAACAATCAGATTATAGGACCGCATGTGTTGCCACCTAGGCTTAATTCAATAAATTACCTGGATTTCTTGAAGAATGATCTTCCCGTTCTTTTGGAAGAAGTTGATTTAAATAGAAGACGTGAAATGTGGTTTCAACAGGATGGAGCTCCACCACATTTCGGACTTGCCGTTCGTCGCTACCTAGACGAACAATTCCCAGATCGTTGGATTGGACGAGGGAGTACTTCGCCATGGCCGGCGCGTTCTCCAGACTTGACACCGTTAGATTTTTTCTTTTGGGGTGCGATGAAGGATAAAGTTTACGCCAAAGAAGTAAATAACGTCGAAGATCTCCGGTTACGTATTCACGAAGCCGCAGATGAAATACGCCACAATGTACGAATTATAAATAATATTACTGTACGTTTACATACTTGCCTACAAGCAGAAGGTGGACATTTTGAAAATATTTTAAATTAGTAAAAAGCGATGAAATTAGTTAAGTGTTCGATTAGTTATTAATATTTTTTATAATAAAAAGTGTAACGTGATTTTAGTGCAGTTCTCTTTTTGAATTTGGTAAAATATCAAAACATACGGCGAACTCTGTGTTGTTATTGTTTACAATTCACATGCGGTTTCCATGGATACGCGCCACTCACAAATATGCAACGTTGCCACGTTCACACTTGCGAATTTATCGGGTAAGTTTGCACCTTCACTATGGCTTTTTAGCAGGTATGTCTTTTTGTATGAAAAAGAAAAAATTGGAATTTCGGAAAAAGTTATTTATCTTTTTTACTCCTACGATCATGTAGAATCCCCCCACGAAGTTACTGCACTTTACCCCCGGACACCCTGTATATATATATATTACTTACATATTTACATTTTATTTGAGTGTTTAAAAGTTAAAATACTTTTGATAAATTTTCGATGAAACAGACATTTTTACCACGATTGTGATTGAAAGTTTGTTATTTTTTTTAGTTAGTTATATTATTATATTGTGTTTTATCCCATAAGAAAAATGTCTCACCACAATGAAGATAGTGACCAAGAAATATACGCCGACAATTTATCCGACATATCGTGTGAAAGTGATTTTGATAGTGATGATAGCGATCTAGTTGATGATGAAGATATTATTCCACTGCCTACAACATTTACCCGCAGAACCATTTCGTCCAGTTCTGACGAAGAAGAGGTTGATGGTTGGTCTATAAATGATAATCCCCCAGTTCTTGAAGATTTTTTGGGTATTCCTGGAATTACCTTGAATAATCCTCCAAAAACGCAGATGGATGTGTTGAAATTGTTCATAGACGACGATTTTTTTTAAGTTTTTGGTTATCTTCTAAATATAATAAAATAAATAATTTGCAAAAAGAATTATTGAAATCAAACAAATATTTTTGAAGTTATCGCAATTTTTCTAGAGGTCTACGTTAGCGCGAAATTACGCGAAAAATCACCCGTTACCAGCACTACTACCAGAGGCGGTTCCTTGGTACGTGCATTTGTGCATTGCACTGCTTGTCTTCAATCTCCACATAACAAATTACAACGACATCTGTGCCCCAGTGATCGATGTAAGAAATTCGTAATTCAAGTCAGGTCATTATTTGAGCTATCTTCTAGTAAAAAAATCCCACGCAAGAGCAAGCGGTCGTGCATACCCCGATATGCACAGAACCAACTTTTACCATACTACTAAAACAGCATCGGGCGGTATAGAGACAGCCCGAAGTAGCCGAAACGGTGACATGAGCGAGACAGATTACACTCTTAACGTCAAATTACGTGTTAGAGCAGTGCAGATACATAACCCATCCGTGCATTATCGAAGTGCTTTGACGGCGAGTGAATTTTGCATCACTTTGATCATGCGTAATCCAATGCGTTTGGAATGGATTCGCTTAGAAATACTAATGTTCAATGTTAACGCAACAACATTCACACATTGGAACTCGTTCGCGGTGAAATCAAACGGTTTCGCTATATTTTCAACGATGAATTGAGTGTCCTTTATTTTCAAGATAATTTTGTATTATTTAATCAGTTATTTTACAAATATAACTTAGAAGATAGAATGAATTGCAGTAGGTGTTCCCATTCATTAATTTGCTCCACCTAAATTACAGACTAGGAACATTTTAAAAGTGAAATGCACTGCTGGTAATTACAGTCACGGGCCGCGTCTGACTACTACGCGGCCGAAAACTGCCCGATCATAATGTGTTAAAATGCTGTTTTTTAACATATTTGTGTAACCATTTTTGTACAATTATTTTTACTTTTTTGCCTCTACAAAAAACCAGGAACCTCGTAGCTTAGTGGATCTTTTCTCTTTCTGAGCTCTATGTCACGGGGGACCTGCGAAAAATACTAACTTAACCATTTTTACAAATTTGATCGCTTCAAGATCATTTTTACACTCTTATTTACAAACTTTTCTTATCTTTTGTCGTATCTTGACAAACTAAAAATCTAGTTGTCAAGGTACACATTCTAATTGTACCGGACGTTGTACCTCGACCGATTTTAAATTAATTTGCATAAATTTGAATTTACGCAGAGGTAGTTCCTTTACAAACTTACCTCTGCGCATCTTCGAATTTATGCAACAAATTATTATTATTTTTTTTTTTTTATGCTTCCGATTTTGTTGTCCGGGTTAAATCTTCCCCATAGGAAAAACTAAACCCTTCCACTCACTTTTCCACAAATGATCAGCTAGTCAATCAACATTATGCAAGTGCATTATATAAGTAAAATAAATACAAAACAATACAAGAACAACATGTCAACTCACCAGAGATCAAATGGGAAAAAAATTCACCGACTCCAGATATTTTCATATCAGAGGGTTCGGCTCGGTAGAACTTCTAACAGGGCCTATAAATCCTACTGATCCCTCAACATAAATATTTAAAAAATCTTTCGTTATCCTACATGTATTCAAAATAACCGACTTTTGCATCTTTATATATAAATTTTTTGATAGATCTAATACGCCTAAATTTTTAATGAGAGAGCTAGGTATAATGCCAGTAGCCGAAATAACGAATGGTAATATTTTTATAGTCTGAGAATGCCAAATTCTTTTTATTTCGTTTCCTAAATCTGTGTATTTTCTTATTTTTTCATTTACAGATTTTTGAATGTTACAGGAATTTGGAATAGCGACATCAATGATATAAGTTATTTTTTTTAATTTTGTCATGTAAAACTATATCGGGTCTATTATGACTAATCGTTCGGTCTGTTAGTATAGTTTTATCATAATATATTTTATAAAATTCGTTTTCTAAAAATGAATTTGGTTCGTATTCATAATATGGTACTATATTACGGCAGTCAATCAAGTTATGTTTAATTACCAAATTTTGGTGAATTATTTTTAAAACTTGATTGTGCCTAAATGTATACTCGGACGGTGCTAATATAGAACATCCCGATATAATATGTTCTATAGTTTCCGGAAAAGCCAAACATTTTCTACACAAATCATCAATTTGATTTGTATCTTTGATTATATGCTTTCTATAATTTTTAGTATTAATGACTCTATCCTGAATGGCAAGCATAAATCCTTCTATTTCTGCGCTCAACTCTCCAATACTCGACCATTTGTTTGACGAAAATTTGTCAACATACGTTTGGTTGAGATAATTGAAGTGTTTTGCATGTAAAATTTTATTTGACCAGGAATCTAATAGTTCCTGGTTGGGATTTATAAAAATGTTGGCATTCTCATCGTATAAATTTAAAGGTGTAATATTTCTATCTGCCTTGCAAATTATTTTGTGCATTTCTGAGCTATGAGCTTTCCTATGGAAAAAAGTTCTTAGCATTTCTACCTGATTATGTTTCAAAGAAGTTATTTTGACTATGCCTCTACCTCCTAAATTTCTAGGTAAATTAACTCGTTCTATAGCTGAATTTGGATGATGGCAATTAAATTTTGTTAGCGTAGTTCTAACTAATCTTTCTAAGTTATCTAAATCTGTATTAGACCATTTAATTATGCCAAATGAGTACGTTAATAGAGGTATTGCCCAAGTATTTATTGCTTTTACTAAATTTTTAGCAGATAGATTGCATTTAAAAATTTTCCTGATCCTAGTTTGAAATTTAATCCTAATATCATTTTTAATACTAGTATGGTCTAATCTATTTGATTGTGGGTATCCTAAATACTTATAAACCTCATCCCTTTTCATACTAGTAATTTGGAAATTTCTAAATATACTCTCGTCCCCATCTACAATTTTGCCTTTCTCTATATGGATCGTTCTACATTTATCTAAACCAAAAGTCATTTTGATATCATCTGAAAAGTTTTTAACTACCTCGATCATTTTCTCTAAATTTTGTTCAGAATTCGAAAATAATTTTATATCATCCATAAATAATAAATGCGAAATTGTACTACTCTCCCTTGTATTACCCTTAACTTTTATTCCAAACTTGCTTCTAATTAACATTTTAGATAGAGGATTCAATGCTAAGCAAAACCAAAGAGGACTCAATGAGTCTCCTTGAAAAATCCCTCTTTTAATTGAAATTCCCGGTATTACTATTTTCTTACCTTTTAAATTGATAAGTAAATTGGTATTCCAAAAGGACATAATATTTTCCAAAAAGCTAATAATAATGGGGTTAATTTTATATATATTTAATACTTTGATCAGCCACGAGTGCGGGACAATATCGAAAGCCTTTTGGTAGTCTATATAGCAAGTATGTAAATTACGTTTTCGAGTTTGAATCTGTTTTAGAATTACAGAATCGATAACTAATTGTTCTTTACATCCCATATGTTTTCTGCGACAACCTTTTTGTTGTTCAGATAAAATATTTTTTTCATCTAAATGAGTATATATTAAATCTGTTAAACAAGAGGTTAAAATTTTGTATATTGTCGGTAAACATGTAATGGGTCTGTACTGAGAAGGATTATTAATATTTTCGCTTTTGGGTAACATATAAGTAATGCCCTTAGTTAGAAAATTTGGAAAATTTTGAGGTTGACTGACAAATTTTGAAAGATTTTTTGCCAAAAGAGGATGTAAAGTAGTCAGACGTTTGTACCAAAAATTATGTATCCAATCGCAACCCGTGGCTTTCCAATTATGAGTATTTTTAATAATTTTGGATAACAATTCAACCGATATATTAGAAAAACTCATTTGTTCAATACCTGAAAAATTGAGTTCTTCATTTTCTATCCATGGAGTTGACTCGTTATGTTTTATATCTTTACTCCAAATTTTAGTCCAAAAATCGCGCATATCTGATTCAGATGGCAACGGAATATTATTATTCGAAATAATATTTTGTTTATCGTCAAGTTTGGAATAAAATATTTTTTCATTTTTCTGGAATAATCTATTATTATTTTTTTTATTATACGTATAATTATATCTTTTTAATCTACTAGCTTTTACGCCTAATTTTTGTTTTAATAAATCCAATAAATCATTGATTATATTTTCATTATTATGACTATCAATGTTATAACCAAATTTTCTACCAATTTCATCTACATGTCTCAAAATTTTCCTACTTCTATTTCCATTTTTATATTCTATTACTCTAGCTATGTTACTTCTTAAAAAGACTACATCATTTTCTAATCTGATCTGCCATTCTGGTTTACTATAACTATATGATCTATCGTCAGAGGATGATAATTTAATTCCTAACTTATTACAAACAGTAATCGCACTAGCGTATACTATTGTATGAAGATCTAAAAAACTAATTTCGTCAAATATGATTTTTGGTAAAATTATGTTATTTAATTCAAAAATTAATTTAGATAATTTCTTTGACGTATGCAATTTCGGTAATTTTGGTCTAACTGTTGGCTCTACATCTATATATCTGTTTATATTATTATGAAGTAAGTTAGCTAATTCTACTACATTTTCATCAACAAAGTTTAAATTTGCAATGTTGATTTCTCTAAGATTATAAATAACGGCTAAGTTATTTGAATCTACTGTAATATCATTGGACATTTCGACTAGAATATTATCCAAACTATCTACATTCAATGCATCTGATATGACATTATTACTTGTGTTAATTTGTTCTAAATTATTTCCCCTTTTCAATCTATCTGCTACTTCTCTTTTAACCACTGGAACGATTTCGGTCGAAAAATCGACCACTTTTATTTTTCTGCGATTGATATCGGTCCAAAAATGGACCGATTTTTCTACCATTCGTAAAATATTTATTGTAATTATTTAAAACGCTTCCTTGGCCAGCTACTTGTTTTATCGAATAGCTGATAATATATTCTCTTTGTCTATGAACTTATCCGTTGTCTTTGAAGTGATATTTAACGAGTTTTCGCGGTTTTATAAGGCGTCCTGTCAAAAAACAAAACCATAAATTTTTAACATTCACGAAATTTTGGACTCTTCCTAAAATGCCGTAAGTAATTAATTTATTGGGTTTTTAATGCATAATTATATATCTGTGTTATTGTGATTGACTTATCTATCTTTGAAATGCGTTTTTAATTAGTTTGTTTCTAATATATTGTTTTGGTTGAAGTTTTTGTGTAAGAATACGTCAACTGAAGACGTCATCTGTTTTTGATTTACAATAATGTCTTATATACTGCACTCGCGCATTTGAAATATAGATATTCCATCACAGTGATTCAAAACAAAGAGATATATATAAGTTTTATTTGAATTGGTTCATTATTAATACAGATATTTGCTAACCAATTATTTTAAGTCATATGTCAAAAAGTTGACTCTTTTTTACATGTAAAATGGTGTAAAGCCTTCGTCACACAATAAAAATTTAGTAATTTAGTTGTATAATTAATTAATTTCTTCACTTTTACCAAATTTGTGCAGAAACAGTTGTCGTCCAGGGAAAGGGAGCACTCCACGACCCAATAATTATTTTCAAATTTTATATTAGTGCAATATTTAACAAAATTTAAACATTTAAGTACTTACATTAAGTGTTTTCAATTTAAAATATATAGAGTGGTGCTGACTGCAAGAGGAGGCAGAGGAAGAGGGAGAGGTGGGGTACGAGCTTGTGCCGGACTACCTGCACGTGGACGTCAACGCAGAGCTGCAATTGCAGCCTCGTCTGGAGTGTTAGTATTTTTTAATGTTTTTTTATGAAAGTACTTTGCTGTGGCCGTTGAACTCATCATATATTTGTATTTATTTAAACAGCGACCCTGCTTTGCTACTGGTGCGAGAAGATCGCGTCAAGGCCCTAAAGGCTGTTAGGGCCCTGCCTGCTTCCTTCCGGCTAGAGCTGGAAAGCCGAAAATTCAAGAAGCAGGCGGCGCGCATTTTGCTCCCTACCGCACCTCCAAGAAAAACTAAACAAAAGTAAGCAATCGTATTTAGATGCTTGATACAATATTATTGTTTTTTCCTGACAGCGTTCCACTCTTACAGTGATAGTTGGTAAGATCAGCGCTCTGTGCATTTGGCACATTCAGTGCATATTTTACAGAGTTCTAATTTTATTGTTTATTTACATACTGTACTTACTGTTTCACACGTGAATGAGAACAATTTATATGATTTATGTAAATGTTTTCAGAATTCCATCTCCGGAGAGAACAACGTGTCCCTTTTCACAAGGGACGCCTTCACCGTTGCCACGACCCGTACCACCACCGTGGATGTCCACTCCCGCACAGATCCAATCAACGGCTCCCAATGCACCAATTATGCCTATCCGTGCAGCATCTCCCGAGCCGTTACCTGGGACATCGCGGAGTGGGGAACTCTTCTCTCCGGAGGCCCGCTATCACAGCGAGCTGTGGGTGGACGTGCCATTCTACCAAGAATTGTCGGCGTTTGGGAACGGTGAGTTTATTTTTTAAAATGTCATACCAGGGGCTCAATATAAAATCAATTATCTATATTTTATATTGATATCTTTAGCACAGTTTCACTGTTGGTATATTGGCAGGAAATAAGCATAGTACTTAAAAATTCCACATAACAAACATACAAAATGTATTGTTGTTATGACGTGGATGCATCATTACACATCTTTTTTTTTCTGTAACGGGTATTGCAGAGTGAGAAATAAGACATGCCGAACTTCTTTGCGAGGATTACATTTGATTCACCGGCTTCTAAACGGTGTAATACAGCATTTTTTTCTTAAATTGAAAAAACACTTTCGCTTCACGGGACTCATTGTGTCGAGCTTCCTAGTCAAAAGCGAGGCTGTATTGGTAGGTGGGTTTTGTAACCGGACAAATTATCATTAAAATAGGTCGCTTTACGTAGTTGGTCACTTTAAACGGATACGTTTTCCTACTAAAAGCTATGAAACCTTACTAGAGTTTACATTATCGTCACTTAAAACAGTAGACCGTTAAATGCAAAGTCATTATATCCAAATTCTACTGTAAATTTGTGTTTTCTTTTATTTCAGAGTCAGACATGGGCAGTAACGTGGACGAGGCAGCTGTACTAGAAGAGTCTGTACTTGGAAACCGTGAGTTATAAAACTAACTAACTTACCTTCACGCCATTTCGGTAGGCAGAGAGGATGAACCACCATGCAACTCGATCTTGGCACACACACTCTTTTCTTCATTCCATACCTACCTGACTGTGCTATTCTGACTCCTGACATAGCCCGCCTCAAGTATTTGATTAACTTTTTATTTATTTTTTTATATGAATACCTCACAAGAGCCTCAGCTGGAGCCAGTGAGACTATGGCATCCTCAATCGGGATATGTTGTGAGGCTGAAGGTAGCGGGGAGGGGAAGGAGGTGTGGAAGAGGGAGGTGGAAAAGTACCTGGCTATTCAGAACTGGTCACCAAACACGGCTAAAGCCATTTCAAGCAACGTTTCAATTCTGAATGGGGTCTTACACCAGGGCGATACTATGGGTATCTTCCACTCTGGAACGTGCCGCAAATATAATATATATTATTTTAAATGAATTTTGTGTGAAAATAACACTAATTATTCAAATATAATTTATTTGATTTGATCCCGCGACCATCGTATTGCGAGTCATAAGCCGTACCAGAGGCAGTGGGTTATCGTAATATAGACACATTAAATTAATTTGGGTTTTCTGTTGTTTCAGAAATGGACAGATCGAGCGACGAGGATGACGAAGCGAGTGACGTCGACCACGAAGAGAGCGATGAGGATACCTTCTGCATGCCACCAATACCTTATCATAATATTATCAACGTTTCACCTAACTCCGCTATGGCCATAGACTTTAGTAGACAAGACCAGGTAGATAGTGAGGCAATGCGTTCGATTCTGCCGCCTGAAGGTTACTCTTTCGATTGGTCTAAAGATATCTTACGTTTTACTGGGATAAGGGAGACTTTCACAGGCACGCCGGGACCAACTTTCAATACCGACGAAATGGGCAAACCTGTGGATGCCTTTCTTAAAATCTTTGATGCAGATTTCGTTGAACTGATCGCGAGAGAGACCAACAGGTATGCAGATCAATGGATTGCGAAAAAACAATTTAAGCGTCATGCGCGTACCAATAAATGGGCTCCCACGAATAAAGAGGAAATGTATGTATTCTTGGCAATTTTAATGTATCAAGGTATTAGTCCCCTTCCTGTTGAAAAAGACTACTTCTATTCAAAAAAACTCACCGCCATGCCTTATTTCAGCCGAGCCATGGATTATAATCGTTTTCTTCTAATTAAAAAGTTCCTTCACTTCACCAACAATGAAAGTCTTTCTTCTGATGCACCATTATCTGTGTGAAGGTTACAAAAGATTCAACCCGTCTTGGACCACCTCTCAAATAAGTTTGAGACTTTATACCTGCCCGAGCAAGACATCTCTCTGGATGAATCCTTACTCTGCTATAAAGGCCGTTTGGGATTCGTCCAGATGATCAAAACCAAAGCGGCCAGTGCGGGTATAAAGTCTTACGAGCTTTGTGAGTCCAAGTCTGGCTATCTTTGGAAATTCCAAATTTATACGGGGAAGACCATTTCCAGACAGGCTGAATCGACAAATCCAGACCAGGAAGATATGACGGAAGACATAACGGAAGATATGACGGACGACATGACACAGGCCAACTTTTTGGGTGCTCACAATATCTGCCCAGTTGGGGCCACTGCAAAGATAGTATACGACCTGGCCAGCCCTCTGTTTAACAAGGGGTATACATTAATAATGGACAATTTTTATAATAGTCCATTATTGGCACGATGCCTCAAAAGAAATGGGATGGACTGCATGGGCACATTGCGGTTAAACCGAGAATTTGTGCCCTCTGCATTTAAGTCCCATCTCCGGTCCAAACTGAGGGAAGGTGAGGTTGTATACTCGAACTGCGGGGACCTCAATGTAATGGTTTGGTTGGACAAAAACCTGGTAAGTATGTTGTCCACCTACCATAAGGCAGAAATCGGGGCAGTTGAAAAGTTTGGTACCTGGACTTACAAACCTCAACTCGTACTAGACTATAACAAGGTAATGGGGGGGGTTGACCGAAAAGATCAGCTTTTGTCAGGCTTCCCCATTGAACGACAGCGAAACCTGGTCTGGTACAAGAAGCTTTTCAGGAGACTACTAAGCGTTTCGGTGCAGAATGCGTATATATTGTACGGCTCAAAGCTCCGCAAGGAAAATAAACGCATTTTGTACCGAAACTTCAGGAGTGAGGTTGCGGATGAACTCCTTCTGCTGTTCTGTCGTAGTCAAATTGACACGACTGTGCGGACCATTGGCCTAATAGCTGAAGGAAAGACTCTGCGACCTATCCTGAAAGGCAACCACTTCGTGGTCCGTAGCGGGAAAAAGGTGAAATGTGCGTGGTGCAACATAAATAACATTTTCAAAAGGACCCTTACAAAGTGTGATGTGTGTGATGTGGCATTATGCTATGATTGCATGAAGCCATATCACACTACAATATAGATTTGCTGAGGGTTTTTTTTATTTCATTTTTTTCTTTTTTGGTTTTTTAGTTATGAAATTCTAATTTATAAATTTAATTAAATTTGTTTGAACATCAATTATGATGGCCTGGATGGCTGGACTTATAATCATTTCTTTCCGCATACTCACGTCTCATGTTATGTTGTCCTCAAAGGTTCTATATGATAAGGTTCGGTGGACATTTAATATGTATATTTCAATTCTGATCATTGAAATATGCATGTTAACAAATGCACAGGTATTCTCATTTTTCCCTGTTTATTGTACACATTAAATAACTCGTTTTATTTTTATGTCTTAATTATATTTTGTCAATTTTTCTGTAAAGATGCTTTTCCAGATCTAGTCACTGAACAAAACTAAGCCAATTCAAGCAATGTTCAATTCTGAATGGTGGTCCCTCACCAGAGCGATACTCAGAATCTCACTCTATAGCGAGGCACAATGATATTATTATGTATTGATTTTCTTAAATTATGAATGAACCAATAAACTGAATACATTTTTATTATGACAAAGTGTGTAAACAATGTTTAAATCAATATACTGCTCTTTCATTGTAACCATACAACTGTAATATTGATTTAAAAGGATATTAGGGCTTAATAAATAAATCAATTATTGGTTCCATCAATTATTTTCCATCCCCCATTTTTTTCGATACCTTTGCGTTTAGATATAAAATTATCACTATGATTTTATTTGCCATTCTACGGTCATACAAAGGTTTGATATATATATACAAATTTATCATCATTTTACATATTCCGATTTAACCTATGTAGATTGACCTTAAGGTAGCTGTCAGAAGTGATTTTTCGTCAAATATTGGTGAATTTCATCAACTTTCAAAGTATCCCCCTGAAATATTGGCAATGTTTATATCTATGATATATATTTAACTTTAAGCCTTATTTCCTCGTTTTGCACGTAATATAAAAACATGGTTACAAATCTCCAGTTCTAATTTACAATTATTTAAAAAGTAGCACCATGATTTTGACATCGTGAAATAGGCTCTCTGTATAATTCATCAAATGAATAAAATAAAGCCAACACGGCGACTATGCTTATTAATAATTGCAGACAGTTAATGTATCTTCCTAACGTTATACCAGTTTTTGTGGTAAATTTATTATATAGTATAATACAGTGATTTCAATTTTGACGCGTCACGCACTCAAATTTTACAAAATTATTTTCTGACCAAACTTTTGAAGAGATCTTAACATGCAAAAAAATATTTTTCTATTACATTCTTGCATCTGTGATCATCAAACAGGCCATAGAGAACATAAAAACGTAGAAAATATTCTATAAAGATTTTTAAAACTGCCACTGGCGGCAATTTCAAATCACATAAACGCAAATTTCGCGCATTTATAAAGTTTAAGATTTTTTAATAATTTATCTATCAATTCTAAAAATATAGAATAATTATTAAAATATAGGTGAATTCATTGGCTGTATAGCACTACAATCAGTTTTATGTCTCCGTATTAAAATTCGGAGGTTTGATTTTTTTAATGTTGGCGGAAAATATTCAAAATCGTCGCCAAAAAACCGCGAGCAATCGGAGAAAAAAGTTTTTTGACGCGCGATCGTTCGAGTGGTTAATCTGTTCTAATGTGACTACAGAAATTAAATTATTTTTGAAAATAGCTCGCTTTTGGTCTGCTAATCTTTGTTCGCTTACTTGGGCAATCGGATAATTTTGTGAGAAAAGTAAATGTAATTTTTTCCTGTATAACAACATATCTGTTTCTACTTTGGTTACATAAAAATATGAACGAACAATGAACATATTGACATCGTTCGTCCATTTCATACGCTGTCTAGGAATACCTGCTTTTGTTTTTTGGGGTCTTAGACTATCCATGTTCATCTGTACAGATGACATAATAATCCCCTGTTCATCTACGTTGGTTGCAAATGACATTGTTGTCATTTTGCAAAACAACTTGGAGATGATTGTATCTTTACTACTACATTCCAGTAACCAAATCAATAAATAATTTTCAATGTGACCAAATTAAATATTCTAATCAAACTACCTTTCGATATAACAAATCTATAATTTCCAATTCAACTACCTTTCAACATTACGAATCTATGATATATTATATTCCAGAAAAACGTTATCAACATAAAAATATACCATTAAAATATATTTTTATTTTTTTCAAATGAATGTCAAATACTGTTGTTTACCTTGGTTACTGGGGTCCTCAAATAATTTTTTTTTTAAAATCCTATTTATTTACCTAAATATCCTATGGCTTACTGGCAGTTTATTTAATGTGTTATCTGATATACTCTTCTTTAAATTATTATGCTTCCGATTTTGTTGTCCGGGTTAAATCTTCCCCATAGGAAAAACTAAACCCTTCCACTCACTTTTCCACAAATGATCAGCTAGTCAATCAACACTATGCAAGTGCATTACATAAGTAAAATAAATACAAAACAATACAAGAACAACAACATGTCAACTCACCAGAGATCAAATGGGAAAAAAAAATTCACCGACTCCAGATATTTTCATATCAGAGGGTTCGGCTCGGTAGAACTTCTAACAGGGCCTATAAATCCTACTGATCCCTCAACATAAATATTTAAAAAATCTTTCGTTATCCTACATGTATTCAAAATGACCGACTTTTGCATCTTTATATATAAATTTTTTGATAGATCTAATACGCCTAAATTTTTAATGAGAGAGCTAGGTATAATGCCAGTAGCCGAAATAACGAATGGTAATATTTTTATAGTCTGAGAATGCCAAATTCTTTTTATTTCGTTTCCTAAATCTGTGTATTTTCTTATTTTTTCATTAACAGATTTTTGAATGTTACAGGAATTTGGAATAGCGACATCAATGATATAAGTTATTTTTTTAATTTTGTCATGTAAAACTATATCGGGTCTATTATGACTAATCGTTCGATCTGTCAGTATAGTTTTATCATAATATATTTTATAAAATTCGTTTTCTAAAAATGAATTTGGTTCGTATTCATAATATGGTACTATATTACGGCAGTCAATCAAGTTATGTTTAATTACCAAATTTTGGTGAATTATTTTTAAAACTTGATTGTGCCTAAATGTATACTCGGACGGTGCTAATATAGAACATCCCGATATAATATGTTCTATAGTTTCCGGAAAAGCCAAACATTTTCTACACAAATCATCAATTTGATTTGTATCTTTGATTATATGCTTTCTATAATTTTTAGTATTAATGACTCTATCCTGAATGGCAAGCATAAATCCTTCTATTTCTGCGCTCAACTCTCCAATACTCAACCATTTGTTTGACGAAAATTTGTCAACATACGTTTGGTTGAGATAATTGAAGTGTTTTGCGTGTAAAATTTTATTTGACCAGGAATCTAATAGTTCCTGGTTGGGATTTATAAAAATGTTGGCATTCTCATCGTATAAATTTAAAGGTGTAATATTTCTATCTGCCTTGCAAATTATTTTGTGCATTTCTGAGCTATGAGCTTTCCTATGGAAAAAAGTTCTTAGCATTTCTACCTGATTATTTTTCAGAGAATTTATTTTGACTATGCCTCTACCTCCTATATTTCTAGGTAAATTAACTCGTTCTATAGCTGAATTTGGATGATGGCAATTAAATTTTGTTAGTGTAGTTCTAATTAATCCTTCTAAGTTATCTAAATCTGTATTAGACCATTTAATTATGCCAAATGAGTACGTTAATAGAGGTATTGCCCAAGTATTTATTGCTTTTACTAAATTTTTAGCAGATAGATTGCATTTTAAAATTTTCCTGATCCTAGTTTGAAATTTAATCCTAATATCATTTTTAATACTAGTATGGTCTAATCTATTTGATTGTGGTTATCCTAAATACTTATAAACCTCATCCCTTTTCATACTAGTAATTTGGAAATTTCTAAATATACTCTCGTCCCCATCTACAATTTTGCCTTTCTCTATATGGATCGTTCTACATTTATCTAAACCAAAAGTCATTTTGATATCATCTGAAAAGTTTTTAACTACCTCGATCATTTTCTCTAAATTTTGTTCAGAATTCGAAAATAATTTTATGTCATCCATATATAATAAATGCGAAATTGTACTACTCTCCCTTGTATTACCCTTAACTTTTATTCCAAACTTGCTTTTAATTAACATTTTAGATAGAGGATTCAATGCTAAGCAAAACCAAAGAGGACTCAATGAGTCTCCTTGAAAAATTCCTCTTTTAATTGAAATGCCCGGTATTACTATTTTCTTACCTTTTAAATTGATAAGTAAATTGGTATTCCAAAAGGACATAATATTTTCCAAAAAGCTAATAATAATGGGGTTAATTTTATATATATTTAATACTTTGATCAGCCACGAGTGCGGGACACTATCGAAAGCCTTTTGGTAGTCTATATAGCAAGTATGTAAATTACGTTTTCGAGTTTGAATCTGTTTTAGAATTACAGAATCGATAACTAATTGTACTGGACGGGAGTCCGCACAAGACTGTAGATTTAGGCGCCGGGTCCAAACCGTGTCTTCAACCGATGAGATGCTCCTTTACGGCCGATGATGATGATTGTAGTTGATATTGGTGATGAAATCTGCCTCCCGCACCCAGGCTTGGTGAATGGTGGGCACTGGGTGTGCTTTCGTCTCTGCTCGCTTCTGGTGTTGGCGGTTTTCCAAAGGAGGGCCGGCTGGTCTCGAAGAGGTAACACCAGAAGATCTTGGAGCAGCAGACTTGGCGAGGTGAGGCAGGTGTTGAGCAGGAGTCACTTGTTGATAAATAAAACGCTTGGTTTTGGTGGTAAAGATGAACTAATTTATTTTCAATTATGTGGCTGCTTATATTTAATTAGCCTGACTCGCACCCGACATTGGGTTTTGAGTCCATAAGTGGTGGGGGATTGTACCCGCGCCAGATATGTGTTTATATGCCCCGGAAAAATGTCGCATATTCATTTTGCCGGTAGCACACTTGAAGGCAGTCGCTTAAATTTGAGAGTTAGAAAAGATTTTGAGCGCTTACATGAATGATAATTACATAGTTTAAATGCATAGTAGTTATAGGAATGTGTATCTTGACAACTAGATTTTTTGTTTGTCAAGATACGACAAAAAATAAGAAATGTTTGTAAAATAAATGTGTAAAAATGATCTCAAGCGATCAAATTTGTAAAACATGTTAAGTTAGTATTTTTCCGAGGTCCCCCGTAACATAGCGCTCAGAAAGAGATAAGATTCACTATGCTACGAGGTTCCTGGATTTTTGTACACGCAAAAAAGGTAAAAAATATTGTTCAAAAATGGGTTTACATATGGGTGAAAAACAGCTTTTTTAATATCTCCTCAGCGGTAGTATATCGAAAATAGTGTTTATTTGACTACCGCCGAGGGGATGAACAAGTAAAAAATAGACATTTACAATATTTAAAAATCGATTTTTCTTAGTAATTTTTACATAGAAAAATGTTGAATCATCGATCCACGCGGCAGGTAAGCGGGCGGTGCGGTATCGATGCCATTCGGAGTCAAAGTTTTCAAGCCGCTTGGGCCGAAAATTGGACAAAATGACCAGTGGCGGGGAGTGGTGATTTCGCCAGTGGCGTGGAGTAGGGACATTTTATAAAAGTAAACAATTTTTATGAAATTAAATAATATGGTCAACTACGTCCGTTACACTCCCCCCGTTTAGCTATGCTGAACTAAAAAATAGGACGTTTGTTGGTACGGCGCAGTCCGCGGCGGCCAGTCCCTCTGGGATGGTGCTGGGCTGGTGGTACTGTTGATGTTGCATCGGTAGGCGGGGCCGGCAGGATTACAGCGAGCTTCACAGCGGGGCGGACGTAAATTCCGGTGCTCGTCTGGATCCTGGCGGTCCTCACTTGGCCGTCTGCAGCAGGGGTGGCATCAAGGACTCGACCGCGTGGCCAGCTGTTGCGGGGCATAGCGGGGTCCATGATGATCACAAGGTCATCCTTCTTGATGGGGATGACTGGCTGTTGCCATTTTTGGCGAGCAGCCAGGGTGGGGAGATATTCGCGGAGCCACCGTCTCCAGAACATATCAGCGAGTTGTTGGCTGATACGCCACTGGCGACGGAGGCATACCTCCTCATCCTGCCTGTCGTATAGTGACAGATGAGGTCGGTTTCCGGCTCTTCCCAGTAAAAAGTGGTTGGGGGTGAGGGGCTCTTCGTCCCTGGGATCCACCGAGACGTGTGTGAGGGGGCGGTTGTTTACAGTCCACTCGGCTTCGGCAAACGCTGTCCTCAAGGTCTCTTCGCGTGGAGCTCGTTCCAGCAAGATGGCCTTCAGGGCGGTTTTTACAGAACGCACCAGGCGCTCCCAAGCTCCCCCCATATGAGGAGACATTGGAGGGATGAAGTTCCATTCGATCCCCTTTGTTGACAAATGATCCCTCATCCGGGTATCATTTTTGAGTGATTCGATGGCATCCTTCAGCTCGTTGTCAGCACCGTGGAAGTTCGTACCATTGTCTGAGTACAGAGCTTTTGGTTGGCCTCGGCGCGCCGTCATGCGTTGTAAAGCCATGATGGCGGAGTCCGTGGTCAGTGAAGTTGTCAGCTCAAGGTGAATGGCACGAGTAGATAGACATGTGAAGATTGCACCATATCTTTTCTCCCGATGTCTGCATACGGTGACTTCCATCGGCCCAAAGTAATCTAGTCCACAGTTTGTGAATGGAGGAACATGGTGGGCTAGCCTTGATGGCGGCAAGGGCCCCATAAGTGGGGGGGCTGGCTTGCTCCTGCGCATCTTGCAGGTGGGGCAGTTGTGGGCGATCATCCGAATATTTGTTCGCAGTCGCAGCACAAGGTAGCTGCCTCGCACCTCAGCCATCGTTCTCTCCGTACTTGGGTGATTGGCTTCCTGGTGATGATGTCTCACCAGAAGTCTTGTATAGGCGTGATCACCATCTAATATGATCGGTGTCCGCACTGCTTGAGGCACTTTACTGAGGGCTTGTAATCTGGAATTCATCCTCAGTAGGCCGTCAGGTCCAAGGAAGGGGCTCAAGGCTTTGAGCCGGCTGTCACTTGGTAGTGGATCTCCTTTCTGGAGCGCATTTATGTCATGATAAAATGTCTCTTCTTGACATATTCTTGCCCATCGGGCCTCTGCTTCTTTGATTTCATCGCTTCTTAAATATTTATCAGGTTGTTCGTGATGTTTTCCACGACACCTTTTAATAAAACGGTGTATCCAGCAGGTAGTTCGAATAAGTCGACGCCATGAAGAGAATCTGTTGATTTCGGGCAGTGTCTCTGCCACAGTTGTTGTGATGCCAACGTATTGAGGCCTCACTTCCAGGGTGCCATCATCAGGCTGAGGCAGTTTGCACCGTTCGCGCGGCCATTCTGCCTCGTCTGAGGTCAGGAAGGCTGGTCCACTGAACCATCGTCCAGAGTGCGAGAGGTCAGGAGTGTTGACGTCTCGGGTGCCGATGTCTGCCGGGTTTAGTTTGGTAGGGACCCATCTCCAATCTGCAATGCGGGTGAGCTCGTCGATTTCGCCGAGTCTGTTGGCCACAAAGGCGGAGTATGTGCGTGGATCTGTGCGCAGCCAGCACAACACTGTTGTCGAGTCTGTCCAGAACACTGTTCGCGCAATGTTGCTGCGACATTCTTTCTTCAGGGTTGCTGCCAGTCTGGCCGCAATGAGCGCTGATTGTAGCTCAAGGCGGGGTATTGATAGAGGTTTCAGAGGAGCCACTTTGCACTTGCTGGCCAAGAAGGTGGCTGTGGTGTTCCCATCAATCTCCTCGGTATGGTAGGCGACTGCACAGCATGCCTGCTCTGAGGCATCACAGAAGAGGTGGAGGGTGACGAAGCTCTCTTTGTTTTGCAAGCAGCGCCGAGGTATGGCAACTTTGCAGTCTTGCAGAAGTCCCAGCCAGTCCATCCACCTTTCGTTGTGCTCAGGTGTGATGATGTCGTCCCATCCGATGTTGGATCGCCAGACAGCTTGTAGTAGTATCTTCGATCGGACTGTGAGGCAAGCGACGAAGCCCACAGGGTCGAAGATTTTCATGACAATGCTGAGCAGCTGGCGTTTGGTAGGCTTGCTGATCAGTTCAGGATCGGCAGCATCGCGAAATGCATATAAAAATCGATCTGTGACAGGATCCCACAGAAGTCCGAGGATTCTCTCGGTATCTGCTTCTCCGCTGTTTATGGTGATGGCTGACCTGGCTCGGTCTATAAGCGGGATAGTAGCCATCACTGAAGTGTCGTTAGAGGCCCAGTTTGTTAGGTGGAATCCTCCAGTTGACAGCACTTTGGCAACAGTAGTGATGAGTGCTGTCGCTTCAGTTTTGGTATCGACCGCATCCAAATAGTCATCCATATAAAACTTTGTTTGGATGGCGGCTGCGGCAGCAGGGAATAGTGCAGAATTCTCCTGGGCCACTTTGTTTCGCACGTACTGGGCGCTGCTTGGTGAACAGGTAGCGCCAAACATCATTGATGACATCATGTAAGTACGTGGTTCTTGTTGAGGTGTTGGTCTCCATAAAAACAATTGTGACTGTTGATCTTCACTTTTGATTTTCACTTGTAAAAACATCTCCTTGATGTCGGCGGCGAGAGCTATTTTTCCCTCTCGAAACCGGAGTATGTTTCCTAACAACGAAGTCAGCAGGTCAGGCCCAGTCAGCAACTGATCATTGAGGGAGGTCCCTCGGCAGCGGCTGGCAGCATCAAACACCACACGGATCTTGTTTGGTTTGTTTTGGTTCACTACGGCAAAATGCGGTAGGTACCATTTGCGGGCAGAGGGTTTTTCTACCTCTCGATCCGTAAGTTCACGTGCGTGGCCTTGTGTTATAAGTCCGTTGATTTTAGCTGCATAGGCGGTTGCCAAGTCCTTTTCCTTCGATAATTTTCTCTCCAGAGACCACAATCGTTTTAATGCACATTGCCGATTGTCAGGCAGTGTGATATTATTCTCCTTCCACAGAAGGCCGGTTTCCCATCGGCCAGATGTCAGTTGATGGGTTGTATCTTCCATCAGCTGATTTGCACGTACTATGTGCGCAGTTACACGAGAGGCGGACGTGATCCCCAATGAGTCAATCGCAAAATTGTGTTTGATGAGATCACTCATGAGGTCGTCTTTGTGGCTCTCCTCGCGCAGGGCCAGTGTTGTAGCCTCAGCTTCGTGTTCAGGGGGCCCTCCGCCATGGGTGATCCACCCCAACGCCGTCCGTGACAATATTCGCGTAGAGTCACGAACGTCGCGCACTTCCCTCGAGACAATAAGGTGTACATTGTCTTGCCCGATGAGAAGTGTGGGGGTGATGTAGCGGCCGTGGATCCTCTGTTCAGGAAGGCTGAGCTGCTGGACGGTGTTGGCCTTGATGACGTACTCATCAGAGATTCCGGCGCCGCGTAGAGTGATTGGCACGCGGCGGGACGTTAAGTCTGTTGAGCACATATTTTTTGCTCCGTGTAGTCGTAGCTCACGGGTAGGTCCGGTTGTGCCGATTTTCTGTGCTGTGGTGGCATCAATAAGGGTGACAGTTGAGCCCTCGTCCAGAAGCGCAAAGGTTTTAATCTGTCGCTTGGGGCCCGACAATATGACCCCCACCACTTTTAACACGGCACTTTCGGTGTGGCGTCACATATTGTGAACGTTTGCCACTGTATTGTTATTTTCACGATAGTTCGGGTTGTGAAGAAGTCGGTGGTGGGGGTATCTGCACTCCCCCACTCCGCACCAGTCACTAACTTTGCAGAATTTGGTAAAATGTTTGCCATTGAGGCATACTCGGCACAATCCGGCACTTTTAACTGTCACAAAACGGGTTTTTATGTCTTTCGCGGCGAAAGTACGACATTCGCTAAGTTGGTGGCCATTTTCACCGCACTGAACACACCCGGCGCGGTTGTCGAACTCGCGAACTTCATTGTAACTGTTTTGCACTTTTTCCCCGCTTCGATTATTTTCTCGATTATTACCAGACAAAATTTGGGGCATTCGATTATTACCAGACACATTTTGGGGCTTTCGATTATTTTGCGCGAAATGTTGTTTTTCACTAGAATTGTTGTTGTAAACATTGTTTTCCCGCGATAAAAACCGTTCTGACGCGGCAGACGTGTTTAAACTGTTGTCACAAGTGTCACTTTTGTTCGAATTGTTTTTTCGCGAAAACTTTTCTGACGCGGCAGACATATTTAGGAAACTTTCACAGGTATCACGTTTTTTAGCACCGTTTTTGCGCGAAAACTGTTCCGTTGTGGCGAGCGTATGTTCACGGCGTGGGCGGGACCTCGCGGGGTCAACCAAACCGGACTTTGGGATGGCGTTCGCGACGGTTTTCAGGAAGGCGGCAAACTGGCAAATGGTAGCGGAGGCCTCGTAGTGCCGCACTTCCATCAGCCACGCCAACCGCAAGGTGGGCGGCATCTTCCCCGCGATGTCACTGAGCAGCGCTGGATTCGTCAGGTAGCCATCATTGTTGAGGGAGCGGAGTGATGCCACCAGGTTCTGAACTGTGCCAGAGAAGTCTGCGATGTCCTCCAGAGAAGCCTCAATTGTGAGGTGGGGCAGCTTCTTCACCTTGTCCAGCATCAGAGCAGCGAGTGAGGTAGTCCCTCCAAATCTCTGCTCCAGGACTGCCAGGATCTCCGGAACCTGAGCAGGGTCCATCAGAAGGGGGCCGACGGCTTCTCGGGCTTTCCCCTTGAGGGCCCGCTGTAGGCGGATCAAGTTTTCACTGGAGGTCATCCGACATGTGGAGGTAGACTGGTTAAACTGTGCCCTCCAGGTGGGCCACTCCAGTGGATCTCCAGAGAATGGAGGCAGGTCCTTGGCCATAGATTGTCTGGCAATAAGGGCCGCCATTCGTGGATCGTCCTCGATTGTGGGACGGGGGCTGTCCTGAGCCCTTGAAGCTCTGATGGCTTCTGTCAGGGCGGAGGCCAGCTGAGCCATGGGACTGCCATCATGCTGAACCCAGGCTCTGGTATGTTGGGCCGTCTCATCCGCCGTAGGTTGGGGCGGGAATCTCGGCATGGAGCTGGTACTGGCTGTGGGCGGGCCATCTGGCCGTGCCGGCACGCCATACTCCTGTTCGCGCAGTGGTACGGGCGGCACATGTCCAGATGGTCCAGATGGTCCAGAGGGTCCAGGTGGTCCAGGCTGTGTCCATGGCACGTCCCACTGCTCCAGCAGTCCGGCAGGTGATCCTGGCGTCGGCGCTGGGTACCCCGGGTGGGGCAGAGGTACGGGCAGCACAGGGCCATGAGGTCCAGGCTGCACCAGTACTGGGCATCCCTGAATGGTCCAGGGTGCTGGTTGCGCAGGGCCTGCTGGCTCTTGCTGCGCTCGTGATGCGTACCTCTGGTCCACCAGAGGTACAGGTCCGGCTGGCACTTCAGGTACGGCTTGCCTCTGTTCTATCAGAGGGGCGGGCGGTACGGGGCCAGAGGGTCCAGGCTGCATCATGTTTGGCCACCCTGCATTGGGCCAGGGTGACGAGGGCGGGGGACCGGCTGGCCTTGGCTGCGCCGCTGCTGAGTACCTCTGGTCCACCAGAGGCACCGGGCTCGGTTGGCCGGGCTGCACCCATCCAGGGCTGTACCCTTGGAAGCGCCAGGGTCCTCCTTGAGCAGGGTACCCTTCCAGGAGTACGGGTCCAGATCGGGCAGGCGCCGCTGCTGCTGGTTCCTCATACCTCTGGTCCACCAGAGGCACCGGGCTCGATTGGCCGGGCTGCGTCCATGATGGTGGTGACCTCTCCAGGAGCTTCGAAGGTCCAGGAGGGGCAGGGGCTGCTGCTGTTGGAGCTGATTGAAGAGCTGCTTTAAGTCTCTCAATGTGCTCGGTTTGACTGCGAAGCTGTTGTCGCAATGACTCCATCGCATCCTCTTGAGATATGGAGGGCGGTGAGTCATGATCTGCAGGTGGTGCCATGTCAGGAGTAGTGCTGGGCGTGGGCATGGGGGTTACGTCAGGCGTGACGTGAACCACAGCCGTGGCCTGAGACCCAGCGTCCAGGGCATCTGCAGATGGTGTTGAGGATCCATCGTCTTGGATCCGGCTCGACCGTAAAGTTGGAGACATCCTGGTTGAAGGCGTGTGAGAATCCCGGCTCGAAGGACCACTTGTACTGGACGGGAGTCCGCACAAGACTGTAGATTTAGGCGCCGGGTCCAAACCGTGTCTTCAACCGATGAGATGCTCCTTTACGGCCGATGATGATGATTGTAGTTGATATTGGTGATGAAATCTGCCTCCCGCACCCAGGCTTGGTGAATGGTGGGCACTGGGTGTGCTTTCGTCTCTGCTCGCTTCTGGTGTTGGCGGTTTTCCAAAGGAGGGCCGGCTGGTCTCGAAGAGGTAACACCAGAAGATCTTGGAGCAGCAGACTTGGCGAGGTGAGGCAGGTGTTGAGCAGGAGTCACTTGTTGATAAATAAAACGCTTGGTTTTGGTGGTAAAGATGAACTAATTTATTTTCAATTATGTGGCTGCTTATATTTAATTAGCCTGACTCGCACCCGACATTGGGTTTTGAGTCCAAAAGTGGTGGGGGATTGTACCCGCGCCAGATATGTGTTTATATGCCCCGGAAAAATGTCGCATATTCATTTTGCCGGTAGCACACTTGAAGGCAGTCGCTTAAATTTGAGAGTTAGAAAAGATTTTGAGCGCTTACATGAATGATAATTACATAGTTTAAATGCATAGTAGTTATAGGAATGTGTATCTTGACAACTAGATTTTTTGTTTGTCAAGATACGACAAAAAATAAGAAATGTTTGTAAAATAAATGTGTAAAAATGATCTCAAGCGATCAAATTTGTAAAACATGTTAAGTTAGTATTTTTCCGAGGTCCCCCGTAACATAGCGCTCAGAAAGAGATAAGATTCACTATGCTACGAGGTTCCTGGATTTTTGTACACGCAAAAAAGGTAAAAAATATTGTTCAAAAATGGGTTTACATATGGGTGAAAAACAGCTTTTTTAATATCTCCTCAGCGGTAGTATATCGAAAATAGTGTTTATTTGACTACCGCCGAGGGGATGAACAAGTAAAAAATAGACATTTACAATATTTAAAAATCGATTTTTCTTAGTAATTTTTACATAGAAAAATGTTGAATCATCGATCCACGCGGCAGGTAAGCGGGCGGTGCGGTATCGATGCCATTCGGAGTCAAAGTTTTCAAGCCGCTTGGGCCGAAAATTGGACAAAATGACCAGTGGCGGGGAGTGGTGATTTCGCCAGTGGCGTGGAGTAGGGACATTTTATAAAAGTAAACAATTTTTATGAAATTAAATAATATGGTCAACTACGTCCGTTACACTAATTGTTCTTTACATCCCATATGTTTTCTGCGACAACCTTTTTGTTGTTCAGATAAAATATTTTTTTCATCTAAATGAGTATATATTAAATCTGTTAAACAAGAGGTTAAAATTTTGTATATTGTCGGTAAACATGTAATGGGTCTGTACTGAGAAGGATTATTAATATTTTCGCTTTTGGGTAACATATATGTAAGTAATGCCCTTAGTTAGAAAATTTGGAAAATTTTGAGGTTGACTGACAAATATTGAAAGATTTTTTGCCAAAAGAGGATGTAAAGTAGTCAGACGTTTGTACCAAAAATTATGTATCCAATCGCAACCCGTGGCTTTCCAATTATGAGTATTTTTAATAATTTTGGTTAACAATTCAACCGATATATTAGAAAAACTCATTTGTTCAATACCTGAAAAATTGAGTTCTTCATTTTCTATCCATGGAGTTGAATCGTTATGTTTTATATCTTTACTTTTTTTCTTTTTATTATTATTATTATTATTATTATTATTATTATTATTATGTAATGAGCAGGCAGCATTCTGCTGATGCGCTCATATCCGGTTTCACAACTAGTTTGACAGCAATTGAGTGTTTTATGTTTGAACTAAGTCCTTTCTTCTCTCCAAATGTGAATCCAATAGGGCTTTGAAATGATTTATATTTGTTGCATCGATGACATGTTGTGGGAGTTTGTTCCAAGCATCCACTGCTCTATTTGCAAGGAAGTGTTTTCTAGGATTAGATGCAAAAGGCGTTTTGGTGATTTTTTTTGAGTGTCCACGGAGATTTATATTTTTATTATTAGTGAAGATTTCTTGGATGCTAGGGCAACTGTAATGTCCAGATAAAATTTTGAAAGTCTCGATCAAGTCACCCCTTTCTCTTCTTTCTTGTAAGGTTGGTAATCTCAATTCCTTGAGTCTATCTTCGTATCGTAGATCTTTCAGAGCTCTTGGTATTTTAGTGAAACGTCTCTGTACTCTCTCTAACAGATTTATATCCTTTGTGAAGTAAGGACTCCATATTTGGAAAGCATATTCCAGGAGAGGTCGCACATATGTTTTATATATTTTTAACATCATGTCCGGTGTTAGGTCAAGGAAGGTTTTCCTGATTAGATATGTTAGTGAATTTGCTCTTTTCACAATTCCAGCGATATGTGGTTCCCATTTCAAGTCCTGTGATATGGTAACTCCTAAGTCTTGTTGTAATGTCACTGCTTTTAGAGGTGTTCCATTAAGTTTGTAGGCAAGTGTAGGGTTAGTTTTTCCAACATGTAGGACAGTGCATTTTTCGACATTGTGTTTAAGAAGCCAATCATTTGTCCATTGATATATTTCGTTTAAATCGTTTTGCAGTTGGTTGTGATGAGTGTGTGGGTTTGCAAAGAATTTTGTGTCATCTGCAAAGCAGCTGGAGTCTGATTTTATTATAGTATGCAGGTCCGTGATGTACAAAATAAACAGAACTGGACCGAGAACTGATCCTTGAGGGACACCACTGGTCACATTTCGCTCAGATGACAGTTGGTTGCCAATTCGAACTTGTAATTTTCTCTCAGTGAGGAAGGATTTGATCCATTCGAGAAGTCGATTCCTTCTCTAAACTGTAAAAATTGATTAATAAATAAAACCACGGGGTCAAGCAGTCATCATTATAGACAAAAAACAAAGGCTTGACCCTCAAATACCGTCGCAAATACCCTCTTATAATACCTAAATGTTCAAAACTTGTACAAAAACATGGATGACTTGCATGAAGTTTGAAATTGTGCAAACGCAGTTTCCTTTACAAAACTCGCCGTTTGCACAAAATCGAAATTTATGCAAAGCTTCCCTTTAAAGTATCTTTATATTATATGTAAATATCTATTTGTGCAGACTCACAAAAATATCTGAAAATAAAATATGACCCAGGCAAGCGGATTGAGGAAACAATCAGGGGACCCAGGCAATTTCGTCCGCTAGCGCGTTGCGCAACAATGGCGCGTCTGCCCTATGAAGATTTCGAGAACTCGAAATAATTCTCGGAATCTCTCGCAAACAAAGGCAGGGAAGGGCCCGTTGGCCCTTTAAAAGGCGGAAAAATTGCACAATTCCGCAGAGATCCAGAAACCATCGCCTCGACAACATCTCTCCTGGATTGCCCCTGACTGCCTCTTCAAGCCTCTTCTCTGCCCTGGGACCTTCACTTCAACCTGGCCTTCTTATTTCTCCTGGCTCCCTGGTGCTCACCAAGAAGAAGCATTTTGCAAGTCGAAACGTCCTTTAGTCAGGGCGCAGGTTCCCCCCTACCTTCCTCCCCCCTGCCTTATACCTTTCTCCCATAATCTCCCACATTTTCCCCATTTCTCCCACATTTTCCCTTTTCCTCATATTTTTCCCCATTTTTCCCTTTTCCCACATTCTCCCTCCTTTTTCCCGACTTTTCTTCCGAGGCGTCGAAGCGGCCAGCCGGCCATTCCCGCTATAATAAAACTATGTAATTGTTATTCAGGCAAGCTTGCAAAATCTTTGCAAACTCTCAAATTTAAGCGTCTGCCTTCGGCTATACCACCGGCAAAATGAATATGCAACATTTTGCGGTGGTCTATGTACGTGTTTGTGGCGCGGATAGAATCCCCACCACTTTTCGGCCGACAGCCAAATGTCGGCTGCGAGTCAAGCTTATTGCATATAAGCAGCAACACAAAAAATAATAAATCACTTCATCTTTACCACCAAAACAAGCGTTTTATTATCAACAAGTGACTCCTGCCCACCAACTGCCTCACCTCGCCTAGTCTTCTGCTCCAAACCTTCTGGTGTTACCTCATCAAGACCAGCCGGCCCTGCTCAGGAAAACCGCCAACGCCAGAAGCGAGCAGAGACGACAGCACACCCAGTGCCCAACATTCACCGAGCACTGGGTGCAGGAGGCAGATTGACATAAATTTGTACCACTATCATCATCATCGGCCGTAAAGGAGCATTCCCATCGGTTGAAGACACGGTTTGGAACCGGCGCCCAAATCTACAGTCTTGTGCGGACTCCCGTCCAGTACAAGTAGTATTATAGAGCTGCAATACACTGAACAGATCACACACGTCGACAAAAATCGGAGAATAATGACAAATCTCAACCTGTCGAACCCCGTCAAAACCGAGTAGTTACAAAAATGACACACGCCATCCCGTGGCGACGCTCCAAGCAGATTGAGGTTTTTTTTCAGCTTAACAAGGAGAATTTATGCGCTCCATCTGTTGTTCATCCAGAAAGCGATTTCTCGAGCGAGAAGTATGCGCGAGAAATATAAATCAGCAGAATTTGAGCATTTGGTGTAATAATAAAAACAATATTGGTTTTAATAACTTAGATGTAATTTTAAAGTCATTCTGAAGTACCCAATACTTATAAAAAAAATATTTCTCATACATGACCGCAGGGCCGCACGTATGGGCGCCGTGTTGGCCAGGGCTGATCTAAAGCATAACTAGATAATAAAAACCATTATCTAAAGGGTTAAGGACACTTGTACCAGACGGTGTGTACCGCTCCCCGCCCCCTCATTTATTTATTTATTTATTTATTTTTTCATGTTCTCCATGAAACGGTTATACACCAATATATCATGGAGAAGATTACAAACTAAAAGGTTTACACAGGCAGTTTTACTATTTTGTCACATGCGTTATAAGATAGTTACTGAATTGTTTGTAGGTGACATTGAAAATGTCGATGGCTAATGCAGAATCGTTAAGCAGTTGAGTCGCTCTGTGTATTGGCGCGTTCTGATAGGAAGAAGTCCTCGCTTTCGGAGCATATAAGAGTGCATGGGATCTCCCTCGAGTATAATTGTTAGGGACATAAAAGTTAACCTCTTTCAACATAGGCGGATTATGTATTGTACCAGAGATTAACTTAAAAAAGTGTTTGCCTAAAAATATTTTTCTGCGGGCTTCTAATGTATTGAAATCGAGCATTCCTGTTAAGAACAAGGATGGATACAGGAATGGATAGTATGTATATTCCCTCATATACAGGTAACACATAAACCTTTTTTGTACTTTTTCTATTTTTAAGATATGGTTTTGTTCAGAAGGGGCCCAAATAATGGAGCTGTATTCCAGGATACTGCGGACAAGTGCTTCATATGTTCTCCGTATTGCAATTCCATTAGTAAATGATCTCGCATTACGAAGAACAAATCCAAGCATTTTGTTGGCGCGGGAGACAATGTCATATATGTGGGATTTGAAAGAGAGATTTGCTTCGAAGATCACCCCAAGGTCACGAATCTCGTTTTTGCGTGTTAATATATTTTTATTAATGTGGTAAGGGAATAGAAATGTATCTTTGGATCTTGTAAATGTAACTACACTGCATTTCTGGATGCTGAAGGGTAATTTATTTAATTCCGACCATTTGACAAGAGAATCAAGATCATTCTGCAGGAGAATGGAATCGATACAACTTTTGATAGCTCTGAAAAGTTTGATATCGTCAGCAAAGAGTAGATATTTTGAGCGGTTAATGGTCTTGCCTATATCATTAATGAATAAAAGAAAGAGGAGGGGTCCTAGATTCGATCCCTGGGGAATCCCGGAGTTAGTTTTGTATTCGTGAGAGAACTGGTGTCCGTAACTGACATACTGACGACGATTGTGTAAATAGCTAGCTACGAAAGCGAGAAAATCCTGAGAGAATCAGATGTCACTCAATTTTATTAGTAAAATATCATGGTCGACTTTATCAAATGCTTTTTCGAAGTCTGTATAAATCACATCGACATGTAAAAAATTTTCAAACGATTTATTTATATAGGTGGTGAGATTCATAAGGTTTGTTGAGGGTGATAGAGTGGGGCGAAATCCATGCTGATTCTCGGTGATTGTATGTTTTGTTTGATTATATATTTGTGAGTAAATTATGGTTTCTAAAAGTTTTGCGGGTGCTGATAAGACAGCTACAGGTCTGTAATTATCGATTGCCGATTTTTTTCCTTTTTTGTGTATAGGCGTGACTTTTGTTAGTTTCCACATTTCAGGGAAGGTATTATTACGAAGTGAAAGGTTAAAAATGTGCTTAAGAGGTTGAATTAAATGTTTTGAGTATCTTTTGAGTATGATGGGTGGTATAAAATCTGGACCGACAGAGTATTTAGGTTTTAGCTTGTGAAAAGCGGCAACAATATCATCATCGTTAATTTCGTGAATTTGAACAGGTAAGGCATTGTGTGACGAAGAAGCTATAGAGGAAATGTCAAGTTTGGGAATATTGTCGCTGAATACTGATTGAAAATAATCTGCGAAACCTTCTGCGATTTCAGAATATCCATTGTATTGATTTTCATCAAAGGTCATGTGATTAAGTTTGTCACAGCCGCGGCGTTTATCGTTCGTGTAAGACCAAAATCGAGTGGGGTCTGTTATAATACTATTCTCAGCTTCACGTGTGAAGTCAGTGTAGGCCTTACCAATTAACTGCTTGATTAATTTTCGTGATGTTTTAAAGTTTGTTAAGGCATGTTCGGATTTAGTTTTTTTCCAAAGATGGTGCATTTTATTTTTCTCTCGTATGTGATGAATGATCTCTCCAGTAAACCATTTTGGATATTGTTCATCATCTCCGAGCATACGTGTGGATCTTTTCTTTAAGCATAAGTCAAAAATATTATTGAGCTGCTTATAAAACATTTCAGCAGCTAGGTTTACATCGAGGCAGTCATAATGATTCCAGTTATGTTGTTCTAAGGCATTTCTAAGTGTATGATCTGAGTTTTCGTTGAAAATCCAACCCATGTTTATGTCCGGGGGCAATATGTGTGATTTTTCTTGGGTTTTTGTTATGTACTCGAGTGTGAATGATAGTGAAGGGTGATTAAGGTCTTCTTTGACAAGTGGAGAATCATGGCGACGGACAACAGCATTTTTGGAATGTATGTTGCTTAATACTAAGTCTAACATGCGTGCATTTATGTTATAAACAGTGTTTACTTGTTTCAAATCATAAAAAGAACAAAAATAATCGTAAACATCACTCGGGTTCTTCCCTGACGAAAAGTTAAAATCACCGAAGATAATAATATTTTTAGATTGTAGTTTTGCACTTTCACTAATGATTTTCTCGTAAAATAATTTATATTGTTCCGATTTTGTATTTGGAGGAAAGTATACTACACATATATATATGATGACATTTCTGTGTGATACTTTTACCCACAAGTCTTCACCTTGGGTTTCCATGTATTCCAGTCTTTCAGCGTGTGAGTGGCTGTCAGCTCGGAGGGCCAGGAGTGTCCCTCCTCCGCGACTGCCTCTATCCTTCCTGTATACGTGGTATAGATCTCCGAATAGTTCGGCGGAATACGTGCCCGAAGTGAGCCATGTTTCAGTAAGAGCAACCAGAAGTGGTTTCTTACACATTACATTAGTCATAAAATCTGAGATTTTATTATTTAAACTTCTGACGTTTTGGTAGATTCCACTAATATTGGTTTTCGTGCGTGTTGGTGTCCGCCATCTTGGTTTTGGGTCGTGTCCTCCGAAATGACCATTCGTTGAAGGCCACGTTTTCAGGCCAGATCATGGGGTCCAGGAAAAAATGGAAACTATTTTCCGGAATTCCTATTTTAAAAGAGGCATACCTCTCATGTCTCGTAACGAGTTTCTCTACCGTAAATTCTAGATCGGGCTTCTTCTTTTTTAGAAATGAGGTTATTTGATCAACCGTGGTTGCCTGGTGGAACATGAATGCATGTAAGTGCAGATTTTTTGGGATGGCCACCAAGTTTTCATCCGCAAATCCTGTCCCTTTAGAAATTGGGCGAGGCCGTGTTCGTTTGCCGTTGACGACGGCATCACTGTATGATTTTACAGATGTGGTAGTCTGTTCGGACGTCGGGGAAAATACCGATGATTGTTGATTACGAGATGGCGCTGCAGTAGACGTGGAGGTGTTATCTTCCTCGGATGCATGTTTTTTAGCGCTGGATCTTGTAGTCATTCTGCGCGCAAATAGTATCTGAGGGCCGCTTGTAGCAGCTACAGTGATTACTGGAGTACTGGATGAGCCGGGCGGGGCGGCGGGGGCGGGGTGCGGCGGGCTAGACGGCAGCACTTGGGATACACACACATTTGCGTCACTCACACTGGCACCGGGGGCCGGCGCTAGTACTTTCAAGACGGTACTTGTGCCTTGCGCGATGTTACCGGCAGTTGCAGTAGGTAGTATTGTTTTTGTTACTTCACGATTTAAAATTGCTTCAACGGACTTTAATCGCACTAACAATTCATTAATTATTTTGCCTTGATCAAGGATAATGTTCCTCAGTTCTTGGAGCACGGGATCACTCATTTTATTTTCGCTATATAGAAATAAAAACTCTTAAAACGATTTTTAAAAGACAGCGCGACGAAGACGTGTGTACGTACGTGATGTTGGCAACTTATTGAACTTATTTCATAATAGTCGAATCACCGAGCGAGAGAGAGGTTTTAAAACTTACGTGGAGCTTCGATACCTCGTGTCCCGCTCTCCCCCACATTGTTTCCCCTTACCTCGGGTGCCCGGGACCAATCCGCGCGCTCCTAAGCGACGCGAGCCTGAATAATTTGTTGTATTGACTTAGAGCGGATATGTTTAGATAAGTTTGAGAGAGTTCATCCGTAGATATTACGAAATAAAAGACATTGATAAAACAGCCGGACTCTCCATAGCATAACTAGATAATAAGAATTTGTATAAAGTTAAATATGAGAAAATTAATTACGATTTTCCCTGAATATGTCAGGCCGGGGACCCCCACACTGAATAAATATTTGTAAATTTGCCCGATAAATAAAAATGCCGGAGAGAAGTGGTTAGGTTCAATTAAAAGAGCGAAACGAGTACAGTAGATGTACTCGTTTGTGATGTTGTGATCTCCGCTAATTGGCTAATATGGGTAATTGTTTTTGTGATTAACACACTTTAATCGGGAAGGGTATATTTACCCTTTCGGTCTATTGATGCTTAACGTCGGGAAGGGTATTTCTACCTTCTGCTCCGCCTCATTTCAATGGTAGATAAGAAGAAATTATCTGATGTTTTTATATGAATATTACATACCAATCTCTTTGTAAAGGCCCAACTATATGTACATAATTATCAAATTGCAATGCAAATGTTTTTTTTATATTTATCTTGTAGTCTTTTATGTACATCGATATTTCAACTAAAATGACCTATATTATTGTACACCTGACACTTGATAGGTATTGCGTTTGAAGATCAACGAAATCAGTAATTTGGATAACATATTGTTATTGTAAGAATTCAATTCCTGGAATGAGGGTTTTCATGACCCTGAAACCCCGAAACAAATCTGTCTATTTCTGTTCTGCACCCACTCAACTCCTAGAACGAGCGAGCGGAGAGTGTCGGCGCATTTAACAAATGCAGGTATCGGCAAACACAGTTAGGCGGACCATAATAAATATTTACAAGTGCATGCCAGTTTTTAAAAAGCAAATTTTCCTATGGTTGTGTTCCGAGGAGCTAATATTTATATTTGCTTTTTCAAACCTTTCAAAATGGATTCTGAAAATTATGAAAGTGATGATGAAATCGTCGCAGATAATTTATCTGCCTGTTCTAGTAATTATTTGCCTGAATTCGATAGTGAAAGTGAAGAATCTAGTGGAAGTGAAGAAATTCTTTATAGGAGAAGAATGTCAGTGATGCCATTACAGTTCAGTGATTCTGAAGAAAGTGATATGGAGGAAGAACAATGAAATATTAGATGAACTGTGGTGTATGTGTGTAAGGGGGACAGCATGAGAGCGAGACAGCGAGTACGAGACGTATATAAGAGATCGTATGAGCGGGAATGAGCCTCTCAGTCCAGAACCGTGATAGTCTTCTTTGATTGATAGGAGCCACGATACGCCGAGGAGATAGGATAGATAGATAGAAAAAGTCGTTTTTTGTGGTTTGCGACATAACCACAGAAGTCGTTTTTGTCTGGCTTGAGTAATCAGCCAGGCCCCGCTACTTTTGCCGGCCGGAGAGATCCCACCGGCCCACCGAGCAGGCGCTCGCGCCCACCCAACTGCCTTTATCAAGGCAACACTTTCTCGCTATACTTAAACAACGAAGACTCACGCTGGCCCCCGCAAACCGCCCACAAGCTCCAGAGACGTGCTCCCTCTTCAAGAGGAGGCACAGACTACCGCCTGTCAAGATGTTCCCGACGAGGATGCTCCCCGCTGACCACGAGGACTCCCCGGTCGTGGTACCGCCCGGCGCCCATCAGATAGCGCTTCGAAGGAAGACAGGGACCATGCGCCTTACGGTCCCCGCACCACAGCCCCGCTCCGAGGACCCAAGGACCCGGAGACCATCCACCACCACGACTGCCACCACGCCCGACGTAACCGAGATGACGGAGCCCATAGCAGGCCCCTCCTGGGCAACAGGACCCAGTCCTGCCCCCAGGCGCCCCCCGATAGGCCCAGCGTCGGCCTACGTGGCGCCCCCGAGGCCCCAGCAGCCGATGGAGACGGCTGCCCCCCAGGATGGAGGCTGGACGAGGCCGTCCAACCCCGCAAAGAGGCCCATGTCCCCACGGGGACCACAACCGCTCCAGTGTGGCAACCGATTTGAAGAGTTGCCCGAGGTAAGCGAAGGCGCCGGCGCGCCGCGTAATAAGCGTGCCAACACTAATAATTCTTTCTCCCCCGCAGGTACCGGAAGGAGAGACCGTGTTCCCCCGGTTGTGATGACCCTGGGGAACATGACACACGCGCAGATCACAGCTGCGGTGCAAGGACATCTGGGGGCGGGTAAGCTCTTCACTTTTAGATATAACAGGGGCGGCACGGCCAACATCTTCGTGCGCACGATGGAGGACCATCGCGCCCTCACCAATGGACTGCGAGCGGAGGCGCGCGGCTTCCACACATTCACGGCCGAAGCCGAAAAAATGAAGAAGGCCGTGATCAAGGGCCTGCCTCTAGTTGAAGTACAAGACATCGCGGCGGATCTGGAATCGCAAGGATTCCCAGCTGTGAAGGTGGTCAAGATGACTGCCTCAAATGAGTATCCCATATACTTAGCGCACTTCAATAAGGAAGTCAACATGGGACAGCTGCGCGCGGCCGTCAAATACCTGTGCCACTGCCGCATTCGACTCCAGAAGCACAGGAGTAATCACCTTCAGCACGGCACCCAGTGCTACAGATGTCAAGACTTCGGACATGGGTCCCGAAACTGTTCGCACACAGCAAGGTGTGTAAAATGCTTACTGGAGCATGCTTCGGCAGAATGCCCCAAGAAGACGAGAGACGAGCCCGCCGCATGCTGTAACTGCTCAGGCCCGCATCCCGCCAACTACAGAGGCTGCCCCAAGCGGGTAGCGTACGTCGCCTCAATACAGCAGCGACCTGCCAGAAGGCCCCAACCCCCTCCGGCAGAACAGAACCCGAGCAGGCCACCTCCTCAGCCGAGGACGGATGGACGCACATGGGCCAACGTAGCCGGAGGCACCGCCCCCGCCCAAGAGCAGCGCGAGACCGCGCCGCCCCCACAGCCCCCCCGCCCCCAGCCCCGCCCACAGCAGGAGCCCGTGCGCGCGCCCACCACTACAGAGGACGACCTGGACATCATGGCCCTGCTCCAAGGCCTCCTGAGGATGCGATCGCAGCTCGCCCGCTGCACATCAAGAGCAGAGAAGCTCGTCGTCCTGATGGAGCTCCTCACGACCACCCTCGATGTCTAATCCCGAGAAGGTGAGAGTCCTCGTATGGAACGCATTTAGCGTGCGCAACAAGACAGACGAACTGCTCGCTTTGGCAAATGAATTAAACACCGACATAATTCTCTTATCAGAATCCCACTTGAATCCAAGCGTACCGCTGAGAGTGCAAGGCTTCGAGATTTACCGAGACGACCGACAGGGAAGATCAGGCGGAGGAACCGCAATATTCGTTCGACAATCAATGACGTCCACAAGAATTCCCACTCCGAAGTTGAAGCACGCTGAAGCCACGATTATCGAAGTCACCATAGAGGGTAGAGCGCATACCATCATCTCCGTATACTGCACCCAAAGTAACCTAGTGAGAGAAGATCTCAATAAATTGCTCAATCTGGGACCAATCGTTGTGATAGGAGGCGATTTGAACGCCAAACACAACTACTGGAATAACTACAGAGGTAATGCGAACGGAAATACGCTCTTTACACACATGCAGACAAATACCTATTCGATAATGGCGCCCGACAGACCTACGTACTACTCGCAACGCTCTAGATATCCGAGCACTTTGGATATAGTACTCGAGAAAAATGTTAAGACAATATCTCCACTGCGCACATTAGACGAGCTGTCTTCGGACCATCTGCCCGTGTGCTTTACTATAGGCGGCACAACTTCAAGGACCCCCAGAAAACAGCGCAATTATAAGGATGCGGACTGGGAAGGATTTAAAAAGGAAGTCAACGAACGAATTCATCTCACTTCGGGAACTCTGCGCTCGCCACAAGAAATCGACGCAGCTACAAGCACTCTCACAGAGATTCTTCAAACAGCACAAGATACACACATTCCTCTCAAAGAAGTACATTCATACACGATCAAGCTTCCCGAGCACGTTTTATCGCTCATCAAGGACAAAAATCGCCTGCGACGCATGTACCACCGCACGCGTGACGAATACTTCAAGACAGCGTACAACTGCCTGCAGAGGGAAATCAAGACTGAAATCGCAGAACTCAAGCGCGAACTTTGGGACAAAAAAGTCGCGTCGCTCACGCCGAAGGATAATTCATTATGGAAAATGGCAAGCGCGCTGAGACATAAAGATTTCACAATCCCCCCGCTACAGAAATTGAACGGCCCTGGGACGGCTTTGTCGCTACAAGAAAAAGCTGACACACTCGCCGACGGCTTCGAGAGAGCCTACGCCGCTACAGACGGCCTTTCCGACCCGGCTACGGACCGGATCGTAGCTGACTCTCTACGAGATTTGAACGAAGCAGAGCAGACAAACGCTGAAGATATTCATTTCACAACGCCGAGCGAGATTGCGGTCACAATCAAGCGACTCAGAACGAACAAGGCGCCGGGAAGCGATCAAATACACAACATTTTACTCAAACATCTCCCTCAAAAAGCCATCATATACACTACAAAATTGTTCAATGCCTGCCTCATGACTGGGCATTTTCCCCAGATTTGGAAATCAGCGACCGTGCTGCCATTCGCAAAGCCGAATAAAGATAGAACGCAGCCGACAAGCTACCGGCCGATTAGCCTACTATCTACGTTGAGCAAGGTATTTGAACAAATTATACTAAACAGGCTTGTCCCACACCACGACGAACACAAGACTTTGCCAGACGAGCAGTTCGGCTTCAGAAAGAGGCACTCCACGACCCATCAACTCACCAGAGTAGCGGAATTCATCGCAAGAAAATTTAACGAACATCGCTTCACCGCTGCTGCGCTCATCGACCTAGAGAAGGCATTCGACACCGTATGGATAGACGGGCTCGTGCATAAGTTGCACCGCACCAACACGCCCATATACCTAACGAGACTGATACAGGAATACCTAAAGAATAGATCGTTCAGAGTGTTCATAAGGAACGTGTTATCTTCAATGCGTGAGATTCCAAAAGGCGTGCCGCAAGGAAGTTTACTGGGACCATTTCTCTTCATTCTGTTCACCTACGACATCCCCCGAGACGAGAGATGCAATCTGTCTATCTACGCAGATGACGTCAAACTATACGTTTCCTCGCTGAAAGCGAACATGGCCGCGATTTACCTACAGAGGGCGCTCGACGCGCTCGTAGAGTACTACAAGAAATGGCGCCTGAAACTGAACGAGGCGAAAACCGAAGCCATCATGTTCACGAGAAAACGTATAAATAGAACACCTGACTTCAACATCGAAATGGGAGGACACAGCATTGAATGGAAAGATGAAGTTACATATCTCGGCCTGACCATGGACTCCCGCCTCAACTGGAAATCTCACCAAGCAAAGATGCACGCGCGCACGCGAAAAGCGATCGGCATGATGAAGCCAATTTTCAATAGACGGAGTCCGCTACTTCCCAAAACCAAACTCCTCGTCTACTACTCGCTCATTCGTCCGGTACTCTCGTATGCGATTCCCGTATGGAGCAGCATCTCACACACAGACCACAAGAAACTACAGACACTTCAAAATCTCTGCATTAAAATCACATACAACACGAGACTCAGAACAAACTTGAAGAGATTACACGAACGAGAACAAATTCCAACTCTATTCGAATTCACACACAGACTCACTACACGCTTTTACAAATCACTCACACTTAGTAAAAATCCACTCATACGAGACATAGGACAATACAACGCTCCGAGCGACCTGACATTCAAATACACACACAGACTACCTAAACACATCCTCATGGACCATGATCACATATGGCACATACCAGAATCAGACGCGGACGAATAGCGAGCAGTAGGTATTTCCTAAACTCCCGACTTTCCTCCTAAATATATAATGTTTATATATCTATTTATATATTTGTATAATATTTTTATAATTTGTATGTATATGTATGTTTATTTTCTATCCTCCCATAAGTATATATTAACATAAAAACAGACACACACACACACATCTCAAAAAATGCAGGACATCATATACCGATGTTACTGAAGGCCGTATACGTTTCAAGTTGACGTTCGGCCGCTCCTTCCGGGTAAGGTTTTCTGCGATTTTCCTTACTCCCAACGGCAAATGCGGAAGGAACCCAACAATAGGGCGCAGCCGAAATTTCCTCCCCCCCATTCCCAACACAACACAAACAGACACGTATGTAGTATATGGCCGCTGTCGGTCGCTGGTGGTGCTGATGCTGGATGAAAACATGCAATTTTAGTAGGGTTTTTAGGTAACAAATTTTTTCCCTACCGAGAAAATACAAGGCCTCTAAGTCTATAAAAGCCAGGTAATATTTGAATAAACCCATATGAGGTAAAAATTGTGAGGCGCATATGACGCCGTTCTATTTGTATAAAGAACATTAACTTTAAATTCAGTAAATTTAAATGATTCACCACTTCATGGAATATAAGAATCTAGAAAATAAAAAAAAAAAAAAAAAGATAGTCTTCTTTCAAATAAATATTATAATACAAGCATTGTTATTATTGAGTATGTAGAGTTAACATACGTTATAGTGGCGCAGCACGGTAGTTCGTAAATTATTAAAAGTTTACGGAGAATCAGATGATTCAAGAAGATTATTCGAATTTTTGGTGATCACAGTATAGTCTGGCGCTTTTGGGCGTTGGATCGCTAAATTTTGAAGTTAGAAGAAGAAAAATAAAAGGCTATCAAATTGGAGAATTCACACGCAGCCGAGGCGAGCACGCAGATCGGGCCGGGCAAATTGCGCGGTAAAAACGCAATTTTACACGTGTGTGGGAGCCGACATTGCAACATTTTGTCGAGAGTACACCGTTACACGGGGTACGCAGAAGATCCAGGATCAAGATCGGCATCAAGGGTGAATTGGCCGGAATCCGGGACCGGGGTTCTATCGCTACAGCGGGAAGGAAGACCTTGGAAGGTGATCGTGTCCGCAGCTGAAGGGAGACGGAGCCAGAAAAGGGTGCTGAGACGTTGGTGATTCAAAGGCTCAGGGCAGGGGCTCGGAGCATAACCTCTGGAAGGGCTGAGATACGTATATTTTATTCAACTTGTTTCAGTTCTTCTCCCAATGGAGGCGATTTGTAAGAATTTGGGGACGTTCTGTTACAGAACGGGAGACTGGTCATTGTTCAGGGAACGATTGGATCAGGCCCTCATTTTAAATGATGATAAGTTGTTGTCACCAGAACGCAAAAGAGCATTTTTGCTGAGTTGCCTCACGGAAGAAACTTTCTCTCTATTATGTGATTTATGTTTTCCAAAAAAGGTTTCTGTTTGTTCTTTTGAAGATTTATGTAAATTATTTGATTCACATTGCAAACCAGTTAAAAATATTTTTGAGTCTCGTGAATTATTTTATAAATGTAAACAGTTTCCTAGCGAATCCGTTAAAGATTACGCGGCTAGATTGAGAGGGTTAAGTTTATCTTGTAATTTTGAGCTGAGATTGGAACCATGTTTAAAGGACATATTCGTTATTGGGATTTTTAATGAAAAATTGAAACACAAGCTATTCGTAGAGGCAATCAATACTTCTTTTACGGATTGCATTAATCTAGCGGCGACGTGGGAACATGTTGTGGCTTTTAAAAAAGTAAATCCGAATTTAAATGTTGTTCATAAGGAAAGCGAGTATTTCCATAAATCCAGGAAAGATAGTCCTTCCAGGAATAAAAATTCAATGCGGAGTAAATCACCGGTTAATGGTACGTTAAAAACTTGTTTTTTGTGTGGAAAAAAAAATCATTTGCAAAGAGATTGCTGGAAAAAAATTTTGTGTAATCATTGTAACAAATCGGGTCATCCTAGTAATTTGTGTAAATACAATAAAAATTATGTAGGTACTAAAAATAAACGGTTGAATTCGGTGTTCGTGGTTAATAATAATGTGGGGCCGGAACCCACATATATAGATTTGTTAATTGGTAACATAATATTGCCGGCGTTGGTAGATACGGGAGCTGCGATAAACGCGATACCATATGAAGTGTATTTAAGATATTTTGTTTCTTACGATTTAGAAAAGTATAATGTTCATTTGTCAGGGTATGACGGAACGCAGTTAAATGTTTTAGGTAAAGTGAATTTAGAGGTGTCATTTTTAGGTAAAAGTGCGAAAATACAGTTCGTAATAATTAAAAATGGTAATTCTACAATAGTTGGTAGAGATTTTTTACAAGTTTTCGGTATCGGATTAAGTGGAATAAATTCTGTAAAATTCAGTGAGATTAATTGTGATAATCATCTTGTTTTTCGTGAAAGTTTAAAGAAGAAATATGCTCATGTTTTTTCAGAAAAATCGGGTAGGCTTAAAAATTATGAGGCAAACATTGAAGTTAATTCGGACTTTAGGCCAAAGTTTGTAAATCCGAGGCCATTACCTTTTAGTTTACGTGAGAAAGTAGAGATAGAGTTACAGAGAATGTTGCATGAAGACATTATTGAAAAGGTAGAAATAAGCGATATTGCAAGCCCGATTGTTGTTGTAAAAAAGAAAGACGCTTCAATTAGGATTTGTACTGATTTCAAAACAACATTGAATCCTATGTTAGCGAAGTTGAAATACCCACTACCTCGTATTGACGATTTAATTTCATCTCTGAATGGTGCAAAATATTTTGCTAAGATAGACTTACGAAATGCATTTGGACAAATTTCATTGAACGAAAAGTCTAGAAAATTATGTGTGATTAGTACGCATATAGGTTTATTTGCATATAAAGTATTGCCTTTTGGCTTAAGCACGAGTCCGGCCATCTTTATGCAAGTCATTACGGCGATAGTTGGTGGACTTAGGAACGTTCGTGTATTTTTAGATGATCTACTTTTATTTGGGAATTCTAAAGAGGAATTATTTTCTATTTGTGAAGCAGTACTTAGCAAGTTAAGTGATTGCGGATTATACGAAACAATATTCCGTCCGTATAATAACTGTAGATACGAAGGTAGCTGGGTACACTTTTCAGCGTTTTTCAGTCTCGGTGGGTAGAATTTAATGTCAAGATCAGAGAAGGATTGATTCCCAAGTCTGAGTCGACGGAAGGAATTTAAGACTGGAGAAAACTGAATTTAATACTGAATTAAAACACTTGAAAATATTTTTCTTGAGATTTGTAGACTTTGGAGATGGTTTCTTCAGGAGAGAAGTTTCTCACTTGGGGTAGTTTTTTGAACTGACTTTGTATGGAATTCGGTTCTCTATTTATAGAACGTTTTCAAATCGAACCCTCTTGGGGGAGTTTTCATCCCTTTCATGAAAGGTGAGTTGGTTAGGTATTTTTCCTCTTTACAATTAATTTGTTTAGAGGAAAATTGTATGTTAATATTATACCTCTTACCAGGTCAGTTCAATTTACCCAAACCACCTCCTTCAGTCCCGTTTATTTATTTTATAATAAATTATACAAAGTTTCATATTGGGGTTGAAGCAAAATATCCTTGGTTTGAACATTCCCCAAGGAGTGAAAAACATATTTAGGTACAATTCTTTAAGATATTATGTTAGTAATTAATTATTTCTTGATATTGATATTTATTCTGTGGTTATATCTTCTAATATCTTCTTGTAAATTGGATCTGATGTCATCCTTGGTGGTTGCAATAATCCGTGTTATCAGTTTTTGATAAGGGCGTCAATGAAGTATGTTGAGCTGTGATTGGTTGGAAACTCGGCGGCCATCATGGAATTCCTTTCGGGTGTTATGGAGGGGGTTTCACGTAAATACTGGGTCGCCCCTTTAGGGAGGTTCATTTCGTGATTGGTGACTCGTCAATGAAGTATGTTGCGCTGTGATTGGTTGAAAACTCGGCGGCCATCATGGAATTCCTTCTAGATAGTATGGAGGTGGGGGTCACGTAAATACTGGGTTGCTTTCATAGAGAGAGCCATTCTGAAGGCGGGAGGTCCCGAGTGAGGTGCTGGATGGTTATTTTCAGATGTATTCTGCTGTTATATTTCTATGTAATTGTCTTGATTAATCACATACAGCACATAATTTCATTAAGTAATTATGATTTGAAGATTTCCAATTGTGTCGGCGACATGGTATCGAGCGGTTTCGGGGTTTGAGTGTTTTTGTAATTTTTACGTAAATATGAATTCCTCTGAAAGATTCTTGAGGTCTGGATACGTATGATACACTCCCCCCGTACAGTCTTGCCTGTACTCAGCTAGTTCTTCAGACGTATCTTCTTTGATGTTTCCGCAGGTTGTTATGTCCTGGTAATGAGGGATAGCCGCTCAATGCTAGTCCATCGATGGAGTGTTGTCCAAGCTTTGCGATGTCAGTGAGGGATAGCCGCTCAGTGCCAGTGCCATCGAGAGGATGCTGTTTAGACTTCGCCGTGTCAGTGAGGGATAGCCGCTCAGTGCCAACTCAGTCGGGGGGGGCCCCCAGCGGGGTAGGAGGTGGGAGTCGATTTTGCCATGTCAGTGAGGGATAGCCGCTCAGTGCCAGCGCCATCGAGGGGGTGCGGGCCAAACTCCGCCGTGTCAGTGAGGGATAGCCGCTCAGTGCCAGCGTTGTCGGGCGCCCCCTGCGGGAGTAGGAAGTGGGAGTCGATTTTGCCATGTCAGTGAGGGATAGCCGCTCAGTGCCAGCGCCATCGAGGGGGTGCGGGCCAAACTCCGCCGTGTCAGTGAGGGATAGCCGCTCAGTGCCAGCGTTGTCGGGCGCCCCCTGCGGGAGTAGGAAGTGGGAGTCGATTTTGCCGTGTCAGTGAGGGATAGCCGCTCAGTGCCAGCGCCATCGAGGGGGTGCGGGCCAAACTCCGCCGTGTCAGTGAGGGATAGCCGCTCAGTGCCAGCGTAGTCGGGCGCCCCCTGCGGGAGTAGGAAGTGGGAGTCGATTTTGCCATGTCAGTGAGGGATAGCCGCTCAGTGCCAGCGCCATCGAGGGGGTGCGGGCCAAACTCCGCCGTGTCAGTGAGGGATAGCCGCTCAGTGCCAGCGTTGTCGGGCGCCCCCTGCGGGAGTAGGAAGTGGGAGGTAGTTGTCAATATAGACAAGTTCGGTCACTTGTGTCGATTTTTATTTGTTGGGGTTGCAGGAGATGTCCAGTGCGGCCGGGAGGATGACGGCATCTCTTACTGCCGGTCTTATGTAGACTCCAGTGCTTGTTTGGATCTGAACAGTTCGGACTTGACCATCGGCTGCAGGTACTGCTTCGATGACACGGCCACGTGGCCAGTTGTTCCAGGGCAGTGCTGGATCCATGATGATTACTAGGTCGCCCTTTTTAATTGGTGTAGTTGGATGGTGCCATTTGTCGGGCGGCCATAGTGGGTAGGTACTCGTGCAACCATCTTCTCCAAAGGGCGTCCGCGAGTTGTTGTCCAATGCGCCACTGACGGCGGAGGCACACTTCTTTTTTGTTTTATTGTAGAACGATAATTGAGGTCGTTTCCCGGCTGATCCCAGTAAGAAGTGGTCGGGGGTCAGGGGCTCTTCGTCTCGTGGATCGACCGAAATGTGGGTGAGAGGGCGGTTGTTCACAATGAATTCGGCTTCCGCTAGAGCTGTGCGTAGAGTTTCTTCTTTAGGCGTCCTTTCCTTAAGCGTGGCGTTTAAGGCCTTTTTACCGATCTCACTAATTTCTCCCAGGCTCCCCCCATGTGGGGACTCATTGGGGGTATAAAGTGCCATTTTATACCCTAAGTGGTTATTGCGTCGATCATCTTGGTATCCTGGCTTAGTGACATCACGGCGTCTCTCATCTCAGCGTCGGCTCCATGAAAGTTCGTGCCGTTGTCAGAGTATATGGCAATCGGATGTCCTCTCCGTGCGGTCATCCTTTGTAGAGTCATGATTGCGGAGTCAGCTGATAGTGAAGTAGTTAATTCCAGGTGGATGGCGCGTGTTGAGAGGCAGGTGAAGATAGCTCCGTAACGTTTTTCTCTGCGTCTGCCGACTGTTAAGGTCATAGGACCGAATTAAATCCAGCCCGCAATGTGTGGATGGGTGGACGTGATGCATCAGTCGTGGTGGTGGTAGTACGCTCATCTGGGGCGGATTGGGTTTGCTGCGTCGTATGCAGCACATTGGGCAGGTGTGTGCAATCTTTCGGCTTGTTGTACGTAGTCTGAGTATGAAAAAATGGTTGCGTAATTCTGCTACTGTTTTTTCCGTACTGGGGTGATCTGATTTCTTGTGGTAGTGATTAATCAGGAGACGGGTGTACGCGTTGTTGCCATCCAGGATGATGGGAGTCCGGGCTACTTCTTTAGCCTTTTCTAATGTTTGCAGGCGTGTTCCCATTCGGAGGATACCGTCCGGGCCGAAGAATGGGTTCAGAGGGTTGAGGCGGCTGCTGGCGGGTAATTTTTTTCTTCTCTCGTAGGGTATTTAGGGGTGAACCGAAAGCGTCTTCTTGTGATCTTCTGATCCATTTGAGTTCAGCTGTTTTTATTTCCTCCGCTATTAGTGGTCCCTCTGGGGTTCTGTTGGGGCCCATCCGGCATTGTCTGGTAAAGTGGAGAATCCAAGCAGTCGAGCGGATCAGTCGGTGCCATGATGAGCATCGTTCAATTGCTGGTAGAGCTTCGCCTCTTTTGATGATGAGTCCGACGTAGAAAGGTTTGACTTCCAGAGTTAGGTCATCGGGTTTATGGGCGGGTGCGCGCTCTTTGGGCCATTTGTTTTCTGAGTGGGTAAGGAAGACCGGGCCGGAGAACCATCTTCCTTCTGGTGTCAGGTCGGGTATTTCGAGGTCAGCTCGTCTATTTCTCCTAGTCGGTTGGCCACAAATGTTGAGTAGGATCGTGGGTCGGTGCGTAGCCAGCATAGTACTGTTGTAGAGTCTGTCCAAAAACATGTGCGGCGTATGTGGGCCGTGCTCTCCTTTTGGATTGTTTGGGCGAGTCTGGCTGCAATGAGGGCGGCTTGCAATTCGAGGCGAGGAATGGAGAGAGGTTTCAGTGGTGCGACTTTGCATTTGCTTGCAATGAATGTCGTATGCGTCTTTCCCTCTACTTCTTCGGTGAAGTAGGCTACGGAGCAGCAGGCTTGTTATGATGTGTCACAGAAGAGATGCAGGGTTACGTTGCTCTGTTTGTTGTAGAGGCAACGTCTCGGGATTGAGATGTTGTTTGTGTGTAGTAGGTTCAGCCAGTTTGTCCATTTCTGGGCGTGTTCGGGTTTGATGGATTCGTCCCAGCCGATGTTTGATCGCCATACTTCTTGTAGAAGCATTTTTGTTCTGATCGTCAGGCAGCCGATGAAGCCCACGGGGTCGAAAATTTTCATAACTGTTGATAGTAATTGTTGCTTCGTGGGTAATGTGATAGCTTCAGACGGAGTCATCTCGTTAAATGAGTATAGGAAGTGGTCTGTGGAAGGGTCCCAGATGATTCCGAGCACTCGTTCTGTTTCTGGGCTCCCGTTGCTGCTGGTTATTGTGGTGTTGGTGCGATCTTCGGCAGGAAAGTTGGCAATAGCTGCTGGATTGTTGGATGCCCAGTTGGTCGAATGGAACCCTCCTTTCACGAGGAGGGCACTCACATTATGGGTGAGTTTGGCAGCTTCCTGGTGAGTGTCTACCGCATCCAAGTAGTCGTCCATGTAGAATTTAGCGCGAATAGCTGCTGTGGCGGATGGGTATTCGTGTTGGTACCTCTCAGCGACCTTGCTCAAAACAAACTGGTCGCTGCTTGGTGAACAGGTGGCGCCAAACATCATTGAAGTCATTTGGTATGTTTCGGGTTCGTCCTTGGTTGATGTTTGCCACAGGAATCGCTGTGATTGTTGGTCTTCCGGTTTTATTTTTATTTGTAACAACATCTCTCTGATGTCAGCAGCAATGGCAACGTTCCCTTCCCGGAAGCGCATGATGTTTCCCAGGAGTGATGACAGCAGGTCGGGCCCTGTGAGCAGTTGGTTATTGAGTGAGGTTCCTCGGCATCGGCTGGCTGCGTCGAACACCACTCTGATTTTCCCTGGTTTATTGGGGTTGGTTACTGCAAAATATGGTAGGTACCATCGTCGGGGTGTACGTGTGGATGCCTCGCTGCTCGACAGCTTCCTCGCATAGCCTTTGGATATCAGGTGATCATTCTTGTCAGTGTAAGCTGTTTTCAGGGGTCTTTATCTCTTGTTAATTTCTTCTCTAGGGAAATGAGTCGTCTCAGTGCGCACTGTCGGTTGTTAGGTAAGGTGGTTTCTGGGTTGCGCCATATCAAGCCAGTCTCCCATCTTCCAGTAGGGAGGGGGCGGGTTGTTGCAGTCATCAGCGCAATTGCTCGTAGTATGTTTGTGTTGACTCGGGTTGCTGCGGTCACGCCAAGTGAGTCGATGGTAAAATTTGTTTTCAGAAGTTCTTCCAATCGTATGTCTGAGGCAGTTTCACGTTGAAGTGCCAATGTGGTGGCAGGGTGGTCGTATCCTGGGTTTGATCCGCCATGGGCGATCCATCCTAGGGTGGTGTGTGAAATTATTCGTGTTGTATCATTATTTTCTTGCACTTCTCTTGACACAATTAGGTAGGCGTTATCTTGTCCAATTAGTATCTTCGGGATGACGGGTTTTCCGTGGATTTGTTGTTGAGGAAGGTTGAGGTAGCTAGCGGTCTACCATCCCGTTGTTTGGTATTGCGTTAGTTATTTCCTTCATAAAGGCAGCGAGTTGGGTGATGTTGGCAGGGGGGGCGCTGTCCACGGACTTCCATCAGCCAGGCTAGTCGTAGAGTGTTTGGTAGTTTGTCGGTAATGTCGCTCAGCAATGTAGGGTTGGTGAGTAGCCATCGGTTTTCAGGAACGGCTGTGGTTGGTACTCCATTGTGTTATGAGTTGGGTATTCTTGTCCTGATATGGTGATGTTAGCTGCTGGGCTCGGAGCTACATTTGGAGTTGCTTCAGGTGCGGTTTAAGTTGAGCATGGGTTGGGTAGCAGTTTGGTGTGTTGCTTCATTCAGGGCTGATTGTAGTTCTGTGATTTGCTTATTTAGTTGCTCCTCCCGAATGCGCATTTCTTGGCGTAGCATTTGGAGAGAGTCTTCAGTTGATTCAGAAGGTGCATCGGGTTCTTGGGGTTCTCAGTAACAGGTTGGGTTCGGTTTCGGCTGGTCTCAGATGATGTTGAGGCCTTGCGGCCGCTGCGAAGTGACGGCATCACCACCTTTAATTGAGACTGAAGACGTGTGTAGATCCGGCTCGAAGGACCAAATATACGAAACAATATTCCGTCCGTATAATAACTGTAGATACGAAGGTAGCTGGGTACACTTTTCAGCGTTTTTCAGTCTCGGTGGGTAGAATTTAATGTCAAGATCAGAGAAGGATTGATTCCCAAGTCTGAGTCGACGGAAGGAATTTAAGACTGGAGAAAACTGAATTTAATACTGAATTAAAACACTTGAAAATATTTTTCTTGAGATTTGTAGACTTTGGAGATGGTTTCTTCAGGAGAGAAGTTTCTCACTTGGGGTAGTTTTTTGAACTGACTTTGTATGGAATTCGGTTCTCTATTTATAGAACGTTTTCAAATCGAACCCTCTTGGGGGAGTTTTCATCCCTTTCATGAAAGGTGAGTTGGTTAGGTATTTTTCCTCTTTACAATTAATTTGTTTAGAGGAAAATTGTATGTTAATATTATACCTCTTACCAGGTCAGTTCAATTTACCCAAACCACCTCCTTCAGTCCCGTTTATTTATTTTATAATAAATTATACAAAGTTTCATATTGGGGTTGAAGCAAAATATCCTTGGTTTGAACATTCCCCAAGGAGTGAAAAACATATTTAGGTACAATTCTTTAAGATATTATGTTAGTAATTAATTATTTCTTGATATTGATATTTATTCTGTGGTTATATCTTCTAATATCTTCTTGTAAATTGGATCTGATGTCATCCTTGGTGGTTGCAATAATCCGTGTTATCAGTTTTTGATAAGGGCGTCAATGAAGTATGTTGAGCTGTGATTGGTTGGAAACTCGGCGGCCATCATGGAATTCCTTTCGGGTGTTATGGAGGGGGTTTCACGTAAATACTGGGTCGCCCCTTTAGGGAGGTTCATTTCGTGATTGGTGACTCGTCAATGAAGTATGTTGCGCTGTGATTGGTTGAAAACTCGGCGGCCATCATGGAATTCCTTCTAGATAGTATGGAGGTGGGGGTCACGTAAATACTGGGTTGCTTTCATAGAGAGAGCCATTCTGAAGGCGGGAGGTCCCGAGTGAGGTGCTGGATGGTTATTTTCAGATGTATTCTGCTGTTATATTTCTATGTAATTGTCTTGATTAATCACATACAGCACATAATTTCATTAAGTAATTATGATTTGAAGATTTCCAATTGTGTCGGCGACATGGTATCGAGCGGTTTCGGGGTTTGAGTGTTTTTGTAATTTTTACGTAAATATGAATTCCTCTGAAAGATTCTTGAGGTCTGGATACGTATGATACACGGATTAACTATTAATGAAAATAAGTGTTCTTTTCTAGAAACAGAGATAGAATATTTAGGTTATAGAATTTCGCAGAAAGGAGTTATGCCTTTAGAAAATAAAATATATGCTATTACCCAAATGAGTGTACCGAAAAATGTTTCGGAACTTAGAAGTTTGCTGGGAGTTATTTCCTACTATAGGTCTTTTATACAGAATGTGTCAGGTATTTTGTCTCCTTTATACCAATTGTTGAAAAAAGGGATAAAATTTGTATGGTCTCAGGAATGCAATATTGCGTTTGAGCAAGTTAAGAAACTGCTGACGTCAGACAATATTTTGGTGCATTTTGACCCACAATTACCTATCAAGCTAATTACAGACGCGAGTGATATAGGTATATCTGCTATTATATGTCACGTATATGAGAATGGCATGGAAAGACCGATTGCATTCGCTAGCCGTTTATTGTCAAAAACGGAATTGAGGTATTCCATTCTAGATAAGGAAGCGTGTGCAATAATATTTGGTTTAAAAAAATTCTTTCAATATTTATATGGTAATAAATTCGTTCTAACTTGTGATAATAAAGCTTTGGTACATATTTTGAACACTGAAAAACAAGTGCCAATACTAGCGGCAAATAGGCTACAGCGCTATGCGTTGATTTTACAAACATTTGACTATAATATAGAATATGTCAAGTCGGGTGAGAACAAAGCGGATTTCTTATCTAGATTGCCGGTTAATAGTAATAATAATTTAAGTGATTGTATCGACGAGGTCGACGGTAGCGAATATTTCTTAAATTATATTGGTAGTCTGAACGTTGATAAGATTGAATCGGATTTTTTAAATATAATTGAGGCGGAAACGACAATTTCAAAAGAAACGATGAAGCAGTTTTCGATTAAAGATGTAAACATAGCAAGCATTACTGGGTTCGTAATCAATGGTTGGCCGGATAAAAAGTTTTTAAAGGATGACTTGTTAAAATTCTGGTATTTTAGAAATAAATTATCGACTTATGACTCGTGTTTATTTTATAATAATAAATTTGTGGTTCCGAGGGAATTAAGGGAAATCATATTGAATTTCATACATCAATCGCATTTAGGTATTGTTAAATCTAAAAATCTTGCTCGAAATTATTTTTTTTGGTTAGGTATGAACTCAGAGGTAGAAGCAACTGTGAAGCAGTGCGTTCGATGCTTGGAGTGTTTACCCACTCCATGTAAAGTTGAGTTACAGCCGTGGCCAATCAGTGGATTAATATGGAATAGATTGCATATTGATTTCATGGGACCTTTTGGTGGTTACAATTTTTTGATAATCGTTGATGCAACTACAAAATGGATAGACTGTCACATCGTAAATAAAGTAGATTCGTTTTGTACAATAAAAGTTTTGAAAAGATTATTTTCTAATTTCGGAATTCCGGAGCAGATAGTAAGTGACAATGGTACAGCGTTCACTTCAACAGTTTTTAAGGAATTTTGTCATAATTTTAATATTAAATCGTTGACATCTCCTGTCAACCATCCAGCTTCTAACGGACTTGCCGAAAATGGGGTTAGAACGGTGTACTGGACGGGAGTCCGCACAAGACTGTAGATTTAGGCGCCGGGTCCAAACCGTGTCTTCAACCGATGAGATGCTCCTTTACGGCCGATGATGATGATTGTAGTTGATTTTGATGATGAATCTGCCTCCCGCACCCAGTGCTTGGTGAATGTTGGGTACTGGGTGTGCTGTCGTCTCTGCTCGCTTCTGGTGTTGGCGGTTTTCCAGAGGAGGGCCGGCTTGTCTTGAAGAGGTAACACCAGAAGATCTTGGAGCAGAAAACTTGGCGTGGTGAGGCAGATGTTGGGCAGGAGTCACTTGTAGATAATAAAACGCTTGGTTTCGGTGGTAAAGATGAACTAATTTATTTTCAATTATGTGGCTGCTTATATTTAATTAGCCTGACTCGCACCCGACATTGGGTTTTGAGTCCAAAAGTGGTGGGGGATTGTACCCGCGCCAGATATGTGTTTATATGCCCCGGAAAAATGTCGCATATTCATTTTGCCGGTAGCACACTTGAAGGCAGTCGCTTAAATTTGAGAGTTAGAAAAGATTTTGAGCGCTTACATGAATGATAATTACATAGTTTAAATGCATAGTAGTTATAGGAATGTGTATCTTGACAACTAGATTTTTTGTTTGTCAAGATACGACAAAAAATAAGAAATGTTTGTAAAATAAATGTGTAAAAATGATCTCAAGCGATCAAATTTGTAAAACATGTTAAGTTAGTATTTTTCCGAGGTCCCCCGTAACATAGCGCTCAGAAAGAGATAAGATTCACTATGCTACGAGGTTCCTGGATTTTTGTACACGCAAAAAGGGTAAAAAATATTGTTCAAAAATGGGTTTACATATGGGTGAAAAACAGCTTTTTTAATATCTCCTCAGCGGTAGTATATCGAAAATAGTGTTTATTTGACTACCGCCGAGGGGATGAACAAGTAAAATATACATATTTGCAATGTTTAAAAATTGATTTTTCTATGTAAAATTTACATAGAAAAAATGCTGGACATTGATCCACGCGGCAGGTAAGCCGGCGATGTGGTAGCGAAGCCATTCGTAGACAAAGTTTTTCAAGCGGCCGGGAACAAAATGGCCAGTGGCGGGGAGTGATGATTTCGCCAGTGGCGTGGGGTAGGCACATTTTATAAATGTAAAAACAGATTTTATAAAATTGAATAATGTGATCAACTACGTCCGTTACACTCCCCCCGTTTAGCTATGCTGAACTAAAAAATAGGACGTTTGTTGGTACGGCGCAGTCCGCGGCGGCCAGTCCCTCTGGGATGGTGCTGGGCTGGTGGTACTGTTGATGTTGCATCGGTAGGCGGGGCCGGCAGGATTACAGCGAGCTTCACAGCGGGGCGGACGTAAATTCCGGTGCTCGTCTGGATCCTGGCGGTCCTCACTTGGCCGTCTGCAGCAGGGGTGGCATCAAGGACTCGACCGCGTGGCCAGCTGTTGCGGGGCATAGCGGGGTCCATGATGATTATCGGTCCGGAGTAATTGAATCCACTATTTGTGAATGGAGGAACATGGTGGGCTAGCCTTGATGGCGGCAAGGGCCCCATCAGAGGGGGGGCTGGCTTGCTCCTGCTCATCTTGCAGGTGGGGCAGTTGTGGGCGATCTTGCGAATATTTGTTCGCAGTCGCAGCACATGGTAGTTGCTTCGCACCTCAGCCATTGTTCTCTCATTACTCGGATGATCGGCTTCCTGGTGATGATATCTCACTAGAAGTCGTGCATATGCATGATCACCATCCAAAATTATAGGTGTCCGCACTGCTTGGGGCACGTTACTGAGGGCTCGTATTCTTGAGTTCATCCTCAGTAGGCCGTCAGGTCCAAGGAAGGGGCTCAAGGCTTTGAGCCGACTGTCACTTGGTAGTGGATCTCCTTTCTGGAGCGCATTTATATCACGATAAAATGTTTCTTCTTGGCATTTTCTTGCCCATCGGGCCTCTGCTTCCTTGATTTCATCGGTTCTTAAATGTTTATCAGGTTGTTCGTGGCTTTTTCCACGACACCTTTTAATAGAACGATGTATCCAGCAGGTAGTTTGAATAAGATGATTAAATGAGGAAAATTTCTTGATGTCGGGCAGTGTCTCTGCCACAGTTGAAGAAAGGCCAACGTTTTGGCGCCTTACTTCAATGTGCCTGGGAGACCCTTTCGCGGGGCCGACTGATTCTCTCGTATCATTTGCAGGCACAGATCCAGCTGGTACTCCTCGTACGGCCGCCTGTATCAGAGGTGCTCGCGGTACGGGGCCAGATGGTCCATGGGGCATGGTAGAATGCCGCCGGGCATGGTGCCTGGGTGGCCTTCTCTGCAAAGGTGCTGGCACAGATCCAGCTGGTACTCCTCGTACGGCCGCCTGTATCAGAGGTGCTCGCGGTACGGGTCCAGATGGTCCATGTTGCACTGTATGAGGTCTCTCGGCAATGTGCCTGGGAGACCCTTTCGCGGGGCCGACTGGCCTTCTCTGCGAAAATGCTGGCACAGGTCCAGCTGGTCCTCCTCGTACGGCCGCCTGTATCAGAGGTGCTCGCGGTACGGGGCCAGATGGTCCATGTGGCATGGTAGAATGCCTCCCGGCAGTGCGCCTGGGTGACAGTGTGGCTCGTATGGCCAATGTGGTAGCTTCATCCACATGTTCAGAGGTCCCTCCGCCATGGGTGGTCCACCCCAACGCCGTTCGTGATAATATTCGCGTAGAATCACGAACGTCGCGCACTTCCCTCGAGACAATAAGGTGAGCATTGTCTTGCCCGATGAGAAGTGTGGGGGTGATGTAGCGACCGTGGTACCTCTGTACAGGAAGGCTGAGCTGCTTGATGGTATTTGCTCTGATGATAAACTCATCAGCAATTCCGGCGCCGCGTAGAGTGATTGGCACGCGGCGGGACGTTATGTCTGTTGAGCACATGTTTTTTGCTCCGTGTAGTCGTAGCTCACGGGTAGGTCCGGTTGTGCCGATTTTCTGTGCTGTGGTGGCGTCAATAAGGGTGACAGTGGAGCCTTCGTCCAGAAGCGCAAAGGTTTTGATCTGCCGCTTGGGGCCCGACAATATGACCCCCACCACTTTTAACACGGCACTTTCGGTGTGGCGTCACATATTGTGAACATCTGCCACAGTAATGTCATTTTCACGATAGTTCGGGTTGTGAAGAAGTCGGTGGTGGGGGTATCTGCACTCCCCCACTCCGCACCAGTCACTAACTTTGCAGAATTTGGTAAAATGTTTGCCATTGAGGCATACTCGGCACAATCCGGCACTTTTAACTGTCACAAAACGGGTTTTTATGTCTTTCGCGGCGAAAGTACGACATTCGCTAAGTTGGTGGCCATTTTCACCGCACTGAACACACCCGGCGCGGTTGTCGAACTCGCGAACTTCATTGTAACTGTTTTGCACTTTTTCCCCGCTTCGATTATTTTCTCGATTATTACCAGACAAAATTTGGGGCATTCGATTATTACCAGACAAATTTTGGGGCTTTCGATTATTTTGCGCGAAATGTTGTTTTTCACTAGAATTGTTGTTGTAAACATTGTTTTCCCGCGATAAAAACCGTTCTGACGCGGCAGACGTGTTTAAACTGTTGTCACAAGTGTCACTTTTGTTCGAATTGTTTTTTCGCGAAAACTTTTCTGACGTGGCAGACGTATTTATGAAACTGTCACAGGTATCACGTTGGCGGGCACTGTTTTTTCGCCAAAACTGTTCTGACGCGGCAGACGTGTTCTCGAAACGGTTTTCGTCACATGTTTCACGATTTTGAGCACTGTTTTTTCGCGAAAACTGTTCCGTTATTGAGAACGAATGTTCACGGCGTGGGCGGGACCTCGCGGGGTCAACCAAACCGGACTTTGGGATGGCGTTCGCGACGGTTTTCAGGAAGGCGGCAAACTGGCAGATGGTAGCGGAGGCCTCGTAGTGCCGCACTTCCATCAGCCACGCCAACCGCAAGGTGGGCGGCATCTTCCCCGCGATGTCACTGAGCAGCGCTGGATTCGTCAGGTAGCCATCATTGTTGAGGGAGCGGAGTGATGCCACCAGGTTCTGAACTGTGCCAGAGAAGTCTGCGATGTCCTCCAGAGAAGCCTCAATTGTGAGGTGGGGCAGCTTCTTCACCTTGTCCAGCATCAGAGCAGCGAGTGAGGTAGTCCCTCCAAATCTCTGCTCCAGGACTGCCAGGATCTCCGGAACCTGAGCAGGGTCCATCAGAAGGGGGCCGACGGCTTCTCGGGCTTTCCCCTTGAGGGCCCGCTGTAGGCGGATCAAGTTTTCACTGGAGGTCATCCGACATGTGGAGGTAGACTGGTTAAACTGTGCCCTCCAGGTGGGCCACTCCAGTGGATCTCCAGAGAATGGAGGCAGGTCCTTGGCCATAGATTGTCTGGCAATAAGGGCCGCCATTCGTGGATCGTCCTCGATTGTGGGACGGGGGCTGTCCTGAGCCCTTGAAGCTCTGATGGCTTCTGTCAGGGCGGAGGCCAGCTGAGCCATGGGACTGCCATCATGCTGAACCCAGGCTCTGGTATGTTGGGCCGTCTCATCCGCCGTAGGTTGGGGCGGGAATCTCGGCATGGAGCTGGTACTGGCTGTGGGCGGGCCATCTGGCCGTGCCGGCACGCCATACTCCTGTTCGCGCAGTGGTACGGGCGGCACATGTCCAGATGGTCCAGATGGTCCAGGTGGTCCAGGCTGTGTCCATGGCACGTCCCACTGCTCCAGCAGTCCGGCAGGTGATCCTGGCGTCGGCGCTGGGTACCCCGGGTGGGGCAGAGGTACGGGCAGCACAGGGCCATGAGGTCCAGGCTGCATCAGTACTGGGCATCCCTGAATGGTCCAGGGTGCTGGTTGCGCAGGGCCTGCTGGCTCTTGCTGCGCTCGTGATGCGTACCTCTGGTCCTCCAGAGGTACAGGTCCGGCTGGCACTTCACGTACGGCTTGCCTCTGTTCTATCAGAGGGGCGGGCGGTACAGGGCCAGAGGGTCCAGGCTGCATCAGGTTTGGGCATCCCTGAATGGTCCAGGGTGCTGGTTGCGCAGGGCCTGCTGGCTCTTGCTGCGCTCGTGATGCGTACCTCTGGTCCACCAGAGGTACAGGTCCGGCTGGCACTTCACGTACGGCTTGCCTCTGTTCTATCAGAGGGGCGGGCGGTACAGGGCCAGAGGGTCCAGGCTGCATCATGTTTGGCCACCCTGCATTGGGCCAGGGTGGCGAGGGCGGGGGACCGGCTGACCTTGGCTGCGCCGCTGCTGTGTACCTCTGGTCCACCAGAGGCACCGGGCTCGGTTGGCCGGGCTGCACCCATCCAGGGCTGTACCCTTGGAAGCGCCAGGGTCCTCCTTGGGCAGGATACCCTTCCAGGAGTACGGGTCCAGATCGGGCAGGCGCTGCTGCTGCTGGTTCCTCGTACCTCTGGTCCACCAGAGGCACCGGGCTTGATTGGCCGGGCTGCGTCCATGCTGGTGGTGACCTCTCCGGGAGCTTCGAAGGTCCAGGAGGGGCAGGGGCTGCTGCTGTTGGAGCTGATTGAAGAGCTGCTTTGAGTCTCTCAATGTGCTCGGTTTGACTGCGAAGCTGTTGTCGCAATGACTCCATCGCATCCTCTTGAGATATGGAGGGCGGTGAGTCATGATCTGCAGGTGGTGCCATGTCAGGAGTAGTGCTGGGCGTGGGCATGGGGGTTACGTCAGGCGTGACGTGAACCGCAGCCGTGGCCTGAGACCCAGCGTCCAGGGCATCTGCAGATGGTGTTGAGGATCCATCGTCTTGGATCCGGCTCGACCGTAAAGTTGGAGACATCCTGGTTGAAGGCGTGTGAGAATCCCGGCTCGAAGGACCACTTGTACTGGACGGGAGTCCGCACAAGACTGTAGATTTAGGCGCCGGGTCCAAACCGTGTCTTCAACCGATGAGATGCTCCTTTACGGCCGATGATGATGATTGTAGTTGATTTTGATGATGAATCTGCCTCCCGCACCCAGTGCTTGGTGAATGTTGGGTACTGGGTGTGCTGTCGTCTCTGCTCGCTTCTGGTGTTGGCGGTTTTCCAGAGGAGGGCCGGCTTGTCTTGAAGAGGTAACACCAGAAGATCTTGGAGCAGAAAACTTGGCGTGGTGAGGCAGATGTTGGGCAGGAGTCACTTGTAGATAATAAAACGCTTGGTTTCGGTGGTAAAGATGAACTAATTTATTTTCAATTATGTGGCTGCTTATATTTAATTAGCCTGACTCGCACCCGACATTGGGTTTTGAGTCCAAAAGTGGTGGGGGATTGTACCCGCGCCAGATATGTGTTTATATGCCCCGGAAAAATGTCGCATATTCATTTTGCCGGTAGCACACTTGAAGGCAGTCGCTTAAATTTGAGAGTTAGAAAAGATTTTGAGCGCTTACATGAATGATAATTACATAGTTTAAATGCATAGTAGTTATAGGAATGTGTATCTTGACAACTAGATTTTTTGTTTGTCAAGATACGACAAAAAATAAGAAATGTTTGTAAAATAAATGTGTAAAAATGATCTCAAGCGATCAAATTTGTAAAACATGTTAAGTTAGTATTTTTCCGAGGTCCCCCGTAACATAGCGCTCAGAAAGAGATAAGATTCACTATGCTACGAGGTTCCTGGATTTTTGTACACGCAAAAAGGGTAAAAAATATTGTTCAAAAATGGGTTTACATATGGGTGAAAAACAGCTTTTTTAATATCTCCTCAGCGGTAGTATATCGAAAATAGTGTTTATTTGACTACCGCCGAGGGGATGAACAAGTAAAATATACATATTTGCAATGTTTAAAAATTGATTTTTCTATGTAAAATTTACATAGAAAAAATGCTGGACATTGATCCACGCGGCAGGTAAGCCGGCGATGTGGTAGCGAAGCCATTCGTAGACAAAGTTTTTCAAGCGGCCGGGAACAAAATGGCCAGTGGCGGGGAGTGATGATTTCGCCAGTGGCGTGGGGTAGGCACATTTTATAAATGTAAAAACAGATTTTATAAAATTGAATAATGTGATCAACTACGTCCGTTACAAACGGTAAAGAATTTTTAAAAAAAAATTATGATAAATAATAAATTGCCTGCTGATTTTGAGGATAAACTTTTAACATTTTTGGTTGATATTAGGAATACGCCTTCTATGTCTACGGGGATTGAACCTAGTAAATTAATTTTGGGAAGGAAAATTAGATCAATTTTTAATACAATCATTCCAATATTAGATAATGTTGAAGGTCAAGGTTTTAAAGGGATTGATAACACGATTAAAGATAAGATGTTATTGAGTCAGCAAAAACAAAAAAAGTATTATAGAGGAAAAAAAATTAAAAAGTACTTTGATGTTGGATCTAAAGTTTTAACCAGGGATTTGAGAAGTGATAAAAACAAATGGATTTTAGGAGAAATTTATAAAAGATTGGGGAATAGGGTTTATTTAGTAAAAATTATGTCTACAGGACAAGTGTGGAAACGCCACCATGATCAAATTTCAGAGAGGAAGGTTAGGTGGGGGGAGAGTGACAGGTCTGATGATTTGCTGGACCTGGGTCCACTCTCGGACGTGGACATGACCAAGTTTCCTAATTCCTCTGATTTTTGCAGGTCACCTACACCATGGGAGGGGAGGTTACGCCCTCGAGGACAACGCCCATGCTACACCGAATGAAGAGTCAAGAACATACATAATTACATATAAATTGGAAATTAAATACATAATGGAAATAATTAAATATATTTGGCTTATATAAATTTGTAAAAATAAAAAAGTGGGTGTGTCAAGCCTACGCAAGACAGAAGTGAAACTTCTAGTTTCAGCTGATGCTTGGCGTGGCGCAGTTCGCTGGTGTCTGAGAGAGAGGAAAGAAGAGAAGAGAGAGAACGTTCGTGAGCGGCTCCCCCACCTCAACAAGGTTTCACTTCAAAAATGCCACAGCCGAGAATCGAACCTCGCTTAACTGATTGAAAGCCAACCACGCTGAGCACCAACTGTAAGCAAAGCCGCATAAATTGATTATATTATGTAGGTTCTGAAAATATGAGAGCTTGTTATGTTTTATAATGTTACCTACATCACACCCAAAATATAATATATTTTTAAAAATAATGTACAATGTACAGAAATAGAATCCCACACAAGATCGCGTAGTGCGCTCTAGCGAACGGATATTTTATCAGAGGGAGATAGTTTTAATTTTTTTTTCTGTAAATTATTACATATTATCAAAATAAATAAATTAATTAAATAAATGTAATACAATTATCATAATATACGGATTAGATAATAATTTTAATCCAACACAATAACGCAAAGCGCGCTCTAGCGGAGTAATGTTTTATCACAGTGAGATAAGTGTTTTTATTATTTTGCAATATTATTTTCTTTTAAAAAATGTTCTGACCTACTAAAAAATAAGATATTGAATGAAAAAGGCGTTAAAAACAAAAAAATAATGTGCGATGGCCGAGAATCGAACTCGGATCAACTGCTTGGAAGGCAACTATGCTGACCATTACACCACCAACGCCAGTTGTCGGGATGAGCTAAGAAGCATTTATATGTTACTTCAAAACTTTGACTAGATCAAATGAACTTTAATCGGTGGTCCCGCATTTTCGTTTCGGTCATGAGTCGGTTTTACTCCGGTTCTCGAAATTGCATGACGCGCGTAAAGAAGTTTCACTTCAAAAGATGTAATTATGATTTAAGTGTGGGGGTGTGGTGTATGTGTGTAAGGGGGACAGCATGAGAGCGAGACAGCGAGTACGAGACTGTAACGGACGTTTTTGTTGTTTGTTTTTGGGGTGTTATGCCGTGTTGCGCTAACTCCTTCTTTAGCCGACGTTTCGGACAGCGTTGCAGTGTCCATCATCAGGGCAGATCCGGTAGATCCGAAGATCTGCCCTGATGATGGACACTGCAACGCTGTCCGAAACGTCGGCTAAAGAAGGAGTTAGCGCAACACGGCATAACACCCCAAAAACAAACAACAAAAATGCTTTTGGCCGTGAGAATCTAAAAACTTACCTGAATATTAAATAAAATGTAACAATAATCTCTTATCTGTACGCAGCGCAGGAACGGGCGAACGGCACTCAGCAATAGTAAGGTACACACAACCACTGTTGACCGCGGCTCGAATCGGACTCTCTTACACAGTATTACACACAGCTTGATTGTGCGGATGTAATTGAGTATTTTAGGATGGTTAGTAAATTATTTTAGCTAGATTCTCTCCGACTTTAGTTAGCAAAGTAGTTGTTAAACCTTACATTTATTTCGCATATTAACTGCTGTAATGTCATCCAATTTCAGATAAATTCGCATGTCCGCGTGTGTATGCGTGATTGACACCAACAGTTGATAGAATGCATCGTCATCGAGTTTCAGCCCGATCTGATATCGGGAAGAGGATAAAAGTGAAATTCATTTTAATCTATTAATAAAGCATTGTCGTTGAGATAGAAACGTTTCTTCGGACCTGTATAATTCCTCATTCGATTTTTTGAAACGTTTAAAAAAACGAATAGTTTATAATAAGTAGGTGCATGTACATGGGTATGGGTATGGGTATGGGTATGGGTATGTGTACTGTTCTGTACTGTACTGTACTGTACTGTACTGTACTGTACTGTACTATACTGTACTGTAATGATTTCAGAGGAATAGCTGAACTCCTCGACGTTCCTCGGTATTCACACAGACTTTTTCACAATCATCCTCGGAATAAAAATGTATATTTGTATACAAATCAAATTGACATCGTTTGCCCGTTCTTTTACTGATTAACTTTATATAATAGACTAGCAGCTAGCTGACGTGTACCCGGCGTTGTTGGGGGTTATTAGGGTTGTTAGGAGATAGACATATACCATTTTTTGTAGGCCTTTTTAAGATATACAATTCCGTAGTGCATTATGTTGATGTATGTAGCACATAAGGTTTAACCAGAGTTAGCAATGTACTCATAAGCGCCCCAAAATATTTGGTTTTCTCTTGATTACAAAACATCTACTTTGTATAAATAGAATATGCATGTATTATATATATATAAACCTTCCGGAAGACCCTATCAAAATCCGTTTAGAAGAACTAAGCGCACAAACAGACAGACGCGGATAGCGACTTTGTTTTATGCTTTGTGGCATCTTCAGACTGGTACAAATGTTTCTTAAGCTATGGCTTATATAATAAGTGAAGCCATCCGTCGTTTAAGAATGAGTATTTTGTAGGCTTTTCAGTTTCGCTGTGTTTGCAGTTTTAAAAATTTCTATTTTTGATACTGATGAAAACATTAAAATTTTGACACATATTTGTGTTATTGGTTGAAAAAGTATTTACCTAATAAAGAAATGCTGATGGTGTTGCCGTTGCGTAAAGGGCCTCTCCTCGATGGGATGTTGCAGACCCCTGTTGAGCACCGGGACGTCGCAGTACGGTCAGGATGTGCGTGATGCTGCGCCATCGTTTCCAAGGGAAGTTCTCCAGAAGTGAGAGTACTCTCTCAACACAGGTTCTGCCGCTGCTAGGATCTCGTCGCAGGGCTCCTCCATTTTGGGGTTGATTTTGTTGTTGTTTTTTTTTTTTTTTTTAAGTGATAATAAATAACTTTTTTAACCACTTTTTTAGTTTCATTTTCTCTTTTTTTTTTTAATCCTCCATTTTTATTTATTTTTTTTAAATTTTCTTTTTCTTAGTTTTTTTTTTTCACTTTTTTTTTAAATACTTCATTCTTATTATTTTTTTTAAAGAAAGACAGACATTCCTGGGATACTTATAACCTGGAAATATTTTAATTCTCGCTGCTCCCATTATAGTTCCATAGATTTTATCAAGAGCTATGGTGATCCTGAGCAACAAAAGGTGTTACAGGCATCCGGAGAGGAGGAGCCTGCTTCATCAATTGATTCAGAATTTGGTTGACTGCCTGCTAGCACAAATGTCCGCTCCCCTCTGGAGCAGACGGGCCTCTATGGGCTTGTTGGGAGCGCCTGATAATGCACGGAGCCTGGTGATTGGGCCCCGCGGTTAAGGGAGTTAACTACCATGCGGATGTTGTCAGGTATTTCGGAGTTTACTGCTGCCAGTTTAAGTTTATGCTCTAAACCGACTGGTCTGTCTTTTCTCTTGGTCTATCAGGCTACTTGAATGTGAATGATGGTTCACTTAGAGCTGCAACTTTTAGGAAATAGTAAGTTCCCACTTGTAGTTCTATCACTTCACTGTTCAGTGTCACCTCGTGTCCCGTGGTCCAGCACTTTGCACACATTTGACGTCACGTCACGTCACTGCTCACCATCAATGCCCCATTGTAAAACCCAACCCGTTACTACGCTAGGATTATTATTGGTCATAAAAAGTGAGTCTCCTGGCCACCCGGTATTGCCTACTGACGTACTCACCCTGATCCCCGGTGAGGATCTTCTCCTGCAGCTCGGAGATTTGCGCCGAGCGCTGGGCCACCTCCTCCTGCAGACGCGGGATGTCCGGGTGGCAGGGGTCGGCGGCCTGGGCCTGCTTCAGCTGGCTGTTGAAGGCCTGGCGGTCCTCCATGAGTCCCTCCAGGTGGCGCTCAGCAGCCACCACCCACTTGACCACCTCCAGCTCCTGCTCCACCCACTGTAGTACCCCCTCGGGGCTACCCTTGCCTGAGTCTGTCCGGCTCGGCACTGAGCGCTGCTTCTGGGCCGTCTTCTGTCTGTCCAGCACCTCCTGGAACACATAACACATCGTGTTATTATATGTAGGAGGCTTTCTTTACAAGTCCACAGGTCGAAGGTCATTTGAAAATAGCTAATATTATTATTTTTATAAGCAATAATTGTTCGCCTGAAACACTCATCCACATTGAAAAAAATCTCCTGATAAAAAATACATGACGCCAACGGGACTCGAACCCGTGTCCATTCGATTTCCGGTCGAAAGCTCTGACCACTGAGCTATGGGGGCTTATTTCTTACCCGAGAAAATATTCAATATATGCTAGTGTTTCATTCAACAATTACTGCTTTTTTCATTTTTTCACCTGAGAACAACCAACTTTATTTTTATATGAGAAAGGCATTGTAAGTGCTAAATCTCTCACTAGATGGCGTTGATACAAATTGTATACATTTTTTAGGTGAAATACTTGGACTTGTCAAATATTAATTATTATTTTTTTGATAAATTAATGTTTTTAAAGACAAGATTTTATTTATGCATAGCACAAAGGATAACAATTATTTTTATAAGCAATAATTGTTCGCCTGAAACACTCATCCACATTGAAAAAAATCTCCTGATAAAAAATACATGACGCCAACGGGAAATAATAGAAAAAAAAAATAATAAACAAAAAAATAATAGCTAATATTATGTTAATAATTAATCAATCTTCATTTGATGTAAGCTATATTCATTTGTAGGTATGTACAACACGAATTCGTAAGTCAAATTACATTAATTTTATGGATTGTTTCACGAGACAAGCGAGGAATGTGCAAAACTAACCTGTCTTTGTCTAACCATCTCTTTGAAACACATAATATTCATCTGTCTTCCTGACGGCAATGACCCAAGCTGTCTTCAGCATGAGAGAGCATTTATACATAATACCATCTTGTTTACTGTATGGCGCATAAAGAGACAGAAGATATCATAGCCGGTCATTTGATAAATTGACCAAGCCAACCATAGGTGCGTGGGAAAGGGAGCTTCCATTTGACAGGCTAGATGTCACTACTGCCGCTACCGCTGCCCGCTATCTCTTGGCACATTTCAAAATAAATGAGAATAAGGCCAGGTGAAGTTTTAATTTATAGTTATCTTATATTAGGATATTTTTTTATTCTCGAATTAATTACTATTTATGTTGACGAATAAATCTTCTTAATAATATAAAAGTTCAGCTTGCATATGTTTGTGCTCGTAAAACTAGAAAAATAGTCGACCGATATCGTTGAAAATTATTATTATTATTAATTATTATTTTTTGGTAAACTTAATGTTTTTAAGACAAGATTTTTTATGCATAGCACAAAGGGTAACAATTATTTTACAAGCGATAATTGTTCGCCTGAAACACTCATCCACATTGAAAAATCTCCTGATAAAAGATACATGATTGGATGAGTGTTTCAGGCGAACAATTATCGCTTGTAAAATAATTGTTACCCTTTGTGCTATGCATAAAAAATCTTGTCTTAAAAACATTAAGTTTACCAAAAAATAATAATTAATAATAATAATAATTTTCAACGATATCGGTCGACTATTTTTCTAGTTTTACGAGCACAAACATATGCAAGCTGAACTTTTATATTATTAAGAAGATTTATTCGTCAACATAAATAGTAATTAATTCGAGAATAAAAAAAATATCCTAATATAAGATAACTATAAATTAAAACTTCACCTGGCCTTATTCTCATTTATTTTGAAATGTGCCAAGAGATAGCGGGCAGCGGTAGCGGCAGTAGTGACATCTAGCCTGTCAAATGGAAGCTCCCTTTCCCACGCACCTATGGTTGGCTTGGTCAATTTATCAAATGACCGGCTATGATATCTTCTGTCTCTTTATGCGCCATACAGTAAACAAGATGGTATTATGTATAAATGCTCTCTCATGCTGAAAGTCCGGTTTGGTTGACCCCGCGAGGTCCCGCCCACGCCGTGAACACACGCTCGCGACAATCGAACAGTTTCCGCGCAAAAACGGTGCTAAACAACGTGATACCTGTGAAAGTTTCATAAATACGTCTGCCGCGTCAGAAAAGTTTTCGCGAAAAAACAATTCGAACAAAAGTGACACTTGTGACAACAGTTTAAACACGTCTGCCGCGTCAGAACGGTTTTTATCGCGGGAAAACAATGTTTATAACAACAGTTCTAGTGAAAAACAACAGTTCGCGAAAAATAATCGAAAGCCCCAATTTTTGTCTGGTAATAATCGAATGCCCCAAATTTTGTCTGGTAATAATCGAGAAAATAATCGAAGCGGGGAAAAAGTGCAAAACAGTTATGGTGATGTTCGCGAGTTCGACAACCGCGCCGGTGTGTTCAGTGTGGTGAAAATGGCCACCAACTTGGCGAATGTCGTACTTTTGCCGCGAAAGACATAAAAACCCGTTTTGTGACAGTTAAAAGTGCCGGATTGTGCCGAGTATGCCTCAATGGCAAACATTTTACCAAATACTGCAAAGTTAGTGACTGGTGCGGAGTGGGGGAGTGCAGATACCCCCACCACCGACTTCTTCACAACCCGAACTATCGTGAAAATAACAATATAGTGGCAGACGTTCACAATATGTGACGCCACACCGAAAGTGCCGTGTTAAAAGTGGTGGGGGTAATCTTGTCGGGCCCCAAGCAGCAGATCAAAACCTTTGCGCTTCTGGACGAAGGCTCCACTGTCACCCTTATTGACGCCACCACAGCACAGAAAATCGGCACAACCGGACCTATCCGTGAGTTGCGACTACACGGAGCAAAAAAATATGTGCTCAACAGACTTAACGTCCCGCCGCGTGCCAATCACCCTACGCGGCGCCGGAATCTCTGATGAGTACACCATCAAGGCCAACACCGTCCAGCAGCTCAGCCTCCCTGTACAGAGGGTCCACGGCCGCTACATCACCCCCACACTTCTCATCGGGCAAGACAATGTACACCTTATTGTCTCGAGGGAAGTGCGCGACGTTCGTGACTCTACGCGAATATTGTCACGGACGGCGTTGGGGTGGATCACCCATGGCGGAGGGGCCCCTGAACACGAAGCTGAGGCTACAACACTGGCCCTGCGCGAGGAGAGCCACAAAGACGACCTCATGAGTGATCTCATCAAACACAATTTTGCGATTGACTCATTGGGGATCACGTCCGCCTCTCGTGTAACTGCGCACATAGTACGTGCAAATCAGCTGATGGAAGATACAACCCATCAACTGACATCTGGCCGATGGGAAACCGGCCTATTATGGAAGGAGAATAATATCACACTGCCTGACAATCGGCAATGTGCATTAAACGACTGTGGTCTCTGGAGTGAAAATTATTGAAGGAAAAGGACTTGGCAACCGCCTATGCAGCTAAAATCAACGGACTTATAACACAAGGCCACGCACGTGAACTTACGGATCGAGAGGTAGAAAAACCCTCTGCCCGCAAATGGTACCTACCGCATTTTGCCGTAGTGAACCCAAACAAACCAAACAAAATCCGTGTGGTGTTTGATGCTGCCAGCCGCTGCCGAGGGACCTCCCTCAATGATCAATTGCTGACTGGGCCTGACCTGCTGACTTCATTGTTAGGAAACATACTCCGGTTTCGAGAGGGAAAAATAGCTCTCGCCGCCGACATCAAGGAGATGTTTTTACAAGTGAAAATCAAAAGTGAAGATCAACAATCACAGTTGTTTCTATGGAGATCAACACCTCAACAAGAACCACGTACTTACATGATGTCATCAATGATGTTTGGCGCTACCTGTTCACCAAGCAGCGCCCAGTACGTGCGAAACAAAGTGGCCCAGGAGAATTCTGCACTATTCCCTGCTGCCGCAGCCGCCATCCAAACAAAGTTTTATATGGATGACTATTTGGATGCGGTCGATACCAAAACTGAAGCGACAGCACTCATCACTACTGTTGCCAAAGTGCTGTCAACTGGAGGATTCCACCTAACCAACTGGGCCTCTAACGACACTTCAGTGATGGCTACTATCCCGCTTATAGACCGAGCCAGGTCAGCAATCACCATAAACAGCGGAGAAGCAGATACCGAGAGAATCCTCGGACTTCTGTGGGATCCTGTCACCGATTGCTTTTTATATGCATTTCGCGATGCTGCCGATCCTGAACTGATCAGCAGGCCTACCAAACGCCAGCTGCTCAGCATTGTGATGAAAATTTTCGACCCTGTGGGCTTCGTCGCTTGCCTCACAGTCCGATCGAAGATTCTACTACAAGCTGTCTGGCGATCCAACATCGGATGGGACGACATCATCACACCTGAACACAACGAAAGGTGGATGGACTGGCTGGGACTTCTGCAAGACTGCAAAGTTGCCATACCTCGGCGCTGCTTACAAAACAAAGAGAGCTTCGTCACCCTCCACCTCTTCTGCGATGCCTCAGAGCAGGCATGCTGTGCGGTCGCCTACCATACCGAGGAGATTGATGGGAACACCACAGCCACCTTTTTGGCCAGCAAATGCAAAGTGGCTCCTCTGAAACCTTTATCAATACCCCGCCTTGAGCTACAATCAGCGCTCATGGCGGCCAGACTGGCAGCAACACTGAAGAAAGAATGTCGCAGCAACATTGCGCGAACAGTGTTCTGGACAGACTCAACAACAGTTCTGTGCTGGCTACGCACAGATCCACGCACATACTCCGCCTTTGTGGCCAACAGACTCGGCGAGATCGACGAGCTCACCCACATTGCAGATTGGAGATGGGTCCCAACCAAACTGAACCCGGCAGACATCGGCACCCGAGACGTCAACACTCCTGACCTCTCGCACTCTGGACGATGGTTCAGTGGACCAGCCTTCCTGACCTCAGACGAGGCAGAATGGCCGCGCGAACGGTGCAAACTGCCTCAGCCTGATGATGGAACCCTAGAAGTGAGGCCTCAATACGTTGGCATCACAACAACTGTGGCAGAGACACTGCCCGAAATCAACAGATTCTCTTCATGGCGTCGACTTATTCGAACTACCTGCTGGATACACCGTTTTATTAAAAGGTGTCGTGGAAAACATCACGAACAACCTGACAAACACTTAAGAAACGACGAAATCAAAGAAGCAGAGGCCCGATGGGCAAGAATATGTCAAGAGGAGACCTTTTATCAGGACATAAATGCGCTCCAGAAAGGAGATCCACTACCAAGTGACAGTCGGCTCAAAGCCTTGAGCCCCTTCCTTGGACCTGACGGCCTACTGAGGATGAATTCCAGATTAAAAGCCCTCAGTAAAGTGCCCCAAGCAGTGCGGACACCGATCATATTAGATGGTGATCACGCCTATACACGACTTCTGGTGAGACATCATCACCAGGAAGCCGATCACCCAAGTACGGAGAGAACGATGGCTGAGGTGCGAGGCAGCTACCTTGTGCTGCGACTACGAACAAATATTCGGATGATCGCCCACAACTGCCCCACCTGCAAGATGCGCAGGAGCAAGCCAGCCCCCCCACTGATGGGGCCCTTGCCGCCATCAAGGCTAGCCCACCATGTTCCTCCATTCACAAACTGTGGATTAGACTACTTTGGGCCGATGGAAGTCACCGTATGCAGACATCGGGAGAAAAGATATGGTGCAATTTTCACATGCCTATCTACTCGTGCCATTCATCTTGAGCTGACAACTTCACTGACCACGGACTCCGCCATCATGGCTTTAAAACGCATGACGGCGCGCCGAGGCCAACCAAAAGCTCTGTACTCGGACAATGGTACGAACTTCCATGGTGCTGACAACGAGCTGAAGGATGCCATCGCATCCCTCAAAAATGATACCCGGATGAGGGATCATTTGACAACAAAGGGGATCGAATGGAACTTCATCCCTCCAATGTCTCCTCATATGGGGGGAGCTTGGGAGCGCCTGGTGCGATCTGTAAAAACCGCCCTGAAGGCCATCTTGCTGGAACGAGCTCCACGCGAAGAGACCTTGAGGACAGCGTTTGCTGAGGCCGAGTGGACTGTAAACAACCGCCCCCTCACACACGTCTCAGTGGATCCCAGGGACGAGGAGCCCCTCACCCCCAACCACTTTTTACTGGGAAGAGCCGGAAACCGACCTCATCTGTCACTATACGACAGGCAGGATGAGGAGGTATGCCTCCGTCGCCAGTGGCGTATCAGCCAACAACTCGCTGATATGTTCTGGAGACGGTGGCTCCGCGAATATCTCCCCACCCTGGCTGCTCGCCAAAAATGGCAACAGCCAGTCATCCCCATCAAGAAGGATGACCTTGTGATCATCATGGACCCCGCTATGCCCCGCAACAGCTGGCCACGCGGTCGAGTCCTTGATGCCACCCCTGCTGCAGACGGCCAAGTGAGGACCGCCAGGATCCAGACGAGCACCGGAATTTACGTCCGCCCCGCTGTGAAGCTCGCTGTAATCTTGCCGGCCCCACCTACCGATGCAAACCCAACAGTACCACCAGCCCAGCACCATCCCAGAGGGACTGGCCGCCGCGGACTGCGCCGTACCAACAAACGTCCTATTTTTTAGTTCAGCATAGCTAAACGGGGGGAGTGTAACGGACGTAGTTGACCATATTATTTTAAATTCATAAAATTGTTTTACTTTTATAAAATGTGCCTACTCCACGCCACTGGCAAAATCACCACTCCCCGCCACTGGTCATTTTGTTCAATTTTCGGCCCAAGCGGCTTGAAAACTTTGACCCCGAATGGCATCGATACCGTACCGCCCGCATACCTGCCGCGTGAATCGATGTTCAACATTTTTTCTATGTAAAATCTACTAGGAAAAATCAATTTTTAAATGTTGTAAATGTATGTATTTTACTTGTTCATCCCCTCGGCGGTAGTCAAATAAACACTATTTTCGATATACTACCGCTGAGGAGATATTAAAAAAGCTGTTTTTCACCCATATGTAAACCTATTTTTGAACAATATTTTTTACCTTTTTTGCGTGTACAAAAATCCAGGAACCTCGTAGCATAGTGAATCTTATCTCTTTCTGAGCGCTATGTTACGGGGGACCTCGGAAAAATACTAACTTAACATGTTTTACAAATTTGATCGCTTGAGATCATTTTTACACATTTAATTTACAAATATTTCTTATTTTTTGTCGTATCTTGACAAACAAAAAATCTAGTTGTCAAGATACACATTCTCATAACTACTATGCTTTTAAACTATGTAATTGTTGTGGTGAACGTATGTCTGTCGGTATGAAAGAGACAGGCATATCTGAGTGAGACAGCATGACCGAGACGTATAAAAAGGCGTGTCTGTTGTAACTCGTCCTCTCTTTGCAACAACATCTCGAATACTGTACATTAGTAATAACACTAAATAAACCAAATAGTATGGAGTATCCAAACGACTATTATTTACATCTTATCTGAGTGATCGACACGGTAGATCACCACAGTTGGCGCAGCCGAAAAAGGAAGCTGAACGGCCGCAAAATTCTTCCTGGAGGAAGAACCGTAGCCGCAGCTGAAAGAACTACAGTTGGAGCAGCCGAAAAAGGAATCTGAACAGCTATTAAATTCTTCCTGGAGGAAGAACTACAGTTGGAGCAGCCGAAAAAGGAAGCTGATCAGCCATTAAATTCTTCCTGGAGGAAGAACCACAGTAGGCGCAGCTGAAAGAACCATAGTTTGGTTATAATCCCACCGAGCACCGCGGAAGGGATTATTGTCGCATAAAAAATAAAATAATTTGGGGGCAGCTTCACGGACAGTATCGGACATTGAAGGAGCATCAAGGCAAGGAACTGGTGAGGAGATTCAAGGCGCTGAGCTCAAGGAATCAGCAGCCGAGAAACCGGATGAAAAACGGATCCAGGCAGCTTGTACGGGGACCCGACACGGGAAGGCGTGGCGGTGGTGACCGGACGAGAAGGACGACCAGGAATCCGGACGGAGCCAGAAGACGGTCGGACGCGGAAGGGCGGCGATCGGCGGCAGCATCAATCATCAGATTCGTGAGTTGAGTGCTGTTTGTTGTTGTTTTTTCTGATTATTGGTAATCTGTGTGGAAATGGAGGGAGTGGGTTTACCCAGGTTTTGTCACCTTAGGGACGGGCTGGAGACGTTCGTGCTACAGTTTGAGCAGTTGATCCTCGTCAATGATGACAAATTTAAATCCGAGGATAAAAAGAGGGCGGTTTTAATATCCCACCTACACACAGACACGATTAATCTACTGATAGATTTATGTTTTCCAAAAAAAATAACAGATTTATCGGTTGAAAATATATTTTTGTTATTAGGAAACCACATTGGTGTTTCAAAGAATGTGTTTAAGGAACGTGGAAATTTTTTTGCAGCGAAACAAAAAGTCGGGGAATCTATAAATGATTATATAGCTAGGTTACGTTGTCTAACAAGATTCTGCAAATTTGAAAGCAGACTGGAAGAAAACTTAAAAGATATTTTTGTGACTGGTTTATTAGAAGGTCGTATTAAAGAAAAAATGTTTTTAGATGCAGAGAAGCTGACTTTAAAAAGTACATTAGAGTGCGCATCGGGAATGGATTCATTTCATAAAAATATTACGTGTATTAAATCCGAGAGTGTCGGGCTCATTTCTAGAAGTAAGAAAAATTTTAATAGTAGTGCAGGTAGGAATTATTCTACTTCACCGGCGCGGGCGAAAGACAAAAATGTTACAATTCCCAGAAAGAAATCAGTAGAACGTATACAACAGTTGAAGTGCAAATATTGTAATTTAAATAATCATGATTCCAGTAATTGTAGATTAAAAAACGTGACGTGTTTTAATTGCAAAAACAAGGGACATTTTAGTAAAAATTGTCGCGAAAAAAAACGGGAGGAAGTTTCATCTGTGTTTGTGAATGCAAGTGAAATAAATTCAAGGTTAACAAGAAATACCGATCCCATTTATTTATCGTTAAAAGTTAATAACGGTATCATCATAAAAGGATTATTTGACACGGGTGCAGGAATATCGATCCTATCGGATAAAGATTATTGGGAACATTTTAAAGATGTACAATTGAAGCCGAAGAATTTAACCCTGAAGGGTTACAATAATTGTAAGTTACAGTTACTTGGATGTTTAATTTTGTCAATTAATTTCAATGGTATTACTAAAATAATGGAATTTTGTGTTGTAAAGGATGGTTCAACCACTGTGCTAGGTAGAGACTTCGTAAAAGAATTTAACATTGGTTTTACGGGTTTCGAGACGGTTTCTTCACAGTTGAAAAGTGAAATACTCACGCATAATATTCACGACGTAAACAATAATAGTGTCGATACGTTAGTGCGTAAATATCCGGAGGTATTTTCAAGTAAACTAGGTAGATTCAATAAATTTAAAGTTCATTTAAAATTGAAAGAAAATGCAGAACCGAAATTCTGCAATCCGAGAAGTATTCCTTTCGCTTTGAAAGCGAAAGTTGAAACGGAATTGAACCGTTTACAGGAAGAGGGAATTTTAGTTCCGATTAGTTATAGCAAGTTTGCATCTCCTATCGTGCCCGTAGTTAAAAGCGATGGAAGCATTAGAATTTGCGGGGATTATAAATGTACTGTGAACCCACAATTGATTGTTGACAAATATCCCATGCCGAAGATAGAAGTTTTATTATCACAAATTTCGGGCGGAATAATATTTTCAAAAATTGATTTACGTCAAGCTTATTTACAGTTGGAACTAGACGAAGAAAGTATGGAATATACTACGATTTCTACACATTTAGGATTATTTAAATTCACTAGGCTAGTGTTTGGGATTAACAGTGCACCGGCAATATTTTGTAGAACTATAGCTTCATGTCTACAAGGTTTGAAGAAAACAGCGGTTTTCCTGGATGATATTATGGTTACAGGAGAAACGATAGAGGAACATAATGCTAATTTAAATGCAGTTCTTAATAGGTTAAAAGATTGCGGTTTGTGCGTAAATATTCAAAAGTGCAATTTTAACGCTTCATCGGTATGTTTCTTAGGGTTTGAAATCTCGAAGGAAGGGATTAAACCTATGGAAGATAAAACGAACGCAATTAGTAAAGTCGCGCAACCAAAAGATTTATCAGAGCTACGCAGTTTTTTAGGAATGGTAAATTTTTACCGATCTTTTGTGCCAAATATGTCTATGTTATTAGATCCTTTGCACAAATTATTGAAAAAAAATACGAATTTTGATTTTAATCAAGATTGCGTAAAAGTTTTTAATAAAATAAAATTAATTTTATGTGATAATCGAGTGTTAGCACATTACGATCCAAATGTTACTTTGAAGGTAGTTACGGACGCCTCAACGAAAGGTTTGGGTGCAACATTGTTACATGTGTATGAAAATAATTTACAAAGACCTATTTCTTTTGTTTCTCGTAAACTGACAGAAGCGGAAAAGAAATATTCAATTTTAGACCTCGAGGCTTGTGCAATTGTGTTTGCTTTTAAGAAGTTTTTCGAGTACATTTACGGAAGGGAATTCATTCTAGAAATAGATAATGAACCTTTATGTAGAATTTTTGGTGAAAAAAAAGGAATTCCTGTTTTAACTTGTAATAGATTACAACGTTATGGTGTAATTCTCTCATCTTTCAATTATAAAGTTCAATACGTAAAATCAACATTAAATTGTTCGGATTACTTATCTCGCGTACCTGTAGGAGATCCTGTTGAGGAAAATAATAACTTTGATTCAAGAATTTTGTGTTTATTCAAAAATAATAGCGAGATGCCAATAGATGTTGAGGAAGTTAAAGCAGAATCTAATACGGATAAATTATTATTAGAGATAAAAAATTATCTTAGAACAGGGTGGCCAAATAAAGTCAATAAGGATGATTGCAAATGGATTTATTGGATAAAAAGGAACGATTTATCAATAATTGATGATTGTATTTTCTGGAACCATAGGTTAGTAATTCCAATAAGTTTAAGGGATAAGATATTAAGCTTATTGCATAGATCTCATCTAGGGATTGCCAAGATGAAAGGGCTAGCTAGAGGCTATTTTTGGTGGCCAGGGATTGACAGTCAAATTGAATTTTTAGTTAGAGAGTGCGGAATTTGTGCGGAAATTCAACCATCACAACCCAAGAGTGAGTTAACTCCATGGCCGATAACGGAAGAAATTTGGAGTAGGGTTCATATAGATTACGTAGGGCCTATCGGAAATAAATATTTTTTGGTAATCATAGATTCAACCTCAAAATGGTTGGATTGCGTGGAAGTAAATTCACCTAACTCAGATAATACCATTAAAATCTTAAAGAGATTATTCAGTTATTTCGGTAGTGTACAAACCTTAGTTTCTGATAATGGAGCAGCATTCATGTCAGCAGACTTTAAACAGTTTTGCGAGAGAAATGGCATTAAACATTTAACAACACCTATAAATCATCCTCAATCAAATGGATTGGCAGAGAATGCAGTCAAAACGTGTAAAAATTTTTTAAAGAAAATATTGTTAGAAAAAAAATTTCAGTCAGGTTATAATGAGAAGTTAGAATGTTTTCTCATAGATTATAGGAATGCACCACACTGTACAACAGGGTTAGAGCCAGCAGTTGTAATGTTTGGTAGAAGGTTAAGGTCAAATTTGAATAATTTTATACCTAGAGGGGGGAAGGTAAAGGAAAATGTGATTGATAAAGATACCAAAATGAAAATGTCAAAATGTCAGGAAAATCAGAAATTCTATTATAAAAGGAATAACAAAGTATCTACGAATTTTAAGATTAATCAGAAAGTTATGGTTAGGGATTTTAGAGACCAAAACAATGATAAGTGGGTACCAGGGAAAGTACATAAACGTTTGGGAAATAAACTATATTTAATTGAGGTTAAATTGAATGATAAAATCATGTACTGGAAAAGACATTTTGATCAATTATCCAAACTGTGTGTATCATGGGAAAAGAACCCTAGTATTTTAATCCCTGAGTCTGAGACGAGGAGGCTATCGTTCGATGAGTACGATGTCTCCGACTTTGTTTCGGATGACAATCTAACGGGTGACCCTCTTTTTCCTTCCAGCTCCAGTGAACCCGTGGCGTCAACGTCGGGGAACTGGAAGGAGCGCCTTCGACCAAGGACAGAGAAATCAAAATAAGCAGCAGTCAACTCTCCGAATCAACATGGTTATAAATAAAAAAGAAAATGTTGTAAAATAATAATTAAATATGTGTATGTATGTTTTATAATTATTATTATGATAATCATGTTGTGTTACTGTCTGCTGATTTAAGTGTGGAGGGATGTGGTGAACGTATGTCTGTCGGTATGAAAGAGACAGGCATATCTGAGTGAGACAGCATGACCGAGACGTATAAAAAGGCGTGTCTGTTGTAACTCGTCCTCTCTTTGCAACAACATCTCGAATACTGTACATTAGTAATAACACTAAATAAACCAAATAGTATGGAGTATCCAAACGACTATTATTTACATCTTATCTGAGTGATCGACACGGTAGATCACCACAATTGTCATTCATGTAAGCGTTCAAAATCTTTTCTAACTCGCAAATTTAAGCGACTACTATCACCAGTACTACCGACAAAATGAATATGCAACAGTTTGTCGGAGGCTATAAACTCATTGTTGGCGCGGGTACAACCCCCCACCACTTTTGGGCTCCAAACCCAATGTCGGGTACGAGTCAGGCTAATTGAATATAAGCAGCCCCATAATAAAAAATAAATCAGTTCATCTTTACCACCAAAACCAAGCGTTTTATTTATCAACAAGTGACTCCTGCTCAACATCTGCCTCACCTCGCCAAGTCTGCTGCTCCAAGATCTTCTGGTGTTACCTCTTCGAGACCAGCCGGCCCTCCTTTGGAAAACCGCCAACACCAGAAGCGAGCAGAGACGAAAGCACACCCAGTGCCCACCATTCACCAAGCCTGGGTGCGGGAGGCAGATTTCATCACAAAAATCAACAACAATCATCATCATCGGCCGTATAGGAGCATCTCATCGGTTGAAGACACGGTTTGGACCCGGCGCCTAAATCTACAGTCTTGTGCGGACTCCCGTCCAGTACACTTTCTTTCATTCATAACCACAGGTATGGTTTGCGGCTACCAAACCTGTTGTGAGAGATTCCTTAGTGAAATTATATACATTGGAGAAGAAGATAATACTAGTAAGTCTAAACTCTCAACTGGGAATCTAAGCCAGGATCTCTGTCTTATCAGGACAACGCCTCTAACCACTCGACCATTGGGACCGAGACTTCTTCTTCAGTGATATATAACAAATTATTGACTTGAAATTATATTTAAGTGGTATTTATTTTAGGTGAAATTAATTAAAACGATGCAACAAGAGAACACCCGCTTCCGATCCTGGAAGGTGCAGTCCGAAAGGAAGATGGCCAAACTGTGCGACCAGGACCGCAAGAGGCAGAACGCCATGGTCAAGATGGAGATCAAACACGTCAAGACTCAGAATGTGCTCAAGAGGAAGATGGAGGAGGCTGTGGCCATCAACAAGCGACTCAAGGTTGGTCCCCAAAAACTAACAAACAACCAGTGGCGTAAATGGGCTATTTTCACTAACTATGAATACCGTTAAAAAAGTGAGGAAGATTTAGTTTATTTTCTGATTTTGATTATCATACTTAAAATATGTATTTTTAATATTTTCATTCACAATTATTGATTTCAAAAACATTCTCAAACCGCACATTCTGAAACGGTTCCAAATGGCTACATTATGTCTACTAAGACGGCTGTCACTAACGCCACCTGGCGCGACGTCAATGCCTCTGAATTCACGAATAAAAACCAACATGTCATTTTGCCAAAAAACAAAAATGAAAAAGTTTTATCTTACAATAAAACTTATATCATGTACTTAGCTTTATTTAAAACCTATAAAGTGAGATAAACATTACCATTTCGCAGCCAAATCAACGTTTCTTACCAATTTCATGTGTAATTCTTAGTTTAAATCTCCCGCCAATGTCACCTGGCAGAAATCAAAAATGGCAAATTTTAAATTGTTATAGAAAACGAATGGACCCAGCAATGCTTCGTTATTGCTAATGTCTTTCTCGGGCGTCTCCGACTTCTTCCACCATTCACTACTGTATACCACAATGTTACTGTCAAAACACTACATTACGTTACTTACTACTTTAATTCGACTCCGTATCTCATTTCAGTGGAGACTTCTACCACTAACACCACTTTCTACATACTCCTGACACTAATAATAATAATTATTTTACAAGCAATAATTGTTCGCCTGAAACACTCATCCAATCATGTATCTTTTATCAGGAGATTTTTCAATGTGGATGAGTGTTTCAGGCGAACAATTATCGCTTGTAAAATAATTGTTACCCTTTGTGCTATGCATAAAAAATCTTGTCTTAAAAACATTAAGTTTACCAAAAAATAATAATTAATAATAATAATAATTTTCAACGATATCGGTCGACTATTTTTCTAGTTTTACGAGCACAAACATATGCAAGCTGAACTTTTATATTATTAAGAAGATTTATTCGTCAACATAAATAGTAATTAATTCGAGAATAAAAAAAATATCCTAATATAAGATAACTATAAATTAAAACTTCACCTGGCCTTATTCTCATTTATTTTGAAATGTGCCAAGAGATAGCGGGCAGCGGTAGCGGCAGTAGTGACATCTAGCCTGTCAAATGGAAGCTCCCTTTCCCACGCACCTATGGTTTGCTTGGTCAATTTATCAAATGACCGGCTATGATATCTTCTGTCTCTTTATGCGCCATACAGTAAACAAGATGGTATTATGTATAAATGCTCTCTCATGCTGAAGACAGCTTGGGTCATTGCCGTCAGGAAGACAGATGAATATTATGTGTTTCAAAGAGATGGTTAGACAAAGACAGGTTAGTTTTGCACATTCCTCGCTTGTCTCGTGAAACAATCCATAAAATTAATGTAATTTGACTTACGAATTCGTGTTGTACATACCTACAAATGAATATAGCTTACATCAAATGAAGATTGATTAATTATTAACATAATATTAGCTATTATTTTTTTGTTTATTATTTTTTTTTTCTATTATTTCCCGTTGGCGTCATGTATTTTTTATCAGGAGATTTTTTTCAATGTGGATGAGTGTTTCAGGCGAACAATTATTGCTTATAAAAATAATTGTTATCCTTTGTGCTATGCATAAATAAAATCTTGTCTTTAAAAACATTAATTTATCAAAAAAATAATAATTAATATTTGACAAGTCCAAGTATTTCACCTAAAAAATGTATACAATTTGTATCAACGCCATCTAGTGAGAGATTTAGCACTTACAATGCCTTTCTCATATAAAAATAAAGTTGGTTGTTCTCAGGTGAAAAAATGAAAAAAGCAGTAATTGTTGAATGAAACACTAGCATATATTGAATATTTTCTCGGGTAAGAAATAAGCCCCCATAGCTCAGTGGTCAGAGCTTTCGACCGGAAATCGAATGGACACGGGTTCGAGTCCCGTTGGCGTCATGTATTTTTTATCAGGAGATTTTTTTCAATGTGGATGAGTGTTTCAGGCGAACAATTATTGCTTATAAAAATAATAATATTAGCTATTTTCAAATGACCTTCGACCTGTGGACTTGTAAAGAAAGCCTCCTACATATAATAACACGATGTGTTATGTGTTCCAGGAGGTGCTGGACAGACAGAAGACGGCCCAGAAGCAGCGCTCAGTGCCGAGCCGGACAGACTCAGGCAAGGGTAGCCCCGAGGGGGTACTACAGTGGGTGGAGCAGGAGCTGGAGGTGGTCAAGTGGGTGGTGGCTGCTGAGCGCCACCTGGAGGGACTCATGGAGGACCGCCAGGCCTTCAACAGCCAGCTGAAGCAGGCCCAGGCCGCCGACCCCTGCCACCCGGACATCCCGCGTCTGCAGGAGGAGGTGGCCCAGCGCTCGGCGCAAATCTCCGAGCTGCAGGAGAAGATCCTCACCGGGGATCAGGGTGAGTACGTCAGTAGGCAATACCGGGTGGCCAGGAGACTCACTTTTTATGACCAATAATAATCCTAGCGTAGTAACGGGTTGGGTTTTACAATGGGGCATTGATGGTGAGCAGTGACGTGACGTGACGTCAAATGTGTGCAAAGTGCTGGACCACGGGACACGAGGTGACACTGAACAGTGAAGTGATAGAACTACAAGTGGGAACTTACTATTTCCTAAAAGTTGCAGCTCTAAGTGAACCATCATTCACATTCAAGTAGCCTGATAGACCAAGAGAAAAGACAGACCAGTCGGTTTAGAGCATAAACTTAAACTGGCAGCAGTAAACTCCGAAATACCTGACAACATCCGCATGGTAGTTAACTCCCTTAACCGCGGGGCCCAATCACCAGGCTCCGTGCATTATCAGGCGCTCCCAACAAGCCCATAGAGGCCCGTCTGCTCCAGAGGGGAGCGGACATTTGTGCTAGCAGGCAGTCAACCAAATTCTGAATCAATTGATGAAGCAGGCTCCTCCTCTCCGGATGCCTGTAACACCTTTTGTTGCTCAGGATCACCATAGCTCTTGATAAAATCTATGGAACTATAATGGGAGCAGCGAGAATTAAAATATTTCCAGGTTATAAGTATCCCAGGAATGTCTGTCTTTCTTTAAAAAAAATAATAAGAATGAAGTATTTAAAAAAAAAGTGAAAAAAAAAAACTAAGAAAAAGAAAATTTAAAAAAAATAAATAAAAATGGAGGATTAAAAAAAAAAAGAGAAAATGAAACTAAAAAAGTGGTTAAAAAAGTTATTTATTATCACTTAAAAAAAAAAAAAAAAACAACAACAAAATCAACCCCAAAATGGAGGAGCCCTGCGACGAGATCCTAGCAGCGGCAGAACCTGTGTTGAGAGAGTACTCTCACTTCTGGAGAACTTCCCTTGGAAACGATGGCGCAGCATCACGCACATCCTGACCGTACTGCGACGTCCCGGTGCTCAACAGGGGTCTGCAACATCCCATCGAGGAGAGGCCCTTTACGCAACGGCAACACCATCAGCATTTCTTTATTAGGTAAATACTTTTTCAACCAATAACACAAATATGTGTCAAAATTTTAATGTTTTCATCAGTATCAAAAATAGAAATTTTTAAAACTGCAAACACAGCGAAACTGAAAAGCCTACAAAATACTCATTCTTAAACGACGGATGGCTTCACTTATTATATAAGCCATAGCTTAAGAAACATTTGTACCAGTCTGAAGATGGCCGTAACAGGCTGAAACCGGCTACGGTCAAAAATAAAATATAGTGGAAAAAGTTTTAAAACATTTTATTATTGTGATATTATTAGTTTTATCGATATATAACTTACTGTAATTACCACTTAATGGGGCTGACACACTTGCGCTAAACTCTTATGGCTTGGCCTATTTCAGCACATCGCTCACCATACATTTCCTTTGCGAATATATGCTGCAGTGATATGCTGAAATAGGCCAAGCCACGAGAGTACAGCGTGGTCTGACGCAGACAATAGTCATAATCATGTACAAACTTTGCTTAAATAGAAACCAATAAATAAATTCAAAATGTATATAAATGTATATTTAAGTTCTACCGAGCCGAACCCTCTGATATGAAAATATCTGGAGTCGGTGAATTATTTTCCCATTTGATCTCTGGAGAGTTGACGTGTTGTTCTTGTATTGTTTTGTATTTATCATGCTTATATAATGCACTTGCATAGCGTGGATTGACTAGATGATCATTTGTGGAAAAGTGTGTGGAAGGGTTTAGTCATTCCTGTGGGGAAGATTTAACCCGGACATAAAGTCGGAAAAAAATATATAAATATGTACACATATTATGTAATTACAAAATAAATAAAATACCATAGAATAAAATTATGTAAGCTTAGGATTGTTTATTGTGAGCCACGACGCCCTTGAGGTAATTTTCCACACTAACCTCGCTGTTAAAATGATCAGATTATTTTTCATAACAGTTGGGCTTCTGTGTCTGAAATATTTTTGTACCCTTTTTCTGAAGTTGTAATAAAAATGATGGGGAGGGGCTGAGTAGACAAAGCGAAGTAAAGTAATAAATTGTGGACATCAATATGAACATTTTGCCATTTGTCGACCAAAGTTGCTCAAATACCCGTGAACTAAATTCCATGCTTTGTTTGCCGACAGCTTCTCCTCTGCAAACCTGTGTTCTGCTTCTCTTCACTAATAGACCCCACTTTTCCCCAACACCGCTCTCTTCGGACAGTTATCCAACCATCCTGCTCGTGCTGCTAGCGATGGTGGATCCTGAAGTCTGCGTGTAGCCGGTATGCCAGGAAGGCATATATGGATCATGGGCATCTATGATCATAAGGCATGTATGGATCGTATGGCGCATTGCCATCTTGGATGCTAACATGAATGGTTTGTTTACTGTTTGAACTGTGTGTGTAGAATGATCTTATGAATGGATGATATTAAATAAAATTGAAATAGTATTGTCATTTAACCATCAAATCATATATAATAATTATATAATATTCAAAAATCTGTTAGCGAAAAAATAAGAAAAAACACAGATTTAGGAAATGAAATAAAAAGAATTTGGCATTCTCAGACTATAAAAATATTACCATTCGTTATTTCGGCTACTGGCATTATACCTAGCTCTCTCATTAAAAATTTAGGCGTATTAGATCTTTCAAAAAATTTATATATAAAGATGCAAAAGTCGGTCATTTTGAATACATGTAGGATAACGAAAGATTTTTTAAATATTTATTTTGAGGGATCAGTAGGATTTATAGGCCCTGTTAGAAGTTCTACCGAGCCGAACCCTCTCATATGAAAATATCTGGAGTCGGTGAATTATTTTCCCATTTGATCTCTTGTGAGTTGACGTGTTGTTCTTGTATTGTTTTGTATTTATTTTGCTTATATAATGCACTTACATAATGTTGATTGACTAGATGATCATTTGTGGAAAAGTGAGTGGAAGGGTTTAGTTTTTCCTATGGGGAAGATTTAACCCGGACAACAAAATCGGAAGCATAAAAAAGTAAAAAAGAGGTCATTGCATTGGTTGAGTCAGGATTTGGACTTCTTCCTTGGCAATCTTCTTTCAGGCTTCGTCAAAGTGTGTATTGGCGCTTTTAATATTTCATTTATATTATCATTATATTAATTTTTTTAACTATCATTAGACATATTTTAAATGTTTGTTATTTGATTTGAATTCATATCAATAAACTCGTTCATGCTTTAATTATTCATTAGAATGCTGATTGTTGTTTAGGAACATAGTCAGACCGAGTCTGTCATTAGCTGCATCTTCCATGACAAATAATTCAACAAAAGTCACACGTGACCATTACCTTTACAGTGCGAGGTACTTATGTCGGTCTGAGTACGCTATTAGCTGCGTCTTCCATAACAAATAATTCAACAAAAGTCAGACGTGAACATTACAGTATTACGTTTACAGTTCGAGGTACTTATGTCGATCCGAGTATGCCATTAGCTGCGTCTTCCATAACAAATTACTCAACAAAAGTCAGACGTGAACATTACAGTATTACGTTTACAGTTCGAGGTACTTATGTCGGTCCGAGTATGCCATTAGCTGCGTCTTCCATAACAAATTACTCAACAAAAGTCACACGTGAACATTACCTTTACAGTGCGAGGTACTTATGTCGGTCCGAGTATGCCATTAGCTGCGTCTCCGATAACAAAGGACATCATGTGCCGATAATATCGGAACATAGAAACTGTTTTCCTGTCATAAATATGAAGAATTTTAGTAAGCATTGTGTTTTGTAAATATTATGCGCATCCTCATGTTGAAGTTTCTCAACCAAATCAGTTTTTTATGCATTTTATCAAATAAAATTGATTCAGAATCACTATTCAACTCTATGTCCAATTCCAAATCTAGAATTCTCTCAAAAATTTCATTAATCACCGACATCTTTACATTTTGAAAATTATGTTTTTATTCAGTTTTATTGAGTTACACATGACTAAATCTTAAAAGAGCTACGAAATATTCTTTAGTTCACAGAACTATATTATAAAGGAGCTTACTAATAAACGAGTTTTGAATTTTACACAACCATTAATGTATTGTAAATGGTTGTTTATCAGTTTATTAGTAAGGGAAAAGTATATTTTTATTTTAACAAATCAATGTAAATGATAAAAAAAAATACTCAAATAAAACAATCGGCGCACATTCCTATTGAGGTGCCTTTGTTTGTTGTACTGCGACTGCGCACGATTTGTAATGGTTCGTACCGACGCGCGGATACAAATCAACTGAAGAGGAAATACTGTCTCCTTGGCTTTAAATTCTTGCTAAAGATAATAAAAAAATATCTCGGGATAAATTTAGACCGCGTAAGAGGCAAACGCGTCGACACGTGATGTCCTGCGCTAAAATGATAAATAATATTTTCTTGTTGCAGACAATAAAGTAAAGTCCAGATGGGAGTCGTTGCAAAGCATGGCGGAGGCCAAGAATGCGCTGAAGTACTTGTTTGATGTAGCGGTAGAGACCAAGCGGGAGGCGCAGGGCTACAGATACAAGACCATACAGGAAGACAACAAGTTTGAGGAGCTTCTGACAGTTCACGAGGAAACTGTCAAGAAGTTGAATGAACTGGAATGCAAGGTGTTGGAACTCAACGTGGAACACAAGAAGGGACTCTCGGAGGCTGAGAGGCAAAATGAAGAGCAGGTACGTTATTCGGCCATTTATTTCTTTCTATTAATTAGGTGACTCGATAGCTTTTGTAATGACCAAGAGGAAGGATGATTTGTACATTATGTTGATTTGAATTAATGTTTCTGTTGCAGATTTGCACGCTCCTACGTCAGTTAAATGGAACAGATATTTCAACGCCAAATGACCAACTGATGGAAAGAATAAATATTCTAGAAGAAATTAGTCAAAGAGCAATTAAAGCCAAGGTTGGTAACTAACTCTTCTTTATTGGGTACTAATAAAAACATTTATTCCATTTACATTCATTAAAACTTGACATTAAATATATCTTTATCTATACAGATCCACAAATTCATTTAACTCAGATTATTACCACATTGATATTTTTAATTCAACTCAAAAACGAAAATTAATTACACAACACGACTCAAACTCCATCACTCAGTCTCCCTTCCCATCTACTCCTGTCCTTCCCTCCTTTATCCTCATCCTATATTTCTCTCCCCAACCTCTTCCCCTCAACATACACTGTAATTACACAACACGACTCAAACTCCATCACTCAGTCTCCCTTCCCATCTACTCCTGTCCTTCCCTCCTTTATCCTCATCCTATATTTCTCTCCCCAACCTCTTCCCCTCAACATACACTGTAATTACACAACACGACTCAAACTCCATCACTCAGTCTCCCTTCCCATCTACTCCTGTCCTTCCCTCCTTTATCCTCATCCTATATTTCTCTCCCCAACCTCTTCCCCTCAACATACACTGTAATTACACAACACGACTCAAACTCCATCACTCAGTCTCCCTTCCCATCTACTCCTGTCCTTCCCTCCTTTATCCTCATCCTATATTTCTCTCCCCAACCTCTTCCCCTCAACATACACTGTAATTACACAACACGACTCAAACTCCATCACTCAGTCTCCCTTCCCATCTACTCCTGTCCTTCCCTCCTTTATCCTCATCCTATATTTCTCTCCCCAACCTCTTCCCCTCAACATACACTGTAATTACACAACACGACTCAAACTCCATTACTCAGTCTCCCTTCCCATCTACTCCTGTCCTTCCCTCCTTTATCCTCATCCTATATTTCTCTCCCCAACCTCTTCCCCTCAACATACACTGTAATTACACAACACGACTCAAACTCCATCACTCAGTCTCCCTTCCCATCTACTCCTGTCCTTCCCTCCTTTATCCTCATCCTATATTTCTCTCCCCAACCTCTTCCCCTCAACATACACTGTAATTACACAACACGACTCAAACTCCATCACTCAGTCTCCCTTCCCATCTACTCCTGTCCTTCCCTCCTTTATCCTCATCCTATATTTCTCTCCCCAACCTCTTCCCCTCAACATACACTGTAATTACACAACACGACTCAAACTCCATCACTCAGTCTCCCTTCCCATCTACTCCTGTCCTTCCCTCCTTTATCCTCATCCTATATTTCTCTCCCCAACCTCTTCCCCTCAACATACACTGTAATTACACAACACGACTCAAACTCCATCACTCAGTCTCCCTTCCCATCTACTCCTGTCCTTCCCTCCTTTATCCTCATCCTATATTTCTCTCCCCAACCTCTTCCCCTCAACATACACTGTAATTACACAACACGACTCAAACTCCATCACTCAGTCTCCCTTCCCATCTACTCCTGTCCTTCCCTCCTTTATCCTCATCCTATATTTCTCTCCCCAACCTCTTCCCCTCAACATACACTGTAATTACACAACAAGACTCAAACTCCATCACTCAGTCTCCCTTCCCATCTACTCCTGTCCTTCCCTCCTTTATCCTCATCCTATATTTCTCTCCCCAACCTCTTCCCCTCAACATACACTGTAATTACACAACACGACTCAAACTCCATCACTCAGTCTCCCTTCCCATCTACTCCTGTCCTTCCCTCCTTTATCCTCATCCTATATTTCTCTCCCCAACCTCTTCCCCTCAACATACACTGTAATTACACAACACGACTCAAACTCCATCACTCAGTCTCCCTTCCCATCTACTCCTGTCCTTCCCTCCTTTATCCTCATCCTATATTTCTCTCCCCAACCTCTTCCCCTCAACATACACTGTAATTACACAACACGACTCAAACTCCATCACTCAGTCTCCCTTCCCATCTACTCCTGTCCTTCCCTCCTTTATCCTCATCCTATATTTCTCTCCCCAACCTCTTCCCCTCAACATACACTGTAATTACACAACACGACTCAAACTCCATCACTCAGTCTCCCTTCCCATCTACTCCTGTCCTTCCCTCCTTTATCCTCATCCTATGTTTCTCTCCCCAACCTCTTCCCCTCAACATACACTGTAATTACACAACACGACTCAAACTCCATCACTCAGTCTCCCTTCCCATCTACTCCTGTCCTTCCCTCCTTTATCCTCATCCTATGTTTCTCTCCCCAACCTCTTCCCCTCAACATACACTGTAATTACACAACACGACTCAAACTCCATCACTCAGTCTCCCTTCCCATCTACTCCTGTCCTTCCCTCCTTTATCCTCATCCTATGTTTCTCTCCCCAACCTCTTCCCCTCAACATACACTGTCATTACACAACACGACTCAAACTCCATCACTCAGTCTCCCTTCCCATCTACTCCTGTCCTTCCCTCCTTTATCCTCATCCTATGTTTCTCTCCCCAACCTCTTCCCCTCAACATACACTGTAATTACACAACACGACTCAAACTCCATCACTCAGTCTCCCTTCCCATCTACTCCTGTCCTTCCCTCCTTTATCCTCATCCAATGTTTCTCTCCCCAACCTCTTCCCCTCAACATACACTGTAATTACACAACACGACTCAAACTCCATCACTCAGTCTCCCTTCCCATCTACTCCTGTCCTTCCCTCCTTTATCCTCATCCTATGTTTCTCTCCCCAACCTCTTCCCCTCAACATACACTGTAATTACACAACACGACTCAAACTCCATCACTCAGTCTCCCTTCCCATCTACTCCTGTCCTTCCCTCCTTTATCCTCATCCTATGTTTCTCTCCCCAACCTCTTCCCCTCAACATACACTGTAATTACACAACACGACTCAAACTCCATCACTCAGTCTCCCTTCCCATCTACTCCTGTCCTTCCCTCCTTTATCCTCATCCTATGTTTCTCTCCCCAACCTCTTCCCCTCAACATACACTGTAATTACACAACACGACTCAAACTCCATCACTCAGTCTCCCTTCCCATCTACTCCTGTCCTCCGCCACACATTCCCATTGGTAGTGTATGGCGAGTGATATGTAACATGCTACTTTGTACTTTCCAACAGAATGAACTGGAGAAAGAGAACGAGGAGTTGAACATGCAACTGAAGGCGAAGAAGGTGAAGAAGGCCAAGTTCACGGTGAAGAGTTCAGATAGGCGGAGTGCCTCCTTCTTCTCAGACAATGAGGACTACGAGGATTCAGACGAAGACCCTGACTGGATCGCCACTCCCCGGGTCATCAAGGTACCCCTCACAATGTACCAATACATATTATCTCAATTCGTTACCAACCCCTCTGGCATATTCTGTCAGAAGGTTGGAGTATTTCTATATCAGTAAACTAAAAACTGTTTTGAAAGGAGATAAAATATGCTTTCAAATTTTATTATTAGAAATAAATATAATTTTGAAACCAAACATAAAGTTTTAAAAAGCAAACGAATTGACTCTACTGGTAATCAGTGGTGGCTCGTGACTTTTGGGTGTACTAGAATTACAAAAAATGCCATAATTGATGTTGTTGTAGCCGAAAACGTCGTTTTTATTTTTTTTTTAAATTCGGTTTTTTATGAAGATTTTCAGGAAATCCATGCGGCGCACGGCCAAATGATATTTCCTGAAAATTTTCATACAAAAATTCGAATTTTCGAAAAAAAAAATCGTTTTGGGCTAAACAACATCGTAAATTATGATTTTTTGAAACTTAATCTCTATCACACTCATAAGTAACGAGAAGTCACTGTGGGTAGTAGCGGTTTGTTCACAAAACTCCAAATTCATTTCAAATAAAGTTTCTGTGTTCAAATTTCTCCTTTTAATTAGTTTTTATTGAGAAACAGAACTACACATAAATTCTCCAAATTGATTTCTGAATTTTATAGTCTATATATAGAAAATTAATAATACCTTGGAAAAATTCCGAAATTCAACCACCTTCACTTCCACCTTCAGATTGTGCCGTGTTTGTGCCAATCAAGTATTTGTTAAACTACTGCACCTGCATGAATTGACATGATTATCTTACTTGTTCTAATTTTCTCAGTACAAATTCGGTTACTCACGTAAGGTAACAAGTGGTTGTTAGTTTATCTTGTTCTGGTCGGTTTGTGTTACATTTCCAATCTGTCGGCTTGAGGGGTTGATAATATAACACACAAAATAATAAAATTTGAGCCGAAACACAAGCAATTGAATATTTACATATTCTATTACAAAACATAAAATACCCCAACAACCTACAAAAGTGCTTTACATCGGAGTGGTGTCCTCCATTCCTCTTCATTTGTTTATGTGTGTATTGTTACATTTGTTTGCAGACGCGCAGTGTCCTCAAGGAGGTAAAGGCACCGCTGGGAGCGTTGAAGGCACTGCCACCGCCGGGTGGGTTGAAACGCACCAGCGACGGCCAGACCAAGTGCACGTGCAAGGGCAGCTGCAGCACCAAGCAGTGCAGCTGCAGGAAGCTGGGCCTCGCCTGCGGGAGCCGCTGCAAGTGCAGTCACACATGCGTCAACAAGGATAACTCGGATGCCGAGAATCAGGTAACAAACACTTTGCTTCTTCCTTCTACTAAACAAACAAACATTCATGTACAGTATCAGGTGACTATTAGTTGAGGCGATGCACTACGTCGTGTAATATTTTGAATCAAGCCGCTATCAATAACACACCTTACGTAGATGGCTATAAGGCTTAAATTCCCGCTTCACACCGTCCACCTGTTTTGATTTATGCATGAAAAAAAACGTGGCCACAAAGTGCCTTTTCTTTTATTTTGTGGATGTTCAGGCACAATTATTTAAATGTTTCTCGATCATTTTACAAATAACTTAATTTTCCACTTTATACAATAAAACCATAACCGAAAATGGGTTCGTAAGTAGGAGATTTTGAACTTTAAAGCAGTTTTCATAGGCCTATACATTATTTTTTTCTGGGCTTATAAAAATACAATTATTTCAAAGGCCAGGATGTATTCTACTTGCAGTATTTAATTAAAGCATCTGAAACATTTCTAGGCGACCAAATTTTCAAACCAAAAACACATGATTTTAAATTACTACGTAGTGCATCGCCTTAAATTATATTGGTGCCTGTCTCACTAGGAAATCTTTTGTTGACAGCAGGCGCACTTATAACGTAACCAGTTCACAAATAAATAAAGTTAAATCGTTGATGTTTGATCTGTCTTAGCTGATGATCCTAGACTTGGTGTCTAATTTATATTTCAAATAATATGAGGACGGGTTGTTTTGGAGAATTTGAACAATTCATCAAATTTCAACGTTCATTTTCAAGTTCTGTGAAGGATTTTTTCAAGTTCTGTTTTTATTTCAGTTTTGTCAAGCAACTAGCCTATAATGATATAATAACAGAACTTGAATTTGACTTTCACAGATCCCAGAAATGAACGTTGAAATTTGATGAATTGTTCAAATACTCCGAAACAACCCGTCCTTAGTGTTCTGTCTGATGGTCAGTCGAAGTGCATAGTATAGCTTAGGTACTATATAGTTCACAAGCAGTTTGGACAGTTCTGTGTTTGAAGAGGCATGTTAGTATGTTTTTGGCATAAATTTGCCTAATGTCCAAAACACAAATTCTCCTAAAGATTTTGTCCAAACTGCTTATAATTAGTATCTAAGTAAGAGTTTTAAAGATCAGATCAATGGCGGCAGTATTTCCTCCCCAGCCTATAATAGTGTACTCGATTAAAGATTAGCATATTAAATTGTTGAGAGTTTAAAAGGTATGAGAATTGGGTAGGAATCAGTGTGTCCAGGACTGACGGACATATGAATATATCTCTCCCTCTGCACTGAGGGTCCAGAAACTAGTTGGAGAGGTCAAAGGTTTTCCCCAAACCAGCCTCTCCCGATCTGGCACGTCACGCAGCTGGTGGGTAGGTGCGATGAACCCGGGCAATCCTGCTAAATCACCGGCCGTAGTGAACCTCTTTAGGGTGACCTGTGGCAGAGGTGTTGGTTATCCAATAAATGGTTCCCGGGGCGGTGGTACACATACCCACCTCTCAGATTGAATTAAGTTGATTTCAAGTTAAGAAAGTTGCCTAAAGAAGTACATGTATGGATTTTCTATGTTTGTTTAGCGTAGTGATAATTATGTTTTTTCCACTTTAAATTACTATGAATAATAATACTGTTGGGAAGTAAGAGCTTCATAGATCCACGCACAGATGGCAGTGCATAAAGCTTGCGTGGAAGTCCGCAAGATGGAGCCGGTGGCCAGTAGTCGCCAGGGCCAGTGGGAAGGCTCCCAGAGAAACTTACTGTTTCAGATTCCAATTAGCCAGCTACTAGTTAGGTCGACTTAATAAATCCCTGATTAATCTAAAAGAACCACTTATTTATTAACTCCTTCCAAGACGAGTTGGAGACCTGTTTGTACGAACACAACAAATACCCAAGTATGAACTCGATTAAGTTCTAAGTAAAGGCAACCACATATGCATTTGTTATTTATATGTCATGTGATGTAACCATGTGTCATGTGTTTCCAGTCGAGCGGTGCCAACACGCTGTCACTGGACAGTATCACGGAGCCTGATGACGAGCCCTTGAGTAAAATCCCAACGTTTAGGTGAGTTCATATTACTTTCTCATCATTTATCATTATCATCCTTTATAAATAATATTATATCTGTGGTATACATGAGGCCGTCTTTGTTTCTGAAAACCTGGTACATATCATCATAAACTAATACGCCTGAAAATGTGCATAACAATTCCCATATAATAATAATAATCTCTATACTCTATCTCTATAATATGTATGTATGTAGTAGTTAGTTGATTTACTATAATAATTCCTCTCTGTATGCATGGCATGAGGTTACAGGACAACCATAAGCTGAGGCGATGGTGGCTGTGAAAGGGCGCATCAGGTAGGCACTATGTACATATTACATTCAACTCTCTTGGTAGACACAGTATGTACTTTAGTCTTTTTTTACATATTCACATGTACAATAATTTCAAACATAATTTATAAGCGTATTCATAATATTATTTATTTTACCTGTACTCATTAAATTTGAATCAGTGGGGTCAAAGAAACGCATCTCATTTATCGATTTGTTTAACCCTTTCCAGAGAAAGTAATGAGTTCAAAAATAGAATCTATCTAAAATATATCTCCCCGTGACCTTGTGTGCCAGGAGTAAAACGCCTTTCGCCCGAGCCGTACGCCGGCTGACTATATTTTTGTAGCGATCAATACTGCTAGAGTTTTCCAGAAAGACGACAGGTTTAAAATGAATGGGCTATGAAATTTCGAGACACTTTGATAGGCACAATTAATTGCGCAAGGTAAACAATACAAGCTACTTGTCTACGAGCTACCTACTCGCGACGTCTAGAGCTACCTACAACAATACTTTGCGAGTTGGACTAGTACATTATGCGCATTCGCTAGAAGGTTCTAGCCTATTGCCTAGGCATAATTCCAGCGCTAACGAAAGTACCAGAAGTACCCAGAATGAGCGAGTTGTCTCCAGTTTACCAGCAGTCTCGCGTACTTACTACCGCCACCGGCTGGGCTATATAAATAGGCCTGATGCAGCGAGTATTCAGTCAACTCGCTCACGCGCTCGTAACCTTAACGCAGATATCGCTCGCATTCCACGCTAAATATTATAGTGCCTCCTTGTATTTTAACCTGTAAAATAAACGCATTATTGTGTGTAGTAATTGCTATTTGTGCATTCTTAAATAAACGCTCCAACTGAATATAAATCGAGACTTATTTTAGTACACCAAGAACACATTTTCTTAATAATTTACTGGTTTAAAAAATTACGCAAAATTATGTTTTTTAAATTATACATACCACCTTATCTGATATCGCATTTTTATATTTATTAAAATTGTATATTATAAATATTATAATATAATTATTATATTATAATTATATTATATTATCAACTTTGTGTGATTTTTCCCAGGATAGAAGTTACTAGAGAAGTGTTTTTTTTACTCTGTTATAAAAAAATATATTGAAGACGTATGAAAATATTCTTGAGTTTTATTATATTTTCCAGCCAAATAAGCATTTTTTACAATAAAAATAAAAATCATTTAAGTCTTTCCTGTAAATAAATACAGTGCCCTGAGTTTTGAAAATCGGAATTATAATATTAAGAACTTTTTTTATTTTATTATTATTGTGTGTAATGCCTAGAACTCCATTTAATTTTTTTATTAAAGTGAATCTTATTTGATGTTTTTAAAATATTTATTATTGTGACAGCTGTTTCGAAGGCCATCATCAATCTAAAAGTTAAATAATCTGGCCGCTAGGAAGTAAGCTGGCAGCTAGGAAGTAAGCTAGCAGCTAGGTGGTGGAGATCTCTCAATATACAAGAAACGTTTTAGAACATGTGTACAGGAAAAAAGAAATTTACATAACTACTTGTTCTCGGGCTCATCTGTAAAATCCTAGAAATGAGATGTTTCTTTGACTCCCGGGGCCTGAATTGAGCTCTAGCAGCTCGTCGCTATGAGAGATTACATTAATTCATTATATTTAAAAAGCGTCATTATCCAAATTGATTTGTTTTTTTAATTGTACTTAGGTAATTATTTAACAAAGTTTAATGTTCTCTTTGGATAATAATACATTATACCTAGTGGTGGTAATTCATAGCAATGTGGTGGCTAATAGTTCGTTTGTTTAGAATCTATTACTGATGCATTCTTACAGGTGAAATTTATTTACAAAACATTCTTTGTAATATATTTGGCATAACGAAATTTAATATCAATTTACGGCACAATTACTTTTTCACTTCTTGTTTTACAATTTCTGAAAGTTGTAAGGTACCATTCCTAGGTTGACGGCAAACTGAAAACTTAATACTAAATGTTATAATAATTATTATTATTATCATGTCTTGTATTAAGTCTGCAGACTGCTTTCTGCCGATGCTTTGTCTTAATTGTCTGTGTTTGTTCATATAGATATATAGGAACATGTGTTTTACAAGATAACAAATCTAACAAGCATGCCCTACATTGAATATTTCATATCGACATTCATTATTTGTATCAGCACCTATAGTTTCACCATCTATTGGAGAACATAAGCTCGCTATTTGCTTGAATGATGATAACCCTTGAAATGCTTAAAACTTAACTCATTCTTTCATCAACATATTTTAACTATAGTAATATGTGTTAGTCTCTATAAAGTAATGAATGCATTTATTTATTTTGCAGGCGAGTTGATAGTGAGGAGAGTGACAAAACAGATCTAACCATTGCAAGCAAAAAAAGGAACAGAAGTTTCTTTTACGGTGAGGGGAGGAGTGAACTCTGAGAACTACAGGACTTTGCGACTTCACCTCCGCCTGACTTCACCCCCGCCTGACTTCACCCCCGCCTTTGTACTTTATTATGAGGGGAAGAGTGACAACTGAGAACTACAGGACTTCACCTCCACCTTCGCGACTTCACCCCCGCCTGACTTCACCCCCGCCTTTGTACTTTATTACGAGGGGAAGAGTGACAACTGAGAACTACAGGACTTCACCTCCACCTTCGCTTCTCTTCACCCCCGCCTTGTCTCTGTACTTCTATATGAGGGGAAGAGTAATATCTGAAAACTACAGGACTTCATCACCTCCTACGTGGCTTTACCCCTGCCTGACTTCACCCCCATCATTATGAAGGGAGGAGCATCTACAAAAGGCCTTAGTGACTACATTATTTGACTCGGTGTAGGAACGGAGGTGCAAATATAATTGAATGTTCCCAATCATATCAGCCTAATATGGACAGAACACAATGATGGTATCAATCTAGTTTAGTATTAGCCCTGTTAAGACTGATCATTATATTGATACATCACCAATACACATTACATTTATATTATTATGAACTTTTACTTTAACATTCCTGTGATTCACTTTTTGCAGATCTTTTTGCTTACTTAATTAAATTTTTTCAACAATTGTTATTTTATTGTAATAAATAATAATAAAACACTTTGTTTTAAAATGAATATATCTCAACATGTTTTGGATACAACTTCCTCAGGATATTGTACCATTGATCCCGAAACATGTCGACATATTAAAACAAAGTGTTTTATTATTATAATTTCATGTCCATTTGTGCACGGCTTCCTGCTATAATTATTCATTTATCATCAACATTGTTATTGAGTAATAATAATATTGATGGGTTTATTATTATTGTACATACATATTTTATTTATTTTTAAAATTTCTAAAACTTGCTACTAAAATTATTACATTTAAACACAAATTAATTAAAATATGTTAGTTTTTTTTCTCTTTTGTTATATTAGTGAACGTTTTTTAACTTCAAAGTTCTTATGACCCGCAAAGACAAACCTCTGATGGCTTCCTTAATAAGTAACCTCTCTCCTATTCTCATAATTGATGTATGTAACGGAGAGATAGGTAACAACGTAGCTATCAGCGCCCTGACTGTATAATATATAGGTATTGCACTAATAATCCCCAAAACTCTTAAGATTGTGGTCAGTTTACAGTAGGCCATGTTGTGCTGCATTTTGTGTTATAAATACAACGGAAGATAATTTTAATCACGGAATAAAGAATAACACTAGAAGTGCCTTCAGTACAAATTTGAATGGAAACAAACTTTCTATTTAGCCTAATAGCCCGGTGCTTTGTCTCACTCTCCTGAAATTGTAGATCTTCATTCCATTGAATTTCGTAAACATAGTTTTGTATTTGAAATTTAAGCCTCGATTAGGCAAATATTTGGATCACGAAACACGTCCACAAGGTACTTCTTATGTTAATCTTTATTCTATGGTCTTAATGAAATGTACTAATTAATGTTATTTATGTAAATAAAGCTTTAAACAAGTAATGGTTGCATTTGGTTTTATTTACAAGTTGTGAGTTTAATTGTCCATGCCGGGAGTATTGTAAGACATGAGGTTGAAATCCAGATGACTCTCTCCGCCGGTCCAGAGCAGCTGGTCTCGGAGTCGCGGAGATGTCTCCCTCTTCTGAGATGCACTCTGCCGGAGACAACAGATTGTGTACGAGGGAAGGGCATAAAGGAAGATTCCAAACAATGTTTGTTACAGCAATGACAACTTGGGACGAACCAATTGAGAATAATACTTTGATATTAAATTAGGAACTTGAAATGTGAGAATTTGGTCATCAAGATATTTATGAAAGTTATCCCGATACAATAATTATACAAATGTTTCATAAATCTTACAGAATGGGTCCTATTTTCGAAAGCAATGCGTTCTCTCTCCATTTCCAGGTTTGTTCTTTCCTCTTCTCTCCGCTGGCGAGCATCTATATTCTTCCTGGAATGAGAATTATATTGTATCAGTTTGGCGAATTCCTAAATTAAAATAATTTCCCTCAGGGCCTCCTTTTGTGGAAGTATCGTCTTTGGGGATGCTGTGTGAATGTTCTGGGAAGGAAAAAGGTGTGAGGGGTGGTTAGAAATCTGGGTAGTCAGTATGTCCAGGAGTGACGGATGTATGAATCAATCCTCCCACTGCGGTTGGAGCCCACAACCGGCCTCTCCGGATCCAGCCCGCCACGCAATAGGTGGGCACTGGGCATACACATCCGCTGCTAAGACCTGGAAAAACCTGAACCTCTGCTAAGTCACCAAACGTAGCAAACCACTTAAGGTGACCTACGGGAGAGCTGTTGGTCATCTAATTTATTTATTTAATTCCAACGGTATAAATATACCATAAACAATGATAACATGTCACAGTTAAAATCGTAGAAATATTTTAAAAAAGAATTACAAATATATGTGGCATTTGATTGTGAAATGACATTAGAGAGTAAGTAAGTAAGTAAACAAGAGATACAAGTACATAAGTTTCTATAGTGCAAATAAGGTAGAATTAGATTAAATTAATATTGATTGAAAAGATTTGATAGCATAGCCCTCTTGTACCTACCTTGTGTGCAGTTAAATAGATCTGCCACATCTGCGTATCTATTACTAACTTCATGCAACCTAGGTACAAGCGAGTGTTTGGAATACTCAGTCCTGATATTGTTGCATTTAAACAAAATTTTAGAACGAGTAGCTCTCGTGGGTATATGAAATTCAATGAGGTTAATTAAATCAGGACTGTCTATACTACCATTTACAATTTTGAACATAAATATTAAGTCGGATATAATTCTTCGATCTGAGAGTTTTAATAAATTTAGATTTTTCATCAAGTAATTATAATTTATATTTTCAATGGGAATACCGAGTTTAAAATTAATGTATCTTAGGAATTTATGTTGAATTTTTTCGATTGAATCTGAATGTAATTTGTAGTGGGGGGACCAGATCGAGGAGTTATATTCGACTTGACTACGAACCAGGGATGTATACAAAATTTTTAATGTTGAAATATTCTTGAAACCTCTGTAATTTCGAAGAATGAAGCCTAGCATTTTCATTCCTTTATTATTAATATTATTTATATGCGATATAAATAATGAATGTGTAGCGGTTATGTCACCGCTCCGTCATCAAAATCATAAACCAGACGGCATGTGCTAAACAACCGAGTCAGCGGTCCTGCGGATTCGAAGTCCAGACGCTACTCCAACCCGTGGCAGACAACAAAGGAATCATCAGGTATATAAGCGGTGGAGGACCGAAGTACATCAGTCAGTCAGTCATCACCAGCCAGTCATCATTCCACATCGTTCCACTCAACACGAGTGACAACTGGGGGGGCCCCGTGCCCCTCCATGAAGGACATATACACGGCTTCTCCCGCACCATCATGGACTCTACCGGGACATCAACCTAGCGCCTTGTCCGGATCGTCGTCCCTGGCAAGCGCTACTCGGATTACAAGCGCCCTGGTCCCAGCGTCTCTGACCAGCGCTTCTTCCACGCATCATGACCACCACGAGGACACGCAGCATCCTCACTGGTCGCATCGCGCCCGTTCAACCGCCTATAAGGTCCACCGTACCTTTGGCCGTCTCGTCAGCACTGGAGTGCCTGAAGACCTACGTTCTTCGCCAGTACCTGACCTCCATCGAGTCCCGGTCACCAGCGCCCGGCGTCGACTCACTGACCCGCGCTTGACCACCACATCATCGCAGCAACCGGAGTATTCAACATCTGTCCTACATCATCTCCTCGTCTCGGCAACTGACTCAATAAACACAATGACCTTCACCAATGTATTATGCTGACTCACAATAAACACCACAACAACAACATCTGTAACGGACGTAGTTGACCATATTATTTTAAATTCATAAAATTGTTTTACTTTTATAAAATGTGCCTACTCCACGCCACTGGCAAAATCACCACTCCCCGCCACTGGTCATTTTGTTCAATTTTCGGCCCAAGCGGCTTGAAAACTTTGACCTCGAATGGCATCGATACCGTACCGCCCGCATACCTGCCGCGTGAATCGATGTTCAACATTTTTTCTATGTAAAATCTACTAGGAAAAATCAATTTTTAAATGTTGTAAATGTATGTATTTTACTTGTTCATCCCCTCGGCGGTAGTCAAATAAACACTATTTTCGATATACTACCGCTGAGGAGATATTAAAAAAGCTGTTTTTCACCCATATGTAAACCTATTTTTGAACAATATTTTTTACCCTTTTTGCGTGTACAAAAATCCAGGAACCTCGTAGCATAGTGAATCTTATCTCTTTCTGAGCGCTATGTTACGGGGGACCTCGGAAAAATACTAACTTAACATGTTTTACAAATTTGATCGCTTGAGATCATTTTTACACATTTAATTTACAAATATTTCTTATTTTTTGTCGTATCTTGACAAACAAAAAATCTAGTTGTCAAGATACACATTCTCATAACTACTATGCTTTTAAACTATGTAATTGTCATTCATGTAAGCGTTCAAAATCTTTTGTAACTCGCAAATTTAAGCGACTACTATCACCATTGCTACCGGCAAAATGAATATGCGACGTTTTTCCGGGGCCTATATACTCATTGTTGGCGCGGGTACAACCCCCCACCACTTTTGGGCTCCAAACCCAATGTCGGGTACGAGTCAGGCTAATTGAATATAAGCAGCCCCATAATAAAAAAATAAATCAGTTCATCTTTACCACCAAAACCAAGCGTTTTATTTATCAACAAGTGACTCCTGCTCAACATCTGCCTCACCTCGCCAAGTCTGCTGCTCCAAGATCTTCTGATGTTACCTCTTCGAGACCAGCCGGCCCTCCTTTGGAAAACCGCCAACACCAGAAGCGAGCAGAGACGAAAGCACACCCAGTGCCCACCATTCACCAAGCCTGGGTGCGGGAGGCAGATTTCATCACAAAATCAACTACAATCATCATCATCGGCCGTAAAGGAGCATCTCATCGGTTGAAGACACGGTTTGGACCCGGCGCCTAAATCTACAGTCTTGTGCGGACTCCCGTCCAGTACAACATCTTTATCTTACATTGTCTCACTACCAATTCCCATAGTGGTGACCCCGACGTGATCCTGCAGCCCGACGTGATTCTGCAGCTCGACGTGATCTGCAACTTGACGTGACGTGTTACCTCGACTCACCGGTAACCACGTCTCAAAAATGGGTGATTGGTAGAGACACCACGGAGCAGCAAGCACCATACCATCTCATAAAAAGGAAAAAAAAACGGTTACCATAGACCGTATGAAACCGCATACATTATCGAGGAAGAGAAATCAGCTATGATACCTTCAACTACACCATCAGCTGTTTCAGTCCCAGATAAGATCGCAACGATAAGAAATTATAAAACAAATCGCTGACCAACACAATGACGGTTCATTCAACCAGCAATACGACACACTCAACATAAACAAACAGTGCCATAACTAAATAACCCACGCAGCTATTTCAAACAAAGCGCAAAAGTAGAGCACACACAAGATGATTCCGTCAGCAAAATTTTAAATTGAAGAATAAAATTATCGTATTATAGAAGAAACTACAAGTCGACAAATTCTACAGTTGACAACCAGTGCACCTTCACTATGGGCAACTCTCCGCAGAAAGGAAGCATTACAGAAGTCAAGCACGGGAGGAATTGAGTTTCAGCGGCGGACCAGCTCAAGGGTGTTCCAGAACCTTCCCTACCGAATCGTGAGGTTCCACCTCACTGGGGGCGGACCCTGTAGCGGTTATGTCACCGCTCCGTCATCAAAATCATAAACCAGACGGCATGTGCTAAACAACCGAGTCAGCTGTCCTGCGGATTCGAAGTCCAGACGCTACTCCAACCCGTGGCAGACAACAAAGGAATCAGCAGGTATATAAGCGGTGGAGGACCGAAGTACATCAGTCAGTCAGTCATCACCAGCCAGTCATCATTCCACATCGTTCCACTCAACACGAGTGACAACTGGGGGGGCCCCGTGCCCCTCCATGAAGGACATATACACGGCTTCTCCCGCACCATTATGGACTCTACCGGGACATCAACCTAGCGCCTTGTCCGGATCGTCGTCCCTGGCAAGCGCTACTCGGATTACAAGCGCCCTGGTCCCAGCGTCTCTGACCAGCGCTTCTTCCACGCATCATGACCACCACGAGGACACGCAGCATCCTCACTGGTCGCATCGCGCCCGTTCAACCGCCTATAAGGTCCACCGTACCTTTGGCCGTCTCGTCAGCACTGGAGTGCCTGAAGACCTACGTTCTTCGCCAGTACCTGACCTCCATCGAGTCCCGGTCACCAGCGCCCGGCGTCGACTCACTGACCCGCGCTTGACCACCACATCATCGCAGCAACCGGAGTATTCAACATCTGTCCTACATCATCTCCTCGTCTCGGCAACTGACTCAATAAACACAATGACCTTCACCAATGTATTATGCTGACTCACAATAAACACCACAACAACAACATCTTTATCTTACATTGTCTCACTACCAATTCCCATAAATGGTACCTGGGGTTGCGGTACCCATACCTGCAATACAAATTGAAATATATCTAGTACTGCGAGTTGTACCTGTACTTCAGCAGCCAGTGCGCCAAATACAAGATGGGGTCAGAGGGCTGATACAAAACTACCTGTCCCAGGGCTTTGGTCAGGGGCTCTCCGAGAACTGTTTTCAAGTAATCGCAATCTTTTTGTTTGATTTGAGCTGTTTTTTGAAAAGAAAGCATATTAATTAGTACTTTAAATTGAGGATGAAATTCAGAACTAAAACATTAAAGCAATACGCAACTTACGTTTGAAGCCTGTCATCCTCGGGCTGTAGGCTTCCACGAAATTCCCAAATTCGTCTCTGAAGTATGCGCCTGATTCTTCATCCTCTTTATAAATTCTACGGCCCAAGTGGTCGATGAAATACCTCCCAAATTCATCAAAATCAAACTCGGAGTCCTCTGGATAGCCCTGTCACACATTGGTTAATGCAGAACATTGCTAAAGGCATACCACTGGTAACTGCGCTGCGGCGTAACCTCTCTCTTTCAAACAAGACGTGTAACAGAATGAGAGGTTACAACTGAGCTCTCAGCAGCAGGACACCTGTATATTTATACAAATTGTTAGAAAAGAAAAGTTCTTACCCATACGTCTTCCTCCTCATAGACCTTATTGCCATCTTCATCCAAGAAATACCTACCTTCTTCGTCTACAAAGTAAACTTTCTTTTTACGCACTGCAAAAATAGTGAAATAAATTATTGTTTCTGTGCAGAGAAGAAACCAGAGTTTTAAAAGGTGGGAAACCTCAATTTATACATTGTGTAGCTATCTGTGTGGGTGGAAGAAGTAATCCCAAGTGGCGGAGAGACGGGTCGGACCAGGCAGAAGATTCTCCTGGTGAAACCAGGTCCGCCCACAAACAAATAATTGAAAAAAAGTTTTTATCTACTTTAACCCTTAGAAGACTAGCAGATTTTGCATGAATTGCCCGCCTGAAACGGCTAGATTTTCGTAAATTACATTTTATACTCACTCCAGGTTTGAAATATTATTTAGCTGTACCTAAAGATTTTACAATGTTTTTATTTATTTTATGGTATTCTTTAATATTGTAAAATTAGTTTGGTTCACTTAATATTATATTTTTACTGGGTTATTTTGTGTTAGATGGAATGTAAATAAAAAATATTACCTTCAAATGACAAAATCCCGGAATGGAACACTCACAGATTGTTTATTTATTGTCAAGTCGTAAAAATTCCTTTTTTCACACAAAAAATGAACCTTTGGCAATCAAGTTATTAAATTTTACGATGAGTTTTATCTACACAGTAATTATAATAAATGTTTTCGTACAATGCAGAAAAATATTTGGCCAACACGCATACACTTGCGCAAGGCCACTTGTCGGCATTAGAAAGGGTGACCACAAGATTGTACAGCGCGACGGGCTCTTTTAATTATTAAAACTTTTCTACAGTGTGATATATACGAAAACATGTAGTGGGGCACAAGGCAAATTGACAACAGTAACACCAATAACGTGTCTGAACTCGACGTTTAGGATTTAGCGACGAATTTTTGCATACGTGACACTCCGGATAAACTGATTTTCACTTAGAATTTGAAGATGGTGGAACGTCCGAAGGAAAATGTCTGGCAGTTAGCCTCAGCGGATAATCGCCTACTCGATTTACCTTTTTTACTGACCCAGGAGCATGGTGTTTAGTTCATCTAAGCGTTCAAAATCTCCAATTTCACTATCTCCATTTTGTTCTGAAGCTTCCTCTAAGCTCTCCAAATGTTCAGGAATATAATCTTCATCATCACTCATCGAAAAATCAGAATCGCAATCTATCACAAAATTTTCAATGACGTCTTCATTCATTTTAAGGATTAGAAATCAAATTTAAATAGTTTCAACAAATACTCAAATATACAAAACAATAAAATGATCTTAAATTCACAAATAATACGCACAATATAATAATAAATACGAACGAAAGACTTCATAAAAGTAAATATTAACACAGAAACACTCCAAGAGTAATAAAAAAACGGACACCCTAATATAACAATAAACAGTGTCCAGCAGAACGGCCAGAAACGCGACACTCACACGGCGAAAGGACAACTAAGACTGTATGCGTGCGCTGAAGATAAGAATCAAGTGAAGAGGGATACAACGTACTTAAAAGTTCTGTTAAAAAAAAACTATACATAAAAAGGAGAATCTGTTAAAAGGATGTGGTAGAAAATAAACAACTCAATGCAAAACATTTTTAACCTCGAAGTTTTACTGTTAAATTTACTAAATATTTAGCGATGAACATGACAAATGCTCAAAACTACACTTGTAGTGAGCCGTTCTCTAGGAGAACTTTTCTTCCACTACGATTGTAGTTGGCCGTCTCCTAGGGGTTAAATTTGAAATAGAATTACAAAGGATTTTTCCTACGCTATTAATTTGATAATACCAATTCACCATTTGATCTCTGGTGATTTGACGTGTTGTTCTTGTATTGTTTTGTATTTATTTTGCTTATATAATACACTTGCATAATGTTGATTGACTAGATGATCATTTGTGGAAGGGTTTAGTATTTCCTATGGGGAAGATTTAACCCGGACATAAAATCTTAAAAATAAAATAATACTTTCTTAAAAAAAGTGTCTTCCATAAAAGATCTTGGGATCTAAATTCATATTTGAAATATGCATTAATGATATTAAATGCAAATCACAGAATTTGTTAACCATTCGAGGGCCCTTAATCAATTCTAACCCTTTACAATTCCTCAATTAGAAGTGAACTGGAATTTGAAGCACTATTTGGATTCCACATTACTGCACCGGACATAATAGAATCGGTTGGAAAGAAAATGCTAATGTGCCCTACAGACCATTCAATTTGGTTGAGTGGTTGTATCTTGTATCAATCTTGTTGATTTGAACCGTGTGGAGATGCGATGTATGCAATAAGAGAGTTGTAAGTTTGTACCGCCAGAGCATCCAACTACCCAACTACCCAATCAAGTTGGATCGTCTGTGTTTGTGCGGTTAAATCAACTTTACTCAGTCTGCCTAGGGAGCCATCGTGCGTGGTTATTTCTGAGCATACATTTAACGGATAAAATAAATAAAATGCCGGGCATGATAATGAATGTGAAGTTTTGACAGGTTTTTTGACATTATTTAATGATTTAACCTGCTCGTGGGAATCGTAATCAAGATCCAATAGATCTCTATTGCCAGGACGAAGCTAAAATGTATTGAGCAGTTCAAATGTATTGTACATGTTCTTTTAGTAGCATCATATGACTGATTTTTTTTTAATTAACAGTGATGATAGCATGTTTCATGTGAATACATTAAAAAATAATATCGTCTATTTTAGCCGTCTGACCCAAATGTGTCCACTGTATTATAAGACATTGTGTGCAGAAGTAGACATTTTCGTCGATGATTTATTCGGATTCAGAAAAAATGTTCTACTATTGCCAATTATATTATGACTCTTTATCTCTTGCCTCTCTTTTGTATTATTTTTCATTTGAGTGAGTTTTTATATAATTTTGTTATTTTATCTATTATGTATTTTTTTTGCGATTCGTATTTTTGTACTTATTTTATGTACCTATTTGACTGAAAACTGAGTTTTTTTTATAACTGGATCATTCTCATCTATGTGATAACATTTGTAAGAACTCAGTATAAATAAATAAATAAATGGAATTCAATGAGTTCATAATAAATTTGTTAGAAGCTCAAATGAAATGAAGTGGACCCTGAGATGGCTTAACCATTTTCTGTTGGAAATTTTATGCTTTGGAAATTAAGTTCATGTTTCAGATAGAAATGGTCCAAATCTTTCAGTATCGATGTGAGAGGAATCAAGCATCTTGCTAACTGACAAATAATTGACCATCAATGGGTGTGACTATAATACATTAAATTATACATGCCAACTCACTGGTTTGTTCAAACTCATCTAAGAGTGCTTTCTTGGTAACTTCTCTTTCTTCTTCAATTTTCCTAACTTTTAGTCGGTGTTCGAGCATGGCTTTCTCATACGCATCTTTTATTTTCTGAATATGTTTGATTTGATCTTCGCTATTCATTGTGTAATCCGTCATTGCCCTTTGTCTGAAAAGAAAATAATAAATAAACTTTCCGAACCCCTCACCTTCCCAGGGTCCCCCCCCCCTCAGGGTCGAACACCCCCATGTGAAAGCCATAGCTACGCTACTGCATCTAACATTTGCAATGTTTGTATAAATTATGAGACTAAAACCTACATCTCATTTTTAAAGAAGTCCTCCGTATCCTCCATGCTCTCCACTTCCTGGCGCAGCTCTTCGGTTAGTTCCTTGAGAGATTGGTCGAGATCTAACAGCGTTCGCAGCTGAAGATCTAGATAGCTCTTCCTGCTTCTCAATGTCTCTATTTCTGCAGAAAGCTTTGCTTTCAATTCGCGGAATTTCAATTCTACCATCTCCAGTCTCTTTATCCTCAATTTCTCTTCCAACTCAATAATTTTTTCATTGATTTTTTTGCACATATTAGTCATATCTGCTGCTGTGTCATTGACAAGGGTGGAAATCTACGAGAAATAATTTTCATATAAACATTCAACAAAAATATAACAAATAAATTTTTTTTAAATACAAATTGAAGCTCATCTCAAACACGAAAGAAAATACTTATTTACGGGTATATATGAGAAATGGCAATATAACGAAATAAAGTGAATTAATACATAATATCTCGTTGAAACTTGTTCCACTATTAGAACGCAAGAAGGGGTGTGCGTAGGCCCGATTCAGTAGTTTTAGTTAGGGCGTTGGGAGAGTTGGAGGTAAAAAAGCTGAACCTATTTTTTCCCTTCATGTCTCATCTAAATATAATACATCAATGTACTAACATGAGTTTCAATAATCTTCTTTAACAAAACATCAGCTTCTTGGTGTTGTTTCAGGAGCCACTCCATGTACTGGTTGGTTTCTACCATCACCACTTCCACAAATAGCTCTTCAGGCCGATCAGCTATGGCATCTCTCTTGGACTGTAGGACACCCATGTACTCCGTAAATACCGTGTTTAAATTCTGCACTGCTTCTTGTATCTCTTCACCTTCTATGTCTCCCAAAATAAGTAATTTTGATGCAATAAAAGCCTGTGCTTCTTCATTTTTTTTGTTCTCTTCTACTATGCATTTGTCGATATCCTGAATTACTTCAGCTTGTGATTTTTCTAAATCTTCAATTGCTCTTTCATATTCCTGTAGTTGTGATTTAATTTTTTCCCATTGACTTTCAAAGTCCTTGACAATTTTATTTAATTTATCATAATTTAAATACTCATATTGAAATTGTTCAAACAGCTTGGCCGGTTCCTCTGGGTAAAAATCAAAAATGAATTTCAACACTGGTTCTTTTAGTGTTTCTTTTCTTAAGTTGAGGAATTCAAGTAGTTCCTTTCTTTGCTTAATTTCAACACCTTCTTTACTGTCAGATGATTCAATAAGAGTTATTTCAGACATTTTAAATATTTATTTTCGGTGCAGCAAGATTGTTTAATTGTGAGAAACCATCTGAATCAACATCACCTATAATAATATTGAAAGAACGTTAATTTTTTCAAATTTAAAGTAGGAACCTACCTACATTGAATTTTTTGTCTAATACCAAAATGTGTGAAAAAGATGTGATAAAACGAAGAATACTCCATTTTTTTAGAAGTCATACATAAACAAGAATAAAGGTAATTTGAGTCCATTTTTTTAATGAAAATATTACATTCAAAGGTCGTTTTCATAGTTAAATTGATTCTCCAAGTTACAATTTTTTTAAGCCCGCCAAAATGACCATAACCTGAGCGATAAGAGGTAGATGGGTGTATGATGTATTTTTTTTATATCAAAATTTCATACTAAAATTCATTTTTAACGTTAGAATTTGATATTCGCGCCAAACAAATCGCAGGACATTGGGGCTCACACAGTATTATCATTTTACCCAAATAGCTCACAGGCTAAAACGTTGCTGCAGTTTGAGGTGTACTCGCCAGCGGGTTTAAACCATCGCTCTTACGTAAATTTGAAATGAGTTTCTACTTATAAATTTTTATAAAAACGTTAATTTTGGGAGTAGGTGATTTTAGTCGCGGTCGCGCTGTCATCGTGTGTTGTGAGCGAATACCTGCAATATTAACCTGAGGGGCATTGTGTTATGCTGCGTATACGCTTACGAACCAGAGCGCGAGCTAGCTCGTAGCACGGTTCGCGCTTTGGTTCGTACGTGTATACGCAATCTTAGGTGTTAGGTATTATCAGCGGACTGCTCCAATAGCGCCTGTACAAGACCGGCCCTGCCTGGACGCATGCATATATTATTTACAGGTCACTTATCCACTCGAGCGCTCGCGTAACTAACTGGAAAACGAGTCGAGTGATTGGCGTTCGAGTTGGAAATTTCTCGCCCTCATTTAAAAAAAATAATAATTCTGAATTTTAATTTTAATACGGAGACATATAAACTGATTATAGTGCTACATAGCCAATGAATTCACCTATATTTGACCGTTTATCCTATATTTTTAGGATTTATAAAAATATCGTAAACGCGTGAATTCTGCTAGTTAAAAATGGCATTTAATGGGCGTGCGAAGTTTTGCAAAACTTGGCGTAATTTGTCAAAAATCACTCAATGGTTATTTTATCAGATTCGATGCCTTTCTATTCTGCTGGAATCTGGAATCAAAAACAAAAAAAATGTATTTGCTTAAATATGTCAGCTTCATGTTCCCTTATAATTTTGTTTGTGGTTCAGTTGTCGAATATAATAAAACTAGAAATTCTCTATTGTCTTCCATAAACAAGAAGTGCATTGTAAAAGCACACACAAGATACACACTCGGAACAGTACACATTGATATCGAAATATGTTCTCTATTTTTATGTATTATAAGGACTAATTCGGTAAAAAGATTTCTTTCACAAATGAATCGCACTGAAATAATCCTTATGCACAGCTACATATAGGTTATTTTTGCTGGTTTGTATCGAAGTCTCTGGTTAGCTTATAGTAATTGTTTTCCACGTCTGCTCGTTTTGAACGCGGCGTTTGACGTTTGGGCAACATCAGTCAAAATATATCAATTTTCGTGTTTTCGTTAAATTAATTCTATAAAAATGGTATCAGTGTTAAACACGATCGATACCGGTCATGAAGATATGATCCACGATGCCGAACTCGATTATTACGGCCTGAAGCTCGCTACATGTTCCTCAGATAATTCTGTGAAAGTGTACGATATCAAAAGCGGGACCCAAACACTGGCGGCAGACTTAAAGGGGCACTTCGGTCCGGTCTGGCAGGTGACCTGGGCCCACCCCAAGTTCGGGAACCTTCTAGCTTCGTGTTCTTACGACAGAAAAGTTATCATTTGGAAGGAAGCGGGGGAATGGAGCAAACTATACGAGTATAGCAACCATGAGTCATCCGTGAACTCTGTCGCTTGGGCTCCGGCCGAGTATGGGCTTATCCTGGCGTGCGGGAGCTCCGATGGGTCTATATCCATCGTGGCGTACAATCACGAAGGCGGTAACTGGGAGGCGCGCAAGATCCCAGGAGCTCACGCCATCGGGTGCAACACGGTGAGCTGGTGCCCCGCCATCTCCGCGGACCCCAGCCTGGACTCTCTGGGCAACCGGAGCTCCGTCAAGCGCCTCGTGTCCGGGGGCTGCGATAACCTCGTCAAGGTGAGTAGTGTACTGTCTCGTAGCCACAATTTGATGTAGTTTCTGTCTCTTAGCTGATTAACTCTTTCAAGAAGAAGAATGTTTCGTCTTTTAGGGCAGCGGTCCACAAACTTTTCGACAATCCTAAACAGCCGCTCGGTATTGGCAGAACCCCAGTTCCACTCGAGTTTTTGTGTACCTCTTCCTAAATAAATATTTAAAAATAGTGTAAAAAAGTAAAATTTCTCATTTTTAATATTATAATTAGACTCAATTTCCCGCAATTTGCAAACCATGACAAATATTTTTCAAATGCTAAAGAGAATAAATATTAACTAATTTTCAAATGCTCATAGAATTATATCAAATATTTCAGCAGCGTTTATGGTAAATTTTTTAATGCAAACTGAAAATAAGAAATAAAATACTATAAAGTGAAAATGCAGGACAGTACTATTATTTGCAATGCCCTAAGTTCTATTTCGTAAGGTTTTCAATTTCCTTGTGATCTTTTTGTTGAAGTAATACATATCAGTTATTCCTATGGTCTGGAGTGGCAGTTTGGTTCTATACACAATACTGTCATTCATAAACAAGCCACACAGTGGAGCTAGCTCTCTTTGATGAGCTGTATTCGTAAGACTCTCAGTAAACCGTACCACGGTACCCTTTATTAGGAGATATTTTAGAAAAATAGCGCCATCAAAATTATCCAAGTATTAATTGTTATTATGTACTCAAGAGACGTGAACAGCGTCTGACAGTCCAGGGGAGCCGAACGCAGTATTCTCATTGCTCATAGGCTTTAAGCTCACGGCTGCTATTCAATTGAGTGGACTCTTTGAGCCGTACGAAAATATTGAGCTGGTACCGTGGCTCCCACTGTTCATAAAATGAGTCATGACTCATCGCTATTGTGTACGGTCTCTTTGTTGTATGCAATAATAACACGAGTTGTGTGTTGTAGATTTGGATAGAAAAGGGCGACCAGTGGACGGAAGAGACGCGGCTGGAGATCCACACAGACTGGATCCGAGACGTGGCGTGGGCACCCTCGGTGGGGCTGCCACGCTCCGTCATCGCCTCCTGCTCTCAAGACAAGCGCGTGGTCATCTGGAGCAGCGACGACAACCACTCCTGGACCTCCTCCATCCTGCACACCTTCGAGGACGTAGTGTGGAGCGTCAGCTGGTCGTTGACGGGCAACATCCTGGCCGTGTCGGGCGGGGACAACAAGGTCAGCTTGTGGCGCGAGACCAACGAGGGTCAGTGGGCCTGCATCAGCGAGGTGGCAAGGGGTATCGGACACTCGCCCAACTCAGATGACTAGTTTTATTTAGGTTTCTAACAACTGTCGGGGGGATTCAAATAAAACAACTGAATTTCATCATCTCGCATTGTTTATTTTAAATACAACATGTGATGGCCGCGTTTCGGAGGTTTTCATTTGTGCCACATTAACAGCAATGTAATGAATACGTATTGTGTATGAAAAGTTAAGAATGAAATTCAACAACGAATAATGTTATCTGGATCTAAAACAACAATACCGTCTTCAACAAAATGAATAAGTTTCAACATTTCAAGTTATCAGATTGTGAATAAATGCAAGAATTCAGATATTGAAGAAAGGACAGACCTTATTTTGTGAATAAGTGTATAGGCACTGCTCACTTAAAACCATTAGACTAGGTCACTAAGCGAACTGGTCGATAAGCGAGGAGTTTAATTGTTTTTGTTTATTCTTAATAAATAAGGGTGAATAACACAACATAAAAATAAAATGTAAGTGTACTAATAACTAAACACATTAAGATTGTAGTCATCGAGACTAACTACTGAAAATTGAATACTGGTTCCGTGCATCTTCGCACCATGCAGCTTTGGGTGTAATGTAAGTCCGGGTGGTCGTTCAGTGAGGAGTGCTTACAAATAATCAAGCTCTCGGACCTACTCCAGTATGGATGCTTTGTAAAATTATGACTTTCTTCTTTGCAGGGTATACAGGGTGTCCGGTAAATAGAGGATAACCTTTCAACTGTGGATGGGGAATGGGTGGGTGAAAATCGTTTAGTAAAAGTCCTACACTTTTCGAGTTACATAATTGGGTCAAAACACAAATTTAAAGTCAAGACATTTCAGAAATAAAAAAACCAATAGCAGCGACACAATTATAGTACCCACTTCTGATAGGACTACTATTCTTTCAAAAACAGACTGAAAATTCCTGCATTTGTAACTGGCACCAAATAGCAAGGGTTTCAGAAAATTTCAAAAAGTCCAATTAATTAATGAAAACTGTTGGACTAAAAACTAAACATGAAATTGGGCCCATCCACTTTCCACTACTTAACAGGACCAGAGATGTGCTTTATTTCAAATAAATCCATTTCAAATGGAAATGCAAAATGCAAAATGGGTATTTTCCATTTTGCATTTTAAATGCTTTTGTAAAAACCATTTTGCATTTTGCATTTTAAATGCTTTTCTCGATGCATTTTCCATTTTAAATGCTTTTTTGCAACATTCTTCCTACTATCTCCACTCAACTTTATTTCATAAGACCCAAATATCAGTCGGTCCTCAACCTTGCTAGGAGAGATAATTTCCATTTGTCAAGTTGCTCCCTGGTAGGAGCCCTGGCAATTGAGTGATACCATTACAAAAAATACTGATTCAAATACTGAATATGGGGCCATGACGCTGTAATATTAAATGTTAGATAGCAGTTTCTATGTTTTTACGTTGGCAACATTAGTCCCGCGCAAATTTTTTGTGGTTTAATAATCTGTAGTCGTGGTGTTTTTGGATTTACCATCAATATGTTTGTTCTACATTGATGTCCATTATTAAATGACAAAATTGTTTAAAAATTCTATAATTATTTTAATTGTTTGACCTGAGAAACCATTTTGCATTTTCAATGCATTTTGAAAATAGGTATTTTGCATTTTGCATTTGAAATGCTTTTCTAAAACCCATTTTGCATTTTGCATTTTCAAATGGAAAAGTTTTGACCCATTTCCATTTTGCATTTCAAATGGTTTTGGGTACCCATTTTGCACATCTCTGAACAGGACACCCTGTATATGAATATGATGTAATAATTTCTTTAGAAATGTGGACCAAACAGTTGTCTCATATAAAAAACTCTGGCAGGCCTTTAAAAATGATTGATGGTGAATGGTGATTAACTTAAAAAAATAAAATGAAAAGGAATTCTACAAAAATATTAAACAATGGAGGTTATTCTTGTATAAGGCGTGTCTGACATCTTTCTACCTTAAATGTGAAGCGTGGTATCCACAACAACACAATAACACTGATCTTTAAGAGAATTGGCTGTTGATAAATGATACAGATGAGATTCAGCAAAAACGTACCAACGTTACATATTGAATGTTTTGTTTTTTTCATATTTTGTAAATACAATGTTAATGTTTTTGATAATATCCATGGTCTTAGGTCAATATCTATGTAAATGATAAGTGCGAACACGGTAATTCTGTGTTAAGTACATGGCGTTTCATGAAGTTTGTGCACTTTCATGTTGATGCAACTACGATAACTCTTTTATATGAAATTAAAGAAATCAGAGAAATATATTATTTTTCGATTAACAGGGACAAATTAAAGTTTGTAAGGAGAAATGCCATTTTTGCACTTGTCATATTTTGACTCAAGACCACAGATTTAACAAAATATCATAAATTTCTTTTTATTTTGACACAATGTTAGTGCCTGATGTATATTGTATATTTTATGGAAATTAATAAAATACTTTTAAAAACTTATTGAATAATTAATGTAATCACATTTCACGTGTTCTGTAGATGAAAGGCGACGGCTTCTTTCAATAGAGGCATCTTGAAGTATTCTCCGATTAACTTGAAAGTTCTCAAGTTGGTAATAATGTCTTTTTTGGATAACATCAGCTTGAAGTCCCCGGCGCAGGTACACACCGTGGCCAGGTTGTCTCTCTTCACCTGCCGGAGAGAGAACACATGTAGTTGGATATATTCCTACCAATGGCCAACTTTAATAATAATAGTAATTAAAATGTCTCAATGTTGTATTATGTCTTTATGCTCCACAAGAATGCCTGAACATAGGTTTACAAGTGGTGGATTAAAAGTGGATTGTGCTTTAAAAATACATAAATATAAACCAGTATAAAATTGTTTGCAATAAACATTTTGTTTTATCAGACTATGTGATTCCTCTGTAATCTATTATAATCGTAAGTACAGTCTAATTTGTAGAAGAAGCTTTTCTAAATATAAATAAGCACTATTTCAAAACTTTAACCTCACTTTTCAACATTTTAGTGGGGAAAATCATTATTATTTCTGTCGCAAGCCACCTATCTGGAAAACTTATTCTGTTAAAAAAATGGGTACCTAGATATATACTTTCATAGGAAAACAATCTGAAATATGTTGCAATTATATAAACCAACCAAGTCTTCCCTTTTGCCAATTACTTTTGCATTTATTCAAGTAACTCCAGCCACATTATTTATCAACAATTTAAATAAATCCTTCAAATCAAAAAAAATCTTTAAACCGAACAACTTAGCTGTCATATCATGCAAATGATATTCAACTACATCAACGCCATTTACTTTGAACTTTCGAGATTACCTGCCATTAAAGGTTAAAAAGCAAGACTGCGTGGTCAAATAATGCGCAGAAGTAAAGATGGAGAATCTATAAAGATATTACAAACCTGCCGACAGCGCACACATATGAGATCCTGGAGAGCGTAGGACATAGCTTTCTTGTTTAGAGCTTCCAACAGCCTCCATTCCAATTCTGCATTCTCATACGCACTTCCGCAGATGGGACACTGGCACACGGGACTGCAACAAATAATTCTATAATTACGCATCTCCGTTAGCCAGACTTACTTTTCCAAGTTTTACTTATTTAAAAAAATAAATTATTGTTTGACAGATTATTCATCCAATTAGAGTTACAAGATTTCTTATTTTGACATTCTTAATATTTGGAAAGACTTACAAAATTTTTTTTAAGGTTTAAGAATAATTAAATTATATCCACTATTTCAGAAATTTCATTAACCCCTTTAAGCGGCTGGCTACATTTGCAGTCCAATGAAATGATGACTACGTTGAGGTGCACTGCACTGTGCAGTGTGTAAAACTATCTTTTAAATGTTTTGGATTATTTCATTACTGTCAATGAAAATTCCAAACTAAAAAAGTTGACACTGTAGAAGTGTCTCTATTAATCTCTATTTCATCCGTCTCATATGGGGTTAAATAGCACCATTCCTATCGTCATGCTGTGGTGTGCTAGAACATCTATTCTGCCGTATGGTATCTTGAAGAAGTCGTGGCGATGACTACGGCTGAAGTTTTCAGGCATGTCATAGCAATCCAAGAGGAATGGGCTAACAATAAAGTTATGAATTATATTAAAACTAAGTATTGCAATTTTTGGTTTTTCTTTTAAATATTCATTAATCATATAATTAATTTATATGTCTCATATAGTAATAATTATTAGTTGTTTATAAATAAACTGTTTTATTATAAATTTAATAATATTATTAAATATATATAAAAGAATTCTTTTTTTTAATGGAGTTCTACAAATATTAAACTTGATAACAATAAATAAGTATATATAGCAAGATTTGCGTGTCCGGTTTCTATGCTACCACTAGCATACTTCTTACAACATCATCGAACATGGCTATCATTGTAACTAGGTCATTAAACTGTTTAATTTTAATTTTTAAAAAAGCCAATAATACAGATATAATAACGGTCACGACTAGGAATCGAACCCAGGATCTCTTGTCTTACCGGGACAGGCGTCTTAAACCAATCAACCATTGGGACCTATTTACTAAGCGTCATATTTGTCCATCTCATATTCCAAATTCAGAATTAATAGTATCATCTTTCAACTAATTTTTCCCATATTTTTCTAATGAAATTGGTGTGTAACCTAGATAGTGGAAAAATTAGTTGGAAGATGATATTGTTACTTCTGAATTTGACAAATTCTTTACCATTTTATATTTCTGTTCCGTTTCATGATTCGTTTCCAGCAACTTTGAGGTCAGGTTTTTATAAACCACAAAGTGCTCAGCAAAGTTTTATGCCACACCACATTCTCTAGTTATGCCTTCCTAGGTGGGATACACAGGTAAAAGCAGAATCAATGAGCATCTCAATTCTCTCCCTTCAAGAGCAGTACACTATTGGCTGGATAGAACATAGAGGAGAATCCTGCAGGAATTTAATGTGCTGGTACGGGTCGGAGAATGTAATCTTGAAGGAGGAGCAGGGGTTCCGCCACACGGCCAGCGCTGGCATCAAGCAATGTTGTTAGCTTTGTGAATTTAACTCACCAATCTTTGTCCACATTGCGGTGGTTGTCCTTGCACATGTCAATGTCCCGGCAGTGGTTGCACACCTTGCAGATGACCTCGCACAGAGTGAATGAGGAGCAGGGGTCCCGCCATACGGCCAGCGCGCTAAACTCCCCCACGCCGATTAACCGTAGCAGATTGCGGCGTAGCAGATTCACCTGAGGAACACAAATAAAAAAGATTTCAATTGAGGCATAGTAGTCAGCAGTTATCAGTCAATTTTGTGCTTATTACTTATTTACTTTCCACGATTATTTTGTTTTTTTTTGATCTTTTTGTACATTGACTGATGGGTTTTTTAATCCATATAAAAAATTAAATTTCTACAGAACTGTTTTAACAAGTAATCGATTGAATACCTCTTCTTCCATAGTTGAATCTAGTTCAAAAACTTTGCAAATTGCATTCACAAATTCCAGGGCGGGATTTCTCTTGCCATCTTGTCCATCGTAGTACACACTCATCAAGCTGCCATCATTTACCCACTTAAAGGAGGGCATCTTGTTGTGGATCTTCTCAGTTATTCTGTAATTAGAAGATGATGTTTTAGTTGGCCGGTCTCTCCGATAGCTTCTAAAAAGCTTTGCGGTTTCAGTGATTGCCTTACTGGAACAGCTTCTGTGACATCTCCCCGCGCAGCAAGCCGGGCAGTTGGTGGTGCTGCGTATGCGCGGCGCTGATAAATCCGGCCACGGCGGCCGCAAAGGGGTCACGCACCGCCTCCACCAGGTACTCCATCAGGTTCCAATTCATCTCGATGGATTCCTCTTCCTCATCTGCATCCATGTCTTCTTGCAGCAACTCTGGTGGTCGAGCCTCGCCCACTTCTGTGAGGCCTTTGGGCAGCTGACCCTGCAATACACAATTATTTATTACATATGAGTCGTGTAATTTCTATACCCGCTATATCAACTTTCATTGATTTGGAGAAAACCGCAAAAAACTGTCACATCTCTAGCGTACATAAATAATTGCATTACAATTTTTTATATAATGAATTGGAGTAATAAAATTTCGAAAAGCATTTATTTTTCTATATATGTCTAGCAATAATTAAGTAATTTCGATAAATAAAATGGATAAAGCGGATTTTGATACTCACTTCATATATATATTCGTGATATAGAGGCTTTTGAAAGTCAACTGAGCTGACATGGCGGGTTTAGAAACACACGCGTAGATCATTTTGACATACGAGCGTGGTGTCAGAACGGCGGCCATATTGTATTTTGGCAAAATAACTGCTTGTGATTGGTTGAATCCGATATAGCGCGTTTTGATAGTAACTTTCTGTATGAGTAGTATAGCGCCCTTCGTGGCAGCAGGACGCGTCCTAACGCGTCCTACAACCGCTTTGTATTTTTTTAGTATTTTCAAGGGAAATGAGGCAACATCCCTTTGAAATTATTTGTAAAATCAATCAATCAATATTTGAACTTAAATAAAAATAAACTTTATAATTATTAGAACTTTATAATATGTGATTTGAGTGCAGTGTTTTAAAAGTGAATAATCGGACATTTGCTCAAAAATATTGGACATTCGAAACGAACGGCTATCGGTAAATGCACTCCAGATGTTTTCAACGTAATTCTCGGAAACTGGGGAAGTTTGGACCGTCGCAAGTTTTTTTTCTAAGCCCAGGGTAATTTATTAACTATCGATTTTTATTGCGGGCAGAATGCACCCTTACAGTGTATATTATTACTCTAAGAATGCACCACTTCAACAATTACCAGGAACAGGATTACATGGAGATAAATGATGGACTCGCCGAACGTCACAGCAGTGCTGCCAGGGTCTCTTATCCATGTGAGGTGTCAGCGCTTTATTATTAGCAGCAGATACATACCTGGACGCTGTTGTTGGACGCGGTGGACTCTCTTGCTGCAGCAGCTGGTCCAGTTCCTTCACCACCTGGGATTCTTGCTGCAGTCTCCATCTTTTATCTTCGTAGAACGTCACAGCGGTGCTGCCAAGGTTTGGTATCTATGCGAGGATATTGTGTCAGCGCTTTATTAGCAGCAGACACATACCTGGACGGATGACGAACCTCGTGCTGGCACTGTTGGTGGACGCGGTGGACTCTCTCGCTGCAGCAGCTGGACCAGTTTCTTCACCACCTGGGATTCTTGCTGCAGAGTCTCCATCTTCTATCTTCGTGTCACCTGTTCCTTTACTTCATTTTACTTAACTTAACTTCACTCTATTTTTGTAATATTTATATTTTCTGTAATACCTGCATCAACTGTAAAGCGCCCCTGAGGTGATATCTCACAAAAGCGGCACTATACAAATTATCCAATAAAATAAAATATGATATAGCGGATTTGGTTTCTCACTCGCAGTTTTAACATGGTTTTTGGTCGTGATAAGGAGGGTTTTGAAACTCAATTTTAGACTCCTCTTGTTGCTCGCAAAAATGTGAACAAGATGTCATACTCAGATCATTTTGTCAAAAAATCGGATATAGCGGGTATAGAAATTATAGGATTCATATGTCGTTCACTGGGATGGAACTCTGAACTGAAACATACCACGAGTAATTTATGCATATTAATATACCTTAATGCCGGCGTGGTTAGCGAGGTCGAGCCACAGCATGTAGTTCCAGCACTGCTTGTATGATATCTCGATGCCGTGAAACAACTCCCGGTTTCGTATACTTTGCACAACAAACTCAACATAGCCTGAAACAAACAAAGGTATTATAATATGCTTTGCAAAATATGTATATAATGCAATATACAATATATTAAATAAATGTACCGATGGCATCAGCGATAGTATGCTTTTTGGTCCACAGTATGATCTTATTGAAGTTAGCAAACACAATCTGAGAGCCGAGCCTCTTGAACTCGGCGATGAGCTGCAGGAACAGCTTCTTCATGAGGTTGTGCAGAGTTCTCCGCAGCGCCGGGTCATACAGCAGACAAGTGGGGGTTCGCAGCCACCTGGAACACGCAAGCAACTTTACTTAGGAAACAATATAACATGTAATCATCCCGTCCAAGTCCAAGTACAGAAGGAATACCTGTAGAAGTGTGATATTTGGAAGTCAGCAAAGACATTCTTGTAGGCGGAGATGTCTCGTAGCCAGGAGGTGACCATGGAGCGCAGGACCTTGAAGGCTGCGCTGCACTGAGAAGACTCATCGTAGCTCGTTGCCGCTCCGGGTCCTGAAGAAACAGAATTGTTATGTTATTACTATGGCCCAACTTGGAGAAGAGACAGACTACAGACTGCAGACTGCAGAGTGCACGCTACTGACCCGAGAGAGCGATGGCATCCTGGATGAGGGCCTGCGGCTGGGCCCCGAAGCTGGTGGCCACGCTGGTGCCTTCGGCGTGCAACACTTGCGCCGCCTGCAGAAGGGCGCACACGGCCAGCGACTCGGTCTCCAGCTCCACGCACACGCCCGGGTAGGCTCCCGGGCTGCTCTGGCTGCAGGCGCCCAACTCCTCACTCTCACTCACCAGCCTACGGCAGACGGTAAAAATACAAATGGACATTTTTCACTTTGGTTCCGCACTCATTATGATATTATTTATAGCGTATTCATCTGTAAGTGCAGAATAACGTACATATTATCATCGGTTTCCCTGCCACCGAGATCCGGCCTGTCCATGTTGGAGCACCACAGCACAAAGTTGTGCTTCACAAGATTGCGAGCGAAGAACAGATCTGCTCCAAACAAGGTGGGGTCCGCCGGCATGTTTCCCAAAGGTAAGTGGAAGTATCTGAAATCAATTAAGTGCTTGACATTTAACACTTAAACATAATCCATTGCAAAAAGTGTTTCCTATGCGGAGATTAAATGCTCCATACCATTATCCAATATTCAATTACACATCGTGAATACCTGGGTCAGCACAATACCTATTCAATTGCAAAATGTTCTGGTGTTCCTTGTGCTAGAATGAATATGTGGAAATTTTAATGTTTATTATCCCAGTGCCAAAATTATTGTAATATGTAGGTGACTACAACCTGCCAAATATATCTTGGAATCACGATGACCCTGAATCATCTGGTGTTAATATGTCTACTACTAATCCTAGTGAGAGACAGATTCTGGGTATGTCCAATTACTTATCAATCTGACAATCTGGCCTTTGATTTCTTTTCCACTTTCGCCAAAGCAAACAATCTTGTGTGCTTGATTTAGTTTTTTGCAGTGAACCTGCTGCCGACGTTTACCATCCCCTTTGTTAATGACAAATATCCTAAAAATGTCAACCCATGTGCAAAAAGCTTGTGCGGTGCAAATAAAACCAACGAAATGTGTCTTGTTAACAATTTTATACCTGGTACTCAAGTTACAGGAGATAGTTTTGAATTTAAAACTACTAGCATTTATGAAGTTAGAGACTAATAGTTATAAATGAATTAAAAATGTCTTTTTCCTGTGGTATCGATGGCAAGTATCATGGTGTATAAACAGATTGTTTATGAGTTGGCTGGTCCTATAACTCATATTGTTAATCATAGTTTTAAGAATGGCATATTTCCTTCTCACTGTAAAAATGAAAAGATTATACCTCTTTTCAATGGTGGAGATCACGAAAATGTTAATAATTACAGACTTTGATTTCTTTCCCACGAGCTGCTTCTTAAGAAATTATTATCTTTAGGCATTAATAATATAGCAATGGGTTGGTTCAGATCTTACCAGTGATAGAACACAGCAAGTAGAAATAAATAAAATGTTGAGCAATAGTAAATCAATCTCATTTGGAGTCCCACAAGGTAGTGTACTCGGGCCAATATTATTTCTGATTTTTATAAACGATTTATGCAGTCTAAAAATTCCAGGTAACTGCCTTAATATTTGAGGGTAAAAATTGGAGTAAAACTTTTGAAAAATGTGATACAGGTTTAAGAGTAGTTAATAATTATCTGAGTAATAATATTCTTAATTTAAATACACAAAAAAACCAAATACATCACTTTTAACATTTTTTATAAAAGTCAGCCATCTACCTCTCATAAGTTGACTATTCATAATTGTGTGCAAAAGTATAACTGCAACCCCTTGGAAAGTGACAGCGTCAAATACCTGGGGGTAAAAATTGATACATTTTTGAGGTGCAATGATCATGTCGAAATGTTGGTAAATAAAATTAGGAGACTTATCTATATTTTTAAGGATCTCAGACATGTACTAGACAAGGAAAAATCAAAAACAGTTTATTTTGCTATAATTCAGTGTCTACTATCGTATAATATAGTTTGCTGGGGTTCCTGCCTGAAGACTGTAATAGAACCAAAAACTGATTCTCAAAGTTATGTACAAGAAAAAATTTAGATATCCTACACAGTTACTTTATAAGGAATGTAATATCATGAATTCAAAACAACTATTTATCGCACGTTGTGCAGATTTTTTAACAATATTAGTTTTGCGAAAAGAACTCAGCAAATTCGTAATACAAGAATTGGCTCTGGTCTGAACTTTATGGCAATTCACCCTAAATCCTCATTTGGACAAAGACATTATTTGTACCAGGCTCTACTTCTATGTAATAACCTTCCAGATCATATTAAGTCGTCAAATTCCTTGTGTACATTTAAAAAGAATGTTATATTATTTGTGCTATCCGAGGATTTCCAACATATTCTTTCATATTTATCTTTTTAAATTGTGGCATAATATTTTGTACATGTATATTTTTCATCCTTTTCCTTTCATAATGTTTTTTTTTTCTCTTTCTTTTTTCTCTCCTTTTAAAAATAATAGTTTATTATATTTTTTCTTGTAATTAAATATCAATGTATATAATGGTCACCCTACATGTTTACTACATTATACTGTAATGAATTGGCTGGAAATAGATTAATAGGTAGCATGTAGGTAACCAATTTGTAGAAACGTTAATGTAACAATATTGTTCTCGTAATATAGGGTTTTCCAATAAGAGGTGTTATTTTGAATAGCCCACTCTTTCGGTAGATGTTACTTTTGAAGCTGTCATTTTTAATTTATATACATAATAAAATAAAAGAAGTGATAAGAAAGTGATAAGTGATAAGAAGTGATGTGTAGTTTGTGGCAAGTGTGTGTTTATGTATATAAAATAAATACAAATTTAATTTATAGACATAATAAAATAACACCTCTTATTGGAAAACCCTATACATAATCTTTGTGCTATTTTTATTTTATTATTTTGTAAAATTATTAACCTCTACACAGGCTTGTCCTAGTGAGGTTAAAAATTCGAACGCATAAAAGGATACAATGTAAAGAAACAATAAATAAATAAATGTTACAACTTCAATAAAGCAAATTCTCCAAAAAGTACTGATAACTTAAGACTGGTCCTTTCTGGAAAACACCCATATTAATAACAATGTAAATAAATTTAATGATATTCTAAATGATGCTATTGTAAACTTTGTGCCTTGTGTCATAATTAAATTTTTCATTTTCCAAACTGGTTTAGTCCCGAATTGATCACTTTAACATATAATAAAAAAGTAGCTCATAAAAATGACAAGTGAACCAGATTGTCAAGAAAGGAGTAAAAATAATATATACTGACTTTAGCAAGGCCTTTGACAAAGGCGTGCCACAAAATATTAATTAATAAATTAGCCAAATTTGTAGTTTAGGCTAATTTACTAAAATTGTTTGTTAGTTATTTGTTAGAAAGAAGTCTTACGAGTGAAAATAAATATCGCAAATTAATACGAATTTATAGCTTCAAGTGGAGAGCCGCAAGGCTCCTATCTTTTTAAAATTATTTATTAACCAATAAATTAACATATATTTTTTGGTATAATCCTCCTCACTAGGCTGAGCCTGTTCCGAGGTGGCCGGAGTTTAATCTAATTTTAGATAATGAGAATTTACATAGAATCAGAGATATAAATAAAAGGATACATAAAAATAAAAATAAAATTAAAAATAAAATTAAAAATAAATAAAAAAAGATAAATAATTAGATAGATAAATAAAAAAAAAACATAAGAAAAAATGAAAATACAAATAAATGAATGACAACAAAAGAGAAAAATACAGGCATGTGGAGTGTGTTAAAATTTATAGTATTGTATATGTTATCTGTCCGCAGTATACAATGTCTTTGTTGACTATCCATGTGTGAATTTTGTGTCTTATATTTACACTTGTTGCCAGGTCTTTAATATCTTTTTCCATTAAATTGAAAATTTTTGGGGCCAGATTATGAAAATGTCTTTGTCCATAGGTGGTATTTATCTTCGGGGTCATGTGTTGATATCTGTTTCTTGTTTCGTAATTGTGTTGTATAAGTATAATGGTTAAGTTTGTCTTTTTGGTAATATAAAGTTATAATTTTTATGTATAGTTGCTGTATGTTCAGTACGGTGAAGTCTTTAAATAACTGTATTGTCGAGAATCTGTAAGGTCAATCATCAAACAGGCTCTATCAATAAACACTTTTACTGTTGTAAAATATCACACAAACACGTGGGTAAAGTCAGATAATAATCCAAGGACAATGTTAAAGGAAGATTAATAGTTGCGTCAACAGCTTCAATAATGTTCCCTCATGTTCCCAAGAAATGTATTACCTTTTTATTTGAACAACATTAGGACACTGGCTTATCAAAATTCCCCGATTCTGAAACTTCACCGTCTCGGAAATAAATATTCTGATCTGGGAGATATATTTTATCTAAAACTAGTCAATATAAATGTTGTTTATTCAATCACTTTTATTTTTCTATATACAAATAGACCTATGGAGGTGGATGTATTGTTTTATATAATAAAGAAATTAAGTATTTACATTAATACAAATAGCTTGTAAATTATTGTTTAAAAGCCCACTAGGCGTGTAATAAATAAATAAATAAATTGGAAAATACTCATTCATAGGTGAATTATATCATTATATCATTCATAATACATTCCTTGACCTAACGCCGGACATGATGTTAAAAATATATAAAACATATGTGCGACCTCTCCTAGAATATGCTTTCCAAATATGGAGTCCTTACTTCGCAAAGGATATAAATCTGTTAGAGAGAGTACAGAGACGTTTCACTAAAATACCAAGAGCTCTGAAAGATCTACCGAAGATGGACTCAAGGAACTAAGATTACCAACCTTACAAGAAAGAAGAGAAAGGGGTGACTTGATCGAGACTTTCAAAATTTTATCTGGACATTACAGTTGCCCTAGCATCCAAGAAATCTTCACTACTAATAAAAATATAAATCTCCGTGGACACTCAAAAAAAATTACCAAAACGCCTTTTGCATCTAATCCTAGAAAACACTTCCTTGCAAATAGAGTAGTGGATGCTTGGAACAAACTCCCACAACATGTCATCGATGCAACAAATATAAATCAATTCAAAGCTCTATTGGATTCACATTTGGAGAGAAGAAAGGACTTAGTTCAAACTTAAAACAACTCAATTACTGTCAAACTTGTTGTGAAATTAGATATGAGCGCATCAGCAGAATGCTGCCTGCTCATTACATAATAATAATAATAATAATTCTCCTTTTGGTCAAATTTGCCCCCCTACATGTTATTTACAAAATGTACCAGGATGGCAGATCATACAAAAGTAACAGCATTCTACCTGCACTGCTCCGTGGAGAGCTCGATGAAGGCGTCGACGTTGAGGTAGTGGCGCACCATGGACCGCGCACCGAGCCGCTGCCAGTCCAGTGCGCCGTACAGTGTCTCCACGTCGCGCACGTGGATGGGAACCAGCGGGAACTCGCACAGTCCTGAAACAAACCACCGTGACAGCTATTAAAGTCATTCTAAATATATGCCTCACGGACGATAAACACGGCAGTGCTTCAGCTACACCTGATAATAGGTAATGGTAATGAGGGTAGCATGACTCACCCGGCATGAGGCTCTGCAAAGCGGGGAGCGGCAGGGCCGACTGCACGGCGCACAGCGTGGGCCCCTTGTTCTCGTCGCGGTAGTCCTGCAGCGCACGCTGGATCAGCCGGTACACAACCTTCAACTCCATCTCGCAATGCACCTCGAATGTCATATCGGCGGGTGGCAGTTGGCTTTCATCAGTGCCGCTGGTAATTCTGAAATAATCGTTAACTTACTGTGATGTATGCATGTAAAGGGGGCTATATATAGGCTACTGTGAATTGTAGGAAGGTAGTATATGTGTAGTTACTTGGCCTGGCGCTCAGCCTTGTAGAGGGTTTTCATATTGGGCATCTGGTTGGAGCGTACGGAGTCGAGGACGAAGATATGTGCGCGCCGCGTGGGCCCGAGGCAGAGTGCCCACATGGCGCGGGATGAAGCACCACAGTGGTGCTGGTATAGGAACACGTGGCGTAGGGGGGCCACCGAATTCTGCAAAGGTACAGTTAAACAGATTATAGTATATAGATCATAGTAAGTTATGAAAAGGTAATTAGGAACATATTCCAGGTATTAGAGATTAAGGAAAACTTACAGTCTTCGGCAGATAGGGCTGATACGCAACACTCTTGAACTGAAGCTGATTCAGAGTGAAATTCTCCATATTGGTAAACCCGTTAGAAATCAACCTGCAAAGATGGATGCAAACAAAAGGTTTAATTGGTTAATGTTAACTTGGGCAAATTTCAAATATTTATACTATGTAATTAGATTACTTACTTTCTGGCCTCACTTTTATCCACCGTGCAAATACATCCCAGATGTACCAGGGCTCGGAAGTCCAAACTGACCTGGGTCTCGTAGATGCCTTCGATCTCCGGAGCAGACAGTTCCGCCATCAACTCTCTGTAACACAATACATATAGACCAAGACAGTTATAAGTTATAAGGCTCCTGCGAGACAGTTGGGTTAGTATGATAGTACTCACTCTTGGTGCTGGCGGAAGAGCTCCTCGGCCACGGTGTACTGGTAGAGGTGGTGCACGGGGCGGGCGCGCGGCAGCACGCGGTTGCATCGGCGCCAGAGGTCCCCACTGTCCTGGGGACGGGAGGTGCGCTGGTTGACGTAGAACACGCGCGGGACTCGCAGCTTCACCTGGTGCAGCTCGGCGCCCACCAACGCCCACAACTTGAACAGTCCTGGCTCACTCGTTTCGTACAGCTGAGTGTCATAAAAATACACATTACTTGAAATGGAGGTATGGCGGTGAGATATGGTAAACAAAGAGACACATATGAGATGATATACCTGTATAATCTGCCAGGGAGTGTCCAGCAGAGTGCGCTGGGCCCTCTTCAGGAAGCCCCCGAGCGTGGCCGCCGGGCCCACGGCTCGCACCGGCGCCAGACACTCCTCAGACTCCTCCGACCTGCTGATGCAGAAACCCTTCTTACCTGCAATACATTCATTATATACACAACTTCTAAACCGTGCCACATATTTGGAAGAGAGGTTAACCCATATAATTGTGACAAGATTAAGAAAAGGGACACATTTTGAACAGTATCCTTGAAGGATTAAAGGGGCATGTAAATGCCATTCATTACCCATTATAAATATTATTTTATGTTTCTTCTTTTGTTTTTAAAATATGTAGTTTATGATACATGTGCATTGTAAATGGAAAAATAGTGTCAAAAGTCAAAACACCCAGGTACCTGAAATGAACCTTTTACTCAACAGTCATAAAATGTAAGACTTTGCTAAAGCATACATATTATGTGAGACTTTGAAAGGAGGTAAACCAACTCTATTTCAAAAACGCAAGGGCTGAATGCATCACAATAATAAAAATGACTACAATATGGTAGGTACTTAGATATTTAGATCTAAAGCAATGCAAAAAGACAAACTCAATAATGCTATACAAATAACTACTACATAATAATTTACAAGAGACGTCACGGGTCGTATACACGATGATACCAAACATCACGCGAAATGTAGATACCTACATAGTGTATTTTAGCAATTGAGATTTTTTCAAACAAAGATGCCATATGTTATCATTTAGGTATTCGGCATTGCAATTGTTCATATAGTAGCTGTTATTTTACTGCTGGTTTTTTTTACTGGATTTTACTAGTTAGATATGTATTAGACATTATTAGTAATAAAGAAATTAAAATATGAAAAATTTTAGGTTGCGTAATTAAGCATGAGAATTGCATTTAAGTCCTATCCGTTTACGCGCGAAATAGAGATATTGGACAGATATATTTATTGTAAGACAGGAAATTGGTTTATTCGTTTCCCATATTTACCCACCCTTACTATGTTGCTGTAGCCAGAAACAATAAAAATATATATTGATTTTAATTGTGGATTCTTGTGGATATTATGTAATACTAATAAACTATTTGCACAATACTAGGATAAATTTAATTTAAAAAAATGCCAAATTTGGATCCTACAAAAAGTTTTAAAGTTTAGTTACTAAAGTTTTTTTGGTCCGGTCCCTTGGAAAAGTTCTTAAGAGAGTTTGTTTGGCTGTAATTAATAATAAGCCCCTCACAGAGCGCATGTGAGAGAGTGAGATGGTTGTGTGACTGACCTTTCTTCCTTCTGGAGCCGACTCCTCTCTGGGCCGCTTGCCACGCCCACTTCTTCTTCTGGAAGACAATCCAGGCGATTCCTTCTTTCTGTTATTAAAACAACAACAAATTTATATTAAAAGGTTTTTTGAATATTTAAAAAAGCATTGCACAAAATGGATATTAAAAAGGTACTGAAACGATTTTTAACAAAATTATTACAGTGGTTTTAAAATGGCATCATAAAAAGTGTTGTGGGACCGTTATCCAGTGGCAGTTCTTCACAGGGAGACGGTGGGGACAGACCCCGCCAGATATTCCAGAATCATGCTGAAGAAAAAAAACAGTTGATGCTTTGTCTACACCAAAGTAAATGAATTCTACAAATATAAAAGCAATTAAAATTTGAAGAAATATAATATTAACATTTATTCGGGATTATTTTCAAGTGACAGGCACGCACCACGTTTTGAAGCTTACTAACTAGAACTAGCGACCAGCCGACCTGCGCGCGAATGGTCCTTTGATGTATTTCTCAGTGTGCAGAAACCAGAGCGCAGGCAAGGATAATCCGAGATGTTCCTTCAAGCATTTCGTTACATTCTTTGTGTTTCTAGATCGTAAGCAATTCTCAGACAGTTCATTAAATCCCCTCGTGCCGAAAATAATACTGAACCATTTGTTTAGTTCAAGAAAGTTACATAGTTTAGTTAGTACAGGCGGGAATCGCGCGCATTCAAATTAAATTTAATGATAATCTTGCAAGATATTGCGTTATTTTTACTATACTATGTTATAAATTGGTTATATATATATATAGACAGAAATTTTAATTTATTTTGTGTTTACACATTGCATTAGGCGCATGACTTGTCCATGAATAATGAACCACAAGCGAATGCTTCTCTGGAAGAGTAAGTAGTATTAAATATTGTTGTACGAGACAATATACTGTCCGTACAATAACTGTAGATACGAAGGTGGCTGGGTACACTTGTCAGCGTTTTCAGTCTTGGTAGATGTTGTAGAGGTTTTGTGGTGGAGTTTAAAGCCACGATCAGAGAGGAATTTATTTCCAGATCTGAGCTGACGAAAAGAATTTATTACTGGCAAAAACTGAATTTACTACTGAATAAAACACTTGAAAATATTTCTTGAGACTTTGGAGACTTGGAGATGGTTTTTCAGGAGAGAGGATTCCCTCTCAGAGGTAGTTGTTGAACTAACTTTGTATGGGATTCGATTCTCTATTTATAGAATGTTTTCAAATCGAGCCCTCTCGGAGGTGTTCTATCCTCTTTCGTGAGGAGTAAAATGGTTAGGTATTTTTCCTCTCTGCAATTATCTTGTTGAGAGGAAAGTTATATTTTAACATGATAACTTTAACCAAGTCAGTTCAATCTACCAAAACCATCTCCCCCAGTCCCGTTTATTTATTTTATAAATAATTATACAAACTTTCATATTGGGTTTGAAGTTAAATATCTTTGGTTTGAACATTTCCCAAAGAGTAACAAATATATTTAGATATAATTTTTCATGTTATTATATTCGTATATAATCATTTCTTGATGTTGATATTTATTTCGTAGTTATATCTTGCATCATTTTCCCGTAAATCCAGTCTGATGATATCACAATTAATCACATTTGAATCTGTTATCAGTGTTTGATAAGAAATTCAAGGTGATATGCTGGGCTGTGATTGGTTGGAGACGGCGGCCATCATGGAATTCCATCCGGGGAGTAGTGGAGGGGGTCCTACGTAAATACTGCGTAGCCTTCCTAGCTGTGGTCACTTCGTGGGTTGGTGTGTCCGAGGGAGGTAGTGGATGATTATTTTCAGATGTGTTTCAGGTTCTGCTATTATATTGCTATGTAATTATCTTGATTAATCACATATAGCACATCATTTGATTTAGTAATCGTGATGTAAAGATTTCCAAATGTGTCGGCGACACGGTATCAAGCGGTTTCGGGGTTTGAGTGTTCTTGTGATTTTGGCGTAAATATGAATTCTCTTGCAAAATTCTGGAGGTCTGGATACGTATGATACAATTGTCATTGTAAACCTTATTACTTACATGTATTTTTTCATTTAATAAATAAAAAAAATAAAAAATATTTATGTTTGAAAATTTTTTTCATTATATTCTCCGGGTAGTGAGATTTCATTTCACAGTTCACACACATGTAAAAAATGTCGGTCCCCACCATCGAAAAAGTGCTCAAGCTCTAAGTTATTACGTACCTTAGTGTTTCCAAAAGGTGGTGGTGGCCCTAGGGCATCTCTCCAAGAGGAATGCTTGCTGATCTCCTCTTGCGCACTTGTCTCTCTCTTCCTCTTCATTATGGTCACCATTGGCTTTATCATTCCGGTCGTCAGCTTCTTGGCTGTACCAATGTCCTCAATATCCCCCGTCTAAAATGAACAATTGGTTAATTTGCATTGTCTTTACAAGAAATTGCATTGTGAGAAACGTTACTAATTGACATGTTTTGACATAAAGAGGAAATAATAATAAAAACATACCGAGTCATTGTCGGGCATTTGAGAACTGGAAGGCTGCGGGGTTCTGGCATTAGTGATAAACATTTCGTTAATCTTCCTCTGCTTGAACACGTCATTCTTCTCCAGCATCTTCCTGTGCAGCCAGTCGGGGTGCTTCACCCTCTCCACCGGGTTGGGGAGCTAAGCAAACAAACAAACAAACACATTATTGGGAAATAATTACAAATAAAGGCAACAGTTAAATGGAAGCGAGACGTACCCCCTGCATGGCGGCCGGTATGGTGATGATCTTCTGTATGGTTCCGCTCAACCGCTCGATGTAGTAGCCCCAGTCCAGCACGTCCCGGATGTCGATGTCGTCGGATATGGAGTTGTCCTTCATCCAGCGCCGCAGGTGGTGTCTCTTCACGCTGGCGCCGGTCTGGAAGATGGCCAGAGGGATAGCCCTCTCGGTGACGGGAGCCCCGTCAGGTTTCCGCGAGATGATGAACTTGCAGGCCAGGCCGGCGTCCTTCACCATCTGATCTCCCAGAAACTCTGCCAACCGTTTGGCGGTAGAAATCGATGTAGACTTTTGGCCGCCGTACTCTTCCAACTTCTTGGACATGGAGCGATTTTCAGAAATCAATTCAAACAACTCCGAGTCGGGCATGTTGGTACCCTTGCTGTACAGCACGTCCAGCCAGTAGTCTGCGATTTTGGCCACGGCTGCGTAGCAAGTCTCCAGAGTATCTCCCTTGAGGAAAGCGTCAAACACGGACGATTGGAATATCTTGATGAGCTGAAGTTCGCCTCTGCGTTTCACTTCAAAGCCCTTCAGCTCCGCCAGAGTCCCGTCGAAGTTGAATACGGCGTATCGCTTCTTCAGCCTTTTGCCCTCTTCCTTAGAAGCGGGTAGAACCATTCCCAAATAAGGCCCGTCAACTTCGAAGAAAATAGAATTTTCAGCTCTTTGAGAATATGTCATGGTGACCGGGTCGTCGAGCTCGTGATATTGATCATTAGTAAAGGAGTCCTACAACAAATACACAATTCAATAAAGTCTTAACAATATGCATAAACCACCCTTTTCAGTATTGGCAAATAAAATGTGAATTACCTTGACCATGGAATTCAAGACAGCATTAGGGTAAGAGATGATGATCTTCTTCTTCTTGGCGTGGGTGGTGGTGACGGCGAATGTCTCGGGGAAGGAGGCGGGGAGCACACACCAGATGCCATCTGTGTCCAGCTCTAGCGGCCGTCCCACCTGCTCGATGATCTCCCGCGCCTTCATGATGATGTGTGCCCCCGTGTAGCACACGATGCCCGCCATCTCCATGCTGTGCCAGCGCGCCCTACAACAGGGATACATCCTCGTCATTACGTCATTATCACACGGAGGGAAGGATATGTTTAGTAAAAGACAAACTCACCCTCTCCTCATGACGTATCCGTAGAAAGAGTTGAGGATACACTTGTGCGCCAGCTGCAGGGAGTCGTATAGCACCTCGCAGCTCTTGGCCAGCTTGATCTCGCCTGCGTCTCCCGTAGCCAGCGCTTCCCCCACTTTCTGCTTTGCCTGCTTGTTCAGTGCCTTGTACTCGTAGCGTCGGTCCCTGTACACCGACATCTTCATATTAATTATTAGCTCAGGAATCGTTGATTAAAGTCTATCGGGTACGCCCTGTGTGTAATGTGTAAATACCTGAATGCTCTGACAGTGTCCACATAGAACGAGTTTTCCTTTTGTCAAATGGTAGTAGTTTTGACTTCTTCTCTGGTGATCTTGGTTTTCCTGTAAGCGATCCGGCAATAATCAGCTAAGCGTTTCTTTTCATAAGCGGCCTGAAATATAAATTAATATGTATTTTGTAAATTAATAGTTTGCCCTTATGTTGAATGTAGGGTAAAACAAGGAAGAAGGAAGAAGTGACACCTGGTCCTCTTTGGGCAGGGCGTGGAATGCGCGTGGAGGCCCCCCAGGGAACAGGGCTGGGAACTTCTCCGTCTCCAACTGCTGCTGGATCCTTTGGTACTCGCTGCGACTGGCAGGAGCTGCAAGTCAGACCACTCAACTGTACATACATACTGTAACGGTACATAGAGTAGATAGGTATCATGCTATGAACTGCGTAGTGTCTTACAATAGTCTCCCCTCCACACCCACTCCATGTCCCGCTGGCAGGTGGCTCCGGGCCGGTTGAGGTCACATACGGCGCACACGCTGGAGTTCACCATGGCCGATGGCTGCAACCTGTTAGTCAAGATGATGTTTGGGTACATAGCGCCCACATCCAAGTGGTATATGATTGGGTTCTCCAGCCGGTTCGGATGATCTCTGAGAGTTTGTAGTTTCTCTTTAATCTGAGTGCAGATTTCTTCAAAGTTGGTCACCAACTCCAAAGGTACATTCTCTTCCACTTCGATGGCGTGTTTCATCACTTTAGGAACGGATTCCATTAATTTGTCAAACATTTCTGGCACCAGCTTGAATCTACAAGGTATGTCTGCTCGAAAAACACCTAGAAAGCATGAGAAATCAAGAATTTATTAAAATACTATCGGGAAAGGGATATATTATGTCCCCTATCGGGCAGTAAATTTCAAGTAAACGACTAACATTGAAAATACTAGAATAACTAGCAGTTAAAATGGATTTGTTCCCTGCGGGCGGCGATTTGTTGTGCAATTTAGTAAAGTTCCTTGATACAGCATGTGGCCATCGGGGTGAGCTTGTCGAGCTCCTCAGGCTGCTTGTTAGATATGTGTATACATTAGTAGTGATATACCTGACTCCAGCGCCTCCACGTGTCCGCCCACATAGGTCTCGTGCTCCAGCAGGTGACCGTCAGGGGTGAGCTTGTCGAGCTCCTCAGGCTGCTTGTTAGATATGTGTATACATTAGTAGTGATATACCTGACTCCAGCGCCTCCACGTGTCCGCCCACATAGGTCTCGTGCTCCAGCAGGTGACCGTCAGGGGTGAGCTTGTCGAGCTCCTCAGGCTGCTTGTTAGATATGTGTATACATTAGTAGTGATATACCTGACTCCAGCGCCTCCACGTGTCCGCCCACATAGGTCTCGTGCTCCAGCAGGTGGCCGTCAGGGGTGAGCTTGTCGAGCTCCTCAGGCTGCTTGTTAGATATGTGTATACATTAGTAGTGATATACCTGACTCCAGCGCCTCCACGTGTCCGCCCACATAGGTCTCGTGCTCCAGCAGGTGGCCGTCAGGGGTGAGCTTGTCGAGCTCCTCAGGCTGCTTGTTAGATATGTGTATACATTAGTAGTGATATACCTGACTCCAGCGCCTCCACGTGTCCGCCCACATAGGTCTCGTGCTCCAGCAGGTGACCGTCAGGGGTGAGCTTGTCGAGCTCCTCAGGCTGCTTGTTAGATATGTGTATACATTAGTAGTGATATACCTGACTCCAGCGCCTCCACGTGTCCGCCCACATAGGTCTCGTGCTCCAGCAGGTGGCCGTCAGGGGTGAGCTTGTCGAGCTCCTCAGGCTGCTTGTTAGATATGTGTATACATTAGTAGTGATATACCTGACTCCAGCTCCTCCACGTGTCCGCCCACATAGGTCTCGTGCTCCAGCAGGTGGCCGTCAGGGGTGAGCTTGTCGAGCTCCTCAGGCTGCTTGTTAGATATGTGTATACATTAGTAGTGATATACCTGACTCCAGCGCCTCCACGTGTCCGCCCACATAGGTCTCGTGCTCCAGCAGGTGGCCGTCAGGGGTGAGCTTGTCGAGCTCCTCAGGCTGCTTGTTAGATATGTGTATACATTAGTAGTGATATACCTGACTCCAGCTCCTCCACGTGTCCGCCCACATAGGTCTCGTGCTCCAGCAGGTGGCCGTCAGGGGTGAGCTTGTCGAGCTCCTCAGGCTGCTTGTTAGATATGTGTATACATTAGTAGTGATATACCTGACTCCAGCGCCTCCACGTGTCCGCCCACATAGGTCTCGTGCTCCAGCAGGTGGCCGTCAGGGGTGAGCTTGTCGAGCTCCTCAGGCTGCTTGTTAGATATGTGTATACATTAGTAGTGATATACCTGACTCCAGCGCCTCCACGTGTCCGCCCACATAGGTCTCGTGCTCCAGCAGGTGACCGTCAGGGGTGAGCTTGTCGAGCTCCTCAGGCTGCTTGTTAGATATGTGTATACATTAGTAGTGATATACCTGACTCCAGCGCCTCCACGTGTCCGCCCACATAGGTCTCGTGCTCCAGCAGGTGGCCGTCAGGGGTGAGCTTGTCGAGCTCCTCAGGCTGCTTGTTAGATATGTGTATACATTAGTAGTGATATACCTGACTCCAGCGCCTCCACGTGTCCGCCCACATAGGTCTCGTGCTCCAGCAGGTGGCCGTCAGGGGTGAGCTTGTCGAGCTCCTCAGGCTGCTTGTTAGATATGTGTATACATTAGTAGTGATATACCTGACTCCAGCGCCTCCACGTGTCCGCCCACATAGGTCTCGTGCTCCAGCAGGTGACCGTCAGGGGTGAGCTTGTCGAGCTCCTCAAGCTGCTTGTTAGATATGTGTATACATTAGTAGTGATATACCTGACTCCAACGCCTCCACGTGTCCGCCCACATAGGTCTCGTGCTCCAGCAGGTGGCCGTCAGGGGTGAGCTTGTTGAGCTCCTCTAGCTGCTTGTTGGGAAACACAATGTTGGCGTGGAAGGCTTCCACCATCAGCAGGGACTCGCACAGAGTTCCCGAACCTTTCCTCAACACCTACAACAGAAGACCTCTAAAGTCATGCCACAACATATGTAAATGGAATGTGTATCTCAAGCTCTTATGGTAAACAGTCTGCATAACTGTAAATAGAATTGTGCTTACCTCATCAGGTTCTTGGGGAATAATAGTGCAGAGAGCGAAGATGAATGGGTGCACATACTTCATGTACAGGTAGTAGGTGGCCACTGCGTCAGACACGGAGTAGTTGGATAACACCTGCACAAGAGAAAGGGAGTTAAAGTCATAAGTTAAATAAGCAAACAAGATTTATTATACAATTATACCTGCGGTTGCTCGACGGCCATGCGGCACATCTCCTCGGGGTCCAGTTCCACGGGATCGTAGCGCAGCTTGGCTTTAGCCACCGCCTTCAAGCCTTGTGACCCCACGGGCAGGTACGAATCTCTCTTCACCCAGCTGAAACACAGTCAGGCCAGTCATCAGTCAGGGGGCACACACACACACACATACACACACACACACACACACACACACTATGGAGCCAATAGAGTTACCAGAAACAATCCATGTGCATCGCCGGCCGGCAGAGGTAAGATCCTTCTCGGGAATTTTGCTTCGAAAACCCTATTTCCTTTTTCATACTCAGTCCGTGGATTTCAGCGCGAGCCTCCACAAAGGGCCAATCGAAGAAGTCACCTAGAAAATAAATATGTATTGTAAAAATAGATGTGATGGGGCTGACAGATTACGGTATAAGCATCATGGCTTGGCCTATTTCAGCATACCGCTCGCCATATAATCAGATCTCACAGAAGACATTGACGATCCTGCTGCAGGTGTTTCCAGTCTATAAACCGACGATGCTCACTGGGCCCTTTCAAAAAGGAAAATCTACTTAAATAATATGGATCTACTTCTGTTATTCATTATTATTATAATTAACCACTCAGAACATTAGAACGTCAAAAGACGTAAATATGATAATAGCGGTCAAGACATTAGAACGTCTTTTCACGTAAACGCGCAAGATTTTACAAAAATTGATTTTTTTCCATCACTAGTATACGGATTCCCATGATTTAAAAAACAGAGTATCGATAATGAATAACGCTACGCGTCTGTATTCAAGAATATCTATGGAACGTAGAGGTGCATTATCTAAGCCGATTGAAACTGTCAAGATGTTCGTTAATAATTTATTGCGTTTCTAAATAATTTATTAAAAATATTTTAGTTTGGACGGTTAATATTTTGAGGTGACTAATAGTTTTTAAATATATTTCTTCAATATATAGTGTTATTTCTTTATGCTACTCAGAAAAAAGTACATTTTTCAAGGCTTTGAAATAATGGTAAGCGATTTTTACATATTTTTGACATTTTCATAAAATGTATATTTAGAAACGCAAATAATTAGGTATAACAACACAATGCGATAGTGGATTTCATAATCTTTCCAAAACATTTTTTAGAATGAGGCTACGTTTCCCAAAACGTGAGTTATGAAGCTTTCAATAAAACTCGTAAATAACACAAAAATTATCACGTTCTGACAGTTCTCAAAGGGACACATAATAAATAAAATTCTATGTCTGAGAGGTTAACGTAATTTTGAGTTTCAGTTAATTTTTAATAAATGTTTTGAAATTGAAATTAATAACTATTCTCATTTTCTTCAACTATATTACTTGATAAATAGAGTCCATTTCAGAATTTTTGATTTGAATGGAGAGGAAGGGAAGAGGTTTATGGTCATGAAACATTCAGACAAGGCTGGAACTGGAGTGGTTCATCTGTAGGTACCCTCAAACCTCTCCAGCATCCATTGGAATATGGGAGAGGGCATTTCCCGAAGAAAAAAGGCCTACAGGGTCGAAATTCCCAAAAAAACACAAAATATTGCAGTTAGAAAAAATTCATACATTTTGAAAATAAGTATTTTGAAAAACGATTGGGTCTACGAGACGGTTCTGTACTCAAATTGTAGAAAATTTAGTCTTCTTTAAAAACGTAAGATATAAATTATTATAAGCAATAATTAGTCGCTTGAAATATCAATACAAATTGAAAATATCCCATACGAGACTTCGACGCAAATTTCCCGTCGGCGGCATTTATTTTTTACTAATTATTGCTCATGATAATTTGTTATCCTTTGTGCTATGCATAAAACCTTGTCTTATAAACATTAGTTTATCATTTAAAAAATAATAACGTAAGATATAGATATAATCTTAGTTGTAGTCATTCAGTGTTAAAATCCCCAAAAACTGAAGATAGAAAATTAGTGTTTTTTTTGATTTTTGCCAATGTTGCGTTCGGCGCTCGAGGTCGGAAACTTGGATTCTTTATTGGGCCAACATCATAAACAACTCGGCAAAAATCAGAACTCCAGATCCTGATGTACATGGTTACTGGACTATATGTAGATCTTTATTAAAATTTTGAACTAATTTTTATGCTTTATGAATTTTTGGTGCAATGTTTTCAATAAAGTATTTTTATTGGAAGGCTTGTTGTGTTTTCTGGGTTCCACAGAATTACATTTGTTTTTGTACAAAAAAAAAATAATCTAGTATGTTTAACTTAATAAAATAAAATTCCACAAGCTCACCGTTATATGTTACAAATATGTGAGGTTTCACATCTAGAATATGGTCAAAGAACTTTTGCAGTAAAGCCATCTCATTGGGCTCGTTGAAGATTATAAACAATCTGAAAACAATAATAGTACACAATGTATAGAGATACTCTCATTGTTGATGAAGATAATATAACAATGTTACATAGATGAAAGTAATAATAATACACAATGTATAGAGATACTCTCATTGTTGATGAAGATAACATAACAATGTTAGGTGAAAGTAATAATAATACACAATGTATAGAGATGCTCTCATTGTTGATGAAGATAATATAACAATGTTACATAGATGAAAGTAATAATAATACACAATGTATAGAGATACTCTCATTGTTGATGAAGATAACATAACAATGTTAGGTGAAAGTAATAATAATACACAATGTATAGAGATACTCTCATTGTTGATGAGGATAACATAACAATGTTAGGTGAAAGTAATAATAATACACAATGTATAGAGATACTCTCATTGTTGATGAAGATAACATAACAATGTTAGGTGAAAGTAATACTTATTTTTTACTCACCCTTCAAACTCTGGCTTAGGCGTATATTCAAAGTCTTGTACATCGGTGGATATGATTTCCCTGTTGGTAATCAGGTACCCCTGACCGTCCACCATGTACGAGATCATCATGATCTGGTCAGTCTGGGAGTCGGGGAACTTAAGCGGCAACTTGGTGGTCTCAATGTCGAAGGCCAGCACGATGGGGTCCGGCCTCTCCAGCAGGTCTTCCCGCTTGGTGATGAGGGGCATCTCCGTGCTCCCGCCCCGCGGCTTCACCGTGTACCACGTGCCGCAGCACACCTTCAGGTCGATAGCCACCCTCACGTGGTAGGGCACGTCGTGTTCTCTGGAAACAGTAACAGAATACATCAGGTGGTACCAAAGGTATTGCACGCAACTTGTAGCATTAAAGGGACAGGACTGACCTGATGTCCAAGATGTTCTCCATGTGATCCGTGGTCTTCTTGGCATGTTCCAGAGCCGCAGCACTGGTCAGTGCATTGGTCAACATTTCAGCATAGATGGTGTCGGTCTTTTCTCTAACTTTGTTTTTGTTAACAGCGGTGAGAATTTCTTTTCGAACCTTGGTCATGTCGTTGGTGGACACAAAGGTGAGTTTGATATAAGTTTGCTTTAGCCCGGACAGATGATTGGCCTAAAACGCAAACACAATATATGTACGAGATTCCCATGGATAAGTAAGAATGGGTACGGCACCAGAAGTAAAGCTTACCAAGTCCAAGTCTTCCTTCTCAACTGTTTCTATTTTGGCAATAACTCCGGCAAACTTCTTAGTGAGGAACATGATGACTTCTTGTTCGCATTGCTTCCTGGCGTTGATGAGGAAGTATGGCTGGAAGGCCAGGGACACCTTGAAGCGAGACCCATCCATTTCGATGAAGAAGTAATCAATGGCTGCAATCAGCCTTCTGTCTTCATCGAGGATCTCCGTCTATATCAATAAGTAAACAATAATTCAATTACAGTTCGAGTCATCAACCAATACGTCATTATATTTAACTTAACTCTTCACAATGATTTACCGTGTGCATGTTGAGCAGAAAGCCAGTCCTTTCGCGATGGTCTCGTAATCTCTCGAAGCCATATTTGGCATCTATTTTATCGTTTTCAATTGATATTCTTATTCGTGATTCCGAAGTATCCTCCCTGTAAATTTAATTCCCTTTTTATAAGTTATTATCGTTAAGTTGGATAAGTAAAGTGACATTTCTAATTGTAAATAAACTCACCGATACGCAGAAGAAAATCCATCACCTTTGGACGATTCACCTTTATCGGAACGATATTTCCCAGTATTTTGTTTCCAAACCATTATTATGCAAACAAATTCACGCTAATAATTGCAGACCTGAGTTTTCGATGAGCGAAACTTTAAATTTTGAACGATCGTTATGACTTTACACAAAAACTAACAACCAAAAAACGTCAAATGTCAAATTTAAGCGCCAATTCGAATGTCATAGATAAAAATATGTTTACATTGACTCCTCTAGAGGATTAGTGATGGGTAGGATCGAAACATTTACATGATCGAAACATCAAAAGAATCTATGATTAATAGCTCGGAATTCAGTGGGAACAGTAGCTGCGGACAGAGGCTAGCATTATTTTCACTTTCATACTGGCAATGAAATGTTTATTGTTTACTCTTTACGTCCATTTTCTTTGACCACGAATTTGAATGCTTATACTTCCGTGAAGTCATTCTTTGATAGAAGAAATATTACAATATTTCATCCCCACGGACGTAACCCCGGGTGTCCAACGTATTAAACGAAAACCAAATATAAAATTAATATATCGGGCTCATTGGATTTTTTAAAACAATTACATACCAACATACATAACCTTAAAATACAATACAAAACGGCGCCATAAAAATTATCAATTTATTTTTATTAAGTTATTATAAGTTCATTCCAGAATGAAATTGCAAATTATTTAGACATATGATTAATTTTCCCACCATTTTAAATATTAACTTTATCACAACATAATATTTCTTTCCCACATCTGCAATGTAAAATCCCAAATAACATAATTTAACAGCCTTGTATTTTGTATGCTATGTCCTTCTAGGATAAAAATCGTTTCTCTCTATAAAATGTATGTTTAAGTGTCGTTTCGTGTGCATTGACCAATACTTTTAAGTACTTACTTTCCAAAGCATTGTTACTTGCGAAATATTGTTTGTTTAGTTTAAAATCTCCCAAATTTTATTGCACTCAGCTTTGGAAGGGTTAGAGAAGGTCCGACTTTATTGCCCACTGGGTTGTAATAATTGCAAAGGTGCCTCTGACCAAGTTCACACTATTATTGTAAACCCAAAATAAAATAATAGATTGCAAATGCATTCCTAAGATACTTTATTTATTTCTATACATACATTACAGTGTCTACCAAATATTTACATTTGTATATAATACATAAATTTAGAACTGTTGTTAATATGGTGTTTTTTTTATTATTTTTTTTATGCTGGGTGTGAGGTAGGTTTGAGTAGGTGACACTGTGGTGGGTAATGTTATATGTTTCGTAAACACCTCACTGGGAGAACCTGTGCTGAGGTGTTTACGTGGTTATGATTAAATGGTACATGTGTGTATGTGTATTTGTTAAATTTTCTTATATAAGTGTAAGTTTGGATTTTAAATATTTTTTAATGGTTATTGTACATTGTTATTTTAAAGAAAAAGGAAAAAAATATTTATTTATATGCACATATATACATACACCCATGTATACACATATATACATATATATATATATATACACAAATATGCATGCATACACACATATAAATAAAAACATGTATACATACATACATTCACATTCATCCATGATTATGTTTGGTTTGGTGTTATAATGTTTTGTATAAGGTGGATATCTTGTTTTTTGATCCAGGCTGTGATCAGTTTTTTGTGAATGTTTGTGTATGTATTTCCCATTAGTAGTAGTTTCAGAGTGCTGGGCATACAATTAAAAAGTTGTGTAGCGTTATACTGGAAGTGTCTTTGTCCGTGTGTGGTGTATGTTATCGGTATGTTCAGGGTATTGTTTGTTGACGACCTTGTTTTTATTGTTGTTTGAGGTGGCATTGGAATGTGTAGTTTCTGTTGGAGGAAATTTAGTAGTGCAGATTTGGCATAAAGTTGTCTTATTGACATGACGTCTAATGTTTTGAAAATTTCGCTTGAATTTGTGTAGAATGGTACTTGCAAGATGATTTTAATTATTGCCTATTGATTTTTTTTGTATTGGGTCGATTGCAGTGTTTGTGGCGCTTCCCCAAGCCAATATGCCATATGTAACAATCGATTGACAGAGTGCGAAATATATTGATCTTAGTAATTTTTGGTTGGGGTGGAGCATTCAAAACTTCTCTCTTACCTTTAGAAATAATCCAAAGAATATTAGTAAAAATAATTTTGAAAAAACCGTATGATTACCCCACAATTAGATTATTTCAAGAATTTAAAGTCCCTTCACTTCATATTATTTATAAAAAAATAACTCTTTTTCAAATACATAAAGATTGTTTCAACATTGACAACTTAATAACTTTTTCTAACAGCAATACACAAAGTATTCTTGGCTCTATAACTATCCCGCGCTGTAACACCACATTTTATAAATATTTTGGTGTCAAATGGTTTAACCAATTACCTCTTAACTTAAGATTGGAAACGAATTATAAAAAAATTCAAAAGCTCAATAAAAACACTATATCAATAGCATATTAAAATCGTTTATACTTAAAAATACAATATAATCTCTCAATTATTATTATATTGAAATCCTATTCTCTTATTTCTTATTCTTATCTCTTTCCTTCTTCTAAATCCTTTTCTCTTTTCTATTTGATAAAATTTTGTTACATATAAAATTTTTATTTTGTTATATTAAAAAATAAAAATTCTTTTCATTATCTTTACACTCTCTGAAAAAATATTTTAAATTACTATTTACACGCAATTCTCCGCAAGTATTGAATGTGGGAAAATGTTTTTAATTGACTTTATTAGGTGCATGACTCTTTTTAGTTTATTAGTAATGAAAGTTATGTGGTCAGTCCAGCGTAAGTGTTAATCAATAATGACCCCTAGGTATTTTGTTTGGTTTACCCTTTCTATACGCTCGCATTGGCAATTGGGTGAAGTTTGTTCACAGTCATGTAGAAACAGGTTTATGTAAGGTGGAGGTTGACCTCTTTGTGTAATACTATGTGTGATGAATTTTATTTTTATTGTATTAACGGTAAGAGTATTCCAGTTTAGCCATTTTTTGACAACAGATAGACTTCTTTCGGCAATTATAAATACATCTTTCCATGTGGCTGCTTGACAGAGAAGTACTGTGTCGTCAGCGAAGGTCACGATTTTACATTCAATTTCAATGTCACATAGTTCGTTTATGTAGATGAGGAACAATAGAGGTAAAGATAAATACTGTAAATATATTTACAATGCTAAGAAAAATGTATCGGTTGGCGAAGTAAGTAAAAATAGCCTAAGTAAGGTCAACTTTTGAATGTGGTGTGTACTTGTAGTTTTAATTTAAAAGAGCAGATACCCCCAGTATTGAGAGTCAATATTGGACAGTCAGAAGTGGTAGACCCGTAATCTGGTACCTACCAGTAAGCTTCAGCTGCAGTGACAGTGAGTCTCGCACGGTGAGTGTGTGAGACTCAGGCTCTGAGAGTAGTCTGTGAAGTTCGTCTGTCAGAGGTTGTAGGAAGTGGAAAACCACTACTGATTACGGGAAATTAGACCCTTAATCTGGTACCTACCAGTAAGCTTCAGCTGCAATGACAGTGAGTCTCGCACGGTGAGTGTGTGAGACTCAGGCTCTGAGAGTAGTCTGTGAAGTTCGTCTGTCAGAGGTTGTAGGAAGTGGAAAACCACTACTGATTACGGGAAATTAGACCCTTAATCTGGTACCTACCAGTAAGCTTCAGCTGCAATGACAGTGAGTCTCGCACGGTGAGTGTGTGAGACTCAGGCTCTGAGAGTAGTCTGTGAAGTTCGTCTGTCAGAGGTTGTAGGAAGTGGAAAACCACTACTGATTACGGGAAATTAGACCCTTAATCTGGTACCTACCAGTAAGCTTCAGCTGCAATGACAGTGAGTCTCGCACGGTGAGTGTGTGAGACTCAGGCTCTGAGAGTAGTCTGTGAAGTTCGTCTGTCAGAGGTTGTAGGAAGTGGAAAACCACTACTGATTACGGGAAATTAGACCCTTAATCTGGTACCTACCAGTAAGCTTCAGCTGCAATGACAGTGAGTCTCGCACGGTGAGTGTGTGAGACTCAGGCTCTGAGAGTAGTCTGTGAAGTTCGTCTGTCAGAGGTTGTAGGAAGTGGAAAACCACTACTGATTACGGGAAATTAGACCCTTAATCTGGTACCTACCAGTAAGCTTCAGCTGCAATGACAGTGAGTCTCGCACGGTGAGTGTGTGAGACTCAGGCTCTGAGAGTAGTCTGTGAAGTTCGTCTGTCAGAGGTTGTAGGAAGTGGAAAACCACTACTGATTACGGGAAATTAGACCCTTAATCTGGTACCTACCAGTAAGCTTCAGCTGCAATGACAGTGAGTCTCGCACGGTGAGTGTGTGAGACTCAGGCTCTGAGAGTAGTCTGTGAAGTTCGTCTGTCAGAGGTTGTAGGAAGTGGAAAACCACTACTGATTACGGGAAATTAGACCCTTAATCTGGTACCTACCAGTAAGCTTCAGCTGCAATGACAGTGAGTCTCGCACGGTGAGTGTGTGAGACTCAGGCTCTGAGAGTAGTCTGTGAAGTTCGTCTGTCAGAGGTTGTAGGAAGTGGAAAACCACTACTGATTACGGGAAATTAGACCCTTAATCTGGTACCTACCAGTAAGCTTCAGCTGCAATGACAGTGAGTCTCGCACGGTGAGTGTGTGAGACTCAGGCTCTGAGAGTAGTCTGTGAAGTTCGTCTGTCAGAGGTTGTAGGAAGTGGAAAACCACTACTGATTACGGGAAATTAGACCCTTAATCTGGTACCTACCAGTAAGCTTCAGCTGCAATGACAGTGAGTCTCGCACGGTGAGTGTGTGAGACTCAGGCTCTGAGAGTAGTCTGTGAAGTTCGTCTGTCAGAGGTTGTAGGAAGTGGAAAACCACTACTGATTACGGGAAATTAGACCCTTAATCTGGTACCTACCAGTAAGCTTCAGCTGCAATGACAGTGAGTCTCGCACGGTGAGTGTGTGAGACTCAGGCTCTGAGAGTAGTCTGTGAAGTTCGTCTGTCAGAGGTTGTAGGAAGTGGAAAACCACTACTGATTACGGGAAATTAGACCCTTAATCTGGTACCTACCAGTAAGCTTCAGCTGCAATGACAGTGAGTCTCGCACGGTGAGTGTGTGAGACTCAGGCTCTGAGAGTAGTCTGTGAAGTTCGTCTGTCAGAGGTTGTAGGAAGTGGAAAACCACTACTGATTACGGGAAATTAGACCCTTAATCTGGTACCTACCAGTAAGCTTCAGCTGCAATGACAGTGAGTCTCGCACGGTGAGTGTGTGAGACTCAGGCTCTGAGAGTAGTCTGTGAAGTTCGTCTGTCAGAGGTTGTAGGAAGTGGAAAACCACTACTGATTACGGGAAATTAGACCCTTAATCTGGTACCTACCAGTAAGCTTCAGCTGCAATGACAGTGAGTCTCGCACGGTGAGTGTGTGAGACTCAGGCTCTGAGAGTAGTCTGTGAAGTTCGTCTGTCAGAGGTTGTAGGAAGTGGAAAACCACTACTGATTACGGGAAATTAGACCCTTAATCTGGTACCTACCAGTAAGCTTCAGCTGCAATGACAGTGAGTCTCGCGCGGTGAGTGTGTGAGACTCAGGCTCTGAGAGTAGTCTGTGAAGTTCGTCTGTCAGAGGTTGTAGGAAGTGGAAAACCACTACTGATTACGGGAAATTAGACCCTTAATCTGGTACCTACCAGTAAGCTTCAGCTGCAATGACAGTGAGTCTCGCACGGTGAGTGTGTGAGACTCAGGCTCTGAGAGTAGTCTGTGAAGTTCGTCTGTCAGAGGTTGTAGGAAGTGGAAAACCACTACTGATTACGGGAAATTAGACCCTTAATCTGGTACCTACCAGTAAGCTTCAGCTGCAATGACAGTGAGTCTCGCACGGTGAGTGTGTGAGACTCAGGCTCTGAGAGTAGTCTGTGAAGTTCGTCTGTCAGAGGTTGTAGGAAGTGGAAAACCACTACTGATTACGGGAAATTAGACCCTTAATCTGGTACCTACCAGTAAGCTTCAGCTGCAATGACAGTGAGTCTCGCACGGTGAGTGTGTGAGACTCAGGCTCTGAGAGTAGTCTGTGAAGTTCGTCTGTCAGAGGTTGTAGGAAGTGGAAAACCACTACTGATTACGGGAAATTAGACCCTTAATCTGGTACCTACCAGTAAGCTTCAGCTGCAATGACAGTGAGTCTCGCACGGTGAGTGTGTGAGACTCAGGCTCTGAGAGTAGTCTGTGAAGTTCGTCTGTCAGAGGTTGTAGGAAGTGGAAAACCACTACTGATTACGGGAAATTAGACCCTTAATCTGGTACCTACCAGTAAGCTTCAGCTGCAATGACAGTGAGTCTCGCGCGGTGAGTGTGTGAGACTCAGGCTCTGAGAGTAGTCTGTGAAGTTCGTCTGTCAGAGGTTGTAGGAAGTGGAAAACCACTACTGATTACGGGAAATTAGACCCTTAATCTGGTACCTACCAGTAAGCTTCAGCTGCAATGACAGTGAGTCTCGCGCGGTGAGTGTGTGAGACTCAGGCTCTGAGAGTAGTCTGTGAAGTTCGTCTGTCAGAGGTTGTAGGAAGTGGAAAACCACTACTGATTACGGGAAATTAGACCCTTAATCTGGTACCTACCAGTAAGCTTCAGCTGCAATGACAGTGAGTCTCGCACGGTGAGTGTGTGAGACTCAGGCTCTGAGAGTAGTCTGTGAAGTTCGTCTGTCAGTGGTTGTAGGAAGTGGAAAACCACTACTGATTACGGGAAATTAGACCCTTAATCTGGTACCTACCAGTAAGCTTCAGCTGCAATGACAGTGAGTCTCGCACGGTGAGTGTGTGAGACTCAGGCTCTGAGAGTAGTCTGTGAAGTTCGTCTGTCAGAGGTTGTAGGAAGTGGAAAACCACTACTGATTACGGGAAATTAGACCCTTAATCTGGTACCTACCAGTAAGCTTCAGCTGCAATGACAGTGAGTCTCGCACGGTGAGTGTGTGAGACTCAGGCTCTGAGAGTAGTCTGTGAAGTTCGTCTGTCAGAGGTTGTAGGAAGTGGAAAACCACTACTGATTACGGGAAATTAGACCCTTAATCTGGTACCTACCAGTAAGCTTCAGCTGCAATGACAGTGAGTCTCGCACGGTGAGTGTGTGAGACTCAGGCTCTGAGAGTAGTCTGTGAAGTTCGTCTGTCAGAGGTTGTAGGAAGTGGAAAACCACTACTGATTACGGGAAATTAGACCCTTAATCTGGTACCTACCAGTAAGCTTCAGCTGCAATGACAGTGAGTCTCGCACGGTGAGTGTGTGAGACTCAGGCTCTGAGAGTAGTCTGTGAAGTTCGTCTGTCAGAGGTTGTAGGAAGTGGAAAACCACTACTGATTACGGGAAATTAGACCCTTAATCTGGTACCTACCAGTAAGCTTCAGCTGCAATGACAGTGAGTCTCGCACGGTGAGTGTGTGAGACTCAGGCTCTGAGAGTAGTCTGTGAAGTTCGTCTGTCAGAGGTTGTAGGAAGTGGAAAACCACTACTGATTACGGGAAATTAGACCCTTAATCTGGTACCTACCAGTAAGCTTCAGCTGCAATGACAGTGAGTCTCGCACGGTGAGTGTGTGAGACTCAGGCTCTGAGAGTAGTCTGTGAAGTTCGTCTGTCAGAGGTTGTAGGAAGTGGAAAACCACTACTGATTACGGGAAATTAGACCCTTAATCTGGTACCTACCAGTAAGCTTCAGCTGCAATGACAGTGAGTCTCGCACGGTGAGTGTGTGAGACTCAGGCTCTGAGAGTAGTCTGTGAAGTTCGTCTGTCAGAGGTTGTAGGAAGTGGAAAACCACTACTGATTACGGGAAATTAGACCCTTAATCTGGTACCTACCAGTAAGCTTCAGCTGCAATGACAGTGAGTCTCGCGCGGTGAGTGTGTGAGACTCAGGCTCTGAGAGTAGTCTGTGAAGTTCGTCTGTCAGAGGTTGTAGGAAGTGGAAAACCACTACTGATTACGGGAAATTAGACCCTTAATCTGGTACCTACCAGTAAGCTTCAGCTGCAATGACAGTGAGTCTCGCACGGTGAGTGTGTGAGACTCAGGCTCTGAGAGTAGTCTGTGAAGTTCGTCTGTCAGAGGTTGTAGGAAGTGGAAAACCACTACTGATTACGGGAAATTAGACCCTTAATCTGGTACCTACCAGTAAGCTTCAGCTGCAATGACAGTGAGTCTCGCACGGTGAGTGTGTGAGACTCAGGCTCTGAGAGTAGTCTGTGAAGTTCGTCTGTCAGAGGTTGTAGGAAGTGGAAAACCACTACTGATTACGGGAAATTAGACCCTTAATCTGGTACCTACCAGTAAGCTTCAGCTGCAATGACAGTGAGTCTCGCACGGTGAGTGTGTGAGACTCAGGCTCTGAGAGTAGTCTGTGAAGTTCGTCTGTCAGAGGTTGTAGGAAGTGGAAAACCACTACTGATTACGGGAAATTAGACCCTTAATCTGGTACCTACCAGTAAGCTTCAGCTGCAATGACAGTGAGTCTCGCACGGTGAGTGTGTGAGACTCAGGCTCTGAGAGTAGTCTGTGAAGTTCGTCTGTCAGAGGTTGTAGGAAGTGGAAAACCACTACTGATTACGGGAAATTAGACCCTTAATCTGGTACCTACCAGTAAGCTTCAGCTGCAATGACAGTGAGTCTCGCACGGTGAGTGTGTGAGACTCAGGCTCTGAGAGTAGTCTGTGAAGTTCGTCTGTCAGAGGTTGTAGGAAGTGGAAAACCACTACTGATTACGGGAAATTAGACCCTTAATCTGGTACCTACCAGTAAGCTTCAGCTGCAATGACAGTGAGTCTCGCACGGTGAGTGTGTGAGACTCAGGCTCTGAGAGTAGTCTGTGAAGTTCGTCTGTCAGAGGTTGTAGGAAGTGGAAAACCACTACTGATTACGGGAAATTAGACCCTTAATCTGGTACCTACCAGTAAGCTTCAGCTGCAATGACAGTGAGTCTCGCACGGTGAGTGTGTGAGACTCAGGCTCTGAGAGTAGTCTGTGAAGTTCGTCTGTCAGAGGTTGTAGGAAGTGGAAAACCACTACTGATTACGGGAAATTAGACCCTTAATCTGGTACCTACCAGTAAGCTTCAGCTGCAATGACAGTGAGTCTCGCACGGTGAGTGTGTGAGACTCAGGCTCTGAGAGTAGTCTGTGAAGTTCGTCTGTCAGAGGTTGTAGGAAGTGGAAAACCACTACTGATTACGGGAAATTAGACCCTTAATCTGGTACCTACCAGTAAGCTTCAGCTGCAATGACAGTGAGTCTCGCACGGTGAGTGTGTGAGACTCAGGCTCTGAGAGTAGTCTGTGAAGTTCGTCTGTCAGAGGTTGTAGGAAGTGGAAAACCACTACTGATTACGGGAAATTAGACCCTTAATCTGGTACCTACCAGTAAGCTTCAGCTGCAATGACAGTGAGTCTCGCACGGTGAGTGTGTGAGACTCAGGCTCTGAGAGTAGTCTGTGAAGTTCGTCTGTCAGAGGTTGTAGGAAGTGGAAAACCACTACTGATTACGGGAAATTAGACCCTTAATCTGGTACCTACCAGTAAGCTTCAGCTGCAATGACAGTGAGTCTCGCACGGTGAGTGTGTGAGACTCAGGCTCTGAGAGTAGTCTGTGAAGTTCGTCTGTCAGAGGTTGTAGGAAGTGGAAAACCACTACTGATTACGGGAAATTAGACCCTTAATCTGGTACCTACCAGTAAGCTTCAGCTGCAATGACAGTGAGTCTCGCACGGTGAGGGTGTGAGACTCAGGCTCTGAGAGTAGTCTGTGAAGTTCGTCTGTCAGAGGTTGTAGGAAGTGGAAAACCACTACTGATTACGGGAAATTAGACCCTTAATCTGGTACCTACCAGTAAGCTTCAGCTGCAATGACAGTGAGTCTCGCACGGTGAGTGTGTGAGACTCAGGCTCTGAGAGTAGTCTGTGAAGTTCGTCTGTCAGAGGTTGTAGGAAGTGGAAAACCACTACTGATTACGGGAAATTAGACCCTTAATCTGGTACCTACCAGTAAGCTTCAGCTGCAATGACAGTGAGTCTCGCGCGGTGAGTGTGTGAGACTCAGGCTCTGAGAGTAGTCTGTGAAGTTCGTCTGTCAGAGGTTGTAGGAAGTGGAAAACCACTACTGATTACGGGAAATTAGACCCTTAATCTGGTACCTACCAGTAAGCTTCAGCTGCAATGACAGTGAGTCTCGCACGGTGAGTGTGTGAGACTCAGGCTCTGAGAGTAGTCTGTGAAGTTCGTCTGTCAGAGGTTGTAGGAAGTGGAAAACCACTACTGATTACGGGAAATTAGACCCTTAATCTGGTACCTACCAGTAAGCTTCAGCTGCAATGACAGTGAGTCTCGCACGGTGAGTGTGTGAGACTCAGGCTCTGAGAGTAGTCTGTGAAGTTCGTCTGTCAGAGGTTGTAGGAAGTGGAAAACCACTACTGATTACGGGAAATTAGACCCTTAATCTGGTACCTACCAGTAAGCTTCAGCTGCAATGACAGTGAGTCTCGCACGGTGAGTGTGTGAGACTCAGGCTCTGAGAGTAGTCTGTGAAGTTCGTCTGTCAGAGGTTGTAGGAAGTGGAAAACCACTACTGATTACGGGAAATTAGACCCTTAATCTGGTACCTACCAGTAAGCTTCAGCTGCAATGACAGTGAGTCTCGCACGGTGAGTGTGTGAGACTCAGGCTCTGAGAGTAGTCTGTGAAGTTCGTCTGTCAGAGGTTGTAGGAAGTGGAAAACCACTACTGATTACGGGAAATTAGACCCTTAATCTGGTACCTACCAGTAAGCTTCAGCTGCAATGACAGTGAGTCTCGCACGGTGAGTGTGTGAGACTCAGGCTCTGAGAGTAGTCTGTGAAGTTCGTCTGTCAGAGGTTGTAGGAAGTGGAAAACCACTACTGATTACGGGAAATTAGACCCTTAATCTGGTACCTACCAGTAAGCTTCAGCTGCAATGACAGTGAGTCTCGCACGGTGAGTGTGTGAGACTCAGGCTCTGAGAGTAGTCTGTGAAGTTCGTCTGTCAGAGGTTGTAGGAAGTGGAAAACCACTACTGATTACGGGAAATTAGACCCTTAATCTGGTACCTACCAGTAAGCTTCAGCTGCAATGACAGTGAGTCTCGCACGGTGAGTGTGTGAGACTCAGGCTCTGAGAGTAGTCTGTGAAGTTCGTCTGTCAGAGGTTGTAGGAAGTGGAAAACCACTACTGATTACGGGAAATTAGACCCTTAATCTGGTACCTACCAGTAAGCTTCAGCTGCAATGACAGTGAGTCTCGCACGGTGAGTGTGTGAGACTCAGGCTCTGAGAGTAGTCTGTGAAGTTCGTCTGTCAGAGGTTGTAGGAAGTGGAAAACCACTACTGATTACGGGAAATTAGACCCTTAATCTGGTACCTACCAGTAAGCTTCAGCTGCAATGACAGTGAGTCTCGCACGGTGAGTGTGTGAGACTCAGGCTCTGAGAGTAGTCTGTGAAGTTCGTCTGTCAGAGGTTGTAGGAAGTGGAAAACCACTACTGATTACGGGAAATTAGACCCTTAATCTGGTACCTACCAGTAAGCTTCAGCTGCAATGACAGTGAGTCTCGCACGGTGAGTGTGTGAGACTCAGGCTCTGAGAGTAGTCTGTGAAGTTCGTCTGTCAGAGGTTGTAGGAAGTGGAAAACCACTACTGATTACGGGAAATTAGACCCTTAATCTGGTACCTACCAGTAAGCTTCAGCTGCAATGACAGTGAGTCTCGCACGGTGAGTGTGTGAGACTCAGGCTCTGAGAGTAGTCTGTGAAGTTCGTCTGTCAGTGGTTGTAGGAAGTGGAAAACCACTACTGATTACGGGAAATTAGACCCTTAATCTGGTACCTACCAGTAAGCTTCAGCTGCAATGACAGTGAGTCTCGCACGGTGAGTGTGTGAGACTCAGGCTCTGAGAGTAGTCTGTGAAGTTCGTCTGTCAGAGGTTGTAGGAAGTGGAAAACCACTACTGATTACGGGAAATTAGACCCTTAATCTGGTACCTACCAGTAAGTTTCAGCTGCGGTTGATAGTTAGTAATATTGGTGTTTATATTTTATAAAAATAAAACTGACTAACTGCCGTTTTCCTGCCTGTAGTGTAGCGTGTTATAGTGTAGTATGTAGATATAAAAACGAGATCTCTTTCAAAGGATTGTGGGAGCCTTGGATTCAAGATTAAAAAATAAATCACTAACTTGTTCTCAAACAACAATACTCGTAAAATTATTAGTAAACAGCGGTTCTATTTTAAAGTCGGACACTTTCTTTTTTAAAGCTGAATGCAATAGATTTTGGAAGATTTTAACACAAACAATTATATCCAAGGGCTTCGGACAGTACGTAGATAGATAAGCTTACTGGTCAATGCGAACGAAACTTAAACACTTAAATATATATTTACAATGAGCACTTATTTCTAAAATTCATGACATAGTTTATAAAAATACAAGGCTGTAAGATAAATTATATTATTTGGTTTTGGACCTTTTTTGCATAAGTGGGAGCAACATATTATGTTATGATAATCGGGAAAATAAAAATGGTGAGAAAATAAATATTAAGTGTTAATAATTATTAATTCAAAAAAATAATGACTATATTAATTTTTAAGTTTAATTTATATAGATTATCTCTAAATATTAGATTTTTAAAATTTAATGAGATAATTACATTCAAATTATTAATAATCTCAATAATTTTAAAAATTTATATCCTAATTAACTCTTTATTTATACGTATATAGAATTTTTTATCATTCCAAAATTTTCACTTAATTTTATTATATAATAGGCAGTAATTGTTGAATGAAACACTAGTATATATTGAATTATTTCGCGGATAAGAGATAAGCCGCCATAGCTCAGTGGTCAGAGCTGTCGACCGGCAATCGAAAGGACACGGGTTCAAGTCCCGTTGGCGTCATGTATCTTTTATCAGGAGATTTTTCAATGTGGATGAGTGTTTCAGGCTAACAATTATTGCTTATAAAATAATTGTTACCCTTTGTGCTATGCATAAAAAATCTTGTCTTAAACATTAGTTTACCAAAAAAATAATAATTAATTATTTGTAATAGGTAGCCCGGAATGACAATACACAAAAAAAATATATATATATATTTTAAAATTAGTTACACAAAAAAAAAAACAAAACTGCAATTACATAGAATAGACCAAAATTAGTTATTTTATCGTTTTTTCTAATATGTGTATTTATTTTTTATAAACTTTAATGCTTATTTAGAAAAAATGATTTGGAAAAAGAAATTATTTTACAAGTAAAAAAAAAAAAAATCTTTTAGAAAAGGTTGAGAACCGCTGGCCCGTGTTCATTATTCATTAACGTGCACATGGGTTCGAACTTTGGATGCAATTTTCTCAGGCTCTATGATGAAGATCTGACTGAAATTTATACACGTTATATGAATTGTGGTCTGAAGTAGAATCAAAAACAATATATCTGAAAAAAAAGCATTTTCGAAAAAAAAAAACAGTTTTCCGGGCCCAAATGACTTGGGTTCGAACTTTCGATGCCATTTTACCAGGCTCTACATATGATGCATAAACTACCGAAGTTTTGCACACGTATTATGATTTGGGTTGGAAGTAGAATCAAAAACAATATCTCAGTAACGTTGCATTTTGTAAAAAAAGTTCAGTTATAAGGGCACAAATGACTTGGGTTCGAATTTCGGATGCCATTTTCTCAAACTCTATGATGAAGATAGGACTGAAATTTGCATACGTTCTACGAATTGTGGTTTGAAATGGATTAAAAAATAATATCTCCGAAAAAAAGCATTTTTGAAAAAATATTCTGTCTTACGGGCACAATAGCAAATCTTGGCTTCGAACTTTGAAAGCTGTTATCTAAAGAACTACAAAACTGATTGGACTAGATTTACGTATACGTACAAAAAATCATGGTCTAAATAAGAATATATTTTAAAATCTGCACAAAAAGCATTTGGGAAAATATCATCACTCTTACGGGCACAAATGTAAGACTTGGGTTCGAATTTTAAAAGTCGTTTCAAAATAACTACAAAACTGATTGGACTAGATTTACGTATACGTACAAAAAATCATGGTCTAAATAAGAATATATTTTAAAATCTGCACAAAAAATCATTTGTGAAAATATCATCACTCTTACGGGCTAAATGTACGACTTGGGTTCGAACTTTGAAAGCTGTTATCTAAAGAACTACAAAACTGATTGGACTAGATTTACGTATACGTACAAAAAATCATGGTCTAAATAAGAATATATTTTAAAATCTGCACAAAAAATCATTTGTGAAAATATCATCACTCTTACGGGCTAAATGTACGACTTGGGTTCGAACTTTGAAAGCTGTTATCTAAAGAACTACAAAACTGATTGGACTAGATTTACGTATACGTACAAAAAATCATGGTCTAAATAAGAATATATTTTAAAATCTGCACAAAAAATCATTTGTGAAAATATCATCACTCTTACGGGCTAAATGTACGACTTGGGTTCGAACTTTGAAAGCTGTTATCTAAAGAACTACAAAACTGATTGGACTAGATTTACGTATACGTACAAAAAATCATGGTCTAAATAAGAATATATTTTAAAATCTGCACAAAAAATCATTTGTGAAAATATCATCACTCTTACGGGCTAAATGTACGACTTGGGTTCGAACTTTGAAAGCTGTTATCTAAAGAACTACAAAACTGATTGGACTAGATTTACGTATACGTACAAAAAATCATGGTCTAAATAAGAATATATTTTAAAATCTGCACAAAAAATCATTTGTGAAAATATCATCACTCTTACGGGCTAAATGTACGACTTGGGTTCGAACTTTGAAAGCTGTTATCTAAAGAACTACAAAACTGATTGGACTAGATTTACGTATACGTACAAAAAATCATGGTCTAAATAAGAATATATTTTAAAATCTGCACAAAAAGCATTTGGGAAAATATCATCACTCTTACGGGCACAAATGTAAGACTTGGGTTCGAATTTTAAAAGTCGTTTCAAAATAACTACAAAACTGATTGGACTAGATTTACATATACGTACTCAGAATCATGGTCTAAATTGAAATAAATTTTAAAATCTGCATAAAAAGGCATTATCTTACGAGCACTAACGTACGACTTGGGTTCGAACATTAAAAGCCATTTTCCAAGAATTACAAAGCTGAATGGATTGGAATTTTGATACGTAATCAGAATCATGGTCTGAAGTTGAATCAATTTTAAAATCTGAAGAAAAATGCATTTGAGAAAAAATCGTCACTCCTACGGGCCTAAATGTACAACTTGGGTTCGAACATTAAAAGCCTTTTCCTCAAGAACTGCAAAGCTGATCGGATTGGAATTTCGGATACGTACTCAGAATCATGGTCTAAAGTAGAATCATTTACAATTCTGCAGAAAAAATCATTTGTGAAAATATCATCACTCTTACGGGCTAAATGTACGACTTGGGTTCGAACTTTTAAAACCGTTTTCTCAAGAACTACAAAGCTGATTCGATTTTATCAAAGAACTACAAAACCAAAATCAGTCACAAAATCGGAAAAAAGTTGCATTTCTGGAAAAATCATCTTTTTTATGGGCGCTAATTTAAGGCTTAAGTTCGAAATTTAAAAGCCATTTTTTCAAGCTCTAAGGTAACAGACGGGCTGAAATGTTGGGATCATAATCAAAATCTTGGTCCAAATCGAAATCAGTCACAAAATTGGCAAAAAGGTGCATTTAAAAAAAAATCGTCTTTTTATGAGCGCTTATTTGAGACTTGGGTTCGGCCTTTAAAAACCATTTTATCTGGCTCTATGGTACCAAATGGGCGGAAATGATAGAATCATGATCAGAATCTTGGTCCAAACCGAAATCAGTCACAAAATCGGCAAAAAGTTTCATTTATAGAAAAATCATATTTTTATGGGCGCTAATTTAAGACTTGGGTTCGAAATTAAAAAGCCATTTTTTCAGGCCTTATGAAACCAAACGGGCTGAGATTTCGTGATAAGAATCATGATCAGAATCTTGGTCCAAACCGAATACAGTCCTAAAATCGGCAAAAAGTGTCATTTCTGGAAAAATAATTTTTGGTAAATATTCGGAATCGCTGGACACGGGTTATACGAAATATTTTTTATTAAAACCTTCTGATTTACCTTAATTACTATGAAAGAAATCTGACTGCATTTGGGATATTTTTAATTTTAGCATTTTAATTTTTAATTACGTAAATCGAAAATTCACTTTCGTTGTATGGGATGACAGCTGGAATGATTTCTGTTGATGACATTTTCTTTTGTTGGTATTCCTGATACGAGTGGCTAGAATTTGCATTCAGAAATCTGAATGCAAATTCTAGTTAGGTACTGTTTTGGCCAAACTCGATTTTTTTTTATGTTACTTAAAAAACTTAAATTATTTATATTTAGGTATTGTTTTATTTAACTTAAACTATAGTAACCTAACCTATAATAATCAAACCTAAACTAACCTAACCTAAATCCTAATCTAACATATATCCTAACCTAACCTATAATAATCCGACCTAACCTAAGCTAAATAGCGAAATTTCTTCACTTATTCGAATGAGGATCGGACATTGTTCCGTTCCTTCCCATCTTTTTAAAATTCACGTCCTTGACTCCCCAGATTGTACATTCTGTGGTCTAGAAGTGGGAACTTTAGATCACATATTTTTTGGTTGTCCCTCTCTAAAAAAATATCCTCTCTTCTATCAAGCCTTATCTAAAATTGATTCCCCTCCATTCAACATCTCGTCTCTTCTAAGTGTGAACTCGGCTCCAATTTATATTATAATTTTGAAATTTGCCTATTTAAATAATATTAATATTTAAATTCACCTTTCATTTCTCAATAATTTTAAATGATGGCCAAGAAAACCCTTGAAGGGTGAAAGCCAGAAATAATGGAATAAAAAAAAGGAAAAAAAAAACCTAACCTAACCTATAATAATCCAACCTAACCTTACCAAGCCTATATCCTAATAATAATCCAAACTAACCTAACCTAACCTATATCCTAAAAGTTCAGAATCTTGGTCAAAACCGAAATCAGTCACAAAATCGGCAAAAAGTTGCATTTCTCGAAAAATCATCTTTTTTATGGGCGTTAATTTAAGACCTGGGTTCGAAATTTAAAAGCCATTTTTTCAAGATCTACGGTACTAAACGGGCTGAAATGTTGGGATCATAATCAGAATCTTGGTCCAAATCGAAAGCAGTCACAAAATCGGCAAAAAGTTGCATTTTTGGAAAAAATCATCTTTTAATGAGCGCTTATTTGAGACTTGGGTTTGGCCTTTAAATACCATTTTTACTGGCTCTATGGTACCAAATAAGCTGAAATGTTGGAATTATGATCAGAATCTTGGTCCAAACCGAATACAGTCACAAAATAGGAAAAAAGTGCATTTCTTGAAAAATAAAATTTTTACGGGCGCTAATTAAAGACTTGGCTGTTAACTTTAAAAGCCATTTTTTTAGGCTCTATGAAACCAAACGAGCTGAATCTTGGTCCAAATCGAAATCAGTCACAAAATTGATAAAAAATTTGCACTTTTGGAGAAATCAACTTTTTATTAGCGTTTCTTTGAGACTTGGGTTCGGCCTTTAAAAACCATTTTTCTGGCTCTATGCTACCAAACGGGCTAAAATTTCGGAATCATGATCAGATTCTTGGTCCAAACCGAATTCATTCGAGGATCTCACTACTTACCCGCCCCGGTATAGACAACTTATGGTTATCCCTTCAGGGCTCTTGCAAGGACGCTAATTTTTTGTTACGAACCACTCTACATTTTATAAGAACGAAGCTAAACCTCGAATGTCCCCGCATACGTTGTAAGGGAAGCAGTCTGGGAGTGCTTACTATGTACAATTTTAGTTTGTTAGTAAAGTACTTACCTCTGTTTCTATGTTCGTAGAAGGGGAGAAAAAAAAAACGCTGGTGTAGACTGTTTGTCTACATAGTATGTGCATAATAATTTAGAGAAAACAAAAGTATAAACGAAAGACATCTGGTGCTGGTCCGGAGAGGAATAATCCACATTCTTCTTGGCGGTCCCAAGGCGAGTCAGTTGGTGATTGGGTTGATCGGTTACGAAGTCAGGGGACCGCTCCCCTTAGCCGATTTCTCGGTGGTGCCCTGAAGAAAGTGTAACTGGGAGCTGGGGGAGTGGATACCCGAAGACCCTAGGGAGAGATGCGTCGCGTCGTCGGAGGCGGGGAGGAAGATCCCATCCCCTAAGGTCGGCCGACCATCCCTCAAACCTGCTACTGTCCTCGGGGGAGGCGCGGTAGGTTTGTGGATATCCTGTTTCCGGGGTCTGTCCGTTGGCCGTATGAGGGGACGAGGTTTACGAGGAAAATGGACATTGACAGAACATTGATGTTCAGTTTCATCCCGGACTCGTGTTGCCCCTAAAATGTCTTATATATGGGTGTATAACCTGAATAACAAAATATAAGAAAAGAAAGCAGAAGAGAAATGTGAGGAAACTATAAAGAAAATTATGAAGCAAAATAAAACAAAAGTATGAAAGAACGGAAAATTGGTAGAAGCTACAATTTCCATAGCAAAAAAAAATAAAATAGGAGGGTTGTGGCTGGAGAGTGAACGGGAAAGGTCAGGAAGGTGTGATATTCGGAAATTGCACATGTTTAAATAAGTTTTGACTGATAATGTTTTTAGCCGGGATACCGGCTGTGTCAACAGGTTATTTATTTGTCATTCCAAGGTATCCACAAAGATGTGAGCTGCTGCTCCTGGGTCTGGTGTTTATCATCTGAGCTGGGTGAAGAACAATTATCAGCAAAATCTGGCGAGGGTGTAAAAGAGTATACAAATCATGTTCGAGGAAGTCAGGAGCAAGTACATAAGGTAATGATTGATTTTACTTTAGTCAGCGACTCTCAAAGCTGGCCATCTCTCAACCCATGACTTAACATACTTCCTCAGACATTCGAAATTTATCTTGTTCGAAACGAGATCGGCGTTCCAAACCGGTCTCGTGATTACATCTAGGCGTCTCAGTCATTATCTTGCAGTGCCACAGAATGAGCTCGGCGGTTTGGTCCGTATTGCTACAGACGCAGTTGGGATGGGGTGACAGGGAGAGTCTGTGAAGTCTCCCCCTGAATTCCCCATGTCCGGACAACAGTTGAACCATATAGTGGTCTGGTTTGATGAAAGCCCCTTCCATTCTGAGTTTAATTGATGGGAAGAAGGAGAAGGTCCATTTTCCCATATTCGACTATCCCACCGGGATTGCCACTCTTTGAGTGACAGCTCTCGCATTTTTAAGTCGACTGGGTAGGGTCCCGGCACCGTCTGGTGTAATAATTACACCAAGGTGGTTGGCCGGGAGGCCCCTAGTCAGCTTTTTCTTTGTAAGCACTTCCCTAATCTCTAGATCGATTGGCAGGACACCAGGCAACACTGGAAGTGCGTCCGAAGCGACCGTTCTATAGGCTCCAGAAAGTGCCAACAAGGGAGTTCGCTAGCCCCTCTTGAGAGCCAAGAGTATAAGGGCATTATCCAGACGATGGATAATGCAGTTTTTTCAGGCCCATAGGGCCTGAAAAAACTGCTTCCAAAGTTTGAACCCAAGTCTGATATAAGCGTCCATAAAAATCATGATTTTTCTAAAAATACAACTTTTTGGAGATTTTGTGACTGAATTTGATTAAAACAACGACTCTTATCACTATTCCATATTGTCAGCCCGTTTAGTCCCATAGAGCCTGAAAAAACTGCTTCCAAAATTCGAACCCAAGTCTGAAATTAGCGTCCATAAAAATCATGATTTTTCTAAAAATAAGACTTTATGGAGATTTGTGACTGAATTCGATATGGAAGACAATTTTAATCACAACTCCAAAATTTCAGCCCGTTTGGTCCCATAGAGCCTGAAAAAACTGCTTCCAAAGTTCGAACCCAAGTCTGAAATTAGCGTCCATAAAAATCATGATTTTTCTAAAAATACATTTTTATGAAGATTTTGTGACTGAATTGGATGTGGACTACAAATTTTATCACAATTCCAAAATTTCAGCCCGTTTGGTCCCATAGGGCCTGAAAAAACTGCTTTAAAAGTTCGAACCCAAGTCTGAAATTAGCGCCCATAAAAATCATGATTTTTCTAAAAATACAACTTTTTGGAGATTTTGTGACTGAATTTGATTAAGACATTTGATTAAGAGATTTTTTGACGGCATTGGATATGGCCTACAAATACTATCTCAATTCCATAATTTCAGCCCGTTTGGTCCCAAAGAGCATAAAAAAACTGCTTCCAAAGTTCGAACCCAAGTCTGAAATTAGCGTCCATATAAATCATGTTTTTTTTTTGAAATACAAGTTTTTTGGAGGTTTTGTGACTGAATTCGATATGGATCACAAATTTGATCACAACTCCAAAATTTCAGCCCGTTTGGTCCCATAGGGCCTGAAAAAACTGCTTCCAAAGTTTGAACCCAAGTCTGATATAAGCGTCCATAAAAATCATGATTTTTCTAAAAATACAACTTTTTGGAGATTTTGTGACTGAATTTGATTAAAACAACGACTCTTATCACTATTCCATATTTTCAGCCCGTTTAGTCCCATAGAGCCTGAAAAAACTGCTTCCGAAATTCGAACCTAAGTCTGAAATTAGCGTCCATAAAAATCATGGTTTTTCTAAAAATAAGACTTTATGGAGATTTTTTGACTGAATTCGATGTGGACTACAAATTTCATTAAACTCCAAAATTTAAGCCCGTTTGGTCCCATAGAGCCCGAAAAAACTGCTTCCAAAGTTCGAACCCAAGTCTGAAATTAGCGTCCATAAAAATCATGATTTTTCTCAAAATACATTTTTATGAAGATTTTGTGACTGAATTCGATGTGGACTAAAAAACTTATCACAATTCCAAAATTTCAGCCCGTCTGGTCCCATAGGGCCTGAAAAAACTGCTTCCAAAGTTCGAACCCATGTCTGAAATTAGCGTCCATATAAATCTTGTCTTTTTTTTTTAAATTCAACTTTTTGGAGGTTTTGTGACTGAATTTGATTAAAACAACGACTCTTATCACTATTCCATATTGTCAGCCCGTTTAGTCCCATAGAGCCTGAAAAAACTGCTTCCAAAATTCGAACCCAAGTCTGAAATTAGCGTCCATAAAAATCATGATTTTTCTAAAAATAAGACTTTATGGAGATTTGTGACTGAATTCGATATGGAAGACAATTTTAATCACAACTCCAAAATTTCAGCCCGTTTGGTCCCATAGAGCCTGAAAAAACTGCTTCCAAAGTTCGAACCCAAGTCTGAAATTGGCGTCCATAAAAATCATGATTTTTCTAAAAATACATTTTTATGAAGATTTTGTGACTGAATTGGATGTGGACTACAAATTTTATCACAATTCCAAAATTTCAGCCCGTTTGGTCCCATGGAGCCTGAAAAAACTGCTTCCAAAGTTCGAACCCATGTCTGAAATTAGCGTCCATATAAATCTTGTATTTTTTTTTTAAATACAACTTTTTGGAGGTTTTGTGACTGAATTTGATTAAAACAACGACTCTTATCACTATTCCATATTGTCAGCCCGTTTAGTCCCATAGAGCCTGAAAAAACTGCTTCCAAAGTTCGAACCCAAGTCTGAAATTAGCGTCCATAAAAATCATGATTTTTCTAAAAATAAGAATTTCTGGAGATTTTATGACTGAATTCGATGTGGACTACAAATTTCATCACAATTCCAAAATTTCAGCCCGTTTGGTCCCATAGGGCCTGAAAAAACTGCTTCCAAAGTTCGAACCCAAGTCTGTAATAAGCGTCCATAAAAATCATGATTTTTCTTAAAATACAACATTATGGAGATTTTGTAACTGAATTCGAAATGGACTACAAATTTCATTACAACTCCAAAATTTCAGCCCGTTTGGTCCCATAGAGCCTGAAAAAACTGTTTCCAAAGTTCGAACCCAAGACTGAAATAAGCGTACATAAAAATCATGAGTTTTCTTAAAATACCACTTTATGGAGATTTTGAGACTGAATTCGATATGGACTACAAATTTAATCACAGTTCCAAAATTTCAGCCCGTTTGGTCCCATAGAGCCTGAAAAAACTGCTTCCAAAGTTCGAACCCAAGTCTGAAATAAGCGTCCATAAAAATCATGATTTTTCTAAAAATACATTTTTATGAAGATTTTGTGACTGAATTCGATGTGGACTACAAAATTTATCACAATTCCAAAATTTCAGCCCGTTTGGTCCCCATAGGGCCTGAAAAAACTGCTTCCAAAGATTGAACCCAAGTCTGATATAAGCGTCCATAAAAATCATGATTTTTCTAAAAATACAACTTTTGGAGATTTTGTGACTGAATTTGATTAAAACAACGACTCTTATCACTATTCCATATTTTCAGCCCGTTTAGTCCCATAGAGCCTGAAAAAACTGCTTCCGAAATTCGAACCCAAGTCTGAAATTAGCGTCCATAAAAATCATGATTTTTCTAAAAATAAGACTTAATGGAGATTTTGTGACTGCATTCGATATGGTCTACAAATACTATCTCAATTCCATAATTTCAGCCCGTTTGGTCCCAAAGAGCATAAAAAAACTGCTTCCAAAGTTCGAACCCAAGTCTGAAATTGCGTCCATAAAAATCATGATTTTTCTTAAAATAAGACTTTATGGAGATTTTGTGACTGAATTCGATATGGAAGACAATTTTCATCACAACTCCAAAATTTCAGCCCGTTTGGTCCCATGGAACCTGAAAAAACTGCTTCCAAAGTTCGAACCCAAGTCTGAAATTAGCGTCCATAAAACTCATGATTTTTCTAAAAATACATTTTGATGAAGATTTTGTGAATGAATTCGATGTGGACTACAAATTTCATCACAACTCCAAAATTTCAGCCCGTGTGGTCCCATAGAGCCTGAAAAAACTGCTTCCAAAGTTCAAACCCAAGTCTGAAATTAGCGTCCATAAAATCATGATTTTTCTAAAAATAAGACTTTATGGAGATTTTGTGACTGAATTCGATATGGAAGACAATTTTAATCACAACTCCAAAATTTCAGCCCGTTTGGTCCCATAGGGCCTGAAAAAACTGCTTCCAAAGTTCGAACCCAAGTCTGAAATTAGCGTCCATAAAAATCATGGTTTTTCTAAAAATAAGACTTTATGGAGATTTTGTGACTGAATTCGATATGGAAGACAATTTTCATCACAACTCCAAAATTTCAGCCCGTTTGGTCCCATGGAGCCTGAAAAAACTGCTTCAGAAGTTCGAACCCAAGTCTGAAATTAGCGTCCATAAAAATCATGATTTTTCTAAAAAGACATTTTTATGAAGATTTTGTGACTGAATTCGATGTGGACTACAAAATTTATCACAATTCCAATATTTCAGCCCGTTCGGTCCCATAGGGCCTGAAAAAACTGCTTCCAAAGTTCGAACCCAAGTCTGAAATTAGCGTCCATAAAAATCATGGTTTTTCTAAAAATAAGACTTTTATGGAGATTTTGTGACTGAATTCGATATGGAAGACAATTTTCAACACAACTCCAAAATTTCAGCCCGTTTGGTCCCATGGAGCCTGAAAAAACTGCTTCAGAAGTTCGAACCCAAGTCTGAAATTAGCGTCCATAAAAATCATGATTTTTCTAAAAAGACATTTTTATGAAGATTTTGTGACTGAATTCGATGTGGACTACAAAATTTATCACAATTCCAATATTTCAGCCCGTTCGGTCCCATAGGGCCTGAAAAAACTGCTTCCAAAAGTTCGAACCCAAGTCTGATATAAGCGTCCATAAAAATCATGAGTTTTCTAAAAATAAGACTTTATGGAGATTATGTGATTGAATTCGATATGGACTACAAATTTCATCACAACTCCAAATTTTCAGCCCGTTTGGTCCCATAGGGCCTGAAAAAACTGCTTCCAAAGTTCGAACCCAAGTCTGAAATTAGCGTCCATAAAAATCATGGTTTTTCTAAAAATACAACTTTATGGAGATTTTGTAACTGAATTCGATATGGACTACAAATTTCATTACAACTCCAAAATTTCAGACCGTTTGGTCCCATGGAGCCTGAAAAAACTGCTTCCAAAGTTCGAACCCATGTCTGAAATTAGCGTCCATATAAATCATGTCTTTTTTTTTTAAATACAACTTTTTGGAGGTTTTGTGACTGAATTTGATTAAAACAACGACTCTTATCACTATTCCATATTTTCAGCCCGTTTAGTCCCATAGAGCCTGAAAAAACTGCTTCCAAAGTTCGAACCCAAGTCTGAAATTAGCGTCCATAAAAATCATGGTTTTTCTAAAAATAAGACTTTATGGAGATTTTGTGACTGAATTCGATATGGAAGACAATTTTAATCACAACTCCAAAATTTCAGCCCGTTTGGTCCCATGGAGCCTGAAAAAACTGCTTCCAAAGTTCGAACCCAAGTCTGAAATTAGCGTCCATATAAATCATGTTTTTTTTTTTTAAATAAAACTTTTTGGAGGTTTTGTGACTGAATTTGATTAAAACAACGACTCTTATCACTATTCCATATTTTCAGCCAGTTAAGTCCCATTAAGCCTGAAAAAACTGCTTCCAAAGTTCGAACCCAAGTCTGAAATTAACGTCCATAAAAATCATGGTTTTTCTAAAAATAAGACTTTATGGAGATTTTTTGACTGAATTCGATGTGGACTACAAATTTTATCACAACTCCAAAATTTCAGCCCGTTTGGTCTTATGGAGCCTGAAAAAACTGCTTCCAAAGTTCGAACCCAAGTCTGAAATTAGCGTCCATAAAAATCATGATTTTTCTCAAAATACATTTTTATGAAGATTTTGTTACTGAATTCGATGTGGACTACAAATTTTATCACAATTCCAAAATTTCAGCCCGTTTGGTCCCATAGGGCCTGAAAAAACTGCTTCCAAAGTTTGAACACAAGTCTGAAATAAGCGTCCATAAAAATCATGATTTTTCTAAAAATACAACTTTTTGGAGATTTTGTGACTGAATTTGATTAAAACAACGACTCTTATCACTATTCCATATTTTCAGCCCGTTTAGTCCCATAGAGCCTGTAACGGACGTAGTTGACCATATTATTTTATTTCATAAAAATTGTTTTACTTTTATAAAATGTGCCTACTCCACGCCACTGGCAAAATCACCACTCCCCGCCACTGGTCATTTTGTTCAATTTTCGGCCCAAGCGGCTTGAAAACTTTGACCCCGAATGGCATCGATACCGTACCGCCCGCATACCTGCCGCGTGGATCAATGTCCAGCATTTTTCCTATGTAAAATCTACTAGGAAAAATCAATTTTTAAATGTTGCAAATATGTATATTTTACTTGTTCATCCCCTCGGCGGTAGTCAAATAAACACTATTTTCGATATACTACCGCTGAGGAGATATTAAAAAAGCTGTTTTTCACCCATATGTAAACCCATTTTTTGAACAATATTTTTACCTTTTTTGCGTGTACAAAAATCCAGGAACCTCGTAGCAAAGTGAATCTTATCTCTTTCTGAGCGCTATGTTACGGGGGACCTCGGAAAAATACTAACTTAACATGTTTTACAAATTTGATCGCTTGAGATCATTTTTACACATTTAATTTACAAATATTTCTTATTTTTTGTCGTATCTTGACAAACAAAAAATCTAGTTGTCAAGATACACATTCTCATAACTACTATGCTTTTAAACTATGTAATTGTCATTCATGTAAGCGTTCAAAATCTTTTCTAACTCGCAAATTTAAGCGACTACTATCACCATTGCTACCGGCAAAATGAATATGCGACATTTTTCCGGGGCCTATATACTCATTGTTGGCGCGGGTACAACCCCCCACCACTTTTGGGCTCCAAACCCAATGTCGGGTACGAGTCAGGCTAATTGAATATAAGCAGCCCCATAATAAAAAATAAATCAGTTCATCTTTACCACCAAAACCAAGTGTTTTATTTATCAACAAGTGACTCCTGCTCAACATCTGCCTCACCTCGCCAAGTCTGCTGCTCCAAGATCTTCTGGTGTTACCTCTTCGAGACCAGCCGGCCCTCCTTTGGAAAACCGCCAACACCAGAAGCGAGCAGAGACGACAGCACACCCAGTGCCCAACATTCACCAAGCCTGGGTGCGGGAGGCAGATATTTCATCAAATATACTACTATCATCGTCATCATCGGCCGTAAAGGAGCATCTCATCGGTTGAAGACACGGTTTGGACCCGGCGCCTAAATCTACAGTCTTGTGCGGACTCCCGTCCAGTACAGAGCCTAAAAAAACTGCTTCCAAAGTTCGAACCTAAGTCTGAAATTAGCGTCCATAAAAATCATGATTTTTCTCAAAATACATTTTTATGAAGATTTTGTGACTGAATTCGATGTGGAAGACAATTTTCATCACAACTCCAAAATTTCAGCCCGTTTGGTCCCATGGAGCCTGAAAAAACTGATACCAAAGTTCGAACCCAAGTCTGAAATTAGCGTCCATAAAAATCATGACTTTTCTAAAAATAAGACTTCATGGAGATTTGGTGACTGAATTTGATTAAGACAACGACTCTTATCACTATTCCATATTTTCGGCACGTTTAGTCCCATAGAGCCTGAAAAAACTGCTTCCAAAGTTCGAACCCAAGTCTGAAATTAGCGTCCATAAAAATCATGATTTTTCTAAAAATATGACTTTATGGAGATTTTGTGACTGAATTCGATTTGGAAGACAATTATCATCACAACTCCATAATTTCAGCCCGTTTGGTCTTATGGAGCCTGAAAAAACTGCTTCCAAAGTTCGAACCCAAGTCCGAAATTAGCGTCCATAAAAATCATGATTTTTCTCAAAATACATTTTTATGAAGATTTTGTAACTGAATTCGATGTGGACTACAAATTTCATCACAACTCCAAAATTTCATCCCGTGTGGTCCCATAGAGCCTGAAAAAACTGCTTCCAAAGTTCAAACCCAAGTCTGAAATTAGCGTCCATAAAATCATTATCTTTCTAAAAATAAGACTTTATGGAGATTTTGTGACTGCATTCGATATGGTCTACAAATACTATCTCAATTCCATAATTTCAGCCCGTTTGGTCCCAAAGAGCATAAAAAAACTGCTTCCAAAGTTCGAACCCAAGTCTGAAATTGCGTCCATAAAAATCATGATTTTTCTAAAAATAAGACTTTATGGAGATTTTGTGACTGAATTCGATATGGAAGACAATTTTAATCACAACTCCAAAATTTCAGCCCGTTTGGTCCCATAGAGCCTGAAAAAACTGCTTCCAAAGTTCGAACCCAAGTCTGAAATTAGCGTCCATAAAACTCATGATTTTTCTAAAAATACATTTTTATGAAGATTTTGTGACTGAATTCAATGTGGACTACTAATTTCATCACAATTCCAAAATTTCAGCCCGTTAGGTCCCATAGGGCCTGAAAAAACTGCTTCCAAAGTTCGAACCCAAGTCTGAAATTAGCGTCCATAAAAATCATGATTTTTCTTAGAATACAACTTTATGGAGATTTTGTGACTAAATTTGATTAAGACAACGACTCTTATCACTTTTCCATATTTTCAGCCCGTTTAGTCCCATAGAGCCTGAAAAAACTGCTTCCAAAGTTCGAACCCAAGTCTGAAATGAGCGTCCATAAAAATCATGATTTTTCTAAAAATAAGACTTTATGGAGATTTTGTGACTGAATTCGATATGGAAGACAATTTTAATCACAACTCCAAAATTTCAGCCCGTTTGGTCCCATAGAGCCTGAAAAAACTGCTTCCAAAGTTCGAACCCTAGTCTGAAATCAGCGTTCATAAAAATCATGATTTTTCTAAAAATACAACTTTTTGGAGATTTTGTGACTGAATTTGATCAAAACAACGACTCTTATCACTATTCCATATTTTCAGCACATTTAGTCCCATAGAGCCTGAAAAAACTGCTTCCAAAGTTCGAACCCAAGTCTGAAATTAGCGTCCATAAAAATCATGATTTTTCTAAAAATATGACTTTATGGAGATTTTGTGACTGAATTCGATTTGGAAGACAATTTTCATCACAACTCCAAAATTTCAGCCCGTTTGGTCTTATGGAGCCTGAAAAAACTGCTTCCAAAGTTCGAACCCAAGTCCGAAATTAGCGTCCATAAAAATCATGATTTTTCTCAAAATACATTTTTATGAAGATTTTGTAACTGAATTCGATGTGGACTACAAATTTCATCACAACTCCAAAATTTCATCCCGTGTGGTCCCATAGAGCCTGAAAAAACTGCTTCCAAAGTTCAAACCCAAGTCTGAAATTAGCGTCCATAAAATCATTATTTTTCTAAAAATAAGACTTTATGGAGATTTTGTGACTGCATTCGATATGGTCTACAAATACTATCTCAATTCCATAATTTCAGCCCGTTTGGTCCCAAAGAGCATAAAAAAACTGCTTCCAAAGTTCGAACCCAAGTCTGAAATTGCGTCCATAAAAATCATGATTTTTCTAAAAATAAGACTTTATGGAGATTTTGTGACTGAATTCGATATGGAAGACAATTTTAATCACAACTCCAAAATTTCAGCCCGTTTGGTCCCATAGAGCCTGAAAAAACTGCTTCCAAAGTTCGAACCCAAGTCTGAAATTAGCGTCCATAAAACTCATGATTTTTCTAAAAATACATTTTTATGAAGATTTTGTGACTGAATTCAATGTGGACTACTAATTTCATCACAATTCCAAAATTTCAGCCCGTTAGGTCCCATAGGGCCTGAAAAAACTGCTTCCAAAGTTCGAACCCAAGTCTGAAATTAGCGTCCATAAAAATCATGATTTTTCTTAGAATACAACTTTATGGAGATTTTGTGACTAAATTTGATTAAGACAACGACTCTTATCACTTTTCCATATTTTCAGCCCGTTTAGTCCCATAGAGCCTGAAAAAACTGCTTCCAAAGTTCGAACCCAAGTCTGAAATGAGCGTCCATAAAAATCATGATTTTTCTAAAAATAAGACTTTATGGAGATTTTGTGACTGCATTCGATATGGTCTACAAATACTATCTCAATTCCATAATTTCAGCCCGTTTGGTCCCAAAGAGCATAAAAAAACTGCTTCCAAAGTTCGATCCCAAGTGTGAAATTAGCGTCCATAAAAATCATGATTTTAAAAAAAAAACAACATTATGGAGATTTTGTGACTGAATTTGATTAAGACAACGACTCTTATCACTATTCCATATTTTCAGCCCGTTTAGTAACATAGAGCCTGAAAAAACTCCTTCCAAAGTTTGAACCCAAGTTTGAAATTGCGTCCATTAAAAATCATGATTTTTCTAAAAATAAGACTTATGGAGATTTTGTGACTGAATTCGATATGGAAGACAATTTTCATCACAACTCCAAAATTTCAGCCCGTTTGGTCCCATAGAGCCTGAAAAAACTGCTTCCAAAGTTCGAACCCTAGTCTGAAATCAGCGTTCATAAAAATCATGATTTTTCTAAAAATACAACTTTTTGGAGATTTTGTGACTGAATTTGATCAAAACAACGACTCTTATCACTATTCCATATTTTCAGCACATTTAGTCCCATAGAGCCTGAAAAAACTGCTTCCAAAGTTCGAACCCAAGTCTGAAATTAGCGTCCATAAAAATCATGATTTTTCTAAAACTAAGTCTTTATGGAGATTTTGTGACTGGATTCGATATGGAAGACAAATTTCATCACAACTCAGCCCGTTTAGTCCCATAGAGCCTGAAAAAACTGCTTCCAAAGATCAAACCCAAGTCTGAAATTAGCGTCCATAAAAATCATGATTTTTCTAAAAATAAGACTTTATGGAGATTTTGTGACTGCATTCGATATGGTCTACAAATACTATCTCAATTCCATAATTTCAGCCCGTTTGGTCCCAAAGAGCATAAAAAAACTGCTTCCAAAGTTCGATCCCAAGTGTGAAATTAGCGTCCATAAAAATCATGATTTTAAAAAAAAAACAACATTATGGAGATTTTGTGACTGAATTTGATTAAGACAACGACTCTTATCACTATTCCATATTTTCAGCCCGTTTAGTAACATAGAGCCTGAAAAAACTCCTTCCAAAGTTTGAACCCAAGTCTGAAATTGCGTCCATTAAAAATCATGATTTTTCTAAAAATAAGACTTATGGAGATTTTGTGACTGAATTCGATATGGAAGACAATTTTCATCACAACTCCGAAATTTCAGCCCGTTTGGTCCCATGGAGCCTGAAAAAACTGCTTCCAAAGTTCGAACCCAAGTCTGAAATAAGCGTCCATAAAAATCATGATTTTTCTAAAAATACATTTTGATGAAGATTTTGTGACTGAATTCGATCTGGACTACAAATTTTATCACAATTCCAACATTTCTGCCCGTTTGGTCCCAGAGAGCCTGAAAAAACTGCTTCCAATGTTCGAACCCAATTCTGAAATAAGCACCCATAAAAATCATGATTTTTCTAAAAATAACACTTTATGGAGATTTTGTGACTAAATTCGATATGGACTACAAAATTTCATCACAACTCCAAAATGTCAGTCCGTTTGGTCCCATAGAGCCTGAAAAAACTGCTTCCAAAGTTCGAACCCAAGTCTGAAATTAGCGCCCATAAAAATCATGATTTTTCTAAAAATACAACTTTTTGGTGATTTTGTGACTGAATTTTATTAAGACAACGACTCTTATCACTATTCCATATTTTCAGCCCGTTTAGTCCCATAGAGCCTGAAAAAACTGCTTCCAAAGTTCAAACCCAAGTCTGAAATTAGCGTCCATAAAAATCATGATTTTTGTAAAAATAAGACTTTATGGAGATTTTGTGACTGCATTCGATATGGTCTACAAATAATAATAATAATAATAATAATAATAAATTTATTTCACATAAAAATCATACAATAAAACATGCGGAAACTTTGACTAGCCAACTAGGAATGGATCCTGTTTTAGGCCAGTCAAATTGACAAGTATAGTTCATATTACAATTTAGTACAATTTATAAAACAAAACCGGTAAAGTAAATATCAGCCAGATAGTAGTAATAAAAAGACAGATCCCACAGGAGTTGTAAGGTAGAAAAAATGGGAAGGGTAGTTTATAAGTTTATAATATAGTTGGATGATTAGAAAATAATCGATAGCATTGATAAATAAAGTACAGATTAATACAGCATTGACAATTGTGTTCAGAGGTGATAAATATGTGTTTTTGTATTGTATGTACTTTAAAAAATTATGTATCAGTGTTTTGACAATAATGTACATATAATTTTTTTATAATGAGATTATCTATTGATCAACATATCTTCACTTTTTACCCTCCCTGTAACGGACGTAGTTGACCACATTATTTAATTTCATAAAATTGTTTTACTTTTATAAAATGTGCCTACTCCACGCCACTGGCGAAATCACCACTCCCCGCCACTGGTCATTTTGTTCAATTTTCGGCCCAAGCTTTTTTTTTTTTTTGATTTTATGGATTCTTTCGTAATCCTCTAACTAGCTAGGGCTTATAACAATACCCTTCATGTTTTCACCAAAATTTCAGCCCGTTTAGTAACATAGAGCCTGAAAAAACTCCTTCCAAAGTTTGAACCCAAGTCTGAAATTGCGTCCATTAAAAATCATGATTTTTCTAAAAATAAGACTTATGGAGATTTTGTGACTGAATTCGATATGGAAGACAATTTTCATCACAACTCCGAAATTTCAGCCCGTTTGGTCCCATGGAGCCTGAATAAACTGCTTCCAAAGTTCGAACCCAAGTCTGAAATAAGCGTCCATAAAAATCATGATTTTTCTAAAAATACATTTTGATGAAGATTTTGTGACTGAATTCGATCTGGACTACAAATTTTATCACAATTCCAAAATTTCAGCCCGTTTGGTCCCATAGGGCCTGAAAAAACTTCTTCCAAAGTTCGAACCCAAGTCTGAAATTAGCGTCCAAAAAAATCATGATTTTTCTTAAAATACATTTTTATGAAGATTTTGTGACTGAATTCGATGTGGACTACAAATTTTATCACAATTCCAAAATTTCAGCCCGTTTGGTCCCATAGGGCCTGAAAAAACTGCTTCCAAAGTTCGAACCCAAGTCTGAAATTAGCGTCCATAAAAATCATGATTACTCTCAAAATACAAATTTATGGAGATTTTGTAACTAAATTCGATATGGACTACAAATTTCATTACAACTCCAAAATTTCAGCCCGTTTGGTCACATAGAGCCTGAAAAAACCTCTAGTCACCTCTAACCTCAACCATAAAATAGACAATATTCAAACATCGACGAACGAAGTCTTGGAAATAATTGACGACCTAAAGCCATCCAACGCTTGTGGACCAGACAAAGTTTCGACAAATCTTCTAAAAGTAATTAAGTCATTCATAGCAACTCCAATAGCTTTTATCTCAAATCTAAGTCTCAAATCAGGAATATTCCCTAACCGTCTGAAACATTCAATTGTTGTATTGCTACATAAAAATGGAGATAAATCTACGATTCAAAATTACCGGCCGATATCTCTGGTCAATTCGGTCTCAAAAATTATCGAGAAAATTGTCAAAAACCGTCTTAGCTTTTACCTTGAAAATAATAACATTCTTTCTGAAAGACAATTTGGCTTCCGACCGGGTTTAGGTACCGAAAATGCCATTGGCAATCTTACTAAAGTAATTTCTAATAACATCGATCGAGGAATTAAAAGCATCGCGCTCTTTCTGGATCTGGCTAAAGCTTTCGATACCATCTCGCACAAAATCCTTTTGAAAAAACTTCAACGAATCGGTATTCAGGGGCAGTTACTTAAATTGTTAGGAAGCTATCTAGAAAATCGAAGCCAAAGAGTTAATATTAGTGGCACTCTAAGCGATCCATCCAATATCGAATTTGGTGTTCCACAGGGAAGTACTTTAGGACCGATATTGTTTAATATTTATATCAATGATCTTTGTAACAGTAACCTTGCCGATCATATCATCACTTTTGCTGACGATACGGTCTTAATATTTGAGGCGAAAAACTGGTTCAAAACGCACAGAAAAGCCGAAATTGGGATAAACAATGTTAAACACTGGCTAGACAATAATCTCCTTACTCTCAACACGGAAAAGACAAAATTTATACGTTTTAGTGCAACTCAAGCGGGACAACCCAAGGAAATACTGAATATTACTATTCACATTTGTAATGAACCGAATACTTGTACTTGCAAAAACCTAGAATCCGTAGATAGTTTAAAATATTTAGGAATCACCATTGACAAATATCTGAGATGGGAAGAACACATTAACTCAACTGCCTCAAAAGTCAGAAAACTTACCCACCTCTTTATGACCATCAGAAATATTCTCTCTGTAAAAGATATGAAATCAATATACTATGATGCCATGTGTAATTCTTTACTGGAATATGCATCCCTAGGTTGGGGTGGCTGTGCCAAAACAATATTAGACTCCCTGGTTAAAGCACAGAAATCACTACTAAGAGTCATCCTCAAAAAACCATTCAGGTACCCCAGTGATGCATTATTCACGGAAATAAAAGTTCTCGATGTTAGACAACTGTATATTAGAAAGATTATATTACTTGCACAAAAACAACGTCAGCACTTCCCTCCCATCGACCACCTTCACGACACCCGACTTTCAAGGAATAATCCAATAGTCCCAATAAAAACCACGACGTCCCTTGGGCAACGGCAATTCTCGTACTTAGGACCTAAATTATTTAATATCATTCCTAATCAGAGGCGGCTCTTGGGATCCAGGCCTGGTAGGTCATCTGAAAAATATGTGTGACTTATCTTTATGTTATTGTGAAAAATATTCCACACACATCAAGCGTGTAAAATAAAATAAAAACCGACACAAGTTTATGGCACCATCTCTTTAAAACATATAATATTCATCGTACTGTCTCCCTCACGGTCATGACCTAAGCATCCCTAAGCTTTCTTCGATACCTAATTTTTACTTCGACGAAATACATAGTGCTATCTCATTTATTCTATGGCCCGCAGAGGGACAGAAGATGCCAAATTAGACATTCTTTAAATTGACCCAGCCAATCGTGTGGACTTGTTAATGAAAGCTTCCATTAGAGACAACAGATGTCACTGCTCGTCAATCACCGCCTACAGTTTCGTTTTGTTTCGCGGTACATTTAAAATAAATTAAGAATTATACCAATAATTTTGATGCACATAATTTATTATTTATGTTGTCTTATAATTTTGGGGGGTCAAACACCAATTGACCTAAGGGAAGAACCGCCACTGTTCCTAATGCTTGGAAAACGAAAAGTACAAATGTTTTGCGCAAATTGGTCAACGACTGGCTCCTTGATTTAGGGAGTGTACTGGACGGGAGTCCGCACAAGACTGTAGATTTAGGCGCCGGGTCCAAACCGTGTCTTCAACCGATGAGATGCTCCTATACGGCCGATGATGATGATTGTAATTGATATTTGATGATAAATCTGCCTCCCGCACCCAGGCTTGGTGAATGTTGGGCACTGGGTGTGCTGTCGTCTCTGCTCGCTTCTGGTGTTGGCGGTTTTCCAGAAGAGGGCCGGCTGGTCTTGAAGAGGTAACACCAGAAGATCTTGGAGCAGCAGACTTGGCGAGGTGAGGCAGATGTTGAGCAGGAGTCACTTGTTGATAAATAAAACGCTTGGTTTTGGTGGTAAAGATGAACTAATTTATTTTCAATTATGTGGCTGCTTATATTTGATTAGCCTGACTCGCGCCCGACATTGGGTTTGGAGCCCAAAAGTGGTGGGGGGTTGTACCCGCGCCAACAATGAGTATATAGGCCCCGGAAAAATGTTGCATATTCATTTCACCGGTAGCAATGGTGATAGTAGTCGCTTAAATTTGCGAGTTAGAAAAGATTTTGAACGCTTACATGAATGACAATTACATAGTTTAAAAGCATAGTAGTTATGAGAATGTGTATCTTGACAACTAGATTTTTTGTTTGTCAAGATACGACAAAAAATAAGAAATGTTTGTAAATTAAATGTGTAAAAATGATCTCAAGCGATCAAATTTGTAAAACATGTTAAGTTAGTATTTTTCCGAGGTCCCCCGTAACATAGCGCTCAGAAAGAGATAAGATTCACTATGCTACGAGGTTCCTGGATTTTTGTACACGCAAAAAAGGTAAAAAATATTGTTCAAAAATGGGTTTACATATGGGTGAAAAACAGCTTTTTTAATATCTCCTCAGCGGTAGTATATCGAAAATAGTGTTTATTTGACTACCGCCGAGGGGATGAACAAGTAAAATATACATATTTGCAATATTTAAAAATTGATTTTTCCTAGTAAATTTTACATAGAAAAAATGCTGGACATTGATCCACGCGGCAGGTATGCGGGCGGTACGGTATCGATGCCATTCGGGGTCAAAGTTTTCAAGCCGCTTGGGCCCGATACACCGTAATGGCGCTATTGGACCTCGAAAAAGCCTTTGAAACGGTGTGGATAGAAGGCCTCATATACAAAATGTACATTACCAACACGCCAACTTACATCATAAGAATTGCGCAATCGTACCTAGAAAACCGAACCTTCACGGTCAAAGTGGGCGATGCTACATCAACAAGACGAAATATACCTAAAGGAGTCCCGCAGGGAAGTTTACTCGGACCGCACTTTTTCAATCTGTATACCTACGATATACCTCCGCTAAATGAGAAATGTAACAAGGCGAAATATACCTAAAGGAGTCCCGCAGGGAAGTTTACTCGGACCGCACTTTTTCAATCTGTATACCTACGATATACCTCCGCTAAATGAGAAATGTAACAAGGCAATGCGGGAGATGTGGGAGTCTACGCTACCTCAAGAAAGCCTGAAATGGCCGTGAAATACGTACAGAGAGGCCTCGACACGCTCACCGAATACTACAAAAAATGGCGGCTGAAACTAAACGAGACTAAAACTGAAGCGATAACATTCACGCGAAAACTCAAAAATAACATCCCGCAAGCCAAAATTCTCATGGGTGGAAAACAACTAGATTGGAAATCCGAAGTCAAGTACCTGGGACTCACAATGGACTCAAAACTAAATTGGAAAGCTCACATCGCCATAGCGACGGCGAAAACACAAAAAGCAATAGGATCGATAAGCCCTGTACGAAACAATATTCCGTCCGTACAATACTGTAAATGCGTAGGTAGCTGGGTACACTTTTATTAGTGTTTCAGTCTTGGTGGGTAGAATTTAATGTCAAGATCAGAGAGGGATTGATTCCCAAGTCTGAGTCGACGAAAGGAATTTAAGACTGGAAAAACTGAATTTAATACTGAATTAAAAACACGTGAAAATATTTTCTTGAGATTTGTAGACTTTGGAGATGGTTTCTTCAGGAGAGAAGTTTCTCTTCAGGGGTAGTTTTTTGAACTGACTTTGTATGGGATTTGATTCTCTATTTATAGAACGTTTTCAAATCGAGCCCTCTCGGAGGCGTTCTATCCTCTTTCGTGAGGAGTAAAGTGGTTAGGTATTTTTCCTCTCTGCAATTATCTTGTTGAGAGGAAAGTTATATTTTAATATGATACCTTTAACCAAGTCAGTTCAGTCTACCAAAACCATCTCCCCCAGTCCCGTTTATTTATTTTATAAATAATTATACAATTTTTCATATTGGGTTTGAAGTTAAATATCTTTGGTTTGAACATTTCCCAAAGAGTAACAAATATATTTAGATATAATTTTTCATGTTATTATATTAGTATATAATCATTTCTTGATGTAGACATTTATTTCGTTGTTATATCTTGCATCATTTTCCCGTAAATCCAGTTTGATGATATCACAATTAATCATCTTTGAATCTGTTATCAGTGTTTGATAAGGAATTCAAGGTGATATGGCGGGCTGTGATTGGTTGAAGACGGCGGCCATCATGGAATTCCATCCGGGGAGTAGTGGAGGGGGTCCCACGTAAATACTGCGTAGCCTTCCTAGCTGTGGTCACTTCGTGGGTTGGTGTGTCCGAGGGAGGTAGTGGATGATTATTTTCAGATGTGTTTCAGGTTCTGCTATTATATTGCTATGTAATTATCTTGATTAATCACATATAATACATCATTTGATTGAGTTATTTTGATGTAAAGATTTCCAAATGTGTCGGCGACACGGTATCACGCGGTTTCGGGGTTGGAGTGCTTTTGTGTTTTTTGGCGTAAATATGAATTCTCTTGAAATATTCTGGAGGTCTGGATACGTATGATACACTCCCCCCGTACAGTCTCGCCTGTACTCAGCTATTTGTCAGACGTATCTTCTTTGCTGTCGGGTTGTTTGTCTTGTCAAGGTGGGGGTGCTGTCCAGCCTTTGCTGTGTTAGTGAGGAGTAACCTCTGTCCGGGTATGATTTCCCAGTGCCAGCGTTGTCAGGGAGCTTCAACAGGGGTGAGAGCAGCTGTCCAGGTTTTGCCATGTCAGTGAGGAGTAATCGCTGTCCGGGTATGACTCCACAGTGCCAGCGCCATCCAGGGTCAGCAGGAGTGGGGATAGCTGTCCAGAGGTGCCTCCTTGTCAATACAGACAAGGAATGTCACTTGTCAGCTGGGGTTCCAGAGGTGCCTCCTTGTCAAGTCAGACAAGGAATGTCACTTGTCAGCTGGGGTTCCAGAGGTGCCTCCTTGTCACTTCAGATAAGGAATGTCACTTGTCAGCTGGGGTTCCAGAGGTGCCTCCTTGTCACTTCAGACAAGGAATGTCACTTGTCACCAGGAGTTTACAGAGGTGCCTCCTTGTCAAGTCAGACAAGGAATGTCACTTGTCAGCTGGGGTTCCAGAGGTGCCTCCTTGTCACTTCAGACAAGGAATGTCACTTGTCACCAGGAGTTTACAGAGGTGCCTCCTTGTCAAGTCAGACAAGGAATGTCACTTGTCAGCTGGGGTTCCAGAGGTGCCTCCTTGTCAATACAGACAAGGAATGTCACTTGTCAGCTGGGGTTCCAGAGGTGCCTCCTTGTCACTTCAGACAGGGAATGTCACTTGTCAGCTGGGATTCCAGAGGTGCCTCCTTGTCACTTCAGACAAGGAATGTCACTTGTCACCAGGGGTTTACAGAGGTGCCTCCTTGTCACTACAGACAAGGAATGTCACTTGTCAGCTGGGGTTCCAGAGGTGCCTCCTTGTCACTTCAGACAGGGAATGTCACTTGTCAGCTGGGTTTCCAGACAAGGAATGTCACTTGTCAGCTGGGGTTCCAGAGGTTTTTTTTGTCTTGTGGGTCGACCGAGATATGGGTGAGTGGACAGTTGTTTATCATAAACTTGGCCTCCGCTAAGGATGTGTAGAGTTTCTTTTAACTGATCGCGCTAATTTCTCTCACGCTCCCCCCATGTGGAATTTTGTGGTAGTATAAAGTGTCACTCTATGCTTTGGGTAACTACAGCGTCGATCATCCTGGTGTCCTGGCTCAGTAACATTAGTGTGTTCTCTCGGTATCGTGGGTCTCTTCTTATGACGGAAATAGTCTAGCTCGTAAGGTGTGGATAGGTGGACGTGATGAATCAGGCGGGGTGTCGGTAGTTCGCCAATCTTTTGGCTTGTTGTACGTCATCTTATTTTGAAAGAAAATGAAAATGTATTTCTAGTACTGTTTCCTCCACGCCGAGGTGATCCGACCTCTTATGGTAGTGGCTGTCGCCATCTAGGATAGTGGGAGTCCGGTCTACTCTTGTAGCCTTTTCTCGGGTCTGTAGGCGTGTGCCCATTCGGAGGGTGCTGTATGGTCTGAAGAAGGGACTCAGGATATTGAGGTGTTTGCTGGTGGGCAATTTTTTTACTTTCTCGGATGGTATGTATGTTGAATTGTGAATGTAACTTTATGTAGCTTTCTGGTCCAGGGGTGACTTGCTGGTGTGATTTTGGAATAGGTCGGGCACCTCAAGGTCTGGTGTGTTGATGTTGGCGAGCTTGAGTTTCGTGTTGAAGCGTCAATGTGGGGGTTGGGTGATCGTGCTCTAGGTTTGACCCGCTATAAGCGATCCATCCTAGTCCAGTACGGGGTATTAGTCGCGTGGTATCGTCACTTTTGATCACTTCACTTTCGGTGTGGCTTCACATGATGTGAACGTCTGCTACAGTACTGTTTTTAGCCCGGTTGTTCGGGTTGTAAAGTAGTCGGTGGTGGGAATGTTTGCACTCCTCTAAGTCGCATCAGTCACTAATTTTACAATGCTTTGTAAAATGTTTGCTATGGTGGCACACTTGGTTTAATCCGGTGTTTTTAACTAACTTGAATCGTAAGTTTAATCTTATCTTTCACGGCATAAGTGCACCATTCACTGATTAGGTGGCCGTTTTCTTCCATACTAGACACTTCACTGTAATTGTCACGCACATTTTCACTGCATCAAATTATCGTCTCGATTATTCTCTCGATTATTTTCTCGATTATTACCATACAAATTTCCGAATTTTCGATTATTTTTCACAAAACTGCTTTTCCACTAGTATCACCTTTATTGACACTGTTTTCACACGGCGGAATCTGTTCTGACGTGGCAAACGTTTTCACAAAACTGTTTTTGTCACAAGTATCACTTTTGTTTACACTGTTTTGAATGAGAAAATTTGGCTAACAACGTCTGTTTCATTCGGGGTGACTGACTTTCCGTGGCTTTGTTGTTGAGGAAGGTCGAGGTTGTTTTTTATTGACTAGGGCTGCTGCGGTCACACCAAGTGAGTCGACGGTAAATTTTGTTTTCAGCAGTTTTTACAATCGTATCTGAGGCTGTTTCACGTTGAAGTGCCATTGTGGTGGCTGGGTGCTTGTATCCTGGGTCTGATCCACCATGGGCGCTCCATCCTAGTGCGGGCGTGATATTATTCGTGTGGTATCATTATTTTCTTGCACTTCTTGTGACACAATTAGGTAGGTGTTATCTTGTTCTATTAATATCTTCGGGATGACGGGCTTTCCGTGGATTTGTTGTTGAGGAAGGTTGAGGTTGCTTATTGTGTTGGCGGTGATGTGATATGTGTCACGGTGGATCCTTCATCAGGAAGTGTGAATGTTGAACACGTTTCTTGGTTTGGTGCACTGGATACGACTGGTACGCTCTTCAGATGGACGTTCTGACCTCACTGTTTCACGATGTTTTCATCGTGAAGTAAGGTGTACTGGACGGGAGTCCGCACAAGACTGTAGATTTAGGCGCCGGGTCCAAACCGTGTCTTCAACCGATGAGATGCTCCTATACGGCCGATGATGATGATTGTAGTTGATATTTGTGATGAAATCTGCCTCCCGCACCCAGGCTTGGTGAATGGTGGGCACTGGGTGTGCTTTCGTCTCTGCTCGCTTCTGGTGTTGGCGGTTTTCCAAAGGAGGGCCGGCTGGTCTCGAAGAGGTAACACCAGAAGATCTTGGAGCAGCAGACTTGGCGAGGTGAGGCAGATGTTGAGCAGGAGTCACTTGTTGATAAATAAAACACTTGTTTTGGTGGTAAAGATGAACTGATTTATTTTTTACTATGGGGCTGCTTATATTCAATTAGCCTGACTCGTACCCGACATTGGGTTTGGAGCCCAAAAGTGGTGGGGGGTTTTACCCGCGCCAACAATAGTATATAGGCCCCGGAAAAATGTCGCATATTCATTTTGCCGGTAGCAATGGTGATAGTAGTCGCTTAAATTTGCGAGTTAGAAAAGATTTTGAAAGCTTACATGAATGACAATTACATAGTTTAAAGGCATAGTAGTTATGAGAATGTGTATCTTGACAACTAGATTTTTTGTTTGTCAAGATACGACAAAAAATAAGAAATATTTGTAAATTAAATGTGTAAAAATGATCTCAAGCGATCAAATTTGTAAAACATGTTAAGTTAGTATTTTTCCGAGGTCCCCCGTAACATAGCGCTCAGAAAGAGATAAGATTCACTATGCTACGAGGTTCCTGGATTTTTGTACACGCAAAAAAGGTAAAAATATTGTTCAAAAAATGGGTTTACATATGGGTGAAAAACAGCTTTTTTAATATCTCCTCAGCGGTAGTATATCGAAAAATAGTGTTTATTTGACTACCGCCGAGGGGATGAACAAGTAAAATATACATATTTGCAACATTTAAAAATTGATTTTTCCTAGTGAATTTTACATAGAAAAAATGCTGGACATTGATCCACGCGGCAGGTATGCGGGCGGTACGGTATCGATGCCATTCGGGGTCAAAGTTTTCAAGCCGCTTGGGCCGAAAATTGAACAAAATGACCAGTGGCGGGGAGTGGTGATTTTGCCAGTGGCGTGGAGTAGGCACATTTTATAAAAGTAAACAATTTTATGAATTTAAAATAATATGGTCAACTACGTCCGTTACATCCTTGATGTCGGCGGCGAGAGCTATTTTTCCCTCTCGAAACCGGAGTATGTTTCCTAACAATGAAGTCAGCAGGTCAGGCCCAGTCAGCAATTGATCATTGAGGGAGGTCCCTCGGCAGCGGCTGGCAGCATCAAACACCACACGGATTTTGTTTGGTTTGTTTGGGTTCACTACGGCAAAATGCGGTAGGTACCATTTGCGGGCAGAGGGTTTTTCTACCTCTCGATCCGTAAGTTCACGTGCGTGGCCTTGTGTTATAAGTCCGTTGATTTTACCTGCATAGGCGGTTGCCAAGTCCTTTTCCTTCAATAATTTTCTCTCCAGAGACCACAGTCGTTTTAATGCACATTGCCGATTGTCAGGCAGTGTGATATTATTCTCCTTCCATAATAGGCCGGTTTCCCATCGGCCAGATGTCAGTTGATGGGTTGTATCTTCCATCAGCTGATTTGCACGTACTATGTGCGCAGTTACACGAGAGGCGGACGTGATCCCCAATGAGTCAATCGCAAAATTGTGTTTGATGAGATCACTCATGAGGTCGTCTTTGTGGCTATCCTCGCGCAGGGCCAGTGTTGTAGCCTCAGCTTCGTGTTCAGGGGCCCCTCCGCCATGGGTGATCCACCCCAACGCCGTCCGTGACAATATTCGCGTAGAGTCACGAACGTCGCGCACTTCCCTCGAGACAATAAGGTGTACATTGTCTTGCCCGATGAGAAGTGTGGGGTTGATGTAGCGGCCGTGGACCCTCTGTACAGGGAGGCTGAGCTGCTGGACGGTGTTGGCCTTGATGACGTACTCATCAGAGATTCCGGCGCCGCGTAGGGTGATTGGCACGCGGCGGGACGTTAAGTCTGTTGAGCACATATTTTTTGCTCCGTGTAGTCGCAGCTCACGGATAGGTCCGGTTGCGCCGATTTTCTGTGCTGTGGTGGCGTCAATAAGGGTGACAGTGGAGCCTTCGTCCAGAAGCGCAAAGGTTTTGATCTGCTGCTTGGGGCCCGACAATATGACCCCCACCACTTTTAACACGGCACTTTCGGTGTGGCGTCACATATTGTGAACGTCTGCCACTATATTGTTATTTTCACGATAGTTCGGGTTGTGAAGAAGTCGGTGGTGGGGGTATCTGCACTCCCCCACTCCGCACCAGTCACTAACTTTGCAGTACTTGGTAAAATGTTTGCCATTGAGGCATACTCGGCACAATCCGGCACTTTTAACTGTCACAAAACGGGTTTTTATGTCTTTCGCGGCAAAAGTACGACATTCGCCAAGTTGGTGGCCATTTTCACCACACTGAACACACCCGGCGCGGTTGTCGAACTCGCGAACATCACTGTAACTGTTTTGCACTTTTTCCCCGCTTCGATTATTTTCTCGATTATTACCAGACAAAATTTGGGGCATTCGATTATTACCAGACAAAAATTGGGGCTTTCGATTATTTTTCGCGAACTGTTGTTTTTCACTAGAACTGTTGTTATAAACATTGTTTTCCCGCGATAAAAACCGTTCTGACGCGGCAGACGTGTTTAAACTGTTGTCACAAGTGTCACTTTTGTTCGAATTGTTTTTTCGCGAAAACTTTTCTGACGCGGCAGACGTATTTATGAAACTTTCACAGGTATCACGTTTTTTAGCACCGTTTTTGCGCGAAAACTGTTCGATTGTCGCGAGCGTGTGTTCACGGCGTGGGCGGGACCTCGCGGGGTCAACCAAACCGGACTTTGGGATAGCGTTCGCGACGGTTTTCAGGAAGGCGGCAAACTGGCAGATGGTAGCGGAGGCCTCGTAATGCCGCACTTCCATCAGCCACGCCAGCCGCAAGGTGGGCGGCATCTTCCCCGCGATGTCACTGAGCAGCGCTGGATTCGTCAGGTAGCCATCATTGTTGAGGGAGCGAAGTGATGCCACCAGGTTCTGCACTGTGCCAGAGAAGTCTGCGATATCCTCCAGAGAGGCCTCAATTGTGAGGTGGGGCAGCTTCTTCACTTTGTCCAGCATCAGAGCAGCGAGTGAAGTAGTTCCTCCAAATCTCTGCTCCAGGACTGCCAGGATCTCCGGAACCTGAGCAGGGTCCATCAGAAGGGGGCCGACAGCTTCTCGGGCCTTCCCCTTGAGGGCCCGCTGTAGGCGGATCAAGTTTTCGCTGGAGGTCATCCGACATGTGGAGGTGGACTGGTTGAACTGTGCCCTCGAGGTGGGCCACTCCAGTGGATCTCCAGAGAATGGAGGCAGGTCCTTGGCCATCGATTGTCTGGCAATAAGGGCCGCCATTCGTGGATCGTCCTCGATTGTGGGACGTGGGCTGTCCTGAGCCCTCGAAGCTCGGATGGCTTCTGTTAGGGCGGAGGCCAGCTGAGCCATGGGGTTGCCATCATGCTGAACCCAGGCTCTGGTATGTTGGGCCGTCTCATCCGCCGTAGGTTGGGGCGGGAATCTCGGCATGGAGCTGGTACTGGCTGTGGGCTGGCCATCTGGCCGTGCCGGCACGCCATACTCCTGTTCGCGCAGTGGTACGGGCGGCGCATGTCCAGATGGTCCAGATGGTCCAGGCTGTGTCCATGGCACGTCCCACTGCTCCAGCAGTCCGGCAGGTGATCCTGGCGTCGGCGCTGGGTACCCCGGGTGGGGCAGAGGTACGGGCAGCACAGGGCCATGAGGTCCAGGCTGCATCAGTACTGGGCATCCCTGAATGGTCCAGGGTGCTGGTTGCGCAGGGCCTGCTGGCTCTTGCTGCGCTCGTGATGCGTACCTCTGGTCTACCAGAGGTACAGGTCCGGCTGGCACTTCACGTACGGCTTGCCTCTGTTCTATCAGAGGGGCGGGCGGTACGGGGCCAGAGGGTCCAGGCTGCATCAGGTTTGGGCATCCCTGAATGGTCCAAGGTGCTGGTTGCGCAGGGCCTGCTGGCTCTGGCTGCGCATGTGATGCGTACCTCTGGTCCACCAGAGGTACAGGTCCAGCTAGCACTTCACGTACGGCTTGCCTCTGTTCTATCAGAGGGGCGGGCGGTACGGGGCCAGACGGTCCAGGCTGCATCATGTTTGGCCACCCTGAATTGGGCCAGGGTGACGAGGGCGGGGGACCGGCTGGCCTTGGCTGCGCCGCTGCTGTGTACCTCTGGTCCACCAGAGGCACCGGGCTCGGTTGGCCGGGCTGCACCCATCCAGGGCTGTACCCTTGGAAGCGCCAGGGTCCTCCTGGTGCAGGATACCCTTCCAGGAGTATGGGTCCAGATCGGGCAGGCGCTGCTGCTGCTGGTTCCTCATACCTCTGGTCCACCAGAGGCCCCGAGCTCGATTGGCCGGGCGGCGTCCATGATGGTGGTGACCTCTCCAGGAGCTTCGAAGGTCCAGGAGGGGCAGGGGTTGCTGCTGTTGGAGCTGATTGAAGAGCTGCTTTGAGTCTCTCAATGTGCTCGGTTTGACTGCGAAGCTGTTGTCGCAATGACTCCATCGCATCCTCGTGAGATATGGAGGGCGGTGAGTCATGATCTGCAGGTGGTGCCATGTCAGGAGTAGTGCTGGGCGTGGGCATGGGGGTTACGTCAGGCGTGACGTGAACCACAGCCGTGGCCTGAGACCCAGCGTCCAGGGCATCTGCAGATGGTGTTGAGGATCCATCGTCTTGGATCCGGCTCGACCGTAAGGTTGGAGACATCCTGGTTGAAGGCGTGTGAGGATCCGGCTCGGAGGACCACTTGTACTGGACGGGAGTCCGCACAAGACTGTAGATTTAGGCGCCGGGTCCAAACCGTGTCTTCAACCGATGAGATGCTCCTATACGGCCGATGATGATGATTGTAGTTGATATTTGTGATGAAATCTGCCTCCCGCACCCAGGCTTGGTGAATGGTGGGCACTGGGTGTGCTTTCGTCTCTGCTCGCTTCTGGTGTTGGCGGTTTTCCAAAGGAGGGCCGGCTGGTCTCGAAGAGGTAACACCAGAAGATCTTGGAGCAGCAGACTTGGCGAGGTGAGGCAGATGTTGAGCAGGAGTCACTTGTTGATAAATAAAACACTTGGTTTTGGTGGTAAAGATGAACTGATTTATTTTTTATTATGGGGCTGCTTATATTCAATTAGCCTGACTCGTACCCGACATTGGGTTTGGAGCCCAAAAGTGGTGGGGGGTTGTACCCGCGCCAACAATGAGTATATAGGCCCCGGAAAAATGTCGCATATTCATTTTGCCGGTAGCAATGGTGATAGTAGTCGCTTAAATTTGCGAGTTAGAAAAGATTTTGAACGCTTACATGAATGACAATTACATAGTTTAAAAGCATAGTAGTTATGAGAATGTGTATCTTGACAACTAGATTTTTTGTTTGTCAAGATACGACAAAAAATAAGAAATATTTGTAAATTAAATGTGTAAAAATGATCTCAAGCGATCAAATTTGTAAAACATGTTAAGTTAGTATTTTTCCGAGGTCCCCCGTAACATAGCGCTCAGAAAGAGATAAGATTCACTTTGCTACGAGGTTCCTGGATTTTTGTACACGCAAAAAAGGTAAAAATATTGTTCAAAAAATGGGTTTACATATGGGTGAAAAACAGCTTTTTTAATATCTCCTCAGCGGTAGTATATCGAAAATAGTGTTTATTTGACTACCGCCGAGGGGATGAACAAGTAAAATATACATATTTGCAACATTTAAAAATTGATTTTTCCTAGTAAATTTTACATAGAAAAAATGCTGGACATTGATCCACGCGGCAGGTATGCGGGCGGTACGGTATCGATGCCATTCGGGGTCAAAGTTTTCAAGCCGCTTGGGCCGAAAATTGAACAAAATGACCAGTGGCGGGGAGTGGTGATTTTGCCAGTGGCGTGGAGTAGGCACATTTTATAAAAGTAAAACAATTTTATGAATTTAAAATAATATGGTCAACTACGTCCGTTACATAAGGTGTGATGTGGTAGATGACATCCCTCTATGTCGCACCACTTTGTTGCCTTGCAGTCCTGTGTGTGGTGTTTGTCCAAACATCTTCTGCATAATTTGGCTGCATTAACTGTTTCCCACCGTAGGGTGACGCTTTTGGCCGCAAACTCTCGGCATTCTCTGGTGGGGTGGTTGCGGCTGCACTGGGCACAACTGCTCGTGGTTGCTTGATGCTTCTGGTTCGGCCCGGGGTAGCTGGGTGGTGTTATTGCCTTGCGTTTGAGGGTGTATGGCGTCCTTCCTGAGTTGTTGTTTTGCTCTTGGTATCCTGCATGGACTTGGTCTCGGCGTGGGCGAGGTCTCGGACGGTCTACCATCCCGCTGTTTGGTATTGCGTTGGTTATCTCCTTCATAAAGGCAGCGAGTTGGGTGATGGTGGCGGGGGCGCGCTGTCCACGGACTTCCATCAGCCAGGCTAGACGCAGAGTGTTTGGCAGCTTGTCGGTAATGTCGCTCAGCAATGTTGGGTTGGTGAGGTAACCCTCGGTCTTCAGGATCCGGAGGGAGGCCACCAAATTTTGTACGGTCCCGGAGAAGTCGGCCAGGTCTTCCAGAGATACGTCAGGTGTAAGGTAGGGCAGCTTTCTCACTTTTTCGAGCATAAATTTGGCTATTGCTCCAGAATTGCCGTACCGTTGCTCAAGTACGCTGAGGATTTCAGGTAGTTGAAAGGGATCCATCAGCAGGGGCGATACGGTCTCTCGTGCCTTGCCTTTGAGGGCGCGTTGCAGTTGGATGAGGTTCTCACTGGCGGTCATTTGGCAGGTGGTAGTAGACTGCATATATTGCGCCTTCCAGGTAGGCCACTCGAGCGGGTCCCCGGAAAATATGGGCAAATCTTTTGCCGAAGACTGTCTGGCGATGAGTGCTGCCATCCTTGAGTCATCTTCCAGTGTTCGAGGGGTGTCCTGGGATCTGGTGGAGCGGATGGCGTCTGCCATTATCGACGCTATTTGAGTCAGTGGGTCGGCGCCTTGTCGTAACCATTCTTGAGTATGTCGTGCCCTCTCATCATTTGTAGGAGGTGGTGGGAAGAGCGGAGAGTCCAGGTTCGTCAGGAATGGCTGTGGCTGATACTCCATTGTGTGGTGAGTCGGGTATCCTTGTCCTGATATGGTGATGTTAGCTGCAGGGCTCGGGGGTACATTTGAAGTTGCTTCAGGTGCGGTTAAGTTGTGCATCGGTTGGGTAGTAGTTTCACGTGTTGCTGTGTTCAGGGCCGATTGTAGTTCTGCGATTTGTTTAGTATGTTGTTCCTCCCGAATGCGCATTTCTCGGCGTAGCGTTTGGAGGGAGTCTGCAGTTGATTCAGAAGGTGTATCGGGCTCTTGGGGGTTCTCAGTAGCAGGTTCTTCTTGACCAGTGTTGATAGGCTGATTTCGGTTTCGGCTGGTCTCAGATGATGTTGAGGCTTTGCGGCCGCTGCGGAGTGACGGCATCTCTACTTTGGATGAGACTGAAGACGTGTGTAGATCCGGCTCGAAGGACCAAATGTACGAAACAATATTCCGTCCGTACAATACTGTAAATGCGTAGGTAGCTGGGTACACTTTTATTAGTGTTTCAGTCTTGGTGGGTAGAATTTAATGTCAAGATCAGAGAGGGATTGATTCCCAAGTCTGAGTCGACGAAAGGAATTTAAGACTGGAAAAACTGAATTTAATACTGAATTAAAAACACGTGAAAATATTTTCTTGAGATTTGTAGACTTTGGAGATGGTTTCTTCAGGAGAGAAGTTTCTCTTCAGGGGTAGTTTTTTGAACTGACTTTGTATGGGATTTGATTCTCTATTTATAGAACGTTTTCAAATCGAGCCCTCTCGGAGGTGTTCTATCCTCTTTCGTGAGGAGTAAAGTGGTTAGGTATTTTTCCTCTCTGCAATTATCTTGTTGAGAGGAAAGTTATATTTTAATATGATACCTTTAACCAAGTCAGTTCAGTCTACCAAAACCATCTCCCCCAGTCCCGTTTATTTATTTTATAAATAATTATACAATTTTTCATATTGGGTTTGAAGTTAAATATCTTTGGTTTGAACATTTCCCAAAGAGTAACAAATATATTTAGATATAATTTTTCATGTTATTATATTAGTATATAATCATTTCTTGATGTGGACATTTATTTCGTTGTTATATCTTGCATCATTTTCCCGTAAATCCAGTTTGATGATATCACAATTAATCATCTTTGAATCTGTTATCAGTGTTTGATAAGGAATTCAAGGTGATATGGCGGGCTGTGATTGGTTGAAGACGGCGGCCATCATGGAATTCCATCCGGGGAGTAGTGGAGGGGGTCCCACGTAAATACTGCGTAGCCTTCCTAGCTGTGGTCACTTCGTGGGTTGGTGTGTCCGAGGGAGGTAGTGGATGATTATTTTCAGATGTGTTTCAGGTTCTGCTATTATATTGCTATGTAATTATCTTGATTAATCACATATAATACATCATTTGATTGAGTTATTTTGATGTAAAGATTTCCAAATGTGTCGGCGACACGGTATCACGCGGTTTCGGGGTTGGAGTGCTTTTGTGTTTTTTGGCGTAAATATGAATTCTCTTGAAATATTCTGGAGGTCTGGATACGTATGATACAAGCCCAATATTCAACAGAAAGAGCTCGCTAGCTAAAAGGAAGAAAATTCATCTGTACCTCAGCCTAATACGCCCTGCGCTAACATACGCTTTACCGGTTTGGAGTAACATTGCACACACTACATTCAACAAACTTCAAGTTACTCAAAACAAATGCATAAAAATTGCCTACAACACACCACGATACACAAACCTAAAAAGAATACACGAACGAGAAGATATACCTACATTACAGGAGCACGCATACCAACTCACATCACGATTCTACAACACTCTGAACCCGGATAATCCGTTAATTAAAGCGCTGGGTAATTATAACTCGCCAGCGGATCTCGCATTCAACTACAAACATAGGATGCCCAAACACCTAATCATGAAGTTCCATGAGAATGATGACAGCGCCAGTGAAGAATTAGAAGAAGAAGACGATAATTACTAGCGCAAAGTATCCTTTTTAACATAACAAAATGTTTTTATCCACACGTTTTTTCCACCAAATGCTTTTTTCTCATTGCAGATAGATGTACAGACCACCGAAGTGAAAAGGACGCAGCCAAATTATGAAAAAATGAAATATTTACATTCAGTAATTCACAAAGGTAAAACAGCGTAAAAAGTTCAGAACTTATTGTTTTTCTTTTTCTTGTCATTTGTATGAGGTTTTTTATCCAGTTAAGAATTTTTCCTCATAAAACTCATTAATGTAATATAAAATCAGTCAAGTAAATACAACCATCAGATGGTAATAGTAATAAGGCCAAATGAGCCGCAGTACTAGTCAGCCAGAAACATGAAGGGTATTGTTATAAGCCCTAGCTAGTTAGAGGATTACGAAAGAATCCATAAAATCAAAAAAAAAAAAAAGCTTGGGCCAAAAATTGAACAAAATGACCAGTGGCGGGGAGTGGTGATTTCGCCAGTGGCGTGGAGTAGGCACATTTTATAAAAGTAAAACAATTTTATGAAATTAAATAATGTGGTCAACTACGTCCGTTACAGGGAGGGTAAAAAGTGAAGATATGTTGATCAATAGATAATCTCATTATAAAAAAATTATATGTACATTATTGTCAAAACACTGATACATAATTTTTTAAAGTACATACAATACAAAAACACATATTTATCACCTCTGAACACAATTGTCAATGCTGTATTAATCTGTACTTTATTTATCAATGCTATCGATTATTTTCTAATCATCCAACTATATTATAAACTTATAAACTACCCTTCCCATTTTTTCTACCTTACAACTCCTGTGGGATCTGTCTTTTTATTACTACTATCTGGCTGATATTTACTTTACCGGTTTTGTTTTATAAATTGTACTAAATTGTAATATGAACTATACTTGTCAATTTGACTGGCCTAAAACAGGATCCATTCCTAGTTGGCTAGTCAAAGTTTCCGCATGTTTTATTGTATGATTTTTATGTGAAATAAATTTATTATTATTATTATTATTATTATTATTTGTAGACCATATCGAATGCAGTCACAAAATCTCCATAAAGTCTTATTTTTACAAAAATCATGATTTTTATGGACGCTAATTTCAGACTTGGGTTTGAACTTTGGAAGCAGTTTTTTCAGGCTCTATGGGACTAAACGGGCTGAAAATATGGAATAGTGATAAGAGTCGTTGTCTTAATAAAATTCAGTCACAAAATCACCAAAAAGTTGTATTTTTAGAAAAATCATGATTTTTATGGGCGCTAATTTCAGACTTGGGTTCGAACTTTGGAAGCAGTTTTTTCAGGCTCTATGGGACCAAACGGACTGACATTTTGGAGTTGTGATGAAATTTTGTAGTCCATATCGAATTTAGTCACAAAATCTCCATAAAGTGTTATTTTTAGAAAAATCATGATTTTTATGGGTGCTTATTTCAGAATTGGGTTCGAACATTGGAAGCAGTTTTTTCAGGCTCTCTGGGACCAAACGGGCAGAAATGTTGGAATTGTGATAAAATTTGTAGTCCAGATCGAATTCAGTCACAAAATCTTCATCAAAATGTATTTTTAGAAAAATCATGATTTTTATGGACGCTTATTTCAGACTTGGGTTCGAACTTTGGAAGCAGTTTTTTCAGGCTCCATGGGACCAAACGGGCTGAAATTTCGGAGTTGTGATGAAAATTGTCTTCCATATCGAATTCAGTCACAAAATCTCCATAAGTCTTATTTTTAGAAAAATCATGATTTTTAATGGACGCAATTTCAGACTTGGGTTCAAACTTTGGAAGGAGTTTTTTCAGGCTCTATGTTACTAAACGGGCTGAAAATATGGAATAGTGATAAGAGTCGTTGTCTTAATCAAATTCAGTCACAAAATCTCCATAATGTTGTTTTTTTTTTAAAATCATGATTTTTATGGACGCTAATTTCACACTTGGGATCGAACTTTGGAAGCAGTTTTTTTATGCTCTTTGGGACCAAACGGGCTGAAATTATGGAATTGAGATAGTATTTGTAGACCATATCGAATGCAGTCACAAAATCTCCATAAAGTCTTATTTTTAGAAAAATCATGATTTTTATGGACGCTAATTTCAGACTTGGGTTTGATCTTTGGAAGCAGTTTTTTCAGGCTCTATGGGACTAAACGGGCTGAGTTGTGATGAAATTTGTCTTCCATATCGAATCCAGTCACAAAATCTCCATAAAGACTTAGTTTTAGAAAAATCATGATTTTTATGGACGCTAATTTCAGACTTGGGTTCGAACTTTGGAAGCAGTTTTTTCAGGCTCTATGGGACTAAATGTGCTGAAAATATGGAATAGTGATAAGAGTCGTTGTTTTGATCAAATTCAGTCACAAAATCTCCAAAAAGTTGTATTTTTAGAAAAATCATGATTTTTATGAACGCTGATTTCAGACTAGGGTTCGAACTTTGGAAGCAGTTTTTTCAGGCTCTATGGGACCAAACGGGCTGAAATTTTGGAGTTGTGATGAAAATTGTCTTCCATATCGAATTCAGTCACAAAATCTCCATAAGTCTTATTTTTAGAAAAATCATGATTTTTAATGGACGCAATTTCAAACTTGGGTTCAAACTTTGGAAGGAGTTTTTTCAGGCTCTATGTTACTAAACGGGCTGAAAATATGGAATAGTGATAAGAGTCGTTGTCTTAATCAAATTCAGTCACAAAATCTCCATAATGTTGTTTTTTTTTAAAAATCATGATTTTTATGGACGCTAATTTCACACTTGGGATCGAACTTTGGAAGCAGTTTTTTTATGCTCTTTGGGACCAAACGGGCTGAAATTATGGAATTGAGATAGTATTTGTAGACCATATCGAATGCAGTCACAAAATCTCCATAAAGTCTTATTTTTAGAAAAATCATGATTTTTATGGACGCTCATTTCAGACTTGGGTTCGAACTTTGGAAGCAGTTTTTTCAGGCTCTATGGGACTAAACGGGCTGAAAATATGGAAAAGTGATAAGAGTCGTTGTCTTAATCAAATTCAGTCACAAAATCTCCATAATGTTGTTTTTTTTTTAAAATCATGATTTTTATGGACGCTAATTTCACACTTGGGATCGAACTTTGGAAGCAGTTTTTTTATGCTCTTTGGGACCAAACGGGCTGAAATTTTGGAATTGTGATAAAATTTGTAGTCCACGTCGAATTCAGTCACAAAATCTTCATTAAAATGTATTTTTAGAAAAATCATGATTTTTTTGGACGCTAATTTCAGACTTGAGTTCGAACTTTGGAAGAAGTTTTTTCAGGCCCTATGGGACCAAACGGGCTGAAATTTTGGAATTGTGATAAAATTTGTAGTCCATATCGAATTCAGTTACAAAATCTCCATTAGGTATTATTTTGAGAAAACTCATGATTTTTATGGACGCTAACTTCAGACTTGGGTTCGAACTTTGGAAGCAGTTTTTTCGGGCTCTATGGGACCAAACGGGCTGAAATTTTGGAGTTGTAATGAAATTTGTAGTCCATATCGAATTCAGTTACAAAATCTCCATATAGTTGTATTTTTAGGAAAATCAAGATTTTTATGGACGCTTATTTCAGACTTGGGTTCGAATTTTGGAAGCAGTTTTTTCAGGCCCTATGGGACCTAACGGGCTGAAATTTTGGAATTGTGATAAAATTTGTAGTCCACATCGAATTCAGTCACAAAATCTTCTTAAAAATGTATTTTTAGAAAAATCATGATTTTTATGGACGCTAATTTCAGACTTGGGTTCGAACTTTGGAAGAAGTTTTTTCAGGCTCTATGGGACCAAACTGGCTGAAATTTTGGAATTGTGATAAAATTTGTAGTCCACATCGAATTCAGTCACAAAATCTTCTTAAAAATATATTTTTAGAAAAATCATGATTTTTATGGACGCTAATTTCAGACTTGGGTTCGAACTTTGGAAGCAGTTTTTTCAGGCTCTATGGGACCAAACGGGCTGAAATTTTGGAGGTGTGATGAAATTTGTAGTCCATATCGAATTCAATCACATAATCTCCATTAAGTCTTATTTTTAGAAAACTCATGATTTTTATGGACGCTAATTTCAGACTTGGGTTCGAACTTTGGAAGCAGTTTTTTCAGGCCCTATGGGACCAAACGGGCTGAAATTTTTGAATTGTGATAAAATTTGTAGTCCACATCGAATTCAGTCACAAAATCTTCATTAGAATGTATTTTTTGAAAAATCATGATTTTTATGGACGCTAATTTCAGACTTGGGTTCGAACTTCGGAAGAAGTTTTTTCAGGCTCTATGGGACCAAATGGGCAGAAATTTTGGAATTGTGGTAAAATTTGTAGTCCACATCGAATTCAGTCACAAAATCTTCATTAAAATGTATTTTTAGAAAAATCATGATTTTTATGGACGCTAATTTCAGACTTGGGTTCGATCTTTGGAAGAATTTTTTTCAGGCTCTATGGGACCAAACGGGCTGAAATTTTGGAATTGTGATAAAATTTGTAGTCCATATCGAATTCAATCACAAAATCTCCATAAAGTGGTATTTTAAGAAAACTCAGGATTTTTATGAACGCTAATTTCAGACTTGGGTTCGAACATTGGAAGCAGTTTTTTAAGGCTCTAAGGGACCGAACGGGCTGAAATTTCGGAATTGTGATGAAATTTGTAGTCCACATCGAATTTAGTCACAAAATCTTCATTAAAATGTATTTTTAGAAAAATCATGATTTTTATGGACGCTAATTTCAGACTTGGGTTCGAAGTTTGGAAGAAGTTTTTTTAAGGCTCTATGGGACCAAACGGGCTGAAATTTTGGAATTGTCATAAAATTTGTAGTCCATATCGAATTCAGTTACAAAATCTCCATTAAGTCTTATTTTTAGAAAACTCATGATTTTTATGGACGCTAACTTCAGACTTGGGTTCGAACTTTGGAAGCAGTTTTTTCGGGCTCTATGTGACCAAACGGGCTGAAATTTTGGAGTTGTAATGAAATTTGTAGTCCATATCGAATTCAGTTACAAAATCTCCATAAAGTTGTATTTTGAGAGTAATCATGATTTTTATGGACGCTAATTTCAGACTTGGGTTCGAACTTTGGAAGCAGTTTTTTCAGGCCCTATGGGACCAAACGGGCTGAAATTTTGGAATTGTGATAAAATTTGTAGTCCACATCGAATTTAGTCACAAAATCTTCATAAAAATGTATTTTAAGAAAAATCATGATTTTTATGGACGCTAATTTCAGACTTGGGTTCGAACTTTGGAAGCAGTTTTTTCGGGCTCTATGGGACCAAACGGGCTGAAATTTTGGAGTTGTTATGAAATTTGTAGTCCATATCGAATTCAGTTACAAAATCTCCATAAAGTTGTATTTTTAGAAAAATCGTGATTTTTATGGACGCTCATTTCAGACTTGGGTTCGAATTTTGGAAGAAGTTTTTTCAGGCCCTGTGGGACCAAACGGGCTGAAATTTTGAAATTGTGATAAAATTTGTAGTCCATATCGAATTCAATCACAAAATCTCCATAAAGTGGTATTTTAAGAAAACTCATGATTTTTATGTACGCTAATTTCAGACTTGGGTTCGAACTTTGGAAGCAGTTTTTTCAGGCCCTATGGGACCAAACGGGCTGAAATTTTGGAATTGTGATAAAATTTGTAGTCCACATCGAATTTAGTCACAAAATCTTCATAAAAATGTATTTTAAGAAAAATCATGATTTTTATGGACGCTAATTTCAGACTTGGGTTCGAACTTTGGAAGCAGTTTTTTCGGGCTCTATGGGACCAAACGGGCTGAAATTTTGGAGTTGTTATGAAATTTGTAGTCCATATCGAATTCAGTTACAAAATCTCCATAAAGTTGTATTTTTAGAAAAATCGTGATTTTTATGGACGCTAATTTCAGACTTGGGTTCGAACTTTGGAAGAAGTTTTTTCAGGCTCTATGGGACCAAACGGGCTGAAATTTTGAAATTGTGATAAAATTTGTAGTCCATATCGAATTCAATCACAAAATCTCCATAAAGTGGTATTTTAAGAAAACTCATGATTTTTATGTACGCTAATTTCAGACTTGGGCTCGAACTTTGGAAGCAGTTTTTTCAGGCTCTAAGGGACCAAACGGGCTGAAATTTTGGAACTCTGATGAAATTTGTAGTCCACATCGAATTCAGTCACAAAATCTTCATTAAAATGTATTTTTAGAAAAATCATGATTTTTTTGGACGCTAATTTCAGACTTGGGTTCGAACTTTGGAAGAAGTTTTTTCAGGCCCTATGGGACCAAACGGGCTGAAATTTTGGAATTGTGATAAAATTTGTAGTCCATATCGAATTCAGTTACAAAATCTCCATTAGGTCTTATTTTGAGAAAACTCATGATTTTTATGGACGCTAACTTCAGACTTGGGTTCGAACTTTGGAAGCAGTTTTTTCGGGCTCTATGGGACCAAACGGGCTGAAATTTTGGAGTTGTAATGAAATTTGTAGTCCATATCGAATTCAGTTACAAAATCTCCATATAGTTGTATTTTTAGGAAAATCAAGATTTTTATGGACGCTTATTTCAGACTTGGGTTCGAATTTTGGAAGCAGTTTTTTCAGGCCCTATGGGACCTAACGGGCTGAAATTTTGGAATTGTGATAAAATTTGTAGTCCACATCGAATTCAGTCACAAAATCTTCATTAAAATGTATTTTTAGAAAAATCATGATTTTTTTGGACGCTAATTTCAGACTTGGGTTCGAACTTTGGAAGCAGTTTTTTCAGGCCCTATGGGACCAAAGGGGCTGAAATTTTGGAATTGTGATAAAATTTGTAGTCCACATCGTATTCAGTCACAAAATCTTCTTAAAAATGTATTTTTAGAAAAATCATGATTTTTATGGACGCTAATTTCAGACTTGGGTTCGTACTTTGGAAGAAGTTTTTTCAGGCTCTATGGGACCAAACGGGCTGAAATTTTGGAATTGTGATAAAATTTGTAGCCCACATCGAATTCAGTCACAAAATGTTCATTAAAATGTATTTTTAGAAAAATCATGATTTTTATGGACGCTAATTTCAGACTTTGGTTCGAACTTTGGAAGAAGTTTTTTCAGGCTCTATGGGACCAAACGGGCTGAAATTTTGAAATTGTGATAAAATTTGTAGTCCATATCGAATTCAATCACAAAATCTCCATAAAGTGGTATTTTAAGAAAACTCATGATTTTTATGTACGCTAATTTAAGACTTGGGTTCGAACTTTGGAAGCAGTTTTTTCAGGCTCTAAGGGACCAAACGGGCTGAAATTTTGGAACTCTGATGAAATTTGTAGTCCACATCGAATTCAGTCACAAAATCTTCATTAAAATGTATTTTTAGAAAAATCATGATTTTTATGGACGCTAATTTCAGACTTGGGTTCGAACTTTGGAAGCAGTTTTTTCAGGCCCTATGGGACCAAACGGGCTGAAATTTTGGAATTGTGATAAAATTTGTAGTCCACATCGAATTCAGTCACAAAATCTTCATTAAAATGTATTTTTAGAAAAATCATGATTTTTTTGGACGCTAATTTCAGACTTGGGTTCGAACTTTGGAAGAAGTTTTTTCAGGCCCTATGGGACCAAACGGGCTGAAATTTTGGAATTGTGATAAAATTTGTAGTCCATATCGAATTCAGTTACAAAATCTCCATTAGGTCTTATTTTGAGAAAACTCATGATTTTTATGGACGATAATTTTAGACTTGGGTTCGAACTTTGGAAGCAGTTTTTTCGGGCTCTATGGGACCAAACGGGCTGAAATTTTGGAGTTGTAATGAAATTTGTAGTCCATATCGAATTCAGTTACAAAATCTCCATATAGTTGTATTTTTAGGAAAATCAAGATTTTTATGGACGCTTATTTCAGACTTGGGTTCGAATTTTGGAAGCAGTTTTTTCAGGCCCTATGGGACCTAACGGACTGAAATTTTGGAATTGTGATAAAATTTGTAGTCCACATCGAATTCAGTCACAAAATCTTCTTAAAAATGTATTTTTAGAAAAATTATGATTTTTATGGACGCTAATTTCAGACTTGGGTTCGAACTTTGGAAGAAGTTTTTTCAGGCTCTATTGGACCAAACGGGCTGAAATTTTGGAATTGTGATAAAATTTGTAGTCCACATCGAATTCAGTCACAAAATCTTCTTAAAAATGTATTTTTAGAAAAATCATGATTTTTATGGACTCTAATTTCAGACTTGGGTTCGAACTTTGGAAGAAGTTTTTTCAGGCTCTATGGGACCAAACGGGCTGAAATTTTGGTGTTGTGGTGAAATTTGTAGTCCATATCGAATTCAATCACATAATCTCCATAAAGTCTTATTTTTAGAAAACTCATGATTTTTATGGACGCTAATTTCAAACTTGGGTTCGAACTTTGGAAGCAGTTTCTTCAGGCCCTATGGGACCAAACGGGCTGAAATTTTGGAATTGTGATAAAATTTGTAGTCCACATCGAATTCAGTCCCAAATCTTCATTAGAATGTATTTTTTGAAAAATCATGATTTTTATGGACGCTAATTTCAGACTTGGGTTCGAACTTCGGAAGAAGTTTTTTCAGGCTCTATGGGACCAAATGGGCAGAAATTTTGGAATTGTGGTAAAATTTGTAGTCCATATCGAATTCAATCACAAAATCTCCATAAAGTGGTATTTTAAGAAAACTCAGGATTTTTATGAACGCTAATTTCAGACTTGGGTTCGAACATTGGAAGCAGTTTTTTAAGGCTCTAAGGGACCAAACGGGCTGAAATTTCGGAATTGTGATGAAATTTGTAGTCCACATCGAATTTAGTCACAAAATCTTCATTAAAATGTATTTTTAGAAAAATCATGATTTTTTTGGACGCTAATTTCAGACTTGGGTTCGAAGTTTGGAAGAAGTTTTTTCAGGCTCTATGGGACCAAACGGGCTGAAATTTTGGAATTGTCATAAAATTTGTAGTCCATATCGAATTCAGTTACAAAATCTCCATTAAGTCTTATTTTTAGAAAACTCATGATTTTTATGGACGCTAACTTCAGACTTGGGTTCGAACTTTGGAAGCAGTTTTTTCGGGCTCTATGTGACCAAACGGGCTGAAATTTTGGAGTTGTAATGTAATTTGTAGTCCATATCGAATTCAGTTACAAAATCTCCATAAAGTTGTATTTTGAGAGTAATCATGATTTTTATGGACGCTAATTTCAGACTTGGGTTCGAACTTTGGAAGCAGTTTTTTCAGGCCCTATGGGACCAAACGGGCTGAAATTTTGGAGTTGTTATGAAATTTGTAGTCCATATCGAATTCAGTTACAAAATCTCCATAAAGTTGTATTTTTAGAAAAATCGTGATTTTTATGGACGCTCATTTCAGACTTGGGTTCGAATTTTGGAAGTAGTTTTTTCAGGCCCTGTGGGACCAAACGGGCTGAAATTTTGGAATTGTGATAAAATTTGTAGTCCACATCGAATTCAGTCACAAAATCTTCATAAAAATGTATTTTAAGAAAAATCATGATTTTTATGGACGCTTATTTCAGACTTGGGTTCGAACTTTGGAAGAAGTTTTTTCAGGCTCTATGGGACCAAACGGGCTGAAATTTTGGAATTGTGATAAAATTTGTAGTCCACATCGAATTCAGTCACAAAATCTTCATTAGAATGTATTTTTTGAAAAATCATGATTTTTATGGACGCTAATTTCAGACTTGGGTTCGAACTTTGGAAGAAGTTTTTTCAGGCTCTATGGGACCAAACTGGCTGAAATTTTGGAATTGTGATAAAATTTGTAGTCCACATCGAATTCAGTCACAAAATCTTCTTAAAAATGTATTTTTAGAAAAATCATGATTTTTATGGACGCTAATTTCAGACTTAGGTTCGAACTTTGGAAGCAGTTTTTTCAGGCTCTATGGGACCAAACGGGCTGAAATTTTGGAGGTGTGATGAAATTTGTAGTCCATATCGAATTCAATCACATAATCTCCATTAAGTCTTATTTTTAGAAAACTCATGATTTTTATGGACGCTAATTTCAGACTTGGGTTCGAACTTTGGAAGCAGTTTTTTCAGGCCCTATGGGACCAAACGGGCTGAAATTTTGGAATTGTGATAAAATTTGTAGTCCACATCGAATTCAGTCACAAAATCTTCATTAGAATGTATTTTTTGAAAAATCATGATTTTTATGGACGCTAATTTCAGACTTGGGTTCGAACTTCGGAAGAAGTTTTTTCAGGCTCTATGGGACCAAATGGGCAGAAATTTTGGAATTGTGGTAAAATTTGTAGTCCACATCGAATTCAGTCACAAAATCTTCATTAAAATGTATTTTTAGAAAAATCATGATTTTTATGGACGCTAATTTCAGACTTGGGTTCGATCTTTGGAAGAATTTTTTTCAGGCTCTATGGGACCAAACGGGCTGAAATTTTGGAATTGTGATAAAATTTGTAGTCCATATCGAATTCAATCACAAAATCTCCATAAAGTGGTATTTTAAGAAAACTCAGGATTTTTATGAACGCTAATTTCAGACTTGGGTTCGAACATTGGAGGCAGTTTTTTAAGGCTCTAAGGGACCGAACGGGCTGAAATTTCGGAATTGTGATGAAATTTGTAGTCCACATCGAATTTAGTCACAAAATCTTCATTAAAATGTATTTTTAGAAAAATCATGATTTTTATGGACGCTAATTTCAGACTTGGGTTCGAAGTTTGGAAGAAGTTTTTTCAGGCTCTATGGGACCAAACGGGCTGAAATTTTGGAATTGTCATAAAATTTGTAGTCCATATCGAATTCAGTTACAAAATCTCCATTAAGTCTTATTTTTAGAAAACTCATGATTTTTATGGACGCTAACTTCAGACTTGGGTTCGAAGTTTGGAAGCAGTTTTTTCGGGCTCTATGTGACCAAACGGGCTGAAATTTTGGAGTTGTAATGAAATTTGTAGTCCATATCGAATTCAGTTACAAAATCTCCATAAAGTTGTATTTTGAGAGTAATCATGATTTTTATGGACGCTAATTTCAGACTTGGGTTCGAACTTTGGAAGCAGTTTTTTCAGGCCCTATGGGACCAAACGGGCTGAAATTTTGGAATTGTGATAAAATTTGTAGTCCACATCGAATTTAGTCACAAAATCTTCATAAAAATGTATTTTAAGAAAAATCATGATTTTTATGGACGCTAATTTCAGACTTGGGTTCGAACTTTGGAAGCAGTTTTTTCGGGCTCTATGGGACCAAACGGGCTGAAATTTTGGAGTTGTTATGAAATTTGTAGTCCATATCGAATTCAGTTACAAAATCTCCATAAAGTTGTATTTTTAGAAAAATCGTGATTTTTATGGACGCTCATTTCAGACTTGGGTTCGATCTTTGGAAGAATTTTTTTCAGGCTCTATGGGACCAAACGGGCTGAAATTTTGGAATTGTGATAAAATTTGTAGTCCATATCGAATTCAATCACAAAATCTCCATAAAGTGGTATTTTAAGAAAACTCAGGATTTTTATGAACGCTAATTTCAGACTTGGGTTCGAACATTGGAAGCAGTTTTTTAAGGCTCTAAGGGACCGAACGGGCTGAAATTTCGGAATTGTGATGAAATTTGTAGTCCACATCGAATTTAGTCACAAAATCTTCATTAAAATGTATTTTTAGAAAAATCATGATTTTTATGGACGCTAATTTCAGACTTGGGTTCGAAGTTTGGAAGAAGTTTTTTCAGGCTCTATGGGACCAAACGGGCTGAAATTTTGGAATTGTCCTAAAATTTGTAGTCCATATCGAATTCAGTTACAAAATCTCCATTAAGTCTTATTTTTAGAAAACTCATGATTTTTATGGACGCTAACTTCAGACTTGGGTTCGAAGTTTGGAAGCAGTTTTTTCGGGCTCTATGTGACCAAACGGGCTGAAATTTTGGAGTTGTAATGAAATTTGTAGTCCATATCGAATTCAGTTACAAAATCTCCATAAAGTTGTATTTTGAGAGTAATCATGATTTTTATGGACGCTAATTTCAGACTTGGGTTCGAACTTTGGAAGAAGTTTTTTCAGGCTCTATGGGACCAAACGGGCTGAAATTTTGGAATTGTGATAAAATTTGTAGTCCACATCGAATTTAGTCACAAAATCTTCATTAGAATGTATTTTTTGAAAAATCATGATTTTTATGGACGCTAATTTCAGACTTGGGTTCGAACTTTGGAAGAAGTTTTTTCAGGCTCTATGGGACCAAACTGGCTGAAATTTTGGAATTGTGATAAAATTTGTAGTCCACATCGAATTCAGTCACAAAATCTTCTTAAAAATGTATTTTTAGAAAAATCATGATTTTTATGGACGCTAATTTCAGACTTGGGTTCGAACTTTGGAAGCAGTTTTTTCAGGCTCTATGGGACCAAACGGGCTGAAATTTTGGAGGTGTGATGAAATTTGTAGTCCATATCGAATTCAATCACATAATCTCCATTAAGTCTTATTTTTAGAAAACTCATGATTTTTATGGACGCTAATTTCAGACTTGGGTTCGAACTTTGGAAGCAGTTTTTTCAGGCCCTATGGGACCAAACGGGCTGAAATTTTGGAATTGTGATAAAATTTGTAGTCCACATCGAATTCAGTCACAAAATCTTCATTAGAATGTATTTTTTGAAAAATCATGATTTTTATGGACGCTAATTTCAGACTTGGGTTCGAACTTCGGAAGAAGTTTTTTCAGGCTCTATGGGACCAAATGGGCAGAAATTTTGGAATTGTGGTAAAATTTGTAGTCCACATCGAATTCAGTCACAAAATCTTCATTAAAATGTATTTTTAGAAAAATCATGATTTTTATGGACGCTAATTTCAGACTTGGGTTCGATCTTTGGAAGAATTTTTTTCAGGCTCTATGGGACCAAACGGGCTGAAATTTTGGAATTGTGATAAAATTTGTAGTCCATATCGAATTCAATCACAAAATCTCCATAAAGTGGTATTTTAAGAAAACTCAGGATTTTTATGAACGCTAATTTCAGACTTGGGTTCGAACATTGGAAGCAGTTTTTTAAGGCTCTAAGGGACCGAACGGGCTGAAATTTCGGAATTGTGATGAAATTTGTAGTCCACATCGAATTTAGTCACAAAATCTTCATTAAAATGTATTTTTAGAAAAATCATGATTTTTATGGACGCTAATTTCAGACTTGGGTTCGAAGTTTGGAAGAAGTTTTTTCAGGCTCTATGGGACCAAACGGGCTGAAATTTTGGAATTGTCATAAAATTTGTAGTCCATATCGAATTCAGTTACAAAATCTCCATTAAGTCTTATTTTTAGAAAACTCATGATTTTTATGGACGCTAACTTCAGACTTGGGTTCGAAGTTTGGAAGCAGTTTTTTCGGGCTCTATGTGACCAAACGGGCTGAAATTTTGGAGTTGTAATGAAATTTGTAGTCCATATCGAATTCAGTTACAAAATCTCCATAAAGTTGTATTTTGAGAGTAATCATGATTTTTATGGACGCTAATTTCAGACTTGGGTTCGAACTTTGGAAGCAGTTTTTTCAGGCCCTATGGGACCAAACGGGCTGAAATTTTGGAATTGTGATAAAATTTGTAGTCCACATCGAATTTAGTCACAAAATCTTCATAAAAATGTATTTTAAGAAAAATCATGATTTTTATGGACGCTAATTTCAGACTTGGGTTCGAACTTTGGAAGCAGTTTTTTCGGGCTCTATGGGACCAAACGGGCTGAAATTTTGGAGTTGTTATGAAATTTGTAGTCCATATCGAATTCAGTTACAAAATCTCCATAAAGTTGTATTTTTAGAAAAATCGTGATTTTTATGGACGCTCATTTCAGACTTGGGTTCGATCTTTGGAAGAATTTTTTTCAGGCTCTATGGGACCAAACGGGCTGAAATTTTGGAATTGTGATAAAATTTGTAGTCCATATCGAATTCAATCACAAAATCTCCATAAAGTGGTATTTTAAGAAAACTCAGGATTTTTATGAACGCTAATTTCAGACTTGGGTTCGAACATTGGAAGCAGTTTTTTAAGGCTCTAAGGGACCGAACGGGCTGAAATTTCGGAATTGTGATGAAATTTGTAGTCCACATCGAATTTAGTCACAAAATCTTCATTAAAATGTATTTTTAGAAAAATCATGATTTTTATGGACGCTAATTTCAGACTTGGGTTCGAAGTTTGGAAGAAGTTTTTTCAGGCTCTATGGGACCAAACGGGCTGAAATTTTGGAATTGTCATAAAATTTGTAGTCCATATCGAATTCAGTTACAAAATCTCCATTAAGTCTTATTTTTAGAAAACTCATGATTTTTATGGACGCTAACTTCAGACTTGGGTTCGAAGTTTGGAAGCAGTTTTTTCGGGCTCTATGTGACCAAACGGGCTGAAATTTTGGAGTTGTAATGAAATTTGTAGTCCATATCGAATTCAGTTACAAAATCTCCATAAAGTTGTATTTTGAGAGTAATCATGATTTTTATGGACGCTAATTTCAGACTTGGGTTCGAACTTTGGAAGAAGTTTTTTCAGGCTCTATGGGACCAAACGGGCTGAAATTTTGGAATTGTGATAAAATTTGTAGTCCACATCGAATTTAGTCACAAAATCTTCATTAGAATGTATTTTTTGAAAAATCATGATTTTTATGGACGCTAATTTCAGACTTGGGTTCGAACTTTGGAAGAAGTTTTTTCAGGCTCTATGGGACCAAACTGGCTGAAATTTTGGAATTGTGATAAAATTTGTAGTCCACATCGAATTCAGTCACAAAATCTTCTTAAAAATGTATTTTTAGAAAAATCATGATTTTTATGGACGCTAATTTCAGACTTGGGTTCGAACTTTGGAAGCAGTTTTTTCAGGCTCTATGGGACCAAACGGGCTGAAATTTTGGAGGTGTGATGAAATTTGTAGTCCATATCGAATTCAATCACATAATCTCCATTAAGTCTTATTTTTAGAAAACTCATGATTTTTATGGACGCTAATTTCAGACTTGGGTTCGAACTTTGGAAGCAGTTTTTTCAGGCCCTATGGGACCAAACGGGCTGAAATTTTGGAATTGTGATAAAATTTGTAGTCCACATCGAATTCAGTCACAAAATCTTCATTAGAATGTATTTTTTGAAAAATCATGATTTTTATGGACGCTAATTTCAGACTTGGGTTCGAACTTCGGAAGAAGTTTTTTCAGGCTCTATGGGACCAAATGGGCAGAAATTTTGGAATTGTGGTAAAATTTGTAGTCCACATCGAATTCAGTCACAAAATCTTCATTAAAATGTATTTTTAGAAAAATCATGATTTTTATGGACGCTAATTTCAGACTTGGGTTCGATCTTTGGAAGAATTTTTTTCAGGCTCTATGGGACCAAACGGGCTGAAATTTTGGAATTGTGATAAAATTTGTAGTCCATATCGAATTCAATCACAAAATCTCCATAAAGTGGTATTTTAAGAAAACTCAGGATTTTTATGAACGCTAATTTCAGACTTGGGTTCGAACATTGGAAGCAGTTTTTTAAGGCTCTAAGGGACCGAACGGGCTGAAATTTCGGAATTGTGATGAAATTTGTAGTCCACATCGAATTTAGTCACAAAATCTTCATTAAAATGTATTTTTAGAAAAATCATGATTTTTATGGACGCTAATTTCAGACTTGGGTTCGAAGTTTGGAAGAAGTTTTTTCAGGCTCTATGGGACCAAACGGGCTGAAATTTTGGAATTGTCATAAAATTTGTAGTCCATATCGAATTCAGTTACAAAATCTCCATTAAGTCTTATTTTTAGAAAACTCATGATTTTTATGGACGCTAACTTCAGACTTGGGTTCGAAGTTTGGAAGCAGTTTTTTCGGGCTCTATGTGACCAAACGGGCTGAAATTTTGGAGTTGTAATGAAATTTGTAGTCCATATCGAATTCAGTTACAAAATCTCCATAAAGTTGTATTTTGAGAGTAATCATGATTTTTATGGACGCTAATTTCAGACTTGGGTTCGAACTTTGGAAGCAGTTTTTTCAGGCCCTATGGGACCAAACGGGCTGAAATTTTGGAATTGTGATAAAATTTGTAGTCCACATCGAATTTAGTCACAAAATCTTCATAAAAATGTATTTTAAGAAAAATCATGATTTTTATGGACGCTAATTTCAGACTTGGGTTCGAACTTTGGAAGCAGTTTTTTCGGGCTCTATGGGACCAAACGGGCTGAAATTTTGGAGTTGTTATGAAATTTGTAGTCCATATCGAATTCAGTTACAAAATCTCCATAAAGTTGTATTTTTAGAAAAATCGTGATTTTTATGGACGCTCATTTCAGACTTGGGTTCGAATTTTGGAAGAAGTTTTTTCAGGCCCTATGGGACCAAACGGGCTGAAATTTTGGAATTGTGATAAAATTTGCAGTCCACATCGAATTCAGTCACAAAATCTTCATTAAAATGTATTTTTAGAAAAATCATGATTTTTATGGACGCTAATTTCAGACTTTGGTTCGAACTTTGGAAGAAGTTTTTTCAGGCTCTATGGGACCAAACGGGCTGAAATTTTGAAATTGTGATAAAATTTGTAGTCCATATCGAATTCAATCACAAAATCTCCATAAAGTGGTATTTTAAGAAAACTCATGATTTTTATGTACGCTAATTTCAGACTTGGGCTCGAACTTTGGAAGCAGTTTTTTCAGGCTCTAAGGGACCAAACGGGCTGAAATTTTGGAACTCTGATGAAATTTGTAGTCCACATCGAATTCAGTCACAAAATCTTCATTAAAATGTATTTTTAGAAAAATCATGATTTTTATGGACGCTAATTTCAGACTTGGGTTCGAACTTTGGAAGCAGTTTTTTCAGGCCCTATGGGACCAAACGGGCTGAAATTTTAGAATTGTGATAAAATTTGTAGTCCACATCGAATTCAGTCACAAAATCTTCATTAAAATGTATTTTTAGAAAAATCATGATTTTTTTGGACGCTAATTTCAGACTTGGGTTCGAACTTTGGAAGAAGTTTTTTCAGGCTCTATGGGACCAAACGGGCTGAAATTTTGGAATTGTGATAAAATTTGTAGCCCACATCGAATTCAGTCACAAAATGTTCATTAAAATGTATTTTTAGAAAAATCATGATTTTTATGGACGCTAATTTCAGACTTTGGTTCGAACTTTGGAAGAAGTTTTTTCAGGCTCTATGGGACCAAACGGGCTGAAATTTTGAAATTGTGATAAAATTTGTAGTCCATATCGAATTCAATCACAAAATCTCCATAAAGTGGTATTTTAAGAAAACTCATGATTTTTATGTACGCTAATTTAAGACTTGGGTTCGAACTTTGGAAGCAGTTTTTTCAGGCTCTAAGGGACCAAACGGGCTGAAATTTTGGAACTCTGATGAAATTTGTAGTCCACATCGAATTCAGTCACAAAATCTTCATTAAAATGTATTTTTAGAAAAATCATGATTTTTATGGACGCTAATTTCAGACTTGGGTTCGAACTTTGGAAGCAGTTTTTTCAGGCCCTATGGGACCAAACGGGCTGAAATTTTGGAATTGTGATAAAATTTGTAGTCCACATCGAATTCAGTCACAAAATCTTCATTAAAATGTATTTTTAGAAAAATCATGATTTTTTTGGACGCTAATTTCAGACTTGGGTTCGAACTTTGGAAGAAGTTTTTTCAGGCCCTATGGGACCAAACGGGCTGAAATTTTGGAATTGTGATAAAATTTGTAGTCCATATCGAATTCAGTTACAAAATCTCCATTAGGTCTTATTTTGAGAAAACTCATGATTTTTATGGACGATAATTTTAGACTTGGGTTCGAACTTTGGAAGCAGTTTTTTCGGGCTCTATGGGACCAAACGGGCTGAAATTTTGGAGTTGTAATGAAATTTGTAGTCCATATCGAATTCAGTTACAAAATCTCCATATAGTTGTATTTTTAGGAAAATCAAGATTTTTATGGACGCTTATTTCAGACTTGGGTTCGAATTTTGGAAGCAGTTTTTTCAGGCCCTATGGGACCTAACGGACTGAAATTTTGGAATTGTGATAAAATTTGTAGTCCACATCGAATTCAGTCACAAAATCTTCTTAAAAATGTATTTTTAGAAAAATCATGATTTTTATGGACGCTAATTTCAGACTTGGGTTCGAACTTTGGAAGAAGTTTTTTCAGGCTCTATTGGACCAAACGGGCTGAAATTTTGGAATTGTGATAAAATTTGTAGTCCACATCGAATTCAGTCACAAAATCTTCTTAAAAATGTATTTTTAGAAAAATCATGATTTTTATGGACTCTAATTTCAGACTTGGGTTCGAACTTTGGAAGAAGTTTTTTCAGGCTCTATGGGACCAAACGGGCTGAAATTTTGGTGTTGTGGTGAAATTTGTAGTCCATATCGAATTCAATCACATAATCTCCATAAAGTCTTATTTTTAGAAAACTCATGATTTTTATGGACGCTAATTTCAAACTTGGGTTCGAACTTTGGAAGCAGTTTCTTCAGGCCCTATGGGACCAAACGGGCTGAAATTTTGGAATTGTGATAAAATTTGTAGTCCACATCGAATTCAGTCCCAAATCTTCATTAGAATGTATTTTTTGAAAAATCATGATTTTTATGGACGCTAATTTCAGACTTGGGTTCGAACTTCGGAAGAAGTTTTTTCAGGCTCTATGGGACCAAATGGGCAGAAATTTTGGAATTGTGGTAAAATTTGTAGTCCATATCGAATTCAATCACAAAATCTCCATAAAGTGGTATTTTAAGAAAACTCAGGATTTTTATGAACGCTAATTTCAGACTTGGGTTCGAACATTGGAAGCAGTTTTTTAAGGCTCTAAGGGACCAAACGGGCTGAAATTTCGGAATTGTGATGAAATTTGTAGTCCACATCGAATTTAGTCACAAAATCTTCATTAAAATGTATTTTTAGAAAAATCATGATTTTTTTGGACGCTAATTTCAGACTTGGGTTCGAAGTTTGGAAGAAGTTTTTTCAGGCTCTATGGGACCAAACGGGCTGAAATTTTGGAATTGTCATAAAATTTGTAGTCCATATCGAATTCAGTTACAAAATCTCCATTAAGTCTTATTTTTAGAAAACTCATGATTTTTATGGACGCTAACTTCAGACTTGGGTTCGAACTTTGGAAGCAGTTTTTTCGGGCTCTATGTGACCAAACGGGCTGAAATTTTGGAGTTGTAATGTAATTTGTAGTCCATATCGAATTCAGTTACAAAATCTCCATAAAGTTGTATTTTGAGAGTAATCATGATTTTTATGGACGCTAATTTCAGACTTGGGTTCGAACTTTGGAAGCAGTTTTTTCAGGCCCTATGGGACCAAACGGGCTGAAATTTTGGAGTTGTTATGAAATTTGTAGTCCATATCGAATTCAGTTACAAAATCTCCATAAAGTTGTATTTTTAGAAAAATCGTGATTTTTATGGACGCTCATTTCAGACTTGGGTTCGAATTTTGGAAGTAGTTTTTTCAGGCCCTGTGGGACCAAACGGGCTGAAATTTTGGAATTGTGATAAAATTTGTAGTCCACATCGAATTCAGTCACAAAATCTTCATAAAAATGTATTTTAAGAAAAATCATGATTTTTATGGACGCTTATTTCAGACTTGGGTTCGAACTTTGGAAGAAGTTTTTTCAGGCTCTATGGGACCAAACGGGCTGAAATTTTGGAATTGTGATAAAATTTGTAGTCCACATCGAATTCAGTCACAAAATCTTCATTAGAATGTATTTTTTGAAAAATCATGATTTTTATGGACGCTAATTTCAGACTTGGGTTCGAACTTTGGAAGAAGTTTTTTCAGGCTCTATGGGACCAAACTGGCTGAAATTTTGGAATTGTGATAAAATTTGTAGTCCACATCGAATTCAGTCACAAAATCTTCTTAAAAATGTATTTTTAGAAAAATCATGATTTTTATGGACGCTAATTTCAGACTTGGGTTCGAACTTTGGAAGCAGTTTTTTCAGGCTCTATGGGACCAAACGGGCTGAAATTTTGGAGGTGTGATGAAATTTGTAGTCCATATCGAATTCAATCACATAATCTCCATTAAGTCTTATTTTTAGAAAACTCATGATTTTTATGGACGCTAATTTCAGACTTGGGTTCGAACTTTGGAAGCAGTTTTTTCAGGCCCTATGGGACCAAACGGGCTGAAATTTTGGAATTGTGATAAAATTTGTAGTCCACATCGAATTCAGTCACAAAATCTTCATTAGAATGTATTTTTTGAAAAATCATGATTTTTATGGACGCTAATTTCAGACTTGGGTTCGAACTTCGGAAGAAGTTTTTTCAGGCTCTATGGGACCAAATGGGCAGAAATTTTGGAATTGTGGTAAAATTTGTAGTCCACATCGAATTCAGTCACAAAATCTTCATTAAAATGTATTTTTAGAAAAATCATGATTTTTATGGACGCTAATTTCAGACTTGGGTTCGATCTTTGGAAGAATTTTTTTCAGGCTCTATGGGACCAAACGGGCTGAAATTTTGGAATTGTGATAAAATTTGTAGTCCATATCGAATTCAATCACAAAATCTCCATAAAGTGGTATTTTAAGAAAACTCAGGATTTTTATGAACGCTAATTTCAGACTTGGGTTCGAACATTGGAAGCAGTTTTTTAAGGCTCTAAGGGACCGAACGGGCTGAAATTTCGGAATTGTGATGAAATTTGTAGTCCACATCGAATTTAGTCACAAAATCTTCATTAAAATGTATTTTTAGAAAAATCATGATTTTTATGGACGCTAATTTCAGACTTGGGTTCGAAGTTTGGAAGAAGTTTTTTCAGGCTCTATGGGACCAAACGGGCTGAAATTTTGGAATTGTCATAAAATTTGTAGTCCATATCGAATTCAGTTACAAAATCTCCATTAAGTCTTATTTTTAGAAAACTCATGATTTTTATGGACGCTAACTTCAGACTTGGGTTCGAAGTTTGGAAGCAGTTTTTTCGGGCTCTATGTGACCAAACGGGCTGAAATTTTGGAGTTGTAATGAAATTTGTAGTCCATATCGAATTCAGTTACAAAATCTCCATAAAGTTGTATTTTGAGAGTAATCATGATTTTTATGGACGCTAATTTCAGACTTGGGTTCGAACTTTGGAAGCAGTTTTTTCAGGCCCTATGGGACCAAACGGGCTGAAATTTTGGAATTGTGATAAAATTTGTAGTCCACATCGAATTTAGTCACAAAATCTTCATAAAAATGTATTTTAAGAAAAATCATGATTTTTATGGACGCTAATTTCAGACTTGGGTTCGAACTTTGGAAGCAGTTTTTTCGGGCTCTATGGGACCAAACGGGCTGAAATTTTGGAGTTGTTATGAAATTTGTAGTCCATATCGAATTCAGTTACAAAATCTCCATAAAGTTGTATTTTTAGAAAAATCGTGATTTTTATGGACGCTCATTTCAGACTTGGGTTCGAATTTTGGAAGAAGTTTTTTCAGGCCCTATGGGACCAAACGGGCTGAAATTTTGGAATTGTGATAAAATTTGCAGTCCACATCGAATTCAGTCACAAAATCTTCATTAAAATGTATTTTTAGAAAAATCATGATTTTTATGGACGCTAATTTCAGACTTTGGTTCGAACTTTGGAAGAAGTTTTTTCAGGCTCTATGGGACCAAACGGGCTGAAATTTTGAAATTGTGATAAAATTTGTAGTCCATATCGAATTCAATCACAAAATCTCCATAAAGTGGTATTTTAAGAAAACTCATGATTTTTATGTACGCTAATTTCAGACTTGGGCTCGAACTTTGGAAGCAGTTTTTTCAGGCTCTAAGGGACCAAACGGGCTGAAATTTTGGAACTCTGATGAAATTTGTAGTCCACATCGAATTCAGTCACAAAATCTTCATTAAATTGTATTTTTAGAAAAATCATGATTTTTATGGACGCTAATTTCAGACTTTGGTTCGAACTTTGGAAGAAGTTTTTTCAGGCTCTATGGGACCAAACGGGCTGAAATTTTGAAATTGTGATAAAATTTGTAGTCCATATCGAATTCAATCACAAAATCTCCATAAAGTGGTATTTTAAGAAAACTCATGATTTTTATGTACGCTAATTTAAGACTTGGGTTCGAACTTTGGAAGCAGTTTTTTCAGGCTCTAAGGGACCAAACGGGCTGAAATTTTGGAACTCTGATGAAATTTGTAGTCCACATCGAATTCAGTCACAAAATCTTCATTAAAATGTATTTTTAGAAAAATCATGATTTTTATGGACGCTAATTTCAGACTTGGGTTCGAACTTTGGAAGCAGTTTTTTCAGGCCCTATGGGACCAAACGGGCTGAAATTTTGGAATTGTGATAAAATTTGTAGTCCACATCGAATTCAGTCACAAAATCTTCATTAAAATGTATTTTTAGAAAAATCATGATTTTTTTGGACGCTAATTTCAGACTTGGGTTCGAACTTTGGAAGAAGTTTTTTCAGGCCCTATGGGACCAAACGGGCTGAAATTTTGGAATTGTGATAAAATTTGTAGTCCATATCGAATTCAGTTACAAAATCTCCATTAGGTCTTATTTTGAGAAAACTCATGATTTTTATGGACGATAATTTTAGACTTGGGTTCGAACTTTGGAAGCAGTTTTTTCGGGCTCTATGGGACCAAACGGGCTGAAATTTTGGAGTTGTAATGAAATTTGTAGTCCATATCGAATTCAGTTACAAAATCTCCATATAGTTGTATTTTTAGGAAAATCAAGATTTTTATGGACGCTTATTTCAGACTTGGGTTCGAATTTTGGAAGCAGTTTTTTCAGGCCCTATGGGACCTAACGGACTGAAATTTTGGAATTGTGATAAAATTTGTAGTCCACATCGAATTCAGTCACAAAATCTTCTTAAAAATGTATTTTTAGAAAAATCATGATTTTTATGGACGCTAATTTCAGACTTGGGTTCGAACTTTGGAAGAAGTTTTTTCAGGCTCTATTGGACCAAACGGGCTGAAATTTTGGAATTGTGATAAAATTTGTAGTCCACATCGAATTCAGTCACAAAATCTTCTTAAAAATGTATTTTTAGAAAAATCATGATTTTTATGGACTCTAATTTCAGACTTGGGTTCGAACTTTGGAAGAAGTTTTTTCAGGCTCTATGGGACCAAACGGGCTGAAATTTTGGTGTTGTGGTGAAATTTGTAGTCCATATCGAATTCAATCACATAATCTCCATAAAGTCTTATTTTTAGAAAACTCATGATTTTTATGGACGCTAATTTCAAACTTGGGTTCGAACTTTGGAAGCAGTTTCTTCAGGCCCTATGGGACCAAACGGGCTGAAATTTTGGAATTGTGATAAAATTTGTAGTCCACATCGAATTCAGTCCCAAATCTTCATTAGAATGTATTTTTTGAAAAATCATGATTTTTATGGACGCTAATTTCAGACTTGGGTTCGAACTTCGGAAGAAGTTTTTTCAGGCTCTATGGGACCAAATGGGCAGAAATTTTGGAATTGTGGTAAAATTTGTAGTCCATATCGAATTCAATCACAAAATCTCCATAAAGTGGTATTTTAAGAAAACTCAGGATTTTTATGAACGCTAATTTCAGACTTGGGTTCGAACATTGGAAGCAGTTTTTTAAGGCTCTAAGGGACCAAACGGGCTGAAATTTCGGAATTGTGATGAAATTTGTAGTCCACATCGAATTTAGTCACAAAATCTTCATTAAAATGTATTTTTAGAAAAATCATGATTTTTTTGGACGCTAATTTCAGACTTGGGTTCGAAGTTTGGAAGAAGTTTTTTCAGGCTCTATGGGACCAAACGGGCTGAAATTTTGGAATTGTCATAAAATTTGTAGTCCATATCGAATTCAGTTACAAAATCTCCATTAAGTCTTATTTTTAGAAAACTCATGATTTTTATGGACGCTAACTTCAGACTTGGGTTCGAACTTTGGAAGCAGTTTTTTCGGGCTCTATGTGACCAAACGGGCTGAAATTTTGGAGTTGTAATGTAATTTGTAGTCCATATCGAATTCAGTTACAAAATCTCCATAAAGTTGTATTTTGAGAGTAATCATGATTTTTATGGACGCTAATTTCAGACTTGGGTTCGAACTTTGGAAGCAGTTTTTTCAGGCCCTATGGGACCAAACGGGCTGAAATTTTGGAGTTGTTATGAAATTTGTAGTCCATATCGAATTCAGTTACAAAATCTCCATAAAGTTGTATTTTTAGAAAAATCGTGATTTTTATGGACGCTCATTTCAGACTTGGGTTCGAATTTTGGAAGTAGTTTTTTCAGGCCCTGTGGGACCAAACGGGCTGAAATTTTGGAATTGTGATAAAATTTGTAGTCCACATCGAATTCAGTCACAAAATCTTCATAAAAATGTATTTTAAGAAAAATCATGATTTTTATGGACGCTTATTTCAGACTTGGGTTCGAACTTTGGAAGAAGTTTTTTCAGGCTCTATGGGACCAAACGGGCTGAAATTTTGGAATTGTGATAAAATTTGTAGTCCACATCGAATTCAGTCACAAAATCTTCATTAGAATGTATTTTTTGAAAAATCATGATTTTTATGGACGCTAATTTCAGACTTGGGTTCGAACTTTGGAAGAAGTTTTTTCAGGCTCTATGGGACCAAACTGGCTGAAATTTTGGAATTGTGATAAAATTTGTAGTCCACATCGAATTCAGTCACAAAATCTTCTTAAAAATGTATTTTTAGAAAAATCATGATTTTTATGGACGCTAATTTCAGACTTGGGTTCGAACTTTGGAAGCAGTTTTTTCAGGCTCTATGGGACCAAACGGGCTGAAATTTTGGAGGTGTGATGAAATTTGTAGTCCATATCGAATTCAATCACATAATCTCCATTAAGTCTTATTTTTAGAAAACTCATGATTTTTATGGACGCTAATTTCAGACTTGGGTTCGAACTTTGGAAGCAGTTTTTTCAGGCCCTATGGGACCAAACGGGCTGAAATTTTGGAATTGTGATAAAATTTGTAGTCCACATCGAATTCAGTCACAAAATCTTCATTAGAATGTATTTTTTGAAAAATCATGATTTTTATGGACGCTAATTTCAGACTTGGGTTCGAACTTCGGAAGAAGTTTTTTCAGGCTCTATGGGACCAAATGGGCAGAAATTTTGGAATTGTGGTAAAATTTGTAGTCCACATCGAATTCAGTCACAAAATCTTCATTAAAATGTATTTTTAGAAAAATCATGATTTTTATGGACGCTAATTTCAGACTTGGGTTCGATCTTTGGAAGAATTTTTTTCAGGCTCTATGGGACCAAACGGGCTGAAATTTTGGAATTGTGATAAAATTTGTAGTCCATATCGAATTCAATCACAAAATCTCCATAAAGTGGTATTTTAAGAAAACTCAGGATTTTTATGAACGCTAATTTCAGACTTGGGTTCGAACATTGGAAGCAGTTTTTTAAGGCTCTAAGGGACCGAACGGGCTGAAATTTCGGAATTGTGATGAAATTTGTAGTCCACATCGAATTTAGTCACAAAATCTTCATTAAAATGTATTTTTAGAAAAATCATGATTTTTATGGACGCTAATTTCAGACTTGGGTTCGAAGTTTGGAAGAAGTTTTTTCAGGCTCTATGGGACCAAACGGGCTGAAATTTTGGAATTGTCATAAAATTTGTAGTCCATATCGAATTCAGTTACAAAATCTCCATTAAGTCTTATTTTTAGAAAACTCATGATTTTTATGGACGCTAACTTCAGACTTGGGTTCGAAGTTTGGAAGCAGTTTTTTCGGGCTCTATGTGACCAAACGGGCTGAAATTTTGGAGTTGTAATGAAATTTGTAGTCCATATCGAATTCAGTTACAAAATCTCCATAAAGTTGTATTTTGAGAGTAATCATGATTTTTATGGACGCTAATTTCAGACTTGGGTTCGAACTTTGGAAGCAGTTTTTTCAGGCCCTATGGGACCAAACGGGCTGAAATTTTGGAATTGTGATAAAATTTGTAGTCCACATCGAATTTAGTCACAAAATCTTCATAAAAATGTATTTTAAGAAAAATCATGATTTTTATGGACGCTAATTTCAGACTTGGGTTCGAACTTTGGAAGCAGTTTTTTCGGGCTCTATGGGACCAAACGGGCTGAAATTTTGGAGTTGTTATGAAATTTGTAGTCCATATCGAATTCAGTTACAAAATCTCCATAAAGTTGTATTTTTAGAAAAATCGTGATTTTTATGGACGCTCATTTCAGACTTGGGTTCGAATTTTGGAAGAAGTTTTTTCAGGCCCTATGGGACCAAACGGGCTGAAATTTTGGAATTGTGATAAAATTTGCAGTCCACATCGAATTCAGTCACAAAATCTTCATTAAAATGTATTTTTAGAAAAATCATGATTTTTATGGACGCTAATTTCAGACTTTGGTTCGAACTTTGGAAGAAGTTTTTTCAGGCTCTATGGGACCAAACGGGCTGAAATTTTGAAATTGTGATAAAATTTGTAGTCCATATCGAATTCAATCACAAAATCTCCATAAAGTGGTATTTTAAGAAAACTCATGATTTTTATGTACGCTAATTTCAGACTTGGGCTCGAACTTTGGAAGCAGTTTTTTCAGGCTCTATGGGACCAAACGGGCTGAAATTTTGAAATTGTGATAAAATTTGTAGTCCATATCGAATTCAATCACAAAATCTCCATAAAGTGGTATTTTAAGAAAACTCATGATTTTTATGTACGCTAATTTAAGACTTGGGTTCGAACTTTGGAAGCAGTTTTTTCAGGCTCTAAGGGACCAAACGGGCTGAAATTTTGGAACTCTGATGAAATTTGTAGTCCACATCGAATTCAGTCACAAAATCTTCATTAAAATGTATTTTTAGAAAAATCATGATTTTTATGGACGCTAATTTCAGACTTGGGTTCGAACTTTGGAAGCAGTTTTTTCAGGCCCTATGGGACCAAACGGGCTGAAATTTTGGAATTGTGATAAAATTTGTAGTCCACATCGAATTCAGTCACAAAATCTTCATTAAAATGTATTTTTAGAAAAATCATGATTTTTTTGGACGCTAATTTCAGACTTGGGTTCGAACTTTGGAAGAAGTTTTTTCAGGCCCTATGGGACCAAACGGGCTGAAATTTTGGAATTGTGATAAAATTTGTAGTCCATATCGAATTCAGTTACAAAATCTCCATTAGGTCTTATTTTGAGAAAACTCATGATTTTTATGGACGATAATTTTAGACTTGGGTTCGAACTTTGGAAGCAGTTTTTTCGGGCTCTATGGGACCAAACGGGCTGAAATTTTGGAGTTGTAATGAAATTTGTAGTCCATATCGAATTCAGTTACAAAATCTCCATATAGTTGTATTTTTAGGAAAATCAAGATTTTTATGGACGCTTATTTCAGACTTGGGTTCGAATTTTGGAAGCAGTTTTTTCAGGCCCTATGGGACCTAACGGACTGAAATTTTGGAATTGTGATAAAATTTGTAGTCCACATCGAATTCAGTCACAAAATCTTCTTAAAAATGTATTTTTAGAAAAATCATGATTTTTATGGACGCTAATTTCAGACTTGGGTTCGAACTTTGGAAGAAGTTTTTTCAGGCTCTATTGGACCAAACGGGCTGAAATTTTGGAATTGTGATAAAATTTGTAGTCCACATCGAATTCAGTCACAAAATCTTCTTAAAAATGTATTTTTAGAAAAATCATGATTTTTATGGACTCTAATTTCAGACTTGGGTTCGAACTTTGGAAGAAGTTTTTTCAGGCTCTATGGGACCAAACGGGCTGAAATTTTGGTGTTGTGGTGAAATTTGTAGTCCATATCGAATTCAATCACATAATCTCCATAAAGTCTTATTTTTAGAAAACTCATGATTTTTATGGACGCTAATTTCAAACTTGGGTTCGAACTTTGGAAGCAGTTTCTTCAGGCCCTATGGGACCAAACGGGCTGAAATTTTGGAATTGTGATAAAATTTGTAGTCCACATCGAATTCAGTCCCAAATCTTCATTAGAATGTATTTTTTGAAAAATCATGATTTTTATGGACGCTAATTTCAGACTTGGGTTCGAACTTCGGAAGAAGTTTTTTCAGGCTCTATGGGACCAAATGGGCAGAAATTTTGGAATTGTGGTAAAATTTGTAGTCCATATCGAATTCAATCACAAAATCTCCATAAAGTGGTATTTTAAGAAAACTCAGGATTTTTATGAACGCTAATTTCAGACTTGGGTTCGAACATTGGAAGCAGTTTTTTAAGGCTCTAAGGGACCAAACGGGCTGAAATTTCGGAATTGTGATGAAATTTGTAGTCCACATCGAATTTAGTCACAAAATCTTCATTAAAATGTATTTTTAGAAAAATCATGATTTTTTTGGACGCTAATTTCAGACTTGGGTTCGAAGTTTGGAAGAAGTTTTTTCAGGCTCTATGGGACCAAACGGGCTGAAATTTTGGAATTGTCATAAAATTTGTAGTCCATATCGAATTCAGTTACAAAATCTCCATTAAGTCTTATTTTTAGAAAACTCATGATTTTTATGGACGCTAACTTCAGACTTGGGTTCGAACTTTGGAAGCAGTTTTTTCGGGCTCTATGTGACCAAACGGGCTGAAATTTTGGAGTTGTAATGTAATTTGTAGTCCATATCGAATTCAGTTACAAAATCTCCATAAAGTTGTATTTTGAGAGTAATCATGATTTTTATGGACGCTAATTTCAGACTTGGGTTCGAACTTTGGAAGCAGTTTTTTCAGGCCCTATGGGACCAAACGGGCTGAAATTTTGGAGTTGTTATGAAATTTGTAGTCCATATCGAATTCAGTTACAAAATCTCCATAAAGTTGTATTTTTAGAAAAATCGTGATTTTTATGGACGCTCATTTCAGACTTGGGTTCGAATTTTGGAAGTAGTTTTTTCAGGCCCTGTGGGACCAAACGGGCTGAAATTTTGGAATTGTGATAAAATTTGTAGTCCACATCGAATTCAGTCACAAAATCTTCATAAAAATGTATTTTAAGAAAAATCATGATTTTTATGGACGCTTATTTCAGACTTGGGTTCGAACTTTGGAAGAAGTTTTTTCAGGCTCTATGGGACCAAACGGGCTGAAATTTTGGAATTGTGATAAAATTTGTAGTCCACATCGAATTCAGTCACAAAATCTTCATTAGAATGTATTTTTTGAAAAATCATGATTTTTATGGACGCTAATTTCAGACTTGGGTTCGAACTTTGGAAGAAGTTTTTTCAGGCTCTATGGGACCAAACTGGCTGAAATTTTGGAATTGTGATAAAATTTGTAGTCCACATCGAATTCAGTCACAAAATCTTCTTAAAAATGTATTTTTAGAAAAATCATGATTTTTATGGACGCTAATTTCAGACTTGGGTTCGAACTTTGGAAGCAGTTTTTTCAGGCTCTATGGGACCAAACGGGCTGAAATTTTGGAGGTGTGATGAAATTTGTAGTCCATATCGAATTCAATCACATAATCTCCATTAAGTCTTATTTTTAGAAAACTCATGATTTTTATGGACGCTAATTTCAGACTTGGGTTCGAACTTTGGAAGCAGTTTTTTCAGGCCCTATGGGACCAAACGGGCTGAAATTTTGGAATTGTGATAAAATTTGTAGTCCACATCGAATTCAGTCACAAAATCTTCATTAGAATGTATTTTTTGAAAAATCATGATTTTTATGGACGCTAATTTCAGACTTGGGTTCGAACTTCGGAAGAAGTTTTTTCAGGCTCTATGGGACCAAATGGGCAGAAATTTTGGAATTGTGGTAAAATTTGTAGTCCACATCGAATTCAGTCACAAAATCTTCATTAAAATGTATTTTTAGAAAAATCATGATTTTTATGGACGCTAATTTCAGACTTGGGTTCGATCTTTGGAAGAATTTTTTTCAGGCTCTATGGGACCAAACGGGCTGAAATTTTGGAATTGTGATAAAATTTGTAGTCCATATCGAATTCAATCACAAAATCTCCATAAAGTGGTATTTTAAGAAAACTCAGGATTTTTATGAACGCTAATTTCAGACTTGGGTTCGAACATTGGAAGCAGTTTTTTAAGGCTCTAAGGGACCGAACGGGCTGAAATTTCGGAATTGTGATGAAATTTGTAGTCCACATCGAATTTAGTCACAAAATCTTCATTAAAATGTATTTTTAGAAAAATCATGATTTTTATGGACGCTAATTTCAGACTTGGGTTCGAAGTTTGGAAGAAGTTTTTTCAGGCTCTATGGGACCAAACGGGCTGAAATTTTGGAATTGTCATAAAATTTGTAGTCCATATCGAATTCAGTTACAAAATCTCCATTAAGTCTTATTTTTAGAAAACTCATGATTTTTATGGACGCTAACTTCAGACTTGGGTTCGAAGTTTGGAAGCAGTTTTTTCGGGCTCTATGTGACCAAACGGGCTGAAATTTTGGAGTTGTAATGAAATTTGTAGTCCATATCGAATTCAGTTACAAAATCTCCATAAAGTTGTATTTTGAGAGTAATCATGATTTTTATGGACGCTAATTTCAGACTTGGGTTCGAACTTTGGAAGCAGTTTTTTCAGGCCCTATGGGACCAAACGGGCTGAAATTTTGGAATTGTGATAAAATTTGTAGTCCACATCGAATTTAGTCACAAAATCTTCATAAAAATGTATTTTAAGAAAAATCATGATTTTTATGGACGCTAATTTCAGACTTGGGTTCGAACTTTGGAAGCAGTTTTTTCGGGCTCTATGGGACCAAACGGGCTGAAATTTTGGAGTTGTTATGAAATTTGTAGTCCATATCGAATTCAGTTACAAAATCTCCATAAAGTTGTATTTTTAGAAAAATCGTGATTTTTATGGACGCTCATTTCAGACTTGGGTTCGAATTTTGGAAGAAGTTTTTTCAGGCCCTATGGGACCAAACGGGCTGAAATTTTGGAATTGTGATAAAATTTGCAGTCCACATCGAATTCAGTCACAAAATCTTCATTAAAATGTATTTTTAGAAAAATCATGATTTTTATGGACGCTAATTTCAGACTTTGGTTCGAACTTTGGAAGAAGTTTTTTCAGGCTCTATGGGACCAAACGGGCTGAAATTTTGAAATTGTGATAAAATTTGTAGTCCATATCGAATTCAATCACAAAATCTCCATAAAGTGGTATTTTAAGAAAACTCATGATTTTTATGTACGCTAATTTCAGACTTGGGCTCGAACTTTGGAAGCAGTTTTTTCAGGCTCTAAGGGACCAAACGGGCTGAAATTTTGGAACTCTGATGAAATTTGTAGTCCACATCGAATTCAGTCACAAAATCTTCATTAAATTGTATTTTTAGAAAAATCATGATTTTTATGGACGCTAATTTCAGACTTGGGTTCGATCTTTGGAAGAATTTTTTTCAGGCTCTATGGGACCAAACGGGCTGAAATTTTGGAATTGTGATAAAATTTGTAGTCCATATCGAATTCAATCACAAAATCTCCATAAAGTGGTATTTTAAGAAAACTCAGGATTTTTATGAACGCTAATTTCAGACTTGGGTTCGAACATTGGAAGCAGTTTTTTAAGGCTCTAAGGGACCGAACGGGCTGAAATTTCGGAATTGTGGTAAAATTTGTAGTCCACATCGAATTCAGTCACAAAATCTTCATTAAAATGTATTTTTAGAAAAATCATGATTTTTATGGACGCTAATTTCAGACTTGGGTTCGATCTTTGGAAGAATTTTTTTCAGGCTCTATGGGACCAAACGGGCTGAAATTTTGGAATTGTGATAAAATTTGTAGTCCATATCGAATTCAATCTCAAAATCTCCATAAAGTGGTATTTTAAGAAAACTCAGGATTTTTATGAACGCTAATTTCAGACTTGGGTTCGAACATTGGAAGCAGTTTTTTAAGGCTCTAAGGGACCGAACGGGCTGAAATTTCGGAATTGTGATGAAATTTGTAGTCCACATCGAATTTAGTCACAAAATCTTCATTAAAATGTATTTTTAGAAAACTCATGATTTTTATGGACGCTAATTTCAGACTTGGGTTCGAAGTTTGGAAGAAGTTTTTTCAGGCTCTATGGGACCAAATGGGCTGAAATTTCGGAATTGTGATGAAATTTGTAGTCCACATCGAATTTAGTCACAAAATCTTCATTAAAATGTATTTTTAGAAAAATCATGATTTTTTTGGACGCTAATTTCAGACTTGGGTTCGAAGTTTGGAAGAAGTTTTTTCAGGCTCTATTGGACCAAACGGGCTGAAATTTTGGAATTGTGATAAAATTTGTAGTCCACATCGAATTCAGTCACAAAATCTTCTTAAAAATGTATTTTTAGAAAAATCATGATTTTTATGGACTCTAATTTCAGACTTGGGTTCGAACTTTGGAAGAAGTTTTTTCAGGCTCTATGGGACCAAACGGGCTGAAATTTTGGTGTTGTGGTGAAATTTGTAGTCCATATCGAATTCAATCACATAATCTCCATAAAGTCTTATTTTTAGAAAACTCATGATTTTTATGGACGCTAATTTCAAACTTGGGTTCGAACTTTGGAAGCAGTTTCTTCAGGCCCTATGGGACCAAACGGGCTGAAATTTTGGAATTGTGATAAAATTTGTAGTCCACATCGAATTCAGTCCCAAATCTTCATTAGAATGTATTTTTTGAAAAATCATGATTTTTATGGACGCTAATTTCAGACTTGGGTTCGAACTTCGGAAGAAGTTTTTTCAGGCTCTATGGGACCAAATGGGCAGAAATTTTGGAATTGTGGTAAAATTTGTAGTCCATATCGAATTCAATCACAAAATCTCCATAAAGTGGTATTTTAAGAAAACTCAGGATTTTTATGAACGCTAATTTCAGACTTGGGTTCGAACATTGGAAGCAGTTTTTTAAGGCTCTAAGGGACCAAACGGGCTGAAATTTCGGAATTGTGATGAAATTTGTAGTCCACATCGAATTTAGTCACAAAATCTTCATTAAAATGTATTTTTAGAAAAATCATGATTTTTTTGGACGCTAATTTCAGACTTGGGTTCGAAGTTTGGAAGAAGTTTTTTCAGGCTCTATGGGACCAAACGGGCTGAAATTTTGGAATTGTCATAAAATTTGTAGTCCATATCGAATTCAGTTACAAAATCTCCATTAAGTCTTATTTTTAGAAAACTCATGATTTTTATGGACGCTAACTTCAGACTTGGGTTCGAACTTTGGAAGCAGTTTTTTCGGGCTCTATGTGACCAAACGGGCTGAAATTTTGGAGTTGTAATGTAATTTGTAGTCCATATCGAATTCAGTTACAAAATCTCCATAAAGTTGTATTTTGAGAGTAATCATGATTTTTATGGACGCTAATTTCAGACTTGGGTTCGAACTTTGGAAGCAGTTTTTTCAGGCCCTATGGGACCAAACGGGCTGAAATTTTGGAGTTGTTATGAAATTTGTAGTCCATATCGAATTCAGTTACAAAATCTCCATAAAGTTGTATTTTTAGAAAAATCGTGATTTTTATGGACGCTCATTTCAGACTTGGGTTCGAATTTTGGAAGTAGTTTTTTCAGGCCCTGTGGGACCAAACGGGCTGAAATTTTGGAATTGTGATAAAATTTGTAGTCCACATCGAATTCAGTCACAAAATCTTCATAAAAATGTATTTTAAGAAAAATCATGATTTTTATGGACGCTTATTTCAGACTTGGGTTCGAACTTTGGAAGAAGTTTTTTCAGGCTCTATGGGACCAAACGGGCTGAAATTTTGGAATTGTGATAAAATTTGTAGTCCACATCGAATTCAGTCACAAAATCTTCATTAGAATGTATTTTTTGAAAAATCATGATTTTTATGGACGCTAATTTCAGACTTGGGTTCGAACTTTGGAAGAAGTTTTTTCAGGCTCTATGGGACCAAACTGGCTGAAATTTTGGAATTGTGATAAAATTTGTAGTCCACATCGAATTCAGTCACAAAATCTTCTTAAAAATGTATTTTTAGAAAAATCATGATTTTTATGGACGCTAATTTCAGACTTGGGTTCGAACTTTGGAAGCAGTTTTTTCAGGCTCTATGGGACCAAACGGGCTGAAATTTTGGAGGTGTGATGAAATTTGTAGTCCATATCGAATTCAATCACATAATCTCCATTAAGTCTTATTTTTAGAAAACTCATGATTTTTATGGACGCTAATTTCAGACTTGGGTTCGAACTTTGGAAGCAGTTTTTTCAGGCCCTATGGGACCAAACGGGCTGAAATTTTGGAATTGTGATAAAATTTGTAGTCCACATCGAATTCAGTCACAAAATCTTCATTAGAATGTATTTTTTGAAAAATCATGATTTTTATGGACGCTAATTTCAGACTTGGGTTCGAACTTCGGAAGAAGTTTTTTCAGGCTCTATGGGACCAAATGGGCAGAAATTTTGGAATTGTGGTAAAATTTGTAGTCCACATCGAATTCAGTCACAAAATCTTCATTAAAATGTATTTTTAGAAAAATCATGATTTTTATGGACGCTAATTTCAGACTTGGGTTCGATCTTTGGAAGAATTTTTTTCAGGCTCTATGGGACCAAACGGGCTGAAATTTTGGAATTGTGATAAAATTTGTAGTCCATATCGAATTCAATCACAAAATCTCCATAAAGTGGTATTTTAAGAAAACTCAGGATTTTTATGAACGCTAATTTCAGACTTGGGTTCGAACATTGGAAGCAGTTTTTTAAGGCTCTAAGGGACCGAACGGGCTGAAATTTCGGAATTGTGATGAAATTTGTAGTCCACATCGAATTTAGTCACAAAATCTTCATTAAAATGTATTTTTAGAAAAATCATGATTTTTATGGACGCTAATTTCAGACTTGGGTTCGAAGTTTGGAAGAAGTTTTTTCAGGCTCTATGGGACCAAACGGGCTGAAATTTTGGAATTGTCATAAAATTTGTAGTCCATATCGAATTCAGTTACAAAATCTCCATTAAGTCTTATTTTTAGAAAACTCATGATTTTTATGGACGCTAACTTCAGACTTGGGTTCGAAGTTTGGAAGCAGTTTTTTCGGGCTCTATGTGACCAAACGGGCTGAAATTTTGGAGTTGTAATGAAATTTGTAGTCCATATCGAATTCAGTTACAAAATCTCCATAAAGTTGTATTTTGAGAGTAATCATGATTTTTATGGACGCTAATTTCAGACTTGGGTTCGAACTTTGGAAGCAGTTTTTTCAGGCCCTATGGGACCAAACGGGCTGAAATTTTGGAATTGTGATAAAATTTGTAGTCCACATCGAATTTAGTCACAAAATCTTCATAAAAATGTATTTTAAGAAAAATCATGATTTTTATGGACGCTAATTTCAGACTTGGGTTCGAACTTTGGAAGCAGTTTTTTCGGGCTCTATGGGACCAAACGGGCTGAAATTTTGGAGTTGTTATGAAATTTGTAGTCCATATCGAATTCAGTTACAAAATCTCCATAAAGTTGTATTTTTAGAAAAATCGTGATTTTTATGGACGCTCATTTCAGACTTGGGTTCGAATTTTGGAAGAAGTTTTTTCAGGCCCTATGGGACCAAACGGGCTGAAATTTTGGAATTGTGATAAAATTTGCAGTCCACATCGAATTCAGTCACAAAATCTTCATTAAAATGTATTTTTAGAAAAATCATGATTTTTATGGACGCTAATTTCAGACTTTGGTTCGAACTTTGGAAGAAGTTTTTTCAGGCTCTATGGGACCAAACGGGCTGAAATTTTGAAATTGTGATAAAATTTGTAGTCCATATCGAATTCAATCACAAAATCTCCATAAAGTGGTATTTTAAGAAAACTCATGATTTTTATGTACGCTAATTTCAGACTTGGGCTCGAACTTTGGAAGCAGTTTTTTCAGGCTCTAAGGGACCAAACGGGCTGAAATTTTGGAACTCTGATGAAATTTGTAGTCCACATCGAATTCAGTCACAAAATCTTCATTAAATTGTATTTTTAGAAAAATCATGATTTTTATGGACGCTAATTTCAGACTTGGGTTCGATCTTTGGAAGAATTTTTTTCAGGCTCTATGGGACCAAACGGGCTGAAATTTTGGAATTGTGATAAAATTTGTAGTCCATATCGAATTCAATCACAAAATCTCCATAAAGTGGTATTTTAAGAAAACTCAGGATTTTTATGAACGCTAATTTCAGACTTGGGTTCGAACATTGGAAGCAGTTTTTTAAGGCTCTAAGGGACCGAACGGGCTGAAATTTCGGAATTGTGGTAAAATTTGTAGTCCACATCGAATTCAGTCACAAAATCTTCATTAAAATGTATTTTTAGAAAAATCATGATTTTTATGGACGCTAATTTCAGACTTGGGTTCGATCTTTGGAAGAATTTTTTTCAGGCTCTATGGGACCAAACGGGCTGAAATTTTGGAATTGTGATAAAATTTGTAGTCCATATCGAATTCAATCTCAAAATCTCCATAAAGTGGTATTTTAAGAAAACTCAGGATTTTTATGAACGCTAATTTCAGACTTGGGTTCGAACATTGGAAGCAGTTTTTTAAGGCTCTAAGGGACCGAACGGGCTGAAATTTCGGAATTGTGATGAAATTTGTAGTCCACATCGAATTTAGTCACAAAATCTTCATTAAAATGTATTTTTAGAAAACTCATGATTTTTATGGACGCTAATTTCAGACTTGGGTTCGAAGTTTGGAAGAAGTTTTTTCAGGCTCTATGGGACCAAACGGGCTGAAATTTTGGAATTGTCATAAAATTTGTAGTCCATATCGAATTCAGTTACAAAATCTCCATAAAGTTGTATTTTGAGAGTAATCATGATTTTTATGGACGCTAATTTCAGACTTGGGTTCGAACTTTGGAAGCAGTTTTTTCAGGCCCTATGGGACCAAACGGGCTGAAATTTTGGAATTGTGATAAAATTTGTAGTCCACATCGAATTTAGTCACAAAATCTTCATAAAAATGTATTTTAAGAAAAATCATGATTTTTATGGACGCTAATTTCAGACTTGGGTTCGAACTTTGGAAGCAGTTTTTTCGGGCTCTATGGGACCAAACGGGCTGAAATTTTGGAGTTGTTATGAAATTTGTAGTCCATATCGAATTCAGTTACAAAATCTCCATAAAGTTGTATTTTTAGAAAAATCGTGATTTTTATGGACGCTCATTTCAGACTTGGGTTCGAATTTTGGAAGAAGTTTTTTCAGGCCCTATGGGACCAAACGGGCTGAAATTTTGGAATTGTGATAAAATTTGCAGTCCACATCGAATTCAGTCACAAAATCTTCATTAAAATGTATTTTTAGAAAAATCATGATTTTTATGGACGCTAATTTCAGACTTTGGTTCGAACTTTGGAAGAAGTTTTTTCAGGCTCTATGGGACCAAACGGGCTGAAATTTTGAAATTGTGATAAAATTTGTAGTCCATATCGAATTCAATCACAAAATCTCCATAAAGTGGTATTTTAAGAAAACTCATGATTTTTATGTACGCTAATTTCAGACTTGGGCTCGAACTTTGGAAGCAGTTTTTTCAGGCTCTAAGGGACCAAACGGGCTGAAATTTTGGAACTCTGATGAAATTTGTAGTCCACATCGAATTCAGTCACAAAATCTTCATTAAATTGTATTTTTAGAAAAATCATGATTTTTATGGACGCTAATTTCAGACTTGGGTTCGAACTTTGGAAGCAGTTTTTTCAGGCCCTATGGGACCAAACGGGCTGAAATTTTAGAATTGTGATAAAATTTGTAGTCCACATCGAATTCAGTCACAAAATCTTCATTAAAATGTATTTTTAGAAAAATCATGATTTTTTTGGACGCTAATTTCAGACTTGGGTTCGAACTTTGGAAGAAGTTTTTTCAGGCTCTATGGGACCAAACGGGCTGAAATTTTGGAATTGTGATAAAATTTGTAGCCCACATCGAATTCAGTCACAAAATGTTCATTAAAATGTATTTTTAGAAAAATCATGATTTTTATGGACGCTAATTTCAGACTTTGGTTCGAACTTTGGAAGAAGTTTTTTCAGGCTCTATGGGACCAAACGGGCTGAAATTTTGAAATTGTGATAAAATTTGTAGTCCATATCGAATTCAATCACAAAATCTCCATAAAGTGGTATTTTAAGAAAACTCATGATTTTTATGTACGCTAATTTAAGACTTGGGTTCGAACTTTGGAAGCAGTTTTTTGAGGCTCTATGGGACCAAACGGGCTGAAATTTTGGAATTGTGATAAAATTTGTAGCCCACATCGAATTCAGTCACAAAATGTTCATTAAAATGTATTTTTAGAAAAATCATGATTTTTATGGACGCTAATTTCAGACTTTGGTTCGAACTTTGGAAGAAGTTTTTTCAGGCTCTATGGGACCAAACGGGCTGAAATTTTGGAATTGTGATAAAATTTGTAGTCCACATCGAATTCAGTCACAAAATCTTCATAAAAATGTATTTTAAGAAAAATCATGATTTTTATGGACGCTAATTTCAGACTTGGGTTCGAACTTTGGAAGCAGTTTTTTCGGGCTCTATGGGACCAAACGGGCTGAAATTTTGGAGTTGTTATGAAATTTGTAGTCCATATCGAATTCAGTTACAAAATCTCCATAAAGTTGTATTTTTAGAAAAATCGTGATTTTTATGGACGCTCATTTCAGACTTGGGTTCGAATTTTGGAAGTAGTTTTTTCAGGCCCTGTGGGACCAAACGGGCTGAAATTTTGGAATTGTGATAAAATTTGTAGTCCACATCGAATTCAGTCACAAAATCTTCATAAAAATGTATTTTAAGAAAAATCATGATTTTTATGGACGCTTATTTCAGACTTGGGTTCGAACTTTGGAAGAAGTTTTTTTCAGGCTCTATGGGACCAAACGGGCTGAAATTTTGGAATTGTGATAAAATTTGTAGTCCACATCGAATTCAGTCACAAAATCTTCATTAGAATGTATTTTTTGAAAAATCATGATTTTTATGGACGCTAATTTCAGACTTGGGTTCGAACTTTGGAAGAAGTTTTTTCAGGCTCTATGGGACCAAACTGGCTGAAATTTTGGAATTGTGATAAAATTTGTAGTCCACATCGAATTCAGTCACAAAATCTTCTTAAAAATGTATTTTTAGAAAAATCATGATTTTTATGGACGCTAATTTCAGACTTGGGTTCGAACTTTGGAAGCAGTTTTTTCAGGCTCTATGGGACCAAACGGGCTGAAATTTTGGAGGTGTGATGAAATTTGTAGTCCATATCGAATTCAATCACATAATCTCCATTAAGTCTTATTTTTAGAAAACTCATGATTTTTATGGACGCTAATTTCAGACTTGGGTTCGAACTTTGGAAGCAGTTTTTTCAGGCCCTATGGGACCAAACGGGCTGAAATTTTGGAATTGTGATAAAATTTGTAGTCCACATCGAATTCAGTCACAAAATCTTCATTAGAATGTATTTTTTGAAAAATCATGATTTTTATGGACGCTAATTTCAGACTTGGGTTCGAACTTCGGAAGAAGTTTTTTCAGGCTCTATGGGACCAAATGGGCAGAAATTTTGGAATTGTGGTAAAATTTGTAGTCCACATCGAATTCAGTCACAAAATCTTCATTAAAATGTATTTTTAGAAAAATCATGATTTTTATGGACGCTAATTTCAGACTTGGGTTCGATCTTTGGAAGAATTTTTTTCAGGCTCTATGGGACCAAACGGGCTGAAATTTTGGAATTGTGATAAAATTTGTAGTCCATATCGAATTCAATCACAAAATCTCCATAAAGTGGTATTTTAAGAAAACTCAGGATTTTTATGAACGCTAATTTCAGACTTGGGTTCGAACATTGGAAGCAGTTTTTTAAGGCTCTAAGGGACCGAACGGGCTGAAATTTCGGAATTGTGATGAAATTTGTAGTCCACATCGAATTTAGTCACAAAATCTTCATTAAAATGTATTTTTAGAAAAATCATGATTTTTATGGACGCTAATTTCAGACTTGGGTTCGAAGTTTGGAAGAAGTTTTTTCAGGCTCTATGGGACCAAACGGGCTGAAATTTTGGAATTGTCATAAAATTTGTAGTCCATATCGAATTCAGTTACAAAATCTCCATTAAGTCTTATTTTTAGAAAACTCATGATTTTTATGGACGCTAACTTCAGACTTGGGTTCGAAGTTTGGAAGCAGTTTTTTCGGGCTCTATGTGACCAAACGGGCTGAAATTTTGGAGTTGTAATGAAATTTGTAGTCCATATCGAATTCAGTTACAAAATCTCCATAAAGTTGTATTTTGAGAGTAATCATGATTTTTATGGACGCTAATTTCAGACTTGGGTTCGAACTTTGGAAGCAGTTTTTTCAGGCCCTATGGGACCAAACGGGCTGAAATTTTGGAATTGTGATAAAATTTGTAGTCCACATCGAATTTAGTCACAAAATCTTCATAAAAATGTATTTTAAGAAAAATCATGATTTTTATGGACGCTAATTTCAGACGTGGGTTCGAACTTTGGAAGCAGTTTTTTCGGGCTCTATGGGACCAAACGGGCTGAAATTTTGGAGTTGTTATGAAATTTGTAGTCCATATCGAATTCAGTTACAAAATCTCCATAAAGTTGTATTTTTAGAAAAATCGTGATTTTTATGGACGCTCATTTCAGACTTGGGTTCGAATTTTGGAAGAAGTTTTTTCAGGCCCTGTGGGACCAAACGGGCTGAAATTTTGAAATTGTGATAAAATTTGTAGTCCACATCGAATTTAGTCACAAAATCTTCATAAAAATGTATTTTAAGAAAAATCATGATTTTTATGGACGCTAATTTCAGACGTGGGTTCGAACTTTGGAAGCAGTTTTTTCGGGCTCTATGGGACCAAACGGGCTGAAATTTTGGAGTTGTTATGAAATTTGTAGTCCATATCGAATTCAGTTACAAAATCTCCATAAAGTTGTATTTTTAGAAAAATCGTGATTTTTATGGACGCTCATTTCAGACTTGGGTTCGAATTTTGGAAGAAGTTTTTTCAGGCCCTGTGGGACCAAACGGGCTGAAATTTTGAAATTGTGATAAAATTTGTAGTCCATATCGAATTCAATCACAAAATCTCCATAAAGTGGTATTTTAAGAAAACTCATGATTTTTATGTACGCTAATTTCAGACTTGGGTTCGAACTTTGGAAGCAGTTTTTTCAGGCCCTATGGGACCAAACGGGCTGAAATTTTGGAATTGTGATAAAATTTGTAGTCCACATCGAATTTAGTCACAAAATCTTCATAAAAATGTATTTTAAGAAAAATCATGATTTTTATGGACGCTAATTTCAGACTTGGGTTCGAACTTTGGAAGCAGTTTTTTCGGGCTCTATGGGACCAAACGGGCTGAAATTTTGGAGTTGTTATGAAATTTGTAGTCCATATCGAATTCAGTTACAAAATCTCCATAAAGTTGTATTTTTAGAAAAATCGTGATTTTTATGGACGCTAATTTCAGACTTGGGTTCGAACTTTGGAAGTAGTTTTTTCAGGCCCTATGGGACCAAACGGGCTGAAATTTTGGAATTGTGATAAAATTTGCAGTCCACATCGAATTCAGTCACAAAATCTTCATTAAAATGTATTTTTAGAAAAATCATGATTTTTATGGACGCTAATTTCAGACTTTGGTTCGAACTTTGGAAGAAGTTTTTTCAGGCTCTATGGGACCAAACGGGCTGAAATTTTGAAATTGTGATAAAATTTGTAGTCCATATCGAATTCAATCACAAAATCTCCATAAAGTGGTATTTTAAGAAAACTCATGATTTTTATGTACGCTAATTTCAGACTTGGGCTCGAACTTTGGAAGCAGTTTTTTCAGGCTCTAAGGGACCAAACGGGCTGAAATTTTGGAACTCTGATGAAATTTGTAGTCCACATCGAATTCAGTCACAAAATCTTCATTAAAATGTATTTTTAGAAAAATCATGATTTTTATGGACGCTAATTTCAGACTTGGGTTCGAACTTTGGAAGCAGTTTTTTCAGGCCCTATGGGACCAAACGGGCTGAAATTTTGGAGTTGTAATGAAATTTGTAGTCCATATCGAATTCAGTTACAAAATCTCCATTAGGTCTTATTTTGAGAAAACTCATGATTTTTATGGACGCTAACTTCAGACTTGGGTTCGAACTTTGGAAGCAGTTTTTTCAGGCCCTATGGGACCTAACGGGCTGAAATTTTGGAATTGTGATAAAATTTGTAGTCCACATCGAATTCAGTCACAAAATCTTCATTAAAATGTATTTTTAGAAAAATCATGATTTTTTTGGACGCTAATTTCAGACTTGGGTTCGAACTTTGGAAGCAGTTTTTTCAGGCCCTATGGGACCAAACGGGCTGAAATTTTGGAATTGTGATAAAATTTGTAGTCCACATCGTATTCAGTCACAAAATCTTCTTAAAAATGTATTTTTAGAAAAATCATGATTTTTATGGACGCTAATTTCAGACTTGGGTTCGAACTTTGGAAGAAGTTTTTTCAGGCTCTATGGGATCAAACGGGCTGAAATTTTGGAATTGTGATAAAATTTGTAGCCCACATCGAATTCAGTCACAAAATGTTCATTAAAATGTATTTTTAGAAAAATCATGATTTTTATGGACGCTAATTTCAGACTTTGGTTCGAACTTTGGAAGAAGTTTTTTCAGGCTCTATGGGACCAAACGGGCTGAAATTTTGAAATTGTGATAAAATTTGTAGTCCATATCGAATTCAATCACAAAATCTCCATAAAGTGGTATTTTAAGAAAACTCATGATTTTTATGTACGCTAATTTAAGACTTGGGTTCGAACTTTGGAAGCAGTTTTTTCAGGCTCTAAGGGACCAAACGGGCTGAAATTTTGGAACTCTGATGAAATTTGTAGTCCACATCGAATTCAGTCACAAAATCTTCATTAAAATGTATTTTTAGAAAAATCATGATTTTTATGGACGCTAATTTCAGACTTGGGTTCGAACTTTGGAAGCAGTTTTTTCAGGCCCTATGGGACCAAACGGGCTGAAATTTTGGAATTGTGATAAAATTTGTAGTCCACATCGAATTCAGTCACAAAATCTTCATTAAAATGTATTTTTAGAAAAATCATGATTTTTTTGGACGCTAATTTCAGACTTGGGTTCGAACTTTGGAAGAAGTTTTTTCAGGCCCTATGGGACCAAACGGGCTGAAATTTTGGAATTGTGATAAAATTTGTAGTCCATATAGAATTCAGTTACAAAATCTCCATTAGGTCATATTTTGAGAAAACTCATGATTTTTATGGACGATAATTTTAGACTTGGGTTCGAACTTTGGAAGCAGTTTTTTCGGGCTCTATGGGACCAAACGGGCTGAAATTTTGGAGTTGTAATGAAATTTGTAGTCCATATCGAATTCAGTTACAAAATCTCCATATAGTTGTATTTTTAGGAAAATCAAGATTTTTATGGACGCTTATTTCAGACTTGGGTTCGAATTTTGGAAGCAGTTTTTTCAGGCCCTATGGGACCTAACGGACTGAAATTTTGGAATTGTGATAAAATTTGTAGTCCACATCGAATTCAGTCACAAAATCTTCTTAAAAATGTATTTTTAGAAAAATCATGATTTTTATGGACGCTTATTTCAGACTTGGGTTCGAACTTTGGAAGAAGTTTTTTCAGGCTCTATTGGACCAAACGGGCTGAAATTTTGGAATTGTGATAAAATTTGTAGTCCACATCGAATTCAGTCACAAAATCTTCTTAAAAATGTATTTTTAGAAAAATCATGATTTTTTTGGACGCTAATTTCAGACTTGGGTTCGAACTTTGGAAGAAGTTTTTTCAGGCCCTATGGGACCAAACGGGCTGAAATTTTGGAATTGTGATAAAATTTGTAGTCCATATCGAATTCAGTTACAAAATCTCCATTAGGTCTTATTTTGAGAAAACTCATGATTTTTATGGACGCTAACTTCAGACTTGGGTTCGAACTTTGGAAGCAGTTTTTTCGGGCTCTATGGGACCAAACGGGCTGAAATTTTGGAGTTGTAATGAAATTTGTAGTCCATATCGAATTCAGTTACAAAATCTCCATATAGTTGTATTTTTAGGAAAATCAAGATTTTTATGGACGCTTATTTCAGACTTGGGTTCGAATTTTGGAAGCAGTTTTTTCAGGCCCTATGGGACCTAACGGGCTGAAATTTTGGAATTGTGATAAAATTTGTAGTCCACATCGAATTCAGTCACAAAATCTTCATTAAAATGTATTTTTAGAAAAATCATGATTTTTTTGGACGCTAATTTCAGACTTGGGTTCGAACTTTGGAAGCAGTTTTTTCAGGCCCTATGGGACCAAACGGGCTGAAATTTTGGAATTGTGATAAAATTTGTAGTCCACAACGTATTCAGTCACAAAATCTTCTTAAAAATGTATTTTTAGAAAAATCATGATTTTTATGGACGCTAATTTCAGACTTGGGTTCGAACTTTGGAAGAAGTTTTTTCAGGCTCTATGGGACCAAACGGGCTGAAATTTTGGAATTGTGATAAAATTTGTAGCCCACATCGAATTCAGTCACAAAATGTTCATTAAAATGTATTTTTAGAAAAATCATGATTTTTATGGACGCTAATTTCAGACTTTGGTTCGAACTTTGGAAGAAGTTTTTTCAGGCTCTATGGGACCAAACGGGCTGAAATTTTGAAATTGTGATAAAATTTGTAGTCCATATCGAATTCAATCACAAAATCTCCATAAAGTGGTATTTTAAGAAAACTCATGATTTTTATGTACGCTAATTTAAGACTTGGGTTCGAACTTTGGAAGCAGTTTTTTCAGGCTCTAAGGGACCAAACGGGCTGAAATTTTGGAACTCTGATGAAATTTGTAGTCCACATCGAATTCAGTCACAAAATCTTCATTAAAATGTATTTTTAGAAAAATCATGATTTTTATGGACGCTAATTTCAGACTTGGGTTCGAACTTTGGAAGCAGTTTTTTCAGGCCCTATGGGACCAAACGGGCTGAAATTTTGGAATTGTGATAAAATTTGTAGTCCACATCGAATTCAGTCACAAAATCTTCATTAAAATGTATTTTTAGAAAAATCATGATTTTTTTGGACGCTAATTTCAGACTTGGGTTCGAACTTTGGAAGAAGTTTTTTCAGGCCCTATGGGACCAAACGGGCTGAAATTTTGGAATTGTGATAAAATTTGTAGTCCATATAGAATTCAGTTACAAAATCTCCATTAGGTCATATTTTGAGAAAACTCATGATTTTTATGGACGATAATTTTAGACTTGGGTTCGAACTTTGGAAGCAGTTTTTTCGGGCTCTATGGGACCAAACGGGCTGAAATTTTGGAGTTGTAATGAAATTTGTAGTCCATATCGAATTCAGTTACAAAATCTCCATATAGTTGTATTTTTAGGAAAATCAAGATTTTTATGGACGCTTATTTCAGACTTGGGTTCGAATTTTGGAAGCAGTTTTTTCAGGCCCTATGGGACCTAACGGACTGAAATTTTGGAATTGTGATAAAATTTGTAGTCCACATCGAATTCAGTCACAAAATCTTCTTAAAAATGTATTTTTAGAAAAATCATGATTTTTATGGACGCTTATTTCAGACTTGGGTTCGAACTTTGGAAGAAGTTTTTTCAGGCTCTATTGGACCAAACGGGCTGAAATTTTGGAATTGTGATAAAATTTGTAGTCCACATCGAATTCAGTCACAAAATCTTCTTAAAAATGTATTTTTAGAAAAATCATGATTTTTTTGGACGCTAATTTCAGACTTGGGTTCGAACTTTGGAAGAAGTTTTTTCAGGCCCTATGGGACCAAACGGGCTGAAATTTTGGAATTGTGATAAAATTTGTAGTCCATATCGAATTCAGTTACAAAATCTCCATTAGGTCTTATTTTGAGAAAACTCATGATTTTTATGGACGCTAACTTCAGACTTGGGTTCGAACTTTGGAAGCAGTTTTTTCGGGCTCTATGGGACCAAACGGGCTGAAATTTTGGAGTTGTAATGAAATTTGTAGTCCATATCGAATTCAGTTACAAAATCTCCATATAGTTGTATTTTTAGGAAAATCAAGATTTTTATGGACGCTTATTTCAGACTTGGGTTCGAATTTTGGAAGCAGTTTTTTCAGGCCCTATGGGACCTAACGGGCTGAAATTTTGGAATTGTGATAAAATTTGTAGTCCACATCGAATTCAGTCACAAAATCTTCATTAAAATGTATTTTTAGAAAAATCATGATTTTTTTGGACGCTAATTTCAGACTTGGGTTCGAACTTTGGAAGCAGTTTTTTCAGGCCCTATGGGACCAAACGGGCTGAAATTTTGGAATTGTGATAAAATTTGTAGTCCACAACGTATTCAGTCACAAAATCTTCTTAAAAATGTATTTTTAGAAAAATCATGATTTTTATGGACGCTAATTTCAGACTTGGGTTCGAACTTTGGAAGAAGTTTTTTCAGGCTCTATGGGACCAAACGGGCTGAAATTTTGGAATTGTGATAAAATTTGTAGCCCACATCGAATTCAGTCACAAAATGTTCATTAAAATGTATTTTTAGAAAAATCATGATTTTTATGGACGCTAATTTCAGACTTTGGTTCGAACTTTGGAAGAAGTTTTTTCAGGCTCTATGGGACCAAACGGGCTGAAATTTTGAAATTGTGATAAAATTTGTAGTCCATATCGAATTCAATCACAAAATCTCCATAAAGTGGTATTTTAAGAAAACTCATGATTTTTATGTACGCTAATTTAAGACTTGGGTTCGAACTTTGGAAGCAGTTTTTTCAGGCTCTAAGGGACCAAACGGGCTGAAATTTTGGAACTCTGATGAAATTTGTAGTCCACATCGAATTCAGTCACAAAATCTTCATTAAAATGTATTTTTAGAAAAATCATGATTTTTATGGACGCTAATTTCAGACTTGGGTTCGAACTTTGGAAGCAGTTTTTTCAGGCCCTATGGGACCAAACGGGCTGAAATTTTGGAATTGTGATAAAATTTGTAGTCCACATCGAATTCAGTCACAAAATCTTCATTAAAATGTATTTTTAGAAAAATCATGATTTTTTTGGACGCTAATTTCAGACTTGGGTTCGAACTTTGGAAGAAGTTTTTTCAGGCCCTATGGGACCAAACGGGCTGAAATTTTGGAATTGTGATAAAATTTGTAGTCCATATAGAATTCAGTTACAAAATCTCCATTAGGTCATATTTTGAGAAAACTCATGATTTTTATGGACGATAATTTTAGACTTGGGTTCGAACTTTGGAAGCAGTTTTTTCGGGCTCTATGGGACCAAACGGGCTGAAATTTTGGAGTTGTAATGAAATTTGTAGTCCATATCGAATTCAGTTACAAAATCTCCATATAGTTGTATTTTTAGGAAAATCAAGATTTTTATGGACGCTTATTTCAGACTTGGGTTCGAATTTTGGAAGCAGTTTTTTCAGGCCCTATGGGACCTAACGGGCTGAAATTTTGGAATTGTGATAAAATTTGTAGTCCACATCGAATTCAGTCACAAAATCTTCATTAAAATGTATTTTTAGAAAAATCATGATTTTTTTGGACGCTAATTTCAGACTTGGGTTCGAACTTTGGAAGCAGTTTTTTCAGGCCCTATGGGACCAAACGGGCTGAAATTTTGGAATTGTGATAAAATTTGTAGTCCACAACGTATTCAGTCACAAAATCTTCTTAAAAATGTATTTTTAGAAAAATCATGATTTTTATGGACGCTAATTTCAGACTTGGGTTCGAACTTTGGAAGAAGTTTTTTCAGGCTCTATGGGACCAAACGGGCTGAAATTTTGGAATTGTGATAAAATTTGTAGCCCACATCGAATTCAGTCACAAAATGTTCATTAAAATGTATTTTTAGAAAAATCATGATTTTTATGGACGCTAATTTCAGACTTTGGTTCGAACTTTGGAAGAAGTTTTTTCAGGCTCTATGGGACCAAACGGGCTGAAATTTTGAAATTGTGATAAAATTTGTAGTCCATATCGAATTCAATCACAAAATCTCCATAAAGTGGTATTTTAAGAAAACTCATGATTTTTATGTACGCTAATTTAAGACTTGGGTTCGAACTTTGGAAGCAGTTTTTTCAGGCTCTAAGGGACCAAACGGGCTGAAATTTTGGAACTCTGATGAAATTTGTAGTCCACATCGAATTCAGTCACAAAATCTTCATTAAAATGTATTTTTAGAAAAATCATGATTTTTATGGACGCTAATTTCAGACTTGGGTTCGAACTTTGGAAGCAGTTTTTTCAGGCCCTATGGGACCAAACGGGCTGAAATTTTGGAATTGTGATAAAATTTGTAGTCCACATCGAATTCAGTCACAAAATCTTCATTAAAATGTATTTTTAGAAAAATCATGATTTTTTTGGACGCTAATTTCAGACTTGGGTTCGAACTTTGGAAGAAGTTTTTTCAGGCCCTATGGGACCAAACGGGCTGAAATTTTGGAATTGTGATAAAATTTGTAGTCCATATAGAATTCAGTTACAAAATCTCCATTAGGTCATATTTTGAGAAAACTCATGATTTTTATGGACGATAATTTTAGACTTGGGTTCGAACTTTGGAAGCAGTTTTTTCGGGCTCTATGGGACCAAACGGGCTGAAATTTTGGAGTTGTAATGAAATTTGTAGTCCATATCGAATTCAGTTACAAAATCTCCATATAGTTGTATTTTTAGGAAAATCAAGATTTTTATGGACGCTTATTTCAGACTTGGGTTCGAATTTTGGAAGCAGTTTTTTCAGGCCCTATGGGACCTAACGGACTGAAATTTTGGAATTGTGATAAAATTTGTAGTCCACATCGAATTCAGTCACAAAATCTTCTTAAAAATGTATTTTTAGAAAAATCATGATTTTTATGGACGCTAATTTCAGACTTGGGTTCGAACTTTGGAAGAAGTTTTTTCAGGCTCTATTGGACCAAACGGGCTGAAATTTTGGAATTGTGATAAAATTTGTAGTCCACATCGAATTCAGTCACAAAATCTTCTTAAAAATGTATTTTTAGAAAAATCATGATTTTTATGGACGCTAATTTCAGACTTGGGTTCGAACTTCGGAAGAAGTTTTTTCAGGCTCTATGGGACCAAATGGGCAGAAATTTTGGAATTGTGGTAAAATTTGTAGTCCATATCGAATTCAATCACAAAATCTCCATAAAGTGGTATTTTAAGAAAACTCAGGATTTTTATGAACGCTAATTTCAGACTTGGGTTCGAACATTGGAAGCAGTTTTTTAAGGCTCTAAGGGACCAAACGGGCTGAAATTTCGGAATTGTGATGAAATTTGTAGTCCACATCGAATTTAGTCACAAAATCTTCATTAAAATGTATTTTTAGAAAAATCATGATTTTTTTGGACGCTAATTTCAGACTTGGGTTCGAAGTTTGGAAGAAGTTTTTTCAGGCTCTATGGGACCAAACGGGCTGAAATTTTGGAATTGTCATAAAATTTGTAGTCCATATCGAATTCAGTTACAAAATCTCCATTAAGTCTTATTTTTAGAAAACTCATGATTTTTATGGACGCTAACTTCAGACTTGGGTTCGAACTTTGGAAGCAGTTTTTTCGGGCTCTATGTGACCAAACGGGCTGAAATTTTGGAGTTGTAATGAAATTTGTAGTCCATATCGAATTCAGTTACAAAATCTCCATAAAGTTGTATTTTGAGAGTAATCATGATTTTTATGGACGCTAATTTCAGACTTGGGTTCGAACTTTGGAAGCAGTTTTTTCAGGCCCTATGGGACCAAACGGGCTGAAATTTTGGAATTGTGATAAAATTTGTAGTCCACATCGAATTCAGTCACAAAATCTTCATAAAAATGTATTTTAAGAAAAATCATGATTTTTATGGACGCTAATTTCAGACTTGGGTTCGAACTTTGGAAGCAGTTTTTTCGGGCTCTATGGGACCAAACGGGCTGAAATTTTGGAGTTGTTATGAAATTTGTAGTCCATATCGAATTCAGTTACAAAATCTCCATAAAGTTGTATTTTTAGAAAAATCGTGATTTTTATGGACGCTCATTTCAGACTTGGGTTCGAATTTTGGAAGTAGTTTTTTCAGGCCCTGTGGGACCAAACGGGCTGAAATTTTGGAATTGTGATAAAATTTGTAGTCCACATCGAATTCAGTCACAAAATCTTCATAAAAATGTATTTTAAGAAAAATCATGATTTTTATGGACGCTTATTTCAGACTTGGGTTCGAACTTTGGAAGAAGTTTTTTCAGGCTCTATGGGACCAAACGGGCTGAAATTTTGGAATTGTGATAAAATTTGTAGTCCACATCGAATTCAGTCACAAAATCTTCATAAAAATGTATTTTAAGAAAAATCATGATTTTTATGGACGCTTATTTCAGACTTGGGTTCGAACTTTGGAAGAAGTTTTTTCAGGCTCTATGGGACCAAACGGGCTGAAATTTTGGAGTTGTGATTAAATTTGTAGTCCATATCGAATTCAGTTACAAAATCTCCATAAAGTTGTATTTTTAGAAAAATCGTGATTTTTATGGACGCTAATTTCAGACTTGGGTTCGAACTTTGGAAGCAGTTTTTTCAGGCCCTATGGGACCAAACGGGCTGAAATTTTGGAATTGTGATAAAATTTGTAGTCCACATCGAATTCAGTCACAAAATCTTCATTAAAATGTATTTTTAGAAAAATCATGATTTTTATGGACGCTAATTTCAGACTTTGGTTCGAACTTTGGAAGAAGTTTTTTCAGGCTCTATGGGACCAAACGGGCTGAAATTTTGAAATTGTGATAAAATTTGTAGTCCATATCGAATTCAATCACAAAATCTCCATAAAGTGGTATTTTAAAAAACTCATGATTTTTATGTACGCTAATTTCAGACTTGGGCTCGAACTTTGGAAGCAGTTTTTTCAGGCTCTAAGGGACCAAACGGGCTGAAATTTTGGAACTCTGATGAAATTTGTAGTCCACATCGAATTCAGTCACAAAATCTTCATTAAAATGTATTTTTAGAAAAATCATGATTTTTATGGACGCTAATTTCAGACTTGGGTTCGAACTTTGGAAGCAGTTTTTTCAGGCCCTATGGGACCAAACGGGATGAAATTTTAGAATTGTGATAAAAGTTGTAGTCCACATCGAATTCAGTCACAAAATCTTCATTAAAATGTATTTTTAGAAAAATCATGATTTTTTTGGACGCTAATTTCAGACTTGGGTTCGAACTTTGGAAGCAGTTTTTTCAGGCCCTATGGGACCAAACGGGATGAAATTTTGGAATTGTGATAAAATTTGTAGTCCACATCGAATTCAGTCACAAAATCTTCATTAAAATGTATTTTTAGAAAAATCATGATTTTTTTGGACGCTAATTTCAGACTTGGGTTCGAACTTTGGAAGCAGTTTTTTCAGGCCCTATGGGACCAAACGGGCTGAAATTTTGGAATTGTGATAAAATTTGTAGTCCACATCGAATTCAGTCACAAAATCTTCATTAAAATGTATTTTTAGAAAAATCATGATTTTTATGGACGCTAATTTCAGACTTTGGTTCGAACTTTGGAAGAAGTTTTTTCAGGCTCTATGGGACCAAACGGGCTGAAATTTTGAAATTGTGATAAAATTTGTAGTCCATATCGAATTCAATCACAAAATCTCCATAAAGTGGTATTTTAAAAAACTCATGATTTTTATGTACGCTAATTTCAGACTTGGGCTCGAACTTTGGAAGCAGTTTTTTCAGGCTCTAAGGGACCAAACGGGCTGAAATTTTGGAATTGTGATAAAAGTTGTAGTCCACATCGAATTCAGTCACAAAATCTTCATTAAAATGTATTTTTAGAAAAATCATGATTTTTATGGACGCTAATTTCAGACTTGGGTTCGAACTTTGGAAGCAGTTTTTTCAGGCCCTATGGGACCAAACGGGATGAAATTTTGGAATTGTGATAAAAGTTGTAGTCCACATCGAATTCAGTCACAAAATCTTCATTAAAATGTATTTTTAGAAAAATCATGATTTTTTTGGACGCTAATTTCAGACTTGGGTTCGAACTTTGGAAGCAGTTTTTTCAGGCCCTATAGGACCAAAAGGGATGAAATTTTGGAATTGTGATAAAATTTGTAGTCCACATCGAATTCAGTCACAAAATCTTCATTAAAATGTATTTTTAGAAAAATCATGATTTTTATGGACGCTAATTTCAGACTTGGGTTCGAACTTTGGAAGCAGTTTTTTCAGGCCCTATGGGACCAAACGGGCTGAAATTTTGGAATTGTGTTAAAATTTGTAGTCCACATCGAATTCAGTCACAAAATCTTCATTAAAATGTATTTTTAGAAAAATCATGATTTTTATGGACGCTAATTTCAGACTTTGGTTCGAACTTTGGAAGAAGTTTTTTCAGGCTCTATGGGACCAAACGGGCTGAAATTTTGAAATTGTGATAAAATTTGTAGTCCATATCGAATTCAATCACAAAATCTCCATAAAGTGGTATTTTAAGAAAACTCATGATTTTTATGTAAGCTAATTTCAGACTTGGGTTCGAACATTGGAAGCAGTTTTTTCAGGCTCTAAGGGACCAAACGGGCTGAAATTTTGGAACTCTGATGAAATTTGTAGTCCACATCGAATTCAGTCACAAAATCTTCATTAAAATGTATTTTTAGAAAAATCATGATTTTTATGGACGCTAATTTCAGACTTGGGTTCGAACTTTGGAAGCAGTTTTTTCAGGCCCTATGGGACCAAACGGGCTGAAATTTTGGAATTGTGTTAAAATTTGTAGTCCACATCGAATTCAGTCACAAAATCTTCATTAAAATGTATTTTTAGAAAAATCATGATTTTTATGGACGCTAATTTCAGACTTTGGTTCGAACTTTGGAAGAAGTTTTTTCAGGCTCTATGGGACCAAACGGGCTGAAATTTTGAAATTGTGATAAAATTTGTAGTCCATATCGAATTCAATCACAAAATCTCCATAAAGTGGTATTTTAAGAAAACTCATGATTTTTATGTACGCTAATTTCAGACTTGTGTTCGAACTTTGGAAGCAGTTTTTTCAGGCTCTAAGGGACCAAACGGGCTGAAATTTTGGAACTCTGATGAAATTTGTAGTCCACATCGAATTCAGTCACAAAATCTTCATTAAAATGTATTTTTAGAAAAATCATGATTTTTATGGACGCTAATTTCAGACTTGGGTTCGAACTTTGGAAGCAGTTTTTTCAGGCCCTATGGGACCAAACGGGCTGAAATTTTGGAATTGTGATAAAATTTGTAGTCCATATCGAATTCAGTTACAAAATCTCCATTAGGTCTTATTTTAGAAAACTCATGATTTTTATGGACGCTTACTTCAGACTTGGGTTCGAACTTTGGAAGCAGTTTTTTCGGGCTCTTTGGGACCAAACGGGCTGAAATTTTGGAGTTGTAATGAAATTTGTAGTCCATATCGAATTCAGTTACAAAATCTCCATATAGTTGTATTTTTAGGAAAATCAAGATTTTTATGGACGCTTATTTCAGACTTGGGTTCGAATTTTGGAAGCAGTTTTTTCAGGCCCTATGGGACCTAACGGGCTGAAATTTTGGAATTGTGATAAAATTTGTAGTCCACATCGAATTCAGTCACAAAATCTTCATTAAAATGTATTTTTAGAAAAATCATGATTTTTTTGGACGCTAATTTCAGACTTGGGTTCGAACTTTGGAAGCAGTTTTTTCAGGCCCTATGGGACCAAACGGGCTGAAATTTTGGAGTTGTGATGAAATTTGTAGTCCATATCGAATTCAATCACATAATCTCCATTAAGTTTTATTTTTAGAAAAATCATGATTTTTATGGACGCTAATTTCAGACTTGGGTTCGAACTTCGGAAGAAGTTTTTTCAGGCTCTATGGGACCAAATGGGCAGAAATTTTGGAATTGTGGTAAAATTTGTAGTCCACATCGAATTCAGTCACAAAATCTTCATTGAAATGTATTTTTAGAAAGATCATGATTTTTATGGACGCTAATTTCAGACTTGGGTTCGATCTTTGGAAGAAGTTTTTTCAGGCTCTATGGGACCAAACGGGCTGAAATTTTGGAATTGTGATAAAATTTGTAGTCCACATCGAATTCAATCACAAAATCTCCATAAAGTGGTATTTTAAGAAAACTCATGATTTTTATGGACGCTAATTTCAGACTTGGGTTCGAACTTTGGAAGCAGTTTATTCAGGCTCTAAGGGACCAAACGGGCTGAAATTTCGGAACTGTGATAAAATTTGTAGTCCACATCGAATTCAGTCACAAAATCTTCATTAAAATGTATTTTTAGAAAAATCATGATTTTTATGGACGCTAATTTCAGACTTGGGTTCGAAGTTTGGAAGAAGTTTTTTCAGGCTCTATGGGACCAAACGGGCTGAAATTTTGGAATTGTCATAAAATTTGTAGTCCATATCGAATTCAGTTACAAAATCTCCATTAAGTCTTATTTTGAGAAAACTCATGATTTTTATGGACGCTTACTTCAGACTTGGGTTCGAACTTTGGAAGCAGTTTTTTCGGGCTCTATGGGACCAAACGGGCTGAAATTTTGGAGTTGTAATGAAATTTGTAGTCCATATCGAATTCAGTTACAAAATCTCCATAAAGTTGTATTTTTAGAAAAATCATGATTTTAATGGAAGCTAATTTCAGACTTGGGTTCGAACTTTGGAAGCAGTTTTTTCAGGCCCTATGGGACCAAACGGGCTGAAATTTTGGAATTGTGATAAAATTTGTAGTCCACATCGAATTCAGTCACAAAATTTTCATAAAAATGTATTTTAAGAAAAATCATGATTTTTATGGACGCTAATTTCAGACTTGGGTTCGAACTTTGGAAGCAGTTTTTTCGGGCTCTATGGGACCAAACGGGCTGAAATTTTGGAGTTGTTATGAAATTTGTAGTCCATATCGAATTCAGTTACAAAATCTCCATATAGTTGTATTTTTAGGAAAATCTAGATTTTTATGGACGCTTATTTCAGACTTGGGTTCGAATTTTGGAAGCAGTTTTTTCAGGCCCTATGGGACCTAACGGGCTGAAATTTTGGAGTTGTAATGAAATTTGTAGTCCATATCGAATTCAGTTACAAAATCTCCATAAATTTGTATTTTGAGAGTAATCATGATTTTTATGGACGCTAATTTCAGACTTGGGTTCGAACTTTGGAAGCAGTTTTTTCAGGCCCTATGGGACCAAACGGGCTGAAATTTTGGAATTGTGATAAAATTTGTAGTCCACATCGAATTCAGTCACAAAATCTTCATTAAAATGTATTTTTAGAAAAATCATGATTTTTATGGACGCTAATTTCAGACTTTGGTTCGAACTTTGGAAGAAGTTTTTTCAGGCTCTATGGGACCAAACGGGCTGAAATTTTGAAATTGTGATAAAATTTGTAGTCCATATCGAATTCAATCACAAAATCTCCATAAAGTGGTATTTTAAGAAAACTCATGATTTTTATGTACGCTAATTTCAGACTTGGGCTCGAACTTTGGAAGCAGTTTTTTCAGGCTCTAAGGGACCAAACGGGCTGAAATTTTGGAACTCTGATGAAATTTGTAGTCCACATCGAATTCAGTCACAAAATCTTCATTAAAATGTATTTTTAGAAAAATCATGATTTTTATGGACGCTAATTTCAGACTTGGGTTCGAACTTTGGAAGCAGTTTTTTCAGGCCCTATGGGACCAAACGGGCTGAAATTTTGGAATTGTGATAAAATTTGTAGTCCACGTCGAATTCAGTCACAAAATCTTCATTAAAATGTATTTTTAGAAAAATCATGATTTTTATGGACGCTAATTTCAGACTTTGGTTCGAACTTTGGAAGAAGTTTTTTCAGGCTCTATGGGACCAAACGGGCTGAAATTTTGAAATTGTGATAAAATTTGTAGTCCATATCGAATTCAATCACAAAATCTCCATAAAGTGGTATTTTAAGAAAACTCATGATTTTTATGTACGCTAATTTCAGACTTGGGCTCGAACTTTGGAAGCAGTTTTTTCAGGCTCTAAGGGACCAAACGGGCTGAAATTTTGGAACTCTGATGAAATTTGTAGTCCACATCGAATTCAGTCACAAAATCTTCATTAAAATGTATTTTTAGAAAAATCATGATTTTTATGGACGCTAATTTCAGACTTGGGTTCGAACTTTGGAAGCAGTTTTTTCAGGCCCTATGGGACCAAACGGGCTGAAATTTTGGAATTGTGATAAAATTTGTAGTCCACATCGAATTCAGTCACAAAATCTTCATTAAAATGTATTTTTAGAAAAATCATGATTTTTTTGGACGCTAATTTCAGACTTGGGTTCGAACTTTGGAAGAAGTTTTTTCAGGCCCTATGGGACCAAACGGGCTGAAATTTTGGAATTGTGATAAAATTTGTAGTCCATATCGAATTCAGTTACAAAATCTCAATTAGGTCTTATTTTGAGAAAACTCATGATTTTTATGGACGTAAACTTCAGACTTGGGTTCGAACTTTGGAAGCAGTTTTTTCGGGCTCTATGGGACCAAACGGGCTGAAATTTTGGAGTTGTAATGAAATTTGTAGTCCATATCGAATTCAGTTACAAAATCTCCATATAGTTGTATTTTTAGGAAAATCAAGATTTTTATGGACGCTTATTTCAGACTTGGGTTCGAATTTTGGAAGCAGTTTTTTCAGGCCCTATGGGACCTAACGGGCTGAAATTTTGGAATTGTGATAAAATTTGTAGTCCACATCGAATTCAGTCACAAAATCTTCATTAAAATGTATTTTTAGAAAAATCATGATTTTTATGGACGCTAATTTCAGACTTGGGTTCGAACTTTGGAAGCAGTTTTTTCAGGCCCTATGGGACCAAACGGGCTGAAATTTTGGAGTTGTGATGAAATTTGTAGTCCATATCGAATTCAATCACATAAACTCCATAAAGTCTTATTTTTAGAAAACTTATTATTTTTATGGACGCTAATTTCAGACTTGGGTTCGAACTTTGGAAGCAGTTTTTTCAGGCCCTGTGGGACCAAACGGGCTGAAATTTTGGAGTTGTTATGAAATTTGTAGTCCATATCGAATTCAGTTACAAAATCTCCATAAAGTTGTATTTTTAGAAAAATCGTGATTTTTATGGACGCTCATTTCAGACTTGGGTTCGAATTTTGGAAGCAGTTTTTTCAGGCCCTTTGGGACCAAACGGGCTGAAATTTTGGAATTGTGGAATCTTCATTAAAATGTATTTTTAGAAAAATCATGATTTTTTTGGACGCTAATTTCAGACTTGGGTTCGAACTTTGGAAGAAGTTTTTTCAGGCCCTATGGGACCAAACGGGCTGAAATTTTGGAATTGTGATAAAATTTGTAGTCCACGTCGAATTCAGTCACAAAATCTTCATTAAAATGTATTTTTAGAAAAATCATGATTTTTATGGACGCTAATTTCAGACTTTGGTTCGAACTTTGGAAGAAGTTTTTTCAGGCTCTATGGGACCAAACGGGCTGAAATTTTGAAATTGTGATAAAATTTGTAGTCCATATCGAATTCAATCACAAAATCTCCATAAAGTGGTATTTTAAGAAAACTCATGATTTTTATGTACGCTAATTTCAGACTTGGGCTCGAACTTTGGAAGCAGTTTTTTCAGGCTCTAAGGGACCAAACGGGCTGAAATTTTGGAACTCTGATGAAATTTGTAGTCCACATCGAATTCAGTCACAAAATCTTCATTAAAATGTATTTTTAGAAAAATCATGATTTTTATGGACGCTAAATTCAGACTTGGGTTCGAACTTTGGAAGCAGTTTTTTCAGGCCCTATGGGACCAAACGGGCTGAAATTTTGGAATTGTGATAAAATTTGTAGTCCACATCGAATTCAGTCACAAAATCTTCATTAAAATGTATTTTTAGAAAAATCATGATTTTTTTGGACGCTAATTTCAGACTTGGGTTCGAACTTTGGAAGCAGTTTTTTCAGGCCCTATGGGACCAAACGGGCTGAAATTTTGGAGTTGTAATGAAATTTGTAGTCCATATCGAATTCAGTTACAAAATCTCCATTTGGTCTTATTTTGAGAAAACTCATGATTTTTATGGACGCTAACTTCAGACTTGGGTTCGAACTTTGGAAGCAGTTTTTTCGGGCTCTATGGGACCAAACGGGCTGAAATTTTGGAGTTGTAATGAAATTTGTAGTCCATATCGAATTCAGTTACAAAATCTCCATATAGTTGTATTTTTAGGAAAATCAAGATTTTTATGGACGCTTATTTCAGACTTGGGTTCGAATTTTGGAAGCAGTTTTTTCAGGCCCTATGGGACCAAACGGGCTGAAATTTTGGAATTGTGATAAAATTTGTAGTCCATATCGAATTCAGTTACAAAATCTCAATTAGGTCTTATTTTGAGAAAACTCATGATTTTTATGGACGTAAACTTCAGACTTGGGTTCGAACTTTGGAAGCAGTTTTTTCGGGCTCTATGGGACCAAACGGGCTGAAATTTTGGAGTTGTGATGAAATTTGTAGTCCATATCGAATTCAGTCACAAAATCTTCATTAAAATGTATTTATAGAAAAATCATGATTTTTATGGACGCTAATTTCAGACTTGGGTTCGAACTTTGGAAGCAGTTTTTTCAGGCCCTATGGGACCAAACGGGCTGAAATTTTGGAGTTGTGATGAAATTTGTAGTCCATATCGAATTCAATCACATAAACTCCATAAAGTCTTATTTTTAGAAAACTTATTATTTTTATGGACGCTAATTTCAGACTTGGGTTCGAACTTTGGAAGCAGTTTTTTCAGGCCCTATGGGACCAAACGGGCTGAAATTTTGGAATTGTGATAAAATTTGTAGTCCACATCGAATTCAGTCACAAAATCTTCATGAAAATGTATTTTAAGAAAAATCATGATTTTTATGGACGCTTATTTCAGACTTGGGTTCGAACTTTGGAAGAAGTTTTTTCAGGCTCTATGGGACCAAACGGGCTGAAATTTTGGAGTTGTGATGAAATTTGTAGTCCATATCGAATTCAATCACATAAACTCCATAAAGTCTTATTTTTAGAAAACTTATGATTTTTATGGACGCTAATTTCAGACTTGGGTTCGAACTTTGGAAGCAGTTTTTTCAGGCCCTATGGGACCAAACGGGCTGAAATTTTGGAATTGTGATAAAATTTGTAGTCCACATCGAATTCAGTCACAAAATCTTCATTAAAATGTATTTTTAGAAAAATCATGATTTTTATGGACGCTAATTTCAGACTTTGGTTCGAACTTTGGAAGAAGTTTTTTCAGGCTCTATGGGACCAAACGGGCTGAAATTTTGAAATTGTGATAAAATTTGTAGTCCATATCGAATTCAATCACAAAATCTCCATAAAGTGGTATTTTAAGAAAACTCATGATTTTTATGTACGCTAATTTCAGACTTGGGCTCGAACTTTGGAAGCAGTTTTTTCAGGCTCTAAGGGACCAAACGGGCTGAAATTTTGGAAATCTGATGAAATTTGTAGTCCACATCGAATTCAGTCACAAAATCTTCATTAAAATGTATTTTTTGAAAAATCATGATTTTTATGGACGCTAATTTCAGAGTTGGGTTCGAACTTTGGAAGCAGTTTTTTCAGGCCCTATGGGACCAAACGGGCTGAAACTTTGGAATTGTGATAAAATTTGTAGTCCACATCGAATTCAGTCACAAAATCTTCATTAAAATGTATTTTTAGAAAAATCATGATTTTTTTGGACGCTAATTTCAGACTTGGGTTCGAACTTTGGAAGAAGTTTTTTCAGGCCCTATGGGACCAAACGGGCTGAAATTTTGGAATTGTGATAAAATTTGTAGTCCATATCGAATTCAGTTACAAAATCTCCATTAGGTCTTATTTTGAGAAAACTCATGATTTTTATGGACGCTAACTTCAGACATGGGTTCGAACTTTGGAAGCAGTTTTTTCGGGCTCTATGGGACCAAACGGGCTGAAATTTTGGAGTTGTAATGAAATTTGTAGTCCATATCGAATTCAGTTACAAAATCTCCATAAAGTTGTATTTTTAGAAAAATCATGATTTTAATGGAAGCTAATTTCAGACTTGGGTTCGAACTTTGGAAGCTTTTTTTTCAGGCCCTATGGGACCAAACGGGCTGAAATTTTGGAATTGTGATAAAATTTGTAGTCCACATCGAATTCAGTCACAAAATTTTCATAAAAATGTATTTTAAGAAAAATCATGATTTTTATGGACGCTAATTTCAGACTTGGGTTCGAACTTTGGAAGCAGTTTTTTCGGGCTCTATGGGACCAAACGGGCTGAAATTTTGGAGTTGTTATGAAATTTGTAGTCCATATCGAATTCAGTTACAAAATCTCCATATAGTTGTATTTTTAGGAAAATCAAGATTTTTATGGACGCTTATTTCAGACTTGGGTTCGAATTTTGGAAGCAGTTTTTTCAGGCCCTATGGGACCTAACGGGCTGAAATTTTGGAGTTGTAATGAAATTTGTAGTCCATATCGAATTCAGTTACAAAATCTCCATAAATTTGTATTTTGAGAGTAATCATGATTTTTATGGACGCTAATTTCAGACTTGGGTTCGAACTTTGGAAGCAGTTTTTTCAGGCCCTATGGGACCAAACGGGCTGAAATTTTGGAATTGTGATAAAATTTGTAGTCCACGTCGAATTCAGTCACAAAATCTTCATTAAAATGTATTTTTAGAAAAATCATGATTTTTATGGACGCTAATTTCAGACTTTGGTTCGAACTTTGGAAGAAGTTTTTTCAGGCTCTATGGGACCAAACGGGCTGAAATTTTGAAATTGTGATAAAATTTGTAGTCCATATCGAATTCAATCACAAAATCTCCATAAAGTGGTATTTTAAGAAAACTCATGATTTTTATGTACGCTAATTTCAGACTTGGGCTCGAACTTTGGAAGCAGTTTTTTCAGGCTCTAAGGGACCAAACGGGCTGAAATTTTGGAACTCTGATGAAATTTGTAGTCCACATCGAATTCAGTCACAAAATCTTCATTTAAATGTATTTTTAGAAAAATCATGATTTTTATGGACGCTAATTTCAGACTTGGGTTCGAACTTTGGAAGCAGTTTTTTCAGGCCCTATGGGACCAAACGGGCTGAAATTTTGGAATTGTGATAAAATTTGTAGTCCACATCGAATTCAGTCACGAAATCTTCATTAAAATGTATTTTTAGAAAAATCATGATTTTTTTGGACGCTAATTTCAGACTTGGGTTCGAACTTTGGAAGAAGTTTTTTCAGGCCCTATGGGACCAAACGGGCTGAAATTTTGGAATTGTGATAAAATTTGTAGTCCATATCGAATTCAGTTACAAAATCTCCATTAGGTCTTATTTTGAGAAAACTCATGATTTTTATGGACGTTAACTTCAGACTTGGGTTCGAACTTTGGAAGCAGTTTTTTCGGGCTCTATGGGACCAAACGGGCTGAAATTTTGGAGTTGTAATGAAATTTGTAGTCCATATCGAATTCAGTTACAAAATCTCCATATAGTTGTATTTTTAGGAAAATCAAGATTTTTATGGACGCTTATTTCAGACTTGGGTTCGAATTTTGGAAGCAGTTTTTTCAGGCCCTATGGGACCTAACGGGCTGAAATTTTGGAATTGTGATAAAATTTGTAGTCCACATCGAATTCAGTCACAAAATCTTCATTAAAATGTATTTTTAGAAAAATCATGATTTTTATGGACGCTAATTTCAGACTTGGGTTCGAACTTTGGAAGCAGTTTTTTCAGGCCCTATGGGACCAAACGGGCTGAAATTTTGGAGTTGTGATGAAATTAGTAGTCCATATCGAATTCAATCACATAAACTCCATAAAGTCTTATTTTTAGAAAACTTATGATTTTTATGGACGCTAATTTCAGACTTGGGTTCGAACTTTGGAAGCAGTTTTTTCAGGCCCTGTGGGACCAAACGGGCTGAAATTTTGGAGTTGTTATGAAATTTGTAGTCCATATCGAATTCAGTTACAAAATCTCCATAAAGTTGTATTTTTAGAAAAATCGTGATTTTTATGGACGCTCATTTCAGACTTGGGTTCGAATTTTGGAAGCAGTTTTTTCAGGCCCTGTGGGACCAAACGGGCTGAAATTTTGGAATTGTGATAAAATTTGTAGTCCCCATCGAATTCAGTCACAAAATCTTCATAAAAATGTATTTTAAGAAAAATCATGATTTTTATGGACGCTTATTTCAGACTTGGGTTCGAACTTTGGAAGAAGTTTTTTCAGGCTCTATGGGACCAAACGGGCTGAAATTTTGGAGTTGTGATGAAATTTGTAGTCCATATCGAATTCAATCACATAAACTCCATAAAGTCTTATTTTTAGAAAACTTATGATTTTTATGGACGCTAATTTCAGACTTGGTTTCGAACTTTGGAAGCAGTTTTTTCAGGCCCTATGGGACCAAACGGGCTGAAATTTTGGAATTGTGATAAAATTTGTAGTCCACATCGAATTCAGTCACAAAATCTTCATTAAAATGTATTTTTAGAAAAATCATGATTTTTATGGACGCTAATTTCAGACTTTGGTTCGAACTTTGGAAGAAGTTTTTTCAGGCTCTATGGGACCAAACGGGCTGAAATTTTGAAATTGTGATAAAATTTGTAGTCCATATCGAATTCAATCACAAAATCTTCGTAAAGTGGTATTTTAAGAAAACTCATGATTTTTATGTACGCTAATTTCAGACTTGGGCTCGAACTTTGGAAGCAGTTTTTTCAGGCTCTAAGGGACCAAACGGGCTGAAATTTTGGAAATCTGATGAAATTTGTAGTCCACATCGAATTCAGTCACAAAATCTTCATTAAAATGTATTTTTAGAAAAATCATGATTTTTATGGACGCTAATTTCAGACTTGGGTTCGAACTTTGGAAGCAGTTTTTTCAGGCCCTATGGGACCAAACGGGCTGAAATTTTCGAATTGTGATAAAATTTGTAGTCCACATCGAATTCAGTCACAAAATCTTCATTAAAATGTATTTTTAGAAAAATCATGATTTTTTTGGACGCTAATTTCAGACTTGGGTTCGAACTTTGGAAGAAGTTTTTTCAGGCCCTATGGGACCAAACGGGCTGAAATTTTGGAATTGTGATAAAATTTGTAGTCCATATCGAATTCAGTTACAAAATCTCCATTAGGTCTTATTTTGAGAAAACTCATGATTTTTATGGACGCTAACTTCAGACATGGGTTCGAACTTTGGAAGCAGTTTTTTCGGGCTCTATGGGACCAAACGGGCTGAAATTTTGGAGTTGTAATGAAATTTGTAGTCCATATCGAATTCAGTTACAAAATCTCCATATAGTTGTATTTTTAGGAAAATCAAGATTTTTATGGACGCTTATTTCAGACTTGGGTTCGAATTTTGGAAGCAGTTTTTTCAGGCCCTATGGGACCTAACGGCCTGAAATTTTGGAATTGTGATAAAATTTGTAGTCCACATCGAATTCAGTCACAAAATCTTCATTAAAATGTATTTTTAGAAAAATCATGATTTTTATGGACGCTAATTTCAGACTTTGGTTCGAACTTTGGAAGAAGTTTTTTCAGGCTCTATGGGACCAAACGGGCTGAAATTTTGAAATTGTGATAAAATTTGTAGTCCATATCGAATTCAATCACAAAATCTCCATAAAGTGGTATTTTAAGAAAACTCATGATTTTTATGTACGCTAATTTCAGACTTGGGCTCGAACTTTGGAAGCAGTTTTTTCAGGCTCTAAGGGACCAAACGGGCTGAAATTTTGGAACTCTGATGAAATTTGTAGTCCACATCGAATTCAGTCACAAAATCTTCATTAAAATGTATTTTTAGAAAAATCATGATTTTTATGGACGCTAATTTCAGACTTGGGTTCGAACTTTGGAAGCAGTTTTTTCAGGCCCTATGGGACCAAACGGGCTGAAATTTTGGAATTGTGATAAAATTTGTAGTCGACATCGAATTCAGTCACAAAATCTTCTTAAAAATGTATTTTTAGAAAAATCATGATTTTTATTGACGCTAATTTCAGACTTGGGTTCGAACTTTGGAAGAAGTTTTTTCAGGCCCTATGGGACCTAACGGGCTGAAATTTTGGAATTGTGATAAAATTTGTAGTCCACATCGAATTCAGTCACAAAATCTTCATTAAAATGTATTTTTAGAAAAATCATGATTTTTTTGGACGCTAATTTCAGACTTGGGTTCGAACTTTGGAAGAAGTTTTTTCAGGCCCTATGGGACCAAACGGGCTGAAATTTTGGAATTGTGATAAAATTTGTAGTCCATATCGAATTCAGTTACAAAATCTCCATTTGGTCTTATTTTGAGAAAACTCATGATTTTTATGGACGCTAACTTCAGACTTGGGTTCGAACTTTGGAAGCAGTTTTTTCGGGCTCTATGGGACCAAACGGGCTGAAATTTTGGAGTTGTAATGAAATTTGTAGTCCATATCGAATTCAGTTACAAAATCTCCATATAGTTGTATTTTTAGGAAAATCAAGATTTTTATGGACGCTTATTTCAGACTTGGGTTCGAATTTTGGAAGCAGTTTTTTCAGGCCCTATGGGACCTAACGGGCTGAAATTTTGGAATTGTGATAAAATTTGTAGTCCACATCGAATTCAGTCACAAAATCTTCATTAAAATGTATTTTTAGAAAAATCATGATTTTTTTGGACGCTAATTTCAGACTTGGGTTCGAACTTTGGAAGCAGTTTTTTCAGGCCCTATGGGACCAAACGGGCTGAAATTTTGGAATTGTGATAAAATTTGTAGTCCACATTGAATTCAGTCACAAAATCTTCTTAAAAATGTATTTTTAGAAAAATCATGATTTTTATGGACGCTAATTTCAGACTTGGGTTCGAACTTTGGAAGAAGTTTTTTCAGGCTCTATGGGACCAAACGGGCTGAAATTTTGGAATTGTGATAAAATTTGTAGCCCACATCGAATTCAGTCACAAAATCTTCATTAAAATGTATTTTTAGAAAAATCATGATTTTTATGGACGCTAATTTCAGACTTTGGTTCGAACTTTGGAAGAAGTTTTTTCAGGCTCTATGGGACCAAAAGGGGTGAAATTTAGAAATTGTGATAAAATTTGTAGTCCATATCGAATTCAATCACAAAATCTCCATAAAGTGGTATTTTAAGAAAACTCATGATTTTTATGTACGCTAATTTCAGACTTGGGTTCGAACTTTGGAAGCAGTTTTTTCAGGCTCTAAGGGACCAAACGGGCTGAAATTTTGGAGTTGTAATGAAATTTGTAGTCCATATCGAATTCACTTACAAAATCTCCATATAGTTGTATTTTTAGGAAAATCAAGATTTTTATGGACGCTTATTTCAGACTTGGGTTCGAATTTTGGAAGCAGTTTTTTCAGGCCCTATGGGACCTAACGGGCTGAAATTTTGGAATTGTGATAAAATTTGTAGTCCACATCGAATTCAGTCACAAAATCTTCATTAAAATGTATTTTTAGAAAAATCATGATTTTTTTGGACGCTAATTTCAGACTTGGGTTCGAACTTTGGAAGCAGTTTTTTCAGGCCCTATGGGACCAAACGGGCTGAAATTTTGGAATTGTGATAAAATTTGTAGTCCACATCGAATTCAGTCACAAAATCTTCTTAAAAATGTATTTTTAGAAAAATCATGATTTTTATGGACGCTAATTTCAGACTTGGGTTCGAACTTTGGAAGAAGTTTTTTCAGGCTCTATGGGACCAAACGGGCTGAAATTTTGGAATTGTGATAAAATTTGTAGCCCACATCGAATTCAGTCACAAAATCTTCATTAAAATGTATTTTTAGAAAAATCATGATTTTTATGGACGCTAATTTCAGACTTTGGTTCGAACTTTGGAAGAAGTTTTTTCAGGCTCTATGGGACCAAAAGGGGTGAAATTTTGAAATTGTGATAAAATTTGTAGTCCATATCGAATTCAATCACAAAATCTCCATAAAGTGGTATTTTAAGAAAACTCATGATTTTTATGTACGCTAATTTCAGACTTGGGTTCGAACTTTGGAAGCAGTTTTTTCAGGCTCTAAGGGACCAAACGGGCTGAAATTTTGGAACTCTGATGAAATTTGTAGTCCACATCGAATTTAGTCACATAATCGTCATTAAAATGTATTTTTAGAAAAATCATGATTTTTATGGACGCTAATTTCAGACTTGGGTTCGAACTTTGGAAGCAGTTTTTTCAGGCCCTATGGGACCAAACGGGCTGAAATTTTGGAATTGTGATAAAATTTGTAGTCCACATCGAATTCAGTCACAAAATCTTCATTAAAATGTATTTTTAGAAAAATCATGATTTTTTTGGACGCTAATTTCAGACTTAGGTTCGAACTTTGGAAGAAGTTTTTTCAGGCCCTATGGGACCAAACGGGCTGAAATTTTGGAATTGTGATAAAATTTGTAGTCCATATCGAATTCAGTTACAAAATCTCCATTAGGTCTTATTTTGAGAAAACTCATGATTTTTATGGACGCTTACTTCAGACTTGGGTTCGAACTTTGGAAGCAGTTTTTTCGGGCTCTATGGGACCAAACGGGCTGAAATTTTGGAGTTGTAATGAAATTTGTAGTCCATATCGAATTCAGTTACAAAATCTCCATAAAGTTGTATTTTTAGAAAAATCATGATTTTAATGGAAGCTAATTTCAGACTTGGGTTCGAACTTTGGAAGCAGTTTTTTCAGGCCCTATGGGACCAAACGGGCTGAAATTTTGGAATTGTGATAAAATTTGTAGTCCACATCGAATTCAGTCACAAAATTTTCATATAAATGTATTTTAAGAAAAATCATGATTTTTATGGACGCTAATTTCAGACTTGGGTTCGAACTTTGGAAGCAGTTTTTTCGGGCTCTATGGGACCAAACGGGCTGAAATTTTGGAGTTGTTATGAAATTTGTAGTCCATATCGAATTCAGTTACAAAATCTCCATATAGTTGTATTTTTAGGAAAATCAAGATTTTTATGGACGCTTATTTCAGACTTGGGTTCGAATTTTGGAAGCAGTTTTTTCAGGCCCTATGGGACCTAACGGGCTGAAATTTTGGAGTTGTAATGAAATTTGTAGTCCATATCGAATTCAGTTACAAAATCTCCATTAGGTCTTATTTTGAGAAAACTCATGATTTTTATGGACGTTAACTTCAGACTTGGGTTCGAACTTTGGAAGCAGTTTTTTTCGGGCTCTATGGGACCAAACGGGCTGAAATTTTGGAGTTGTAATGAAATTTGTAGTCCATATCGAATTCAGTTACAAAATCTCCATATAGTTGTATTTTTAGGAAAATCAAGATTTTTATGGACGCTTATTTCAGACTTGGGTTCGAATTTTGGAAGCAGTTTTTTCAGGCCCTATGGGACCTAACGGGCTGAAATTTTGGAATTGTGATAAAATTTGTAGTCCACATCGAATTCAGTCACAAAATCTTCATTAAAATGTATTTTTAGAAAAATCATGATTTTTATGGACGCTAATTTCAGACTTGGGTTCGAACTTTGGAAGCAGTTTTTTCAGGCCCTATGGGACCAAACGGGCTGAAATTTTGGAGTTGTGATGAAATTAGTAGTCCATATCGAATTCAGTTACAAAATCTCCATATAGTTGTATTTTTAGGAAAATCAAGATTTTTATGGACGCTTATTTCAGACTTGGGTTCGAACTTTGGAAGCAGTTTTTTCAGGCCCTATGGGACCAAACGGGCTGAAATTTTGGAATTGTGATAAAATTTGTAGTCCACGTCGAATTCAGTCACAAAATCTTCATTAAAATGTATTTTTAGAAAAATCATGATTTTTATGGACGCTAATTTCAGACTTTGGTTCGAACTTTGGAAGAAGTTTTTTCAGGCTCTATGGGACCAAACGGGCTGAAATTTTGAAATTGTGATAAAATTTGTAGTCCATATCGAATTCAATCACAAAATCTCCATAAAGTGGTATTTTAAGAAAACTCATGATTTTTATGTACGCTAATTTCAGACTTGGGCTCGAACTTTGGAAGCAGTTTTTTCAGGCTCTAAGGGACCAAACGGGCTGAAATTTTGGAACTCTGATGAAATTTGTAGTCCACATCGAATTCAGTCACAAAATCTTCATTTAAATGTATTTTTAGAAAAATCATGATTTTTATGGACGCTAATTTCAGACTTGGGTTCGAACTTTGGAAGCAGTTTTTTCAGGCCCTATGGGACCAAACGGGCTGAAATTTTGGAATTGTGATAAAATTTGTAGTCCACATCGAATTCAGTCACGAAATCTTCATTAAAATGTATTTTTAGAAAAATCATGATTTTTTTGGACGCTAATTTCAGACTTGGGTTCGAACTTTGGAAGAAGTTTTTTCAGGCCCTATGGGACCAAACGGGCTGAAATTTTGGAATTGTGATAAAATTTGTAGTCCATATCGAATTCAGTTACAAAATCTCCATTAGGTCTTATTTTGAGAAAACTCATGATTTTTATGGACGTTAACTTCAGACTTGGGTTCGAACTTTGGAAGCAGTTTTTTCGGGCTCTATGGGACCAAACGGGCTGAAATTTTGGAGTTGTAATGAAATTTGTAGTCCATATCGAATTCAGTTACAAAATCTCCATATAGTTGTATTTTTAGGAAAATCAAGATTTTTATGGACGCTTATTTCAGACTTGGGTTCGAATTTTGGAAGCAGTTTTTTCAGGCCCTATGGGACCTAACGGGCTGAAATTTTGGAATTGTGATAAAATTTGTAGTCCACATCGAATTCAGTCACAAAATCTTCATTAAAATGTATTTTTAGAAAAATCATGATTTTTATGGACGCTAATTTCAGACTTGGGTTCGAACTTTGGAAGCAGTTTTTTCAGGCCCTATGGGACCAAACGGGCTGAAATTTTGGAGTTGTGATGAAATTAGTAGTCCATATCGAATTCAATCACATAAACTCCATAAAGTCTTATTTTTAGAAAACTTATGATTTTTATGGACGCTAATTTCAGACTTGGGTTCGAACTTTGGAAGCAGTTTTTTCAGGCCCTGTGGGACCAAACGGGCTGAAATTTTGGAGTTGTTATGAAATTTGTAGTCCATATCGAATTCAGTTACAAAATCTCCATAAAGTTGTATTTTTAGAAAAATCGTGATTTTTATGGACGCTCATTTCAGACTTGGGTTCGAATTTTGGAAGCAGTTTTTTCAGGCCCTGTGGGACCAAACGGGCTGAAATTTTGGAATTGTGATAAAATTTGTAGTCCCCATCGAATTCAGTCACAAAATCTTCATAAAAATGTATTTTAAGAAAAATCATGATTTTTATGGACGCTTATTTCAGACTTGGGTTCGAACTTTGGAAGAAGTTTTTTCAGGCTCTATGGGACCAAACGGGCTGAAATTTTGGAGTTGTGATGAAATTTGTAGTCCATATCGAATTCAATCACATAAACTCCATAAAGTCTTATTTTTAGAAAACTTATGATTTTTATGGACGCTAATTTCAGACTTGGTTTCGAACTTTGGAAGCAGTTTTTTCAGGCCCTATGGGACCAAACGGGCTGAAATTTTGGAATTGTGATAAAATTTGTAGTCCACATCGAATTCAGTCACAAAATCTTCATTAAAATGTATTTTTAGAAAAATCATGATTTTTATGGACGCTAATTTCAGACTTTGGTTCGAACTTTGGAAGAAGTTTTTTCAGGCTCTATGGGACCAAACGGGCTGAAATTTTGAAATTGTGATAAAATTTGTAGTCCATATCGAATTCAATCACAAAATCTTCGTAAAGTGGTATTTTAAGAAAACTCATGATTTTTATGTACGCTAATTTCAGACTTGGGCTCGAACTTTGGAAGCAGTTTTTTCAGGCTCTAAGGGACCAAACGGGCTGAAATTTTGGAAATCTGATGAAATTTGTAGTCCACATCGAATTCAGTCACAAAATCTTCATTAAAATGTATTTTTAGAAAAATCATGATTTTTATGGACGCTAATTTCAGACTTGGGTTCGAACTTTGGAAGCAGTTTTTTCAGGCCCTATGGGACCAAACGGGCTGAAATTTTCGAATTGTGATAAAATTTGTAGTCCACATCGAATTCAGTCACAAAATCTTCATTAAAATGTATTTTTAGAAAAATCATGATTTTTTTGGACGCTAATTTCAGACTTGGGTTCGAACTTTGGAAGAAGTTTTTTCAGGCCCTATGGGACCAAACGGGCTGAAATTTTGGAATTGTGATAAAATTTGTAGTCCATATCGAATTCAGTTACAAAATCTCCATTAGGTCTTATTTTGAGAAAACTCATGATTTTTATGGACGCTAACTTCAGACATGGGTTCGAACTTTGGAAGCAGTTTTTTCAGGCCCTATGGGACCAAACGGGCTGAAATTTTGGAATTGTGATAAAATTTGTAGTCCACGTCGAATTCAGTCACAAAATCTTCATTAAAATGTATTTTTAGAAAAATCATGATTTTTATGGACGCTAATTTCAGACTTTGGTTCGAACTTTGGAAGAAGTTTTTTCAGGCTCTATGGGACCAAACGGGCTGAAATTTTGAAATTGTGATAAAATTTGTAGTCCATATCGAATTCAATCACAAAATCTCCATAAAGTGGTATTTTAAGAAAACTCATGATTTTTATGTACGCTAATTTCAGACTTGGGCTCGAACTTTGGAAGCAGTTTTTTCAGGCTCTAAGGGACCAAACGGGCTGAAATTTTGGAACTCTGATGAAATTTGTAGTCCACATCGAATTCAGTCACAAAATCTTCATTTAAATGTATTTTTAGAAAAATCATGATTTTTATGGACGCTAATTTCAGACTTGGGTTCGAACTTTGGAAGCAGTTTTTTCAGGCCCTATGGGACCAAACGGGCTGAAATTTTGGAATTGTGATAAAATTTGTAGTCCACATCGAATTCAGTCACGAAATCTTCATTAAAATGTATTTTTAGAAAAATCATGATTTTTTTGGACGCTAATTTCAGACTTGGGTTCGAACTTTGGAAGAAGTTTTTTCAGGCCCTATGGGACCAAACGGGCTGAAATTTTGGAATTGTGATAAAATTTGTAGTCCATATCGAATTCAGTTACAAAATCTCCATTAGGTCTTATTTTGAGAAAACTCATGATTTTTATGGACGTTAACTTCAGACTTGGGTTCGAACTTTGGAAGCAGTTTTTTCGGGCTCTATGGGACCAAACGGGCTGAAATTTTGGAGTTGTAATGAAATTTGTAGTCCATATCGAATTCAGTTACAAAATCTCCATATAGTTGTATTTTTAGGAAAATCAAGATTTTTATGGACGCTTATTTCAGACTTGGGTTCGAATTTTGGAAGCAGTTTTTTCAGGCCCTATGGGACCTAACGGGCTGAAATTTTGGAATTGTGATAAAATTTGTAGTCCACATCGAATTCAGTCACAAAATCTTCATTAAAATGTATTTTTAGAAAAATCATGATTTTTATGGACGCTAATTTCAGACTTGGGTTCGAACTTTGGAAGCAGTTTTTTCAGGCCCTATGGGACCAAACGGGCTGAAATTTTGGAGTTGTGATGAAATTAGTAGTCCATATCGAATTCAATCACATAAACTCCATAAAGTCTTATTTTTAGAAAACTTATGATTTTTATGGACGCTAATTTCAGACTTGGGTTCGAACTTTGGAAGCAGTTTTTTCAGGCCCTGTGGGACCAAACGGGCTGAAATTTTGGAGTTGTTATGAAATTTGTAGTCCATATCGAATTCAGTTACAAAATCTCCATAAAGTTGTATTTTTAGAAAAATCGTGATTTTTATGGACGCTCATTTCAGACTTGGGTTCGAATTTTGGAAGCAGTTTTTTCAGGCCCTGTGGGACCAAACGGGCTGAAATTTTGGAATTGTGATAAAATTTGTAGTCCCCATCGAATTCAGTCACAAAATCTTCATAAAAATGTATTTTAAGAAAAATCATGATTTTTATGGACGCTTATTTCAGACTTGGGTTCGAACTTTGGAAGAAGTTTTTTCAGGCTCTATGGGACCAAACGGGCTGAAATTTTGGAGTTGTGATGAAATTTGTAGTCCATATCGAATTCAATCACATAAACTCCATAAAGTCTTATTTTTAGAAAACTTATGATTTTTATGGACGCTAATTTCAGACTTGGTTTCGAACTTTGGAAGCAGTTTTTTCAGGCCCTATGGGACCAAACGGGCTGAAATTTTGGAATTGTGATAAAATTTGTAGTCCACATCGAATTCAGTCACAAAATCTTCATTAAAATGTATTTTTAGAAAAATCATGATTTTTATGGACGCTAATTTCAGACTTTGGTTCGAACTTTGGAAGAAGTTTTTTCAGGCTCTATGGGACCAAACGGGCTGAAATTTTGAAATTGTGATAAAATTTGTAGTCCATATCGAATTCAATCACAAAATCTTCGTAAAGTGGTATTTTAAGAAAACTCATGATTTTTATGTACGCTAATTTCAGACTTGGGCTCGAACTTTGGAAGCAGTTTTTTCAGGCTCTAAGGGACCAAACGGGCTGAAATTTTGGAAATCTGATGAAATTTGTAGTCCACATCGAATTCAGTCACAAAATCTTCATTAAAATGTATTTTTAGAAAAATCATGATTTTTATGGACGCTAATTTCAGACTTGGGTTCGAACTTTGGAAGCAGTTTTTTCAGGCCCTATGGGACCAAACGGGCTGAAATTTTCGAATTGTGATAAAATTTGTAGTCCACATCGAATTCAGTCACAAAATCTTCATTAAAATGTATTTTTAGAAAAATCATGATTTTTTTGGACGCTAATTTCAGACTTGGGTTCGAACTTTGGAAGAAGTTTTTTCAGGCCCTATGGGACCAAACGGGCTGAAATTTTGGAATTGTGATAAAATTTGTAGTCCATATCGAATTCAGTTACAAAATCTCCATTAGGTCTTATTTTGAGAAAACTCATGATTTTTATGGACGCTAACTTCAGACATGGGTTCGAACTTTGGAAGCAGTTTTTTCGGGCTCTATGGGACCAAACGGGCTGAAATTTTGGAGTTGTAATGAAATTTGTAGTCCATATCGAATTCAGTTACAAAATCTCCATATAGTTGTATTTTTAGGAAAATCAAGATTTTTATGGACGCTTATTTCAGACTTGGGTTCGAATTTTGGAAGCAGTTTTTTCAGGCCCTATGGGACCTAACGGCCTGAAATTTTGGAATTGTGATAAAATTTGTAGTCCACATCGAATTCAGTCACAAAATCTTCATTAAAATGTATTTTTAGAAAAATCATGATTTTTATGGACGCTAATTTCAGACTTTGGTTCGAACTTTGGAAGAAGTTTTTTCAGGCTCTATGGGACCAAACGGGCTGAAATTTTGAAATTGTGATAAAATTTGTAGTCCATATCGAATTCAATCACAAAATCTCCATAAAGTGGTATTTTAAGAAAACTCATGATTTTTATGTACGCTAATTTCAGACTTGGGCTCGAACTTTGGAAGCAGTTTTTTCAGGCTCTAAGGGACCAAACGGGCTGAAATTTTGGAACTCTGATGAAATTTGTAGTCCACATCGAATTCAGTCACAAAATCTTCATTAAAATGTATTTTTAGAAAAATCATGATTTTTATGGACGCTAATTTCAGACTTGGGTTCGAACTTTGGAAGCAGTTTTTTCAGGCCCTATGGGACCAAACGGGCTGAAATTTTGGAATTGTGATAAAATTTGTAGTCGACATCGAATTCAGTCACAAAATCTTCTTAAAAATGTATTTTTAGAAAAATCATGATTTTTATTGACGCTAATTTCAGACTTGGGTTCGAACTTTGGAAGAAGTTTTTTCAGGCCCTATGGGACCTAACGGGCTGAAATTTTGGAATTGTGATAAAATTTGTAGTCCACATCGAATTCAGTCACAAAATCTTCATTAAAATGTATTTTTAGAAAAATCATGATTTTTTTGGACGCTAATTTCAGACTTGGGTTCGAACTTTGGAAGAAGTTTTTTCAGGCCCTATGGGACCAAACGGGCTGAAATTTTGGAATTGTGATAAAATTTGTAGTCCATATCGAATTCAGTTACAAAATCTCCATTTGGTCTTATTTTGAGAAAACTCATGATTTTTATGGACGCTAACTTCAGACTTGGGTTCGAACTTTGGAAGCAGTTTTTTCGGGCTCTATGGGACCAAACGGGCTGAAATTTTGGAGTTGTAATGAAATTTGTAGTCCATATCGAATTCAGTTACAAAATCTCCATATAGTTGTATTTTTAGGAAAATCAAGATTTTTATGGACGCTTATTTCAGACTTGGGTTCGAATTTTGGAAGCAGTTTTTTCAGGCCCTATGGGACCTAACGGGCTGAAATTTTGGAATTGTGATAAAATTTGTAGTCCACATCGAATTCAGTCACAAAATCTTCATTAAAATGTATTTTTAGAAAAATCATGATTTTTTTGGACGCTAATTTCAGACTTGGGTTCGAACTTTGGAAGCAGTTTTTTCAGGCCCTATGGGACCAAACGGGCTGAAATTTTGGAATTGTGATAAAATTTGTAGTCCACATTGAATTCAGTCACAAAATCTTCTTAAAAATGTATTTTTAGAAAAATCATGATTTTTATGGACGCTAATTTCAGACTTGGGTTCGAACTTTGGAAGAAGTTTTTTCAGGCTCTATGGGACCAAACGGGCTGAAATTTTGGAATTGTGATAAAATTTGTAGCCCACATCGAATTCAGTCACAAAATCTTCATTAAAATGTATTTTTAGAAAAATCATGATTTTTATGGACGCTAATTTCAGACTTTGGTTCGAACTTTGGAAGAAGTTTTTTCAGGCTCTATGGGACCAAAAGGGGTGAAATTTTGAAATTGTGATAAAATTTGTAGTCCATATCGAATTCAATCACAAAATCTCCATAAAGTGGTATTTTAAGAAAACTCATGATTTTTATGTACGCTAATTTCAGACTTGGGTTCGAACTTTGGAAGCAGTTTTTTCAGGCTCTAAGGGACCAAACGGGCTGAAATTTTGGAGTTGTAATGAAATTTGTAGTCCATATCGAATTCACTTACAAAATCTCCATATAGTTGTATTTTTAGGAAAATCAAGATTTTTATGGACGCTTATTTCAGACTTGGGTTCGAATTTTGGAAGCAGTTTTTTCAGGCCCTATGGGACCTAACGGGCTGAAATTTTGGAATTGTGATAAAATTTGTAGTCCACATCGAATTCAGTCACAAAATCTTCATTAAAATGTATTTTTAGAAAAATCATGATTTTTTTGGACGCTAATTTCAGACTTGGGTTCGAACTTTGGAAGCAGTTTTTTCAGGCCCTATGGGACCAAACGGGCTGAAATTTTGGAATTGTGATAAAATTTGTAGTCCACATCGAATTCAGTCACAAAATCTTCTTAAAAATGTATTTTTAGAAAAATCATGATTTTTATGGACGCTAATTTCAGACTTGGGTTCGAACTTTGGAAGAAGTTTTTTCAGGCTCTATGGGACCAAACGGGCTGAAATTTTGGAATTGTGATAAAATTTGTAGCCCACATCGAATTCAGTCACAAAATCTTCATTAAAATGTATTTTTAGAAAAATCATGATTTTTATGGACGCTAATTTCAGACTTTGGTTCGAACTTTGGAAGAAGTTTTTTCAGGCTCTATGGGACCAAAAGGGGTGAAATTTTGAAATTGTGATAAAATTTGTAGTCCATATCGAATTCAATCACAAAATCTCCATAAAGTGGTATTTTAAGAAAACTCATGATTTTTATGTACGCTAATTTCAGACTTGGGTTCGAACTTTGGAAGCAGTTTTTTCAGGCTCTAAGGGACCAAACGGGCTGAAATTTTGGAACTCTGATGAAATTTGTAGTCCACATCGAATTTAGTCACATAATCGTCATTAAAATGTATTTTTAGAAAAATCATGATTTTTATGGACGCTAATTTCAGACTTGGGTTCGAACTTTGGAAGCAGTTTTTTCAGGCCCTATGGGACCAAACGGGCTGAAATTTTGGAATTGTGATAAAATTTGTAGTCCACATCGAATTCAGTCACAAAATCTTCATTAAAATGTATTTTTAGAAAAATCATGATTTTTTTGGACGCTAATTTCAGACTTAGGTTCGAACTTTGGAAGAAGTTTTTTCAGGCCCTATGGGACCAAACGGGCTGAAATTTTGGAATTGTGATAAAATTTGTAGTCCATATCGAATTCAGTTACAAAATCTCCATTAGGTCTTATTTTGAGAAAACTCATGATTTTTATGGACGCTTACTTCAGACTTGGGTTCGAACTTTGGAAGCAGTTTTTTCGGGCTCTATGGGACCAAACGGGCTGAAATTTTGGAGTTGTAATGAAATTTGTAGTCCATATCGAATTCAGTTACAAAATCTCCATAAAGTTGTATTTTTAGAAAAATCATGATTTTAATGGAAGCTAATTTCAGACTTGGGTTCGAACTTTGGAAGCAGTTTTTTCAGGCCCTATGGGACCAAACGGGCTGAAATTTTGGAATTGTGATAAAATTTGTAGTCCACATCGAATTCAGTCACAAAATTTTCATATAAATGTATTTTAAGAAAAATCATGATTTTTATGGACGCTAATTTCAGACTTGGGTTCGAACTTTGGAAGCAGTTTTTTCGGGCTCTATGGGACCAAACGGGCTGAAATTTTGGAGTTGTTATGAAATTTGTAGTCCATATCGAATTCAGTTACAAAATCTCCATATAGTTGTATTTTTAGGAAAATCAAGATTTTTATGGACGCTTATTTCAGACTTGGGTTCGAATTTTGGAAGCAGTTTTTTCAGGCCCTATGGGACCTAACGGGCTGAAATTTTGGAGTTGTAATGAAATTTGTAGTCCATATCGAATTCAGTTACAAAATCTCCATTTGGTCTTATTTTGAGAAAACTCATGATTTTTATGGACGCTAACTTCAGACTTGGGTTCGAACTTTGGAAGCAGTTTTTTCGGGCTCTATGGGACCAAACGGGCTGAAATTTTGGAGTTGTAATGAAATTTGTAGTCCATATCGAATTCAGTTACAAAATCTCCATATAGTTGTATTTTTAGGAAAATCAAGATTTTTATGGACGCTTATTTCAGACTTGGGTTCGAATTTTGGAAGCAGTTTTTTCAGGCCCTATGGGACCAAACGGGCTGAAATTTTGGAATTGTGATAAAATTTGTAGTCCATATCGAATTCAGTTACAAAATCTCCATTAGGTCTTATTTTGAGAAAACTCATGATTTTTATGGACGCTTACTTCAGACTTGGGTTCGAACTATGGAAGCAGTTTTTTCGGGCTCTATGGGACCAAACGGGCTGAAATTTTGGAGTTGTAATGAAATTTGTAGTCCATATCGAATTCAGTTACAAAATCTCCATAAAGTTGTATTTTTAGAAAAATCATGATTTTAATGGAAGCTAATTTCAGACTTGGGTTCGAACTTTGGAAGCAGTTTTTTCAGGCCCTATGGGACCAAACGGGCTGAAATTTTGGAATTGTGATAAAATTTGTAGTCCACATCGAATTCAGTCACAAAATTTTCATATAAATGTATTTTAAGAAAAATCATGATTTTTATGGACGCTAATTTCAGACTTGGGTTCGAACTTTGGAAGCAGTTTTTTCGGGCTCTATGGGACCAAACGGGCTGAAATTTTGGAGTTGTTATGAAATTTGTAGTCCATATCGAATTCAGTTACAAAATCTCCATATAGTTGTATTTTTAGGAAAATCAAGATTTTTATGGACGCTTATTTCAGACTTGGGTTCGAATTTTGGAAGCAGTTTTTTCAGGCCCTATGGGACCTAACGGGCTGAAATTTTGGAGTTGTAATGAAATTTGTAGTCCATATCGAATTCAGTTACAAAATCTCCATTTGGTCTTATTTTGAGAAAACTCATGATTTTTATGGACGCTAACTTCAGACTTGGGTTCGAACTTTGGAAGCAGTTTTTTCGGGCTCTATGGGACCAAACGGGCTGAAATTTTGGAGTTGTAATGAAATTTGTAGTCCATATCGAATTCAGTTACAAAATCTCCATATAGTTGTATTTTTAGGAAAATCAAGATTTTTATGGACGCTTATTTCAGACTTTGGTTCGAATTTTGGAAGCAGTTTTTTCAGGCCCTATGGGACCTAACGGGCTGAAATTTTGGAATTGTGATAAAATTTGTAGTCCACATCGAATTCAGTCACAAAATCTTCATTAAAATGTATTTTTAGAAAAATCATGATTTTTTTGGACGCTAATTTCAGACTTGGGTTCGAACTTTGGAAGCAGTTTTTTCAGGCCCTATGGGACCAAACGGGCTGAAATTTTGGAATTGTGATAAAATTTGTAGTCCACATCGAATTCAGTCACAAAATCTTCTTAAAAATGTATTTTTAGAAAAATCATGATTTTTATGGACGCTAATTTCAGACTTGGGTTCGAACTTTGGAAGAAGTTTTTTCAGGCTCTATGGGACCAAACGGGCTGAAATTTTGGAATTGTGATAAAATTTGTAGCCCACATCGAATTCAGTCACAAAATCTTCATTAAAATGTATTTTTAGAAAAATCATGATTTTTATGGACGCTAATTTCAGACTTTGGTTCGAACTTTGGAAGAAGTTTTTTCAGGCTCTATGGGACCAAAAGGGGTGAAATTTTGAAATTGTGATAAAATTTGTAGTCCATATCGAATTCAATCACAAAATCTCCATAAAGTGGTGTTTTAAGAAAACTCATGATTTTTATGTACGCTAATTTCAGACTTGGGTTCGAACTTTGGAAGCAGTTTTTTCAGGCTCTAAGGGACCAAACGGGCTGAAATTTTGACACTCTGATGAAATTTGTAGTCCACATCGAATTCAGTCACATAATCGTCATTAAAATGTATTTTTAGAAAAATCATGATTTTTATGGACGCTTACTTCAGACTTGGGTTCGAACTTTGGAAGCAGTTTTTTCGGGCTCTATGGGACCAAACGGGCTGAAATTTTGGAGTTGTAATGAAATTTGTAGTCCATATCGAATTCAGTTACAAAATCTCCATAAAGTTGTATTTTTAGAAAAATCATGATTTTAATGGAAGCTAATTTCAGACTTGGGTTCGAACTTTGGAAGCAGTTTTTTCAGGCCCTATGGGACCAAACGGGCTGAAATTTTGGAATTGTGATAAAATTTGTAGTCCACATCGAATTCAGTCACAAAATTTTCATATAAATGTATTTTAAGAAAAATCATGATTTTTATGGACGCTAATTTCAGACTTGGGTTCGAACTTTGGAAGCAGTTTTTTCGGGCTCTATGGGACCAAACGGGCTGAAATTTTGGAGTTGTTATGAAATTTGTAGTCCATATCGAATTCAGTTACAAAATCTCCATATAGTTGTATTTTTAGGAAAATCAAGATTTTTATGGACGCTTATTTCAGACTTGGGTTCGAATTTTGGAAGCAGTTTTTTCAGGCCCTATGGGACCTAACGGGCTGAAATTTTGGAGTTGTAATGAAATTTGTAGTCCATATCGAATTCAGTTACAAAATCTCCATTTGGTCTTATTTTGAGAAAACTCATGATTTTTATGGACGCTAACTTCAGACTTGGGTTCGAACTTTGGAAGCAGTTTTTTCGGGCTCTATGGGACCAAACGGGCTGAAATTTTGGAGTTGTAATGAAATTTGTAGTCCATATCGAATTCAGTTACAAAATCTCCATATAGTTGTATTTTTAGGAAAATCAAGATTTTTATGGACGCTTATTTCAGACTTGGGTTCGAATTTTGGAAGCAGTTTTTTCAGGCCCTATGGGACCAAACGGGCTGAAATTTTGGAATTGTGATAAAATTTGTAGTCCATATCGAATTCAGTTACAAAATCTCCATTAGGTCTTATTTTGAGAAAACTCATGATTTTTATGGACGCTTACTTCAGACTTGGGTTCGAACTATGGAAGCAGTTTTTTCGGGCTCTATGGGACCAAACGGGCTGAAATTTTGGAGTTGTAATGAAATTTGTAGTCCATATCGAATTCAGTTACAAAATCTCCATAAAGTTGTATTTTTAGAAAAATCATGATTTTAATGGAAGCTAATTTCAGACTTGGGTTCGAACTTTGGAAGCAGTTTTTTCAGGCCCTATGGGACCAAACGGGCTGAAATTTTGGAATTGTGATAAAATTTGTAGTCCACATCGAATTCAGTCACAAAATCTTCTTAAAAATGTATTTTTAGAAAAATCATGATTTTTATGGACGCTAATTTCAGACTTGGGTTCGAACTTTGGAAGCAGTTTTTTCGGGCTCTATGGGACCAAACGGGCTGAAATTTTGGAGTTGTTATGAAATTTGTAGTCCATATCGAATTCAGTTACAAAATCTCCATATAGTTGTATTTTTAGGAAAATCAAGATTTTTATGGACGCTTATTTCAGACTTGGGTTCGAATTTTGGAAGCAGTTTTTTCAGGCCCTATGGGACCTAACGGGCTGAAATTTTGGAGTTGTAATGAAATTTGTAGTCCATATCGAATTCAGTTACAAAATCTCCATTTGGTCTTATTTTGAGAAAACTCATGATTTTTATGGACGCTAACTTCAGACTTGGGTTCGAACTTTGGAAGCAGTTTTTTCGGGCTCTATGGGACCAAACGGGCTGAAATTTTGGAGTTGTAATGAAATTTGTAGTCCATATCGAATTCAGTTACAAAATCTCCATATAGTTGTATTTTTAGGAAAATCAAGATTTTTATGGACGCTTATTTCAGACTTTGGTTCGAATTTTGGAAGCAGTTTTTTCAGGCCCTATGGGACCTAACGGGCTGAAATTTTGGAATTGTGATAAAATTTGTAGTCCACATCGAATTCAGTCACAAAATCTTCATTAAAATGTATTTTTAGAAAAATCATGATTTTTTTGGACGCTAATTTCAGACTTGGGTTCGAACTTTGGAAGCAGTTTTTTCAGGCCCTATGGGACCAAACGGGCTGAAATTTTGGAATTGTGATAAAATTTGTAGTCCACATCGAATTCAGTCACAAAATCTTCTTAAAAATGTATTTTTAGAAAAATCATGATTTTTATGGACGCTAATTTCAGACTTGGGTTCGAACTTTGGAAGAAGTTTTTTCAGGCTCTATGGGACCAAACGGGCTGAAATTTTGGAATTGTGATAAAATTTGTAGCCCACATCGAATTCAGTCACAAAATCTTCATTAAAATGTATTTTTAGAAAAATCATGATTTTTATGGACGCTAATTTCAGACTTTGGTTCGAACTTTGGAAGAAGTTTTTTCAGGCTCTATGGGACCAAAAGGGGTGAAATTTTGAAATTGTGATAAAATTTGTAGTCCATATCGAATTCAATCACAAAATCTCCATAAAGTGGTGTTTTAAGAAAACTCATGATTTTTATGTACGCTAATTTCAGACTTGGGTTCGAACTTTGGAAGCAGTTTTTTCAGGCTCTAAGGGACCAAACGGGCTGAAATTTTGACACTCTGATGAAATTTGTAGTCCACATCGAATTCAGTCACATAATCGTCATTAAAATGTATTTTTAGAAAAATCATGATTTTTATGGACGCTTACTTCAGACTTGGGTTCGAACTTTGGAAGCAGTTTTTTCGGGCTCTATGGGACCAAACGGGCTGAAATTTTGGAGTTGTAATGAAATTTGTAGTCCATATCGAATTCAGTTACAAAATCTCCATAAAGTTGTATTTTTAGAAAAATCATGATTTTAATGGAAGCTAATTTCAGACTTGGGTTCGAACTTTGGAAGCAGTTTTTTCAGGCCCTATGGGACCAAACGGGCTGAAATTTTGGAATTGTGATAAAATTTGTAGTCCACATCGAATTCAGTCACAAAATCTTCATTAAAATGTATTTTTAGAAAAATCATGATTTTTTTGGACGCTAATTTCAGACTTAGGTTCGAACTTTGGAAGAAGTTTTTTCAGGCCCTATGGGACCAAACGGGCTGAAATTTTGGAATTGTGATAAAATTTGTAGTCCATATCGAATTCAGTTACAAAATCTCCATTAGGTCTTATTTTGAGAAAACTCATGATTTTTATGGACGCTTACTTCAGACTTGGGTTCGAACTTTGGAAGCAGTTTTTTCGGGCTCTATGGGACCAAACGGGCTGAAATTTTGGAGTTGTAATGAAATTTGTAGTCCATATCGAATTCAGTTACAAAATCTCCATAAAGTTGTATTTTTAGAAAAATCATGATTTTAATGGAAGCTAATTTCAGACTTGGGTTCGAACTTTGGAAGCAGTTTTTTCAGGCCCTATGGGACCAAACGGGCTGAAATTTTGGAATTGTGATAAAATTTGTAGTCCACATCGAATTCAGTCACAAAATTTTCATATAAATGTATTTTAAGAAAAATCATGATTTTTATGGACGCTAATTTCAGACTTGGGTTCGAACTTTGGAAGCAGTTTTTTCGGGCTCAATGGGACCAAACGGGCTGAAATTTTGGAGTTGTTATGAAATTTGTAGTCCATATCGAATTCAGTTACAAAATCTCCATATAGTTGTATTTTTAGGAAAATCAAGATTTTTATGGACGCTTATTTCAGACTTGGGTTCGAATTTTGGAAGCAGTTTTTTCAGGCCCTATGGGACCTAACGGGCTGAAATTTTGGAGTTGTAATGAAATTTGTAGTCCATATCGAATTCAGTTACAAAATCTCCATAAATTTGTATTTTGAGAGTAATCATGATTTTTATGGACGCTAATTTCAGACTTGGGTTCGAACTTTGGAAGCAGTTTTTTCAGGCCCTATGGGACCAAACGGGCTGAAATTTTGGAATTGTGATAAAATTTGTAGTCCACGTCGAATTCAGTCACAAAATCTTCATTAAAATGTATTTTTAGAAAAATCATGATTTTTATGGACGCTAATTTCAGACTTTGGTTCGAACTTTGGAAGAAGTTTTTTCAGGCCCTATGGGACCTAACGGGCTGAAATTTTGGAATTGTGATAAAATTTGTAGTCCACATCGAATTCAGTCACAAAATCTTCATTAAAATGTATTTTTAGAAAAATCATGATTTTTTTGGACGCTAATTTCAGACTTGGGTTCGAACTTTGGAAGCAGTTTTTTCAGGCCCTATGGGACCAAACGGGCTGAAATTTTGGAATTGTGATAAAATTTGTAGTCCACATCGAATTCAGTCACAAAATCTTCTTAAAAATGTATTTTTAGAAAAATCATGATTTTTATGGACGCTAATTTCAGACTTGGGTTCGAACTTTGGAAGAAGTTTTTTCAGGCTTTATGGGACCAAACGGGCTGAAATTTTGGAATTGTGATAAAATTTGTAGCCCACATCGAATTCAGTTTCAAAATCTTCATTAAAATGTATTTTTAGAAAAATCATGATTTTTATGGACGCTAATTTCAGACTTTGGTTCGAACTTTGGAAGAAGTTTTTTCAGGCTCTATGGGACCAAACGGGCTGAAATTTTGAAATTGTGATAAAATTTGTAGTCCATATCGAATTCAATCACAAAATCTCCATAAAGTGGTATTTTAAGAAAACTCATGATTTTTATGTACGTTAATTTCAGACTTGGGTTCGAACTTTGGAAGCAGTTTTTTCAGGCTCTAAGGGACCAAACGGGCTGAAATTTTGGAACTCTGATGAAATTTGTAGTCCACATCGAATTCAGTCACATAATCGTCATTAAAATGTATTTTTAGAAAAATCATGATTTTTATGGACGCTAATTTCAGACTTGGGTTCGAACTTTGGAAGCAGTTTTTTCAGGCCCTATGGGACCAAACGTGCTGAAATTTTGGAATTGTGATAAAATTTGTAGTCCACATCGAATTCAGTCACAAAATCTTCATTAAAATGTATTTTTAGAAAAATCATGATTTTTTTGGACGCTTATTTCAGACTTAGGTTCGAACTTTGGAAGAAGTTTTTTCAGGCCCTATGGGACCAAACGGGCTGAAATTTTGGAATTGTGATAAAATTTGTAGTCCATATCGAATTCAGTTACAAAATCTCCATTAGGTCTTATTTTGAGAAAACTCATGATTTTTATGGACGCTTACTTCAGACTTGGGTTCGAACTTTGGAAGCAGTTTTTTCGGGCTCTATGGGACCAAACGGGCTGAAATTTTGGAGTTGTAATGAAATTTGTAGTCCATATCGAATTCAGTTACAAAATCTCCATAAAGTTGTATTTTTAGAAAAATCATGATTTTAATGGAAGCTAATTTCAGACTTGGGTTCGAACTTTGGAAGCAGTTTTTTCAGGCCATATGGGACCAAACGGGCTGAAATTTTGGAATTGTGATAAAATTTGTAGTCCACATCGAATTCAGTCACAAAATTTTCATAAAAATGTATTTTAAGAAAAATCATGATTTTTATGGACGCTAATTTCAGACTTGGGTTCGAACTTTGGAAGCAGTTTTTTCGGGCTCTATGGGATCAAACGGGCTGAAATTTTGGAGTTGTTATGAAATTTGTAGTCCATATCGAATTCAGTTACAAAATCTCCATATAGTTGTATTTTTAGGAAAATCAAGATTTTTATGGACGCTTATTTCAGACTTGGGTTCGAATTTTGGAAGCAGTTTTTTCAGGCCCTATGGGACCTAACGGGCTGAAATTTTGGAGTTGTAATGAAATTTGTAGTCCATATCGAATTCAGTTACAAAATCTCCATACAGTTGTATTTTTAGGAAAATCAAGATTTTTATGGACGCTTATTTCAGACTTGGGTTCGAACTTTGGAAGCAGTTTTTTCAGGCCCTATGGGACATAACGGGCTGAAATTTTGGAATTGTGATAAAATTTGTAGTCCACATCGAATTCAGTCACAAAATCTTCTTAAAAATGTATTTTTAGAAAAATCATGATTTTTATGGACGCTAATTGCAGACTTGGGTTCGAACTTTGGAAGAAGTTTTTTCAGGCTCTATGGGACCAAACGGGCTGAAATTTTAGAGTTGTGGTGAAATTTGTAGTCCATATCGAATTCAATCACATAATCTCCATAAAGTCTAATTTTTAGAAAACTCATGATTTTATGGACGCTAATTTCAAACTTGGGTTCGAACTTTGGAAGCAGTTTCTTCAGGCCCTATGGGACCAAACGGGCTGAAATTTTGGAATTGTGATAAACTTTGTAGTCCACATCGAATTCAGTCACAAAAACTTCATTAAAATGTATTTTGAGAAAAATCATGATTTTTATGGACGCTAATTTCAGACTTGGGTTCGAACTTTGGAAGCAGTTTTTTCAGGCTCTATGGGACCAAACGGGCTGAAATTTTGGAGTTGTGATGAAATTTGTAGTCCATATCGAATTCAATCACATAATCTCCATTAAGTCTTATTTTTAGAAAAATCATGATTTTTATGGACGCTAATTTCAGACTTGGGTTCGAACTTCGGAAGAAGTTTTTTCAGGCTCTATGGGACCAAATGGGCAGAAATTTTGGAATTGTGGTAAAATTTGTAGTCCACATCGAATTCAGTCACAAAATCTTCATTAAAATGTATTTTTAGAAAAATCATGATTTTTATGGACGCTAATTTCAGACTTGGGTTCGATCTTTGGAAGAAGTTTTTTCAGGCTCTATGGGACCAAACGGGCTGAAATTTTGGAATTGTGATAAAATTTGTAGTCCATATCGAATTCAATCACAAAATCTCCATAAAGTGGTATTTTAAGAAAACTCATGATTTTTATGTACGCTAATTTCATACTTGGGCTCGAACTTTGGAAGCAGTTTTTTCAGGCTCTAAGGGACCAAACGGGCTGAAATTTTGGAACTCTGATGAAATTTGTAGTCCACATCGAATTCAGTCACAAAATCTTCATTAAAATGTATTTTTAGAAAAATCAAACTCTATGGGACCAAACGGGCTGAAATTTTGGAGTTGTAATGAAATTTGTAGTCCATATCGAATTCAGTTACAAAATCTCCATATAGTTGTATTTTTAGGAAAATCAAGATTTTTATGGACGCTTATTTCAGACTTGGTTTCGAATTTTGGAAGCAGTTTTTTCAGGCCCTATGGGACCTAACGGGCTGAAATTTTGGAATTGTGATAAAATTTGTAGTCCACATCGAATTCAATCACAAAATCTCCATAAAGTGGTATTTTAAGAAAACTCATGATTTTTATGTACGCTAATTTCAGACTTGGGCTCGAACTTTGGAAGCAGTTTTTTCAGGCTCTAAGGGACCAAACGGGCTGAAATTTTGGAACTCTGATGAAATTTTTAGTCCACATCGAATTCAGTCACAAAATCTTCATTAAAATGTATTTTTAGAAAAATCATGATTTTTATGGACGCTAATTTCAGACTTGGGTTCGAACTTTGGAAGCAGTTTTTTCAGGCCCTATGGGACCAAACGGGCTGAAATTTTGGAATTGTGATAAAATTTGTAGTCCACATCGAATTCAGTCACAAAATCTTCATTAAAATGTATTTTTAGAAAAATTATGATTTTTTTGGACGCTTATTTCAGACTTGGGTTCGAACTTTGGAAGAAGTTTTTTCAGGCCCTATGGGACCAAACGGGCTGAAATTTTGGAATTGTGATAAAATTTGTAGTCCATATCGAATTCAGTTACAAAATCTCCATTAGGTCTTATTTTGAGAAAACTCATGATTTTTATGGACGCTAACTTCAGACTTGGGTTCGAACTTTGGAAGCAGTTTTTTCGGGCTCTATGGGACCAAACGGGCTGAAATTTTGGAGTTGTAATGAAATTTGTAGTCCATATCGAATTCAGTTACAAAATCTCCATATAGTTGTATTTTTAGGAAAATCAAGATTTTTATGGACGCTTATTTCAGACTTGGGTTCGAATTTTGGAAGCAGTTTTTTCAGGCCCTATGGGACCTAACGGGCTGAAATTTTGGAATTGTGATAAAATTTGTAGTCCACATCGAATTCAGTCACAAAATCTTCTTAAAAATGTATTTTTAGAAAAATCATAATTTTTATGGACGCTAATTTTAGACTTGGGTTCGAACTTTGGAAGAAGTTTTTTCAGGCTCTATGGGACCAAACGGGCTGAAATTTTGGAATTGTGATAAAATTTGTAGTCCACATCGAATTCAGTCACAAAATCTTCTTAAAAATGTATTTTTAGAAAAATCATGATTTTTATGGACGCTAATTTCAGACTTGGGTTCGAACTTTGGAAGAAGTTTTTTCAGGCTCTATGGGACCAAACGGGCTGAAATTTTGGTGTTGTGGTGAAATTTGTAGTCCATATCGAATTCAATCACATAATCTCCATAAAGACTTATTTTTAGAAAACTCATGATTTTTATGGACGCTAATTTCAAACTTGGGTTCGAACTTTGGAAGCAGTTTCTTCAGGCCCTATGGGACCAAACGGGCTGAAATTTTGGAATTGTGATAAACTTTGTAGTCCACATCGAATTCAGTCACAAAATCTTCATAAAAATTTGTTTTAAGAAAAATCATGATTTTTATGGACGCTAATTTCAGACTTGGGTTCGAACTTTGGAAGAAATTTATTCAGGCTCTATGGGACCAAACGGGCTGAAATTTTGGAGTTGTGATGAAATTTGTAGTCCATATCGAATTCAATCACATAATCTCCATAAAGTGGTATTTTAAGAAAACTCATGATTTTTATGTACGCTAATTTCAGACTTGGGCTCGAACTTTGGAAGCAGTTTTTTCAGGCTCTAAGGGACCAAACGGGCTGAAATTTTGGAACTCTGATGAAATTTGTAGTCCACATCGAATTCAGTCTTAAAATCTTCATTAAAATGTATTTTTAGAAAAATCATGATTTTTATGGACGCTAATTTCAGACTTGGGTTCGAACTTTGGAAGCAGTTTTTTCAGGCCCTATGGGACCAAACGGGCTGAAATTTTGGAATTGTGATAAAATTTTTAGTCCACATCGAATTCAGTCACAAAATCTTCATTAAAATGTATTTTTAGAAAAATCATGATTTTTTGGACGCTAATTTCAGACTTGGGTTCGAACTTTGGAAGCAGTTTTTTCAGGCCCTATGGGACCAAACGGGCTGAAATTTTGGAGTTGTGATGAAATTTGTAGTCCATATCGAATTCAATCACATAAACTCCATAAAGTCTTATTTTTAGAAAACTTATGATTTTTATGGACGCTAATTTCAGACTTGGGCTCGAACTTTGGAAGCAGTTTTTTCAGGCCCTGTGGGACCAAACGGGCTGAAATTTTGGAGTTGTTATGAAATTTGTAGTCCATATCGAATTCAGTTACAAAATCTCCATAAAGTTGTATTTTTAGAAAAATCGTGATTTTTATGGACGCTAATTTCAGACTTTGGTTCGAACTTTGGAAGAAGTTTTTTCAGGCTCTATGGGACCAAACGGGCTGAAATTTTGAAATTGTGATAAAATTTGTAGTCCATATCGAATTCAATCACAAAATCTCCATAAAGTGGTATTTTAAGAAAACTCATGATTTTTATGTACGCTAATTTCAGACTTGGGCTCGAACTTTGGAAGCAGTTTTTTCAGGCTCTAAGGGACCAAACGGGCTGAAATTTTGGAACTCTGATGAAATTTGTAGTCCACATCGAATTCAGTCACAAAATCTTCATTAAAATGTATTTTTAGAAAAATCATGATTTTTATGGACGCTAATTTCAGACTTGGGTTCGAACTTTGGAAGCAGTTTTTTCAGGCCCTATGGGACCAAACGGGCTAAAATTTTGGAATTGTGATAAAATTTGTAGTCCACATCGAATTCAGTCACAAAATCTTCATTAAAATGTATTTTTAGAAAAATCATGATTTTTTTGGACGCTTATTTCAGACTTGGGTTCGAACTTTGGAAGAAGTTTTTTCAGGCCCTATGGGACCAAACGGGCTGAAATTTTGGAATTGTGATAAAATTTGTAGTCCATATCGAATTCAGTTACAAAATCTCCATTAGGTCTTATTTTGAGAAAACTCATGATTTTTATGGACGCTAACTTCAGACTTGGGTTCGAACTTTGGAAGCAGTTTTTTCGGGCTCTATGGGACCAAACGGGCTGAAATTTTGGAGTTGTAATGAAATTTGTAGTCCATATCGAATTCAGTTACAAAATCTCCATATAGTTGTATTTTTAGGAAAATCAAGATTTTTATGGACGCTTATTTCAGACTTGGGTTCGAATTTTGGAAGCAGTTTTTTCAGGCCCTATGGGACCTAACGGGCTGAAATTTTGGAATTGTGATAAAATTTGTAGTCCACATCGAATTCAGTCACAAAATCTTCTTAAAAATGTATCTTTAGAAAAATCATGATTTTTATGGACGCTAATTTTAGACTTGGGTTCGAACTTTGGAAGATGTTTTTTCAGGCTCTATGGGAACCAAACGGGCTGAAATTTTGGAATTGTGATAAAATTTGTAGTCCACATCGAATTCAGTCACAAAATCTTCTTAAAAATGTATTTTTAGAAAAATCATGTTTTTTATGGACGCTAATTTCAGACTTGGGTTCGAACTTTGGAAGAAGTTTTTTCAGGCTCTATGGGACCAAACGGGCTGAAATTTTGGTGTTGTGGTGAAATTTGTAGTCCATATCGAATTCAATCACATAATCTCCATAAAGTCTTATTTTTAGAAAACTCATGATTTTTATGGACGCTAATTTCAAACTTGGGTTCGAACTTTGGAAGCAGTTTCTTCAGGCCCTATGGGACCAAACGGGCTGAAATTTTGGAATTGTGATAAACTTTGTAGTCCACATCGAATTCAGTCACAAAAACTTCATTAAAATGTATTTTTAGAAAAATCATGATTTTTATGGACGCTAATTTCAGACTTGGGTTCGAACTTTGGAAGCAGTTTCTTCAGGCCCTATGGGACCAAACGGGCTGAAATTTTGGAATTGTGATAAACTTTGTAGTCCACATCGAATTCAGTCACAAAAACTTCATTAAAATGTATTTTTAGAAAAATCATGATTTTTATGGACGCTAATTTCAGACTTGGGTTCGAACTTTGGAAGCAGTTTTTTCAGGCTCTATGGGACCAAACGGGCTGAAATTTTGGAGTTGTGATGAAATTTGTAGTCCTTATCGAATTCAATCACATAATCTCCATTAAGTCTTATTTTTAGAAAACTCATGATTTTTATGGACGCTAATTTCAGACTTGGGTTCGAAATTTGGAAGCAGTTTTTTCAGGCCCTATGGGACCAAACGGGCTGAAATTTTGGAATTGTGATAAAATTTGTAGTCCACATCGAATTCAGTCACAAAATCTTCATTAGAATGTATTTTTTGAAAAATCATGATTTTTATGGACGCTAATTTCAGACTTGGGTTCGAACTTCGGAAGAAGTTTTTTCAGGCTCTATGGGACCAAATGGGCAGAAATTTTGGAATTGTGGTAAAATTTGTAGTCCACATCGAATTCAGTCACAAAATCTTCATTAAAATGTATTTTTAGAAAAATCATGATTTTTATGGACGCTAATTTCAGACTTGGGTTCGATCTTTGGAAGAAGTTTTTTCAGGCTCTATGGGACCAAACGGGCTGAAATTTTGGAATTGTGAAAAATTTGTAGTCCATATCGAATTCAATCACAAAATCTCCATAAAGTGGTATTTTACGAAACCTCAGGATTTTTATGAACGCTAATTTCAGACTTGGGTTCGAACATTGGAAGCAGTTTTTTCAGGCTCTAAGGGACCAAACGGGCTGCAATTTTGGAGTTGTTATGAAATTTGTAGTCCATATCGAATTCAGTTACAAAATCTCCAAAAAGTTGTATTTTTAGAAAAATCGTGATTTTTATGGACGCTAATTTCAGACTTTGGTTCGAACTTTGGAAGAAGTTTTTTCAGGCTCTATGGGACCAAACGGGCTGAAATTTTGAAATTGTGATAAAATTTGTAGTCCATATCGAATTCAATCACAAAATCTTCATAAAGTGGTATTTTAAGAAAACTCATGATTTTTATGTACGCTAATTTCAGACTTGGGCTCGAACTTTGGAAGCAGTTTTTTCAGGCTCTAAGGGACCAAACGGGCTGAAATTTTGGAACTCTGATGAAATTTGTAGTCCACATCGAATTCAGTCACAAAATCTTCATTAAAATGTATTTTTAGAAAAATCATGATTTTTATGGACGCTAATTTCAGACTTGGGTTCGAACTTTGGAAGCAGTTTCTTCAGGCCCCATGGGACCAAACGGGCTGAAATTTTGGAATTGTGATAAACTTTGTAGTCCACATCGAATTCAGTCACAAAAACTTCATTAAAATGTATTTTTAGAAAAATCATGATTTTTATGGACGCTAATTTCAGACTTGGGTTCGAACTTTGGAAGCAGTTTTTTCAGGCTCTATGGGACCAAACGGGCTGAAAATTTGGAGTTGTGATGAAATTTGTAGTCCATATCGAATTCAATCACATAATCTCCATTAAGTCTTATTTTTAGAAAACTCATGATTTTTATGGACGCTAATTTCAGACTTGGGTTCGATCTTTGGAAGAAGTTTTTTCAGGCTCTATGGGACCAAACGGGCTGAAATTTTGAAATTGTGATAAAATTTGTAGTCCATATCGAATTCAATCACAAAATCTCCATAAAGTGGTATTTTAAGAAAACTCATGATTTTTATGTACGCTAATTTCAGACTTGGGCTCGAACTTTGGAAGCAGTTTTTTCAGGCTCTAAGGGACCAAACGGGCTGAAATTTTGGAACTCTGATGAAATTTGTAGTCCACATCGAATTCAGTCACAAAATCTTCATTAAAATGTATTTTTAGAAAAATCATGATTTTTATGGACGCTAATTTCAGACTTGGGTTCGAACTTTGGAAGCAGTTTCTTCAGGCCCTATGGGACCAAACGGGCTGAAATTTTGGAATTGTGATAAACTTTGTAGTCCACATCGAATTCAGTCACAAAAACTTCATTAAAATGTATTTTTAGAAAAATCATGATTTTTATGGACGCTAATTTCAGACTTGGGTTCGAACTTTGGAAGCAGTTTTTTCAGGCTCTATGGGACCAAACGGGCTGAAAATTTGGAGTTGTGATGAAATTTGTAGTCCATATCGAATTCAATCACATAATCTCCATTAAGTCTTATTTTTAGAAAACTCATGATTTTTATGGACGCTAATTTCAGACTTGGGTTCGATCTTTGGAAGAAGTTTTTTCAGGCTCTATGGGACCAAACGGGCTGAAATTTTGGAATTGTGATAAAATTTGTAGTCCATATCGAATTCAATCACAAAATCTCCATAAAGTGGTATTTTAAGAAAACTCAGGATTTTTATGAACGCTAATTTCAGACTTGCGTTCGAAGTTTAGAAGAAGTTTTTTCAGGCTCTATGGGACCAAACGGGCTGAAATTTTGGAATTGTCATAAAATTTGTAGTCCATATCGAATTCAGTTACAAAATCTCCATTAAGTCTTATTTTTAGAAAACTCATGATTTTTATGGACGCTAACTTCAGACTTGGGTTCGAACTTTGGAAGCAGTTTTTTCGGGCTCTATGTGACCAAACGGGCTGAAATTTTGGAGTTGTAATGAAATTTGTAGTCCATATCGAATTCAGTAACAAAATCTCCATAAAGTTGTATTTTGAGAGTAATCATGATTTTTATGGACGCTAATTTCAGACTTGGGTTCGAACTTTGGAAGCAGTTTTTTCAGGCCCTATGGGACCAAACGGGCTGAAATTTTGGAATTGTGATAAAATTTGTAGTCCACATCGAATTCAGTCACAAAATCTTCATAAAAATGTATTTTAAGAAAAATCATGATTTTTATGGACGCTAATTTCAGACTTGGGTTCGAACTTTGGAAGCAGTTTTTTCGGGCTCTATGGGACCAAACGGGCTGAAATTTTGGAGTTGTTATGAAATTTGTAGTCCATATCGAATTCAGTTACAAAATCTCCATAAAGTTGTATTTTTAGAAAAATCGTGATTTTTATGGACGCTCATTTCAGACTTGGGTTCGAATTTTGGAAGTAGTTTTTTCAGGCCCTGTGGGACCAAACGGGCTGAAATTTTGGAATTGTGATAAAATTTGTAGTCCACATCGAATTCAGTCACAAAATCTTCATAAAAATGTATTTTAAGAAAAATCATGATTTTTATGGACGCTTATTTCAGACTTGGGTTCGAACTTTGGAAGAAGTTTTTTCAGGCTCTATGGGACCAAACGGGCTGAAATTTTGGAGTTGTGATGAAATTTGTAGTCCATATCGAATTCAATCACATAAACTCCATAAAGTCTTATTTTTAGAAAACTTATGATTTTTATGGACGCTAATTTCAGACTTGGGTTCGAACTTTGGAAGCAGTTTTTTCAGGCCCTGTGGGACCAAACGGGCTGAAATTTTGGAGTTGTTATGAAATTTGTAGTCCATATCGAATTCAGTTACAAAATCTCCATAAAGTTGTATTTTTAGAAAAATCGTGATTTTTATGGACGCTCTTTTCAGACTTGGGTTCGAATTTTAGAAGCAGTTTATTCAGGCCCTGTGGGACCAAACGGGCTGAAATTTTGGAATTGTGATAAAATTTGTAGTCCACATCGAATTCAGTCACAAAATCTTCTTAAAAATGTATTTTTAGAAAAATCATGATTTTTATGGACGCTAATTTCAGACTTGGGTTCGAACTTTGGAAGAAGTTTTTTCAGGCTCTATGGGACCAAACGGGCTGAAATTTTGGAGTTGTAATGAAATTTGTAGTCCATATCGAATTCAGTTACAAAATGTCCATATAGTTGTATTTTTAGGAAAATCAAGATTTTTATGGACGCTTATTTCAGACTTGGGTGCGAATTTTGGAAGCAGTTTTTTCAGGCCCTATGGGACCTAACGGGCTGAAATTTTGGAATTGTGATAAAATTTGTAGTCCACATCGAATTCAGTCACAAAATCTTCTTAAAAATGTATTTTTAGAAAAATCATGATTTTTATGGACGCTAATTTCAGACTTGGGTTCGAACTTTGGAAGAAGTTTTTTCAGGCTCTATGGGACCAAACGGGCTGAAATTTTGGAATTGTGATAAAATTTGTAGTCCACATTGAATTCAGTCATAAAATCTTCTTAAAAATATATTTTTAGAAAAATCATGATTTTTATGGACGCTAATTTCAGACTTGGGTTCGAACTTTGGAAGAAGTTTTTTCAGGCTCTATGGGACCAAACGGGCTGAAATTTTGGTGTTGTGGTGAAATTTGTAGTCCATATCGAATTCAATCACATAATCTCCATAAAGTCTTATTTTTAGAAAACCCATGATTTTTATGGACGCCAATTTCAAACTTGGGTTCGAACATTGGAAGCAGTTTCTTCAGGCCCTATGGGACAAAACGGGCTGAAATTTTGGAATTGTGATAAACTTTGTAGTCCACATCGAATTCAGTCACAAAAACTTCATTAAAATGTATTTTTAGAAAAATCATGATTTTTATGGACGCTTATTTCAGACTTGGGTTCGAACTTTGGAAGCAGTTTTTTCAGGCCCTATGGGACCAAACGGGCTGAAATTTTGGAGTTGTGATGAAATTTGTAGTCCATATCGAATTCAATCACATAATCTCCATTAAGTCTTATTTTTAGAAAACTCATTATTTTTATGGACGCTAATTTCAGACTTGGGTTCGAACTTTGGAAGCAGTTTTTTCAGGCCCTATGGGACCAAACGGGCTGAATTTTTGGAATTGTGATAAAATTTGTAGTCCACATCGAATTCAGTCACAAAATCTTTATTAGAATGTAATTTTTGAAAAATCTTGATTTTTATGGACGCTAATTTCAGACTTGGGTTCGAACTTCGGAAGAAGTTTTTTCAGGCTCTATGGGACCAAATGGGCAGAAATTTTGGAATTGTGGTAAAATTTGTAGTCCACATCGAATTCAGTCACAAAATCTTCATTAAAATGTATTTTTAGAAAAATCATGATTTTTATGACGCTAATTTCAGACTTGGGTTCGATCTTTGGAAGAAGTTTTTTCAGGCTCTATGGGACCAAATGGGCAGAAATTTTGGAATTGTGGTAAAATTTGTAGTCCATATCGAATTCAATCACAAAATCTCCATAAAGTGGTATTTTAAGAAAACTCAGGATTTTTATGAACGCTAATTTCAGACTTGGGTTCGAACATTGGAAGCAGTTTTTTCAGGCTCTAAGGGACCAAACGGGCTGAAATTTCGGAATTGTGATGAAATTTGTAGTCCACATCGAATTTAGTCACAAAATCTTCATTAAAATGTATTTTTAGAAAAATCATGATTTTTATGGACGCTAATTTCAGACTTGGGTTCGAAGTTTGGAAGAAGTTTTTTCAGGCCCTATGGGACCAAACGGGCTGAAATTTTGGAATTGTGATAAAATTTGTAGTCCATATCGAATTCAGTTACAAAATCTCCATTAGGTCTTATTTTGAGAAAACTCATGATTTTTATGGACGCTAACTTCAGACTTGGGTTCGAACTTTAGAAGCAGTTTTTTCGGGCTCTATGGGACCAAACGGGCTGAAATTTTGGAGTTGTAATGAAATTTGTAGTCCATATCGAATTCAGTTACAAAATCTCCATATAGTTGTATTTTAAGGAAAATCAAGATTTTTATGGACGCTTATTTCAGACTTGGGTTCGAATTTTGGAAGCAGTTTTTTCAGGCCCTATGGGACCTAACGGGCTGAAATTTTGGAATTGTGATAAAATTTGTAGTCCACATCGAATTCAGTCACAAAATCTTCTTAAAAATGTATTTTTAGAAAAATCATGATTTTTATGGACGCTAATTTCAGTTTTGGGTTCGACCTTTGGAAGAAGTTTTTTCAGGCTCTATGGGACCAAACGGGCTGAAATTTTGGAATTGTGATAAAATTTGTAGTCCACATCGAATTCAGTCATAAAATCTTCTTAAAAATGTATTTTTAGAAAAATCATGATTTTTATGGACGCTAATTTCAGACTTGGGTTCGAACTTTGGAAGCAGTTTTTTCAGGCCCTATGGGACCAAACGGGCTGAAATTTTGGAATTGTGATAAAATTTGTAGTCCATATCGAATTCAGTTACAAAATCTCCATTAAGTCTTATTTTTAGAAAACTCATGATTTTTATGGACGCTAACTTCAGACTTGGGTTCGAACTTTGGAAGCAGTTTTTTCGGGCTCTATGTGACCAAACGGGCTGAAATTTTGGAGTTGTAATGAAATTTGTGGTCCATATCGAATTCAGTTACAAAATCTCCATATAGTTGTATTTTTAGGAAAATCAAGATTTTTATGGACGCTTATTTCAGACTTGGGTGCGAATTTTGGAAGCAGTTTTTTCAGGCCCTATGGGACCTAACGGGCTGAAATTTTGGAATTGTGATAAAATTTGTAGTCCACATCGAATTCAGTCACAAAATCTTCTTAAAAATGTATTTTTAGAAAAATCATGATTTTTATGGACGCTAATTTCAGACTTGGGTTCGAACTTTGGAAGAAGTTTTTTCAGGCTCTATGGGACCAAACGGGCTGAAATTTTGGAATTGTGATAAAATTTGTAGTCCACATTGAATTCAGTCATAAAATCTTCTTAAAAATATATTTTTAGAAAAATCATGATTTTTATGGACGCTAATTTCAGACTTGGGTTCGAACTTTGGAAGAAGTTTTTTCAGGCTCTATGGGACCAAACGGGCTGAAATTTTGGTGTTGTGGTGAAATTTGTAGTCCATATCGAATTCAATCACATAATCTCCATAAAGTCTTATTTTTAGAAAACTCATGATTTTTATGGACGCCAATTTCAAACTTGGGTTCGAACATTGGAAGCAGTTTCTTCAGGCCCTATGGGACAAAACGGGCTGAAATTTTGGAATTGTGATAAACTTTGTAGTCCACATCGAATTCAGTCACAAAAACTTCATTAAAATGTATTTTTAGAAAAATCATGATTTTTATGGACGCTTATTTCAGACTTGGGTTCGAACTTTGGAAGCAGTTTTTTCAGGCCCTATGGGACCAAACGGGCTGAAATTTTGGAGTTGTGATGAAATTTGTAGTCCATATCGAATTCAATCACATAATCTCCATTAAGTCTTATTTTTAGAAAACTCATGATTTTTATGGACGCTAATTTCAGACTTGGGTTCGAACTTTGGAAGCAGTTTTTTCAGGCCCTATGGGACCAAACGGGCTGAATTTTTGGAATTGTGATAAAATTTGTAGTCCACATCGAATTCAGTCACAAAATCTTTATTAGAATGTAATTTTTGAAAAATCTTGATTTTTATGGACGCTAATTTCAGACTTGGGTTCGAACTTCGGAAGAAGTTTTTTCAGGCTCTATGGGACCAAATGGGCAGAAATTTTGGAATTGTGGTAAAATTTGTAGTCCACATCGAATTCAGTCACAAAATCTTCATTAAAATGTATTTTTAGAAAAATCATGATTTTTATGACGCTAATTTCAGACTTGGGTTCGATCTTTGGAAGAAGTTTTTTCAGGCTCTATGGGACCAAATGGGCAGAAATTTTGGAATTGTGGTAAAATTTGTAGTCCATATCGAATTCAATCACAAAATCTCCATAAAGTGGTATTTTAAGAAAACTCAGGATTTTTATGAACGCTAATTTCAGACTTGGGTTCGAACATTGGAAGCAGTTTTTTCAGGCTCTAAGGGACCAAACGGGCTGAAATTTCGGAATTGTGATGAAATTTGTAGTCCACATCGAATTTAGTCACAAAATCTTCATTAAAATGTATTTTTAGAAAAATCATGATTTTTATGGACGCTAATTTCAGACTTGGGTTCGAAGTTTGGAAGAAGTTTTTTCAGGCCCTATGGGACCAAACGGGCTGAAATTTTGGAATTGTGATAAAATTTGTAGTCCATATCGAATTCAGTTACAAAATCTCCATATAGTTGTATTTTTAGGAAAATCAAGATTTTTATGGACGCTTATTTCAGACTTGGGTTCGAATTTTGGAAGCAGTTTTTTCAGGCCCTATGGGACCTAACGGGCTGAAATTTTGGAATTGTGATAAAATTTGTAGTCCACATCGAATTCAGTCACAAAATCTTCTTAAAAATGTATTTTTAGAAAAATCATGATTTTTATGGACGCTAATTTCAGTTTTGGGTTCGAACTTTGGAAGAAGTTTTTTCAGGCTCTATGGGACCAAACGGGCTGAAATTTTGGAATTGTGATAAAATTTGTAGTCCACATCGAATTCAGTCATAAAATCTTCTTAAAAATGTATTTTTAGAAAAATCATGATTTTTATGGACGCTAATTTCAGACTTGGGTTCGAACTTTGGAAGCAGTTTTTTCAGGCCCTATGGGACCAAACGGGCTGAAATTTTGGAATTGTGATAAAATTTGTAGTCCATATCGAATTCAGTTACAAAATCTCCATTAAGTCTTATTTTTAGAAAACTCATGATTTTTATGGACGCTAACTTCAGACTTGGGTTCAAACTTTAGAAGCAGTTTTTTCGGGCTCTATGGGACCAAACGGGCTGAAATTTTGGAGTTGTAATGAAATTTGTAGTCCATATCGAATTCAGTTACAAAATCTCCATATAGTTGTATTTTTAGGAAAATCAAGATTTTTATGGACGCTTATTTCAGACTTGGGTTCGAATTTTGGAAGCAGTTTTTTCAGGCCCTATGGGACCTAACGGGCTGAAATTTTGGAATTGTGATAAAATTTGTAGTCCACATCGAATTCAGTCACAAAATCTTCTTAAAAATGTATTTTTAGAAAAATCATGATTTTTATGGACGCTAATTTCAGTTTTGGGTTCGAACTTTGGAAGAAGTTTTTTCAGGCTCTATGGGACCAAACGGGCTGAAATTTTGGAATTGTGATAAAATTTGTAGTCCACATCGAATTCAGTCATAAAATCTTCTTAAAAATGTATTTTTAGAAAAATCATGATTTTTATGGACGCTAATTTCAGACTTGGGTTCGAACTTTGGAAGCAGTTTTTTCAGGCCCTATGGGACCAAACGGGCTGAAATTTTGGAATTGTGATAAAATTTGTAGTCCATATCGAATTCAGTTACAAAATCTCCATTAAGTCTTATTTTTAGAAAAATCATGATTTTTATGGACGCTAATTTCAGTTTTGGGTTCGAACTTTGGAAGAAGTTTTTTCAGGCTCTATGGGACCAAACGGGCTGAAATTTTGGAATTGTGATAAAATTTGTAGTCCATATCGAATTCAGTTACAAAATCTCCATAAAGTTGTATTTTGAGAGTAATCATGATTTTTATGGACGCTAATTTCAGACTTGGGTTCGAACTTTGGAAGCAGTTTTTTCAGGCCCTATGGGACCAAACGGGCTGAAATTTTGGAATTGTGGTAAAATTTGTAGTCCACATCGAATTCAGTCACAAAATCTTCATTAAAATGTATTTTTAGAAAAATCATGATTTTTATGGACGCTAATTTCAGACTTGGGTTCGATCTTTGGAAGAAGTTTTTTCAGGCTCTATGGGACCAAACGGGCTGAAATTTTGGAATTGTGATAAAATTTGTAGTCCATATCGAATTCAATCACAAAATCTCCATAAAGTGGTATTTTACGAAACCTCAGGATTTTTATGAACGCTAATTTCAGACTTGGGTTCGAACATTGGAAGCAGTTTTTTCAGGCTCTAAGGGACCAAACGGGCTGCAATTTTGGAGTTGTTATGAAATTTGTAGTCCATATCGAATTCAGTTACAAAATCTCCAAAAAGTTGTATTTTTAGAAAAATCGTGATTTTTATGGACGCTAATTTCAGACTTTGGTTCGAACTTTGGAAGAAGTTTTTTCAGGCTCTATGAGACCAAACGGGCTGAAATTTTGAAATTGTGATAAAATTTGTAGTCCATATCGAATTCAATCACAAAATCTCCATAAAGTGGTATTTTAAGAAAACTCATGATTTTTATGTACGCTAATTTCAGACTTGGGCTCGAACTTTGGAAGCAGTTTTTTCAGGCTCTAAGGGACCAAACGGGCTGAAATTTTGGAACTCTGATGAAATTTGTAGTCCACATCGAATTCAGTCACAAAATCTTCATTAAAATGTATTTTTAGAAAAATCATGATTTTTATGGACGCTAATTTCAGACTTGGGTTCGAACTTTGGAAGCAGTTTCTTCAGGCCCCATGGGACCAAACGGGCTGAAATTTTGGAATTGTGATAAACTTTGTAGTCCACATCGAATTCAGTCACAAAATCTTCATTAAAATGTATTTTTAGAAAAATCATGATTTTTATGGACGCTAATTTCAGACTTGGGTTCGAACTTTGGAAGCAGTTTCTTCAGGCCCTATGGGACCAAACGGGCTGAAATTTTGGAATTGTGATAAACTTTGTAGTCCACATCGAATTCAGTCACAAAAACTTCATTAAAATGTATTTTTAGAAAAATCATGATTTTTATGGACGCTAATTTCAGACTTGGGTTCGAACTTTGGAAGCAGTTTTTTCAGGCTCTATGGGACCAAACGGGCTGAAAATTTGGAGTTGTGATGAAATTTGTAGTCCATATCGAATTCAATCACATAATCTCCATTAAGTCTTATTTTTAGAAAACTCATGATTTTTATGGACGCTAATTTCAGACTTGGGTTCGATCTTTGGAAGAAGTTTTTTCTGGCTCTATGGGACCAAACGGGCTGAAATTTTGAAATTGTGATAAAATTTGTAGTCCATATCGAATTCAATCACAAAATCTCCATAAAGTGGTATTTTAAGAAAACTCATGATTTTTATGTACGCTAATTTCAGACTTGGGCTCGAACTTTGGAAGCAGTTTTTTCAGGCTCTAAGGGACCAAACGGGCTGAAATTTTGGAACTCTGATGAAATTTGTAGTCCACATCGAATTCAGTCACAAAATCTTCATTAAAATGTATTTTTAGAAAAATCATGATTTTTATGGTTGCTAATTTCAGACTTGGGTTCGAACTTTGGAAGCAGTTTCTTCAGGCCCTATGGGACCAAACGGGCTGAAATTTTGGAATTGTGATAAACTTTGTAGTCCACATCGAATTCAGTCACAGAAACTTCATTAAAATGTATTTTTAGAAAAATCATGATTTTTATGGACGCTAATTTCAGACTTGGGTTCGAACTTTGGAAGCAGTTTTTTCAGGCTCTATGGGACCAAACGGGCTGAAAATTTGGAGTTGTGATGAAATTTGTAGTCCATATCGAATTCAATCACATAATCTCCATTAAGTCTTATTTTTAGAAAACTCATGATTTTTATGGACGCTAATTTCAGACTTGGGTTCGATCTTTGGAAGAAGTTTTTTCAGGCTCTATGGGACCAAACGGGCTGAAATTTTGGAATTGTGATAAAATTTGTAGTCCATATCGAATTCAATCACAAAATCTCCATAAAGTGGTATTTTAAGAAAACTCAGGATTTTTATGAACGCTAATTTCAGACTTGCGTTCGAAGTTTAGAAGAAGTTTTTTCAGGCTCTATGGGACCAAACGGGCTGAAATTTTGGAATTGTCATAAAATTTGTAGTCCATATCGAATTCAGTTACAAAATCTCCATTAAGTCTTATTTTTAGAAAACTCATGATTTTTATGGACGCTAACTTCAGACTTGGGTTCGAACTTTGGAAGCAGTTTTTTCGGGCTCTATGTGACCAAACGGGCTGAAATTTTGGAGTTGTAATGAAATTTGTAGTCCATATCGAATTCAGTAACAAAATCTCCATAAAGTTGTATTTTGAGAGTAATCATGATTTTTATGGACGCTAATTTCAGACTTGGGTTCGAACTTTGGAAGCAGTTTTTTCAGGCCCTTTGGGACCAAACGGGCTGAAATTTTGGAATTGTGATAAAATTTGTAGTCCACATCGAATTCAGTCACAAAATCTTCATAAAAATGTATTTTAAGAAAAATCATGATTTTTATGGACGCTAATTTCAGACTTGGGTTCGAACTTTGGAAGCAGTTTTTTCGGGCTCTATGGGACCAAACGGGCTGAAATTTTGGAGTTGTTATGAAATTTGTAGTCCATATCGAATTCAGTTACAAAATCTCCATAAAGTTGTATTTTTAGAAAAATCGTGATTTTTATGGACGCTCATTTCAGACTTGGGTTCGAATTTTGGAAGTAGTTTTTTCAGGCCCTGTGGGACCAAACGGGCTGAAATTTTGGAATTGTGATAAAATTTGTAGTCCACATCGAATTCAGTCACAAAATCTTCATAAAAATGTATTTTAAGAAAAATCATGATTTTTATGGACGCTTATTTCAGACTTGGGTTCGAACTTTGGAAGAAGTTTTTCAGGCTCTATGGGACCAAACGGGCTGAAATTTTGGAGTTGTGATGAAATTTGTAGTCCATATCGAATTCAATCACATAAACTCCATAAAGTCTTATTTTTAGAAAACTTATGATTTTTATGGACGCTAATTTCAGACTTGGGTTCGAACTTTGGAAGCAGTTTTTTCAGGCCCTGTGGGACCAAACGGGCTGAAATTTTGGAGTTGTTATGAAATTTGTAGTCCATATCGAATTCAGTTACAAAATCTCCATAAAGTTGTATTTTTAGAAAAATCGTGATTTTTATGGACGCTCTTTTCAGACTTGGGTTCGAATTTTAGAAGCAGTTTATTCAGGCCCTGTGGGACCAAACGGGCTGAAATTTTGGAATTGTGATAAAATTTGTAGTCCACATCGAATTCAGTCACAAAATCTTCTTAAAAATGTATTTTTAGAAAAATCATGATTTTTATGGACGCTAATTTCAGACTTGGGTTCGAACTTTGGAAGAAGTTTTTTCAGGCTCTATGGGACCAAACGGGCTGAAATTTTGGAGTTGTAATGAAATTTGTAGTCCATATCGAATTCAGTTACAAAATGTCCATATAGTTGTATTTTTAGGAAAATCAAGATTTTTATGGACGCTTATTTCAGACTTGGGTGCGAATTTTGGAAGCAGTTTTTTCAGGCCCTATGGGACCTAACGGGCTGAAATTTTGGAATTGTAATAAAATTTGTAGTCCACATCGAATTCAGTCACAAAATCTTCTTAAAAATGTATTTTTAGAAAAATCATGATTTTTATGGACGCTAATTTCAGACTTGGGTTCGAACTTTGGAAGAAGTTTTTTCAGGCTCTATGGGACCAAACGGGCTGAAATTTTGGAATTGTGATAAAATTTGTAGTCCACATTGAATTCAGTCATAAAATCTTCTTAAAAATATATTTTTAGAAAAATCATGATTTTTATGGACGCTAATTTCAGACTTGGGTTCGAACTTTGGAAGAAGTTTTTTCAGGCTCTATGGGACCAAACGGGCTGAAATTTTGGTGTTGTGGTGAAATTTGTAGTCCATATCGAATTCAATCACATAATCTCCATAAAGTCTTATTTTTAGAAAACTCATGATTTTTATGGACGCCAATTTCACACTTGGGTTCGAACATTGGAAGCAGTTTCTTCAGGCCCTATGGGACAAAACGGGCTGAAATTTTGGAATTGTGATAAACTTTGTAGTCCACATCGAATTCAGTCACAAAAACTTCATTAAAATGTATTTTTAGAAAAATCATGATTTTTATGGACGCTTATTTCAGACTTGGGTTCGAACTTTGGAAGCAGTTTTTTCAGGCCCTATGGGACCAAACGGGCTGAAATTTTGGAGTTGTGATGAAATTTGTAGTCCATATCGAATTCAATCACATAATCTCCATTAAGTCTTATTTTTAGAAAACTCATTATTTTTATGGACGCTAATTTCAGACTTGGGTTCGAACTTTGGAAGCAGTTTTTTCAGGCCCTATGGGACCAAACGGGCTGAATTTTTGGAATTGTGATAAAATTTGTAGTCCACATCGAATTCAGTCACAAAATCTTTATTAGAATGTAATTTTTGAAAAATCTTGATTTTTATGGACGCTAATTTCAGACTTGGGTTCGAACTTCGGAAGAAGTTTTTTCAGGCTCTATGGGACCAAATGGGCAGAAATTTTGGAATTGTGGTAAAATTTGTAGTTCACATCGAATTCAGTCACAAAATCTTCATTAAAATGTATTTTTAGAAAAATCATGATTTTTATGACGCTAATTTCAGACTTGGGTTCGATCTTTGGAAGAAGTTTTTTCAGGCTCTATGGGACCAAATGGGCAGAAATTTTGGAATTGTGGTAAAATTTGTAGTCCATATCGAATTCAATCACAAAATCTCCATAAAGTGGTATTTTAAGAAAACTCAGGATTTTTATGAACGCTAATTTCAGACTTGGGTTCGAACATTGGAAGCAGTTTTTTCAGGCTCTAAGGGACCAAACGGGCTGAAATTTCGGAATTGTGATGAAATTTGTAGTCCACATCGAATTTAGTCACAAAATCTTCATTAAAATGTATTTTTAGAAAAATCATGATTTTTATGGACGCTAATTTCAGACTTGGGTTCGAAGTTTGGAAGAAGTTTTTTTCAGGCCCTATGGGACCAAACGGCTGAAATTTTGGAATTGTGATAAAATTTGTAGTCCATATCGAATTCAGTTACAAAATCTCCATTAGGTCTTATTTTGAGAAAACTCATGATTTTTATGGACGCTAACTTCAGACTTGGGTTCGAACTTTAGAAGCAGTTTTTTCGGGCTCTATGGGACCAAACGGGCTGAAATTTTGGAGTTGTAATGAAATTTGTAGTCCATATCGAATTCAGTTACAAAATCTCCATATAGTTGTATTTTTAGGAAAATCAAGATTTTTATGGACGCTTATTTCAGACTTGGGTTCGAATTTTGGAAGCAGTTTTTTCAGGCCCTATGGGACCTAACGGGCTGAAATTTTGGAATTGAGATAAAATTTGTAGTCCACATCGAATTCAGTCACAAAATCTTCTTAAAAATGTATTTTTAGAAAAATCATGATTTTTATGGACGCTAATTTCAGTTTTGGGTTCGACCTTTGGAAGAAGTTTTTTCAGGCTCTATGGGACCAAACGGGCTGAAATTTTGGAATTGTGATAAAATTTGTAGTCCACATCGAATTCAGTCATAAAATCTTCTTAAAAATGTATTTTTAGAAAAATCATGATTTTTATGGACGCTAATTTCAGACTTGGGTTCGAACTTTGGAAGCAGTTTTTTCAGGCCCTATGGGACCAAACGGGCTGAAATTTTGGAATTGTGATAAAATTTGTAGTCCATATCGAATTCAGTTACAAAATCTCCATTAAGTCTTATTTTTAGAAAACTCATGATTTTTATGGACGCTAACTTCAGACTTGGGTTCGAACTTTGGAAGCAGTTTTTTCGGCCTCTATGTGACCAAACGGGCTGAAATTTTGGAGTTGTAATGAAATTTGTGGTCCATATCGAATTCAGTTACAAAATCTCCATATAGTTGTATTTTTAGGAAAATCAAGATTTTTATGGACGCTTATTTCAGACTTGGGTGCGAATTTTGGAAGCAGTTTTTTCAGGCCCTATGGGACCTAACGGGCTGAAATTTTGGAATTGTGATAAAATTTGTAGTCCACATCGAATTCAGTCACAAAATCTTCTTAAAAATGTATTTTTAGAAAAATCATGATTTTTATGGACGCTAATTTCAGACTTGGGTTCGAACTTTGGAAGAAGTTTTTTCAGGCTCTATGGGACCAAACGGGCTGAAATTTTGGAATTGTGATAAAATTTGTAGTCCACATCGAATTCAGTCACAAAATCTTCTTAAAAATGTATTTTTAGAAAAATCATGATTTTTATGGACGCTAATTTCAGGCTTGGGTTCGAACTTTGGAAGCAGTTTTTTCAGGCTCTATGGGACCAAACGGGCTGAAAATTTGGAGTTGTGATGAAATTTGTAGTCCATATCGAATTCAATCACATAATCTCCATTAAGTCTTATTTTTAGAAAACTCATGATTTTTATGGACGCTAATTTCAGACTTGGGTTCGATCTTTGGAAGAAGTTTTTTCAGGCTCTATGGGACCAAACGGGCTGAAATTTTGGAATTGTCATAAAATTTGTAGTCCATATCGAATTCAGTTACAAAATCTCCATTAAGTCTTATTTTTAGAAAACTCATGATTTTTATGGACGCTAACTTCAGACTTGGGTTCGAACTTTGGAAGCAGTTTTTTCGGGCTCTATGTGACCAAACGGGCTGAAATTTTGGAGTTGTAATGAAATTTGTAGTCCATATCGAATTCAGTAACAAAATCTCCATAAAGTTGTATTTTGAGAGTAATCATGATTTTTATGGACGCTAATTTCAGACTTGGGTTCGAACTTTGGAAGCAGTTTTTTCAGGCCCTATGGGACCAAACGGGCTGAAATTTTGGAATTGTGATAAAATTTGTAGTCCACATCGAATTCAGTCACAAAATCTTCATAAAAATGTATTTTAAGAAAAATCATGATTTTTATGGACGCTAATTTCAGAGTTGGGTTCGAACTTTGGAAGCAGTTTTTTCGGGCTCTATGGGACCAAACGGGCTGAAATTTTGGAGTTGTTATGAAATTTGTAGTCCATATCGAATTCAGTTACAAAATCTCCATAAAGTTGTATTTTTAGAAAAATCGTGATTTTTATGGACGCTCATTTCAGACTTGGGTTCGAATTTTGGAAGTAGTTTTTTCAGGCCCTGTGGGACCAAACGGGCTGAAATTTTGGAATTGTGATAAAATTTGTAGTCCACATCGAATTCAGTCACAAAATCTTCTTAAAAATGTATTTTTAGAAAAATCATGATTTTTATGGACGCTAATTTCAGACTTGGGTTCGAACTTTGGAAGAAGTTTTTTCAGGCTCTATGGGACCAAACGGGCTGAAATTTTGGAATTGTGATAAAATTTGTAGTCCACATCGAATTCAGTCACAAAATCTTCTTAAAAATGTATTTTTAGAAAAATCATGATTTTTATGGACGCTAATTTCAGGCTTGGGTTCGAACTTTGGAAGCAGTTTTTTCAGGCTCTATGGGACCAAACGGGCTGAAAATTTGGAGTTGTGATGAAATTTGTAGTCCATATCGAATTCAATCACATAATCTCCATTAAGTCTTATTTTTAGAAAACTCATGATTTTTATGGACGCTAATTTCAGACTTGGGTTCGATCTTTGGAAGAAGTTTTTTCAGGCTCTATGGGACCAAACGGGCTGAAATTTTGGAATTGTCATAAAATTTGTAGTCCATATCGAATTCAGTTACAAAATCTCCATTAAGTCTTATTTTTAGAAAACTCATGATTTTTATGGACGCTAACTTCAGACTTGGGTTCGAACTTTGGAAGCAGTTTTTTCGGGCTCTATGTGACCAAACGGGCTGAAATTTTGGAGTTGTAATGAAATTTGTAGTCCATATCGAATTCAGTAACAAAATCTCCATAAAGTTGTATTTTGAGAGTAATCATGATTTTTATGGACGCTAATTTCAGACTTGGGTTCGAACTTTGGAAGCAGTTTTTTCAGGCCCTATGGGACCAAACGGGCTGAAATTTTGGAATTGTGATAAAATTTGTAGTCCACATCGAATTCAGTCACAAAATCTTCATAAAAATGTATTTTAAGAAAAATCATGATTTTTATGGACGCTAATTTCAGAGTTGGGTTCGAACTTTGGAAGCAGTTTTTTCGGGCTCTATGGGACCAAACGGGCTGAAATTTTGGAGTTGTTATGAAATTTGTAGTCCATATCGAATTCAGTTACAAAATCTCCATAAAGTTGTATTTTTAGAAAAATCGTGATTTTTATGGACGCTCATTTCAGACTTGGGTTCGAATTTTGGAAGTAGTTTTTTCAGGCCCTGTGGGACCAAACGGGCTGAAATTTTGGAATTGTGATAAAATTTGTAGTCCACATCGAATTCAGTCACAAAATCTTCATAAAAATGTATTTTAAGAAAAATCATGATTTTTATGGACGCTTATTTCAGACTTGGGTTCGAACTTTGGAAGAAGTTTTTTCAGGCTCTATGGGACCAAACGGGCTGAAATTTTGGAATTGTGATAAAATTTGTAGTCCATATCGAATTCAGTTACAAAATCTCCATTAGGTCTTATTTTGAGAAAACTCATGATTTTTATGGACGCTAACTTCAGACTTGGGTTCGAACTTTAGAAGCAGTTTTTTCGGGCTCTATGGGACCAAACGGGCTGAAATTTTGGAGTTGTAATGAAATTTGTAGTCCATATCGAATTCAGTTACAAAATCTCCATATAGTTGTATTTTTAGGAAAATCAAGATTTTTATGGACGCTTATTTCAGACTTGGGTTCGAATTTTGGAAGCAGTTTTTTCAGGCCCTATGGGACCTAACGGGCTGAAATTTTGGAATTGAGATAAAATTTGTAGTCCACATCGAATTCAGTCACAAAATCTTCTTAAAAATGTATTTTTAGAAAAATCATGATTTTTATGGACGCTAATTTCAGTTTTGGGTTCGACCTTTGGAAGAAGTTTTTTCAGGCTCTATGGGACCAAACGGGCTGAAATTTTGGAATTGTGATAAAATTTGTAGTCCACATCGAATTCAGTCATAAAATCTTCTTAAAAATGTATTTTTAGAAAAATCATGATTTTTATGGACGCTAATTTCAGACTTGGGTTCGAACTTTGGAAGCAGTTTTTTCAGGCCCTATGGGACCAAACGGGCTGAAATTTTGGAATTGTGATAAAATTTGTAGTCCATATCGAATTCAGTTACAAAATCTCCATTAAGTCTTATTTTTAGAAAACTCATGATTTTTATGGACGCTAACTTCAGACTTGGGTTCGAACTTTGGAAGCAGTTTTTTCGGGCTCTATGTGACCAAACGGGCTGAAATTTTGGAGTTGTAATGAAATTTGTGGTCCATATCGAATTCAGTTACAAAATCTCCATATAGTTGTATTTTTAGGAAAATCAAGATTTTTATGGACGCTTATTTCAGACTTGGGTGCGAATTTTGGAAGCAGTTTTTTCAGGCCCTATGGGACCTAACGGGCTGAAATTTTGGAATTGTGATAAAATTTGTAGTCCACATCGAATTCAGTCACAAAATCTTCTTAAAAATGTATTTTTAGAAAAATCATGATTTTTATGGACGCTAATTTCAGACTTGGGTTCGAACTTTGGAAGAAGTTTTTTCAGGCTCTATGGGACCAAACGGGCTGAAATTTTGGAATTGTGATAAAATTTGTAGTCCACATCGAATTCAGTCACAAAATCTTCTTAAAAATGTATTTTTAGAAAAATCATGATTTTTATGGACGCTAATTTCAGACTTGGGTTCGAACTTTGGAAGCAGTTTTTTCAGGCTCTATGGGACCAAACGGGCTGAAAATTTGGAGTTGTGATGAAATTTGTAGTCCATATCGAATTCAATCACATAATCTCCATTAAGTCTTATTTTTAGAAAACTCATGATTTTTATGGACGCTAATTTCAGACTTGGGTTCGATCTTTGGAAGAAGTTTTTTCAGGCTCTATGGGACCAAACGGGCTGAAATTTTGGAATTGTGATAAAATTTGTAGTCCATATCGAATTCAATCACAAAATCTCCATAAAGTGGTATTTTAAGAAAACTCAGGATTTTTATGAACGCTAATTTCAGACTTGCGTTCGAAGTTTAGAAGAAGTTTTTTCAGGCTCTATGGGACCAAACGGGCTGAAATTTTGGAATTGTCATAAAATTTGTAGTCCATATCGAATTCAGTTACAAAATCTCCATTAAGTCTTATTTTTAGAAAACTCATGATTTTTATGGACGCTAACTTCAGACTTGGGTTCGAACTTTGGAAGCAGTTTTTTCGGGCTCTATGTGACCAAACGGGCTGAAATTTTGGAGTTGTAATGAAATTTGTAGTCCATATCGAATTCAGTAACAAAATCTCCATAAAGTTGTATTTTGAGAGTAATCATGATTTTTATGGACGCTAATTTCAGACTTGGGTTCGAACTTTGGAAGCAGTTTTTTCAGGCCCTATGGGACAAAACGGGCTGAAATTTTGGAATTGTGATAAAATTTGTAGTCCACATCGAATTCAGTCACAAAATCTTCATAAAAATGTATTTTAAGAAAAATCATGATTTTTATGGACGCTTATTTCAGACTTGGGTTCGAACTTTGGAAGAAGTTTTTTCAGGCTCTATGGGACCAAACGGGCTGAAATTTTGGAATTGTGATAAAATTTGTAGTCCATATCGAATTCAGTTACAAAATCTCCATTAGGTCTTATTTTGAGAAAACTCATGATTTTTATGGACGCTAACTTCAGACTTGGGTTCGAACTTTAGAAGCAGTTTTTTCGGGCTCTATGGGACCAAACGGGCTGAAATTTTGGAGTTGTTATGAAATTTGTAGTCCATATCGAATTCAGTTACAAAATCTCCATATAGTTGTATTTTTAGGAAAATCAAGATTTTTATGGACGCTTATTTCAGACTTGGGTTCGAATTTTGGAAGCAGTTTTTTCAGGCCCTATGGGACCTAACGGGCTGAAATTTTGGAATTGAGATAAAATTTGTAGTCCACATCGAATTCAGTCACAAAATCTTCTTAAAAATGTATTTTTAGAAAAATCATGATTTTTATGGACGCTAATTTCAGTTTTGGGTTCGACCTTTGGAAGAAGTTTTTTCAGGCTCTATGGGACCAAACGGGCTGAAATTTTGGAATTGTGATAAAATTTGTAGTCCACATCGAATTCAGTCATAAAATCTTCTTAAAAATGTATTTTTAGAAAAATCATGATTTTTATGGACGCTAATTTCAGACTTGGGTTCGAACTTTGGAAGCAGTTTTTTCAGGCCCTATGGGACCAAACGGGCTGAAATTTTGGAATTGTGGTAAAATTTGTAGTCCATATCGAATTCAATCACAAAATCTCCATAAAGTGGTATTTTAAGAAAACTCATGATTTTTATGGACGCTAATTTCAGACTTGGGTTCGAAGTTTGGAAGAAGTTTTTTCAGGCCCTATGGGACCAAACGGGCTGAAATTTTGGAATTGTGATAAAATTTGTAGTCCATATCGAATTCAGTTACAAAATCTCCATATAGTTGTATTTTTAGGAAAATCAAGATTTTTATGGACGCTTATTTCAGACTTGGGTTCGAATTTTGGAAGCAGTTTTTTCAGGCCCTATGGGACCTAACGGGCTGAAATTTTGGAATTGTGATAAAATTTGTAGTCCACATCGAATTCAGTCACAAAATCTTCTTAAAAATGTATTTTTAGAAAAATCATGATTTTTATGGACGCTAATTTCAGTTTTGGGTTCGAACTTTGGAAGAAGTTTTTTCAGGCTCTATGGGACCAAACGGGCTGAAATTTTGGAATTGTGATAAAATTTGTAGTCCACATCGAATTCAGTCATAAAATCTTCTTAAAAATGTATTTTTAGAAAAATCATGATTTTTATGGACGCTAATTTCAGACTTGGGTTCGAACTTTGGAAGCAGTTTTTTCAGGCCCTATGGGACCAAACGGGCTGAAATTTTGGAATTGTGATAAAATTTGTAGTCCATATCGAATTCAGTTACAAAATCTCCATTAAGTCTTATTTTTAGAAAACTCATGATTTTTATGGACGCTAACTTCAGACTTGGGTTCAAACTTTAGAAGCAGTTTTTTCGGGCTCTATGGGACCAAACGGGCTGAAATTTTGGAGTTGTAATGAAATTTGTAGTCCATATCGAATTCAGTTACAAAATCTCCATATAGTTGTATTTTTAGGAAAATCAAGATTTTTATGGACGCTTATTTCAGACTTGGGTTCGAATTTTGGAAGCAGTTTTTTCAGGCCCTATGGGACCTAACGGGCTGAAATTTTGGAATTGTGATAAAATTTGTAGTCCACATCGAATTCAGTCACAAAATCTTCTTAAAAATGTATTTTTAGAAAAATCATGATTTTTATGGACGCTAATTTCAGTTTTGGGTTCGAACTTTGGAAGAAGTTTTTTCAGGCTCTATGGGACCAAACGGGCTGAAATTTTGGAATTGTGATAAAATTTGTAGTCCACATCGAATTCAGTCATAAAATCTTCTTAAAAATGTATTTTTAGAAAAATCATGATTTTTATGGACGCTAATTTCAGACTTGGGTTCGAACTTTGGAAGCAGTTTTTTCAGGCCCTATGGGACCAAACGGGCTGAAATTTTGGAATTGTGATAAAATTTGTAGTCCATATCGAATTCAGTTACAAAATCTCCATTAAGTCTTATTTTTAGAAAAATCATGATTTTTATGGACGCTAATTTCAGTTTTGGGTTCGAACTTTGGAAGAAGTTTTTTCAGGCTCTATGGGACCAAACGGGCTGAAATTTTGGAATTGTGATAAAATTTGTAGTCCATATCGAATTCAGTTACAAAATCTCCATAAAGTTGTATTTTGAGAGTAATCATGATTTTTATGGACGCTAATTTCAGACTTGGGTTCGAACTTTGGAAGCAGTTTTTTCAGGCCCTATGGGACCAAACGGGCTGAAATTTTGGAATTGTGGTAAAATTTGTAGTCCACATCGAATTCAGTCACAAAATCTTCATTAAAATGTATTTTTAGAAAAATCATGATTTTTATGGACGCTAATTTCAGACTTGGGTTCGATCTTTGGAAGAAGTTTTTTCAGGCTCTATGGGACCAAACGGGCTGAAATTTTGGAATTGTGATAAAATTTGTAGTCCATATCGAATTCAATCACAAAATCTCCATAAAGTGGTATTTTACGAAACCTCAGGATTTTTATGAACGCTAATTTCAGACTTGGGTTCGAACATTGGAAGCAGTTTTTTCAGGCTCTAAGGGACCAAACGGGCTGCAATTTTGGAGTTGTTATGAAATTTGTAGTCCATATCGAATTCAGTTACAAAATCTCCAAAAAGTTGTATTTTTAGAAAAATCGTGATTTTTATGGACGCTAATTTCAGACTTTGGTTCGAACTTTGGAAGAAGTTTTTTCAGGCTCTATGAGACCAAACGGGCTGAAATTTTGAAATTGTGATAAAATTTGTAGTCCATATCGAATTCAATCACAAAATCTCCATAAAGTGGTATTTTAAGAAAACTCATGATTTTTATGTACGCTAATTTCAGACTTGGGCTCGAACTTTGGAAGCAGTTTTTTCAGGCTCTAAGGGACCAAACGGGCTGAAATTTTGGAACTCTGATGAAATTTGTAGTCCACATCGAATTCAGTCACAAAATCTTCATTAAAATGTATTTTTAGAAAAATCATGATTTTTATGGACGCTAATTTCAGACTTGGGTTCGAACTTTGGAAGCAGTTTCTTCAGGCCCCATGGGACCAAACGGGCTGAAATTTTGGAATTGTGATAAACTTTGTAGTCCACATCGAATTCAGTCACAAAATCTTCATTAAAATGTATTTTTAGAAAAATCATGATTTTTATGGACGCTAATTTCAGACTTGGGTTCGAACTTTGGAAGCAGTTTCTTCAGGCCCTATGGGACCAAACGGGCTGAAATTTTGGAATTGTGATAAACTTTGTAGTCCACATCGAATTCAGTCACAAAAACTTCATTAAAATGTATTTTTAGAAAAATCATGATTTTTATGGACGCTAATTTCAGACTTGGGTTCGAACTTTGGAAGCAGTTTTTTCAGGCTCTATGGGACCAAACGGGCTGAAAATTTGGAGTTGTGATGAAATTTGTAGTCCATATCGAATTCAATCACATAATCTCCATTAAGTCTTATTTTTAGAAAACTCATGATTTTTATGGACGCTAATTTCAGACTTGGGTTCGATCTTTGGAAGAAGTTTTTTCTGGCTCTATGGGACCAAACGGGCTGAAATTTTGAAATTGTGATAAAATTTGTAGTCCATATCGAATTCAATCACAAAATCTCCATAAAGTGGTATTTTAAGAAAACTCATGATTTTTATGTACGCTAATTTCAGACTTGGGCTCGAACTTTGGAAGCAGTTTTTTCAGGCTCTAAGGGACCAAACGGGCTGAAATTTTGGAACTCTGATGAAATTTGTAGTCCACATCGAATTCAGTCACAAAATCTTCATTAAAATGTATTTTTAGAAAAATCATGATTTTTATGGTTGCTAATTTCAGACTTGGGTTCGAACTTTGGAAGCAGTTTCTTCAGGCCCTATGGGACCAAACGGGCTGAAATTTTGGAATTGTGATAAACTTTGTAGTCCACATCGAATTCAGTCACAGAAACTTCATTAAAATGTATTTTTAGAAAAATCATGATTTTTATGGACGCTAATTTCAGACTTGGGTTCGAACTTTGGAAGCAGTTTTTTCAGGCTCTATGGGACCAAACGGGCTGAAAATTTGGAGTTGTGATGAAATTTGTAGTCCATATCGAATTCAATCACATAATCTCCATTAAGTCTTATTTTTAGAAAACTCATGATTTTTATGGACGCTAATTTCAGACTTGGGTTCGATCTTTGGAAGAAGTTTTTTCAGGCTCTATGGGACCAAACGGGCTGAAATTTTGGAATTGTGATAAAATTTGTAGTCCATATCGAATTCAATCACAAAATCTCCATAAAGTGGTATTTTAAGAAAACTCAGGATTTTTATGAACGCTAATTTCAGACTTGCGTTCGAAGTTTAGAAGAAGTTTTTTCAGGCTCTATGGGACCAAACGGGCTGAAATTTTGGAATTGTCATAAAATTTGTAGTCCATATCGAATTCAGTTACAAAATCTCCATTAAGTCTTATTTTTAGAAAACTCATGATTTTTATGGACGCTAACTTCAGACTTGGGTTCGAACTTTGGAAGCAGTTTTTTCGGGCTCTATGTGACCAAACGGGCTGAAATTTTGGAGTTGTAATGAAATTTGTAGTCCATATCGAATTCAGTAACAAAATCTCCATAAAGTTGTATTTTGAGAGTAATCATGATTTTTATGGACGCTAATTTCAGACTTGGGTTCGAACTTTGGAAGCAGTTTTTTCAGGCCCTTTGGGACCAAACGGGCTGAAATTTTGGAATTGTGATAAAATTTGTAGTCCACATCGAATTCAGTCACAAAATCTTCATAAAAATGTATTTTAAGAAAAATCATGATTTTTATGGACGCTAATTTCAGACTTGGGTTCGAACTTTGGAAGCAGTTTTTTCGGGCTCTATGGGACCAAACGGGCTGAAATTTTGGAGTTGTTATGAAATTTGTAGTCCATATCGAATTCAGTTACAAAATCTCCATAAAGTTGTATTTTTAGAAAAATCGTGATTTTTATGGACGCTCATTTCAGACTTGGGTTCGAATTTTGGAAGTAGTTTTTTCAGGCCCTGTGGGACCAAACGGGCTGAAATTTTGGAATTGTGATAAAATTTGTAGTCCACATCGAATTCAGTCACAAAATCTTCATAAAAATGTATTTTAAGAAAAATCATGATTTTTATGGACGCTTATTTCAGACTTGGGTTCGAACTTTGGAAGAAGTTTTTTCAGGCTCTATGGGACCAAACGGGCTGAAATTTTGGAGTTGTGATGAAATTTGTAGTCCATATCGAATTCAATCACATAAACTCCATAAAGTCTTATTTTTAGAAAACTTATGATTTTTATGGACGCTAATTTCAGACTTGGGTTCGAACTTTGGAAGCAGTTTTTTCAGGCCCTGTGGGACCAAACGGGCTGAAATTTTGGAGTTGTTATGAAATTTGTAGTCCATATCGAATTCAGTTACAAAATCTCCATAAAGTTGTATTTTTAGAAAAATCGTGATTTTTATGGACGCTCTTTTCAGACTTGGGTTCGAATTTTAGAAGCAGTTTATTCAGGCCCTGTGGGACCAAACGGGCTGAAATTTTGGAATTGTGATAAAATTTGTAGTCCACATCGAATTCAGTCACAAAATCTTCTTAAAAATGTATTTTTAGAAAAATCATGATTTTTATGGACGCTAATTTCAGACTTGGGTTCGAACTTTGGAAGAAGTTTTTTCAGGCTCTATGGGACCAAACGGGCTGAAATTTTGGAGTTGTAATGAAATTTGTAGTCCATATCGAATTCAGTTACAAAATGTCCATATAGTTGTATTTTTAGGAAAATCAAGATTTTTATGGACGCTTATTTCAGACTTGGGTGCGAATTTTGGAAGCAGTTTTTTCAGGCCCTATGGGACCTAACGGGCTGAAATTTTGGAATTGTGATAAAATTTGTAGTCCACATCGAATTCAGTCACAAAATCTTCTTAAAAATGTATTTTTAGAAAAATCATGATTTTTATGGACGCTAATTTCAGACTTGGGTTCGAACTTTGGAAGAAGTTTTTTCAGGCTCTATGGGACCAAACGGGCTGAAATTTTGGAATTGTGATAAAATTTGTAGTCCACATTGAATTCAGTCATAAAATCTTCTTAAAAATATATTTTTAGAAAAATCATGATTTTTATGGACGCTAATTTCAGACTTGGGTTCGAACTTTGGAAGAAGTTTTTTCAGGCTCTATGGGACCAAACGGGCTGAAATTTTGTAGTTGTAATGAAATTTGTAGTCCATATCGAATTCAGTTACAAAATGTCCATATAGTTGTATTTTTAGGAAAATCAAGATTTTTATGGACGCTTATTTCAGACTTGGGTGCGAATTTTGGAAGCAGTTTTTTCAGGCCCTATGGGACCAAACGGGCTGAAATTTTGGAATTGTGATAAAATTTGTAGTCCACATCGAATTCAGTCACAAAATCTTCATAAAAATGTATTTTAAGAAAAATCATGATTTTTATGGACGCTTATTTCAGACTTGGGTTCGAACTTTGGAAGAAGTTTTTTCAGGCTCTATGGGACCAAACGGGCTGAAATTTTGGAGTTGTGATGAAATTTGTAGTCCATATCGAATTCAATCACATAAACTCCATAAAGTCTTATTTTTAGAAAACTTATGATTTTTATGGACGCTAATTTCAGACTTGGGTTCGAACTTTGGAAGCAGTTTTTTCAGGCCCTGTGGGACCAAACGGGCTGAAATTTTGGAGTTGTTATGAAATTTGTAGTCCATATCGAATTCAGTTACAAAATCTCCATAAAGTTGTATTTTTAGAAAAATCGTGATTTTTATGGACGCTCTTTTCAGACTTGGGTTCGAATTTTAGAAGCAGTTTATTCAGGCCCTGTGGGACCAAACGGGCTGAAATTTTGGAATTGTGATAAAATTTGTAGTCCACATCGAATTCAGTCACAAAATCTTCTTAAAAATGTATTTTTAGAAAAATCATGATTTTTATGGACGCTAATTTCAGACATGGGTTCGAACTTTGGAAGAAGTTTTTTCAGGCTCTATGGGACCAAACGGGCTGAAATTTTGGAGTTGTAATGAAATTTGTAGTCCATATCGAATTCAGTTACAAAATGTCCATATAGTTGTATTTTTAGGAAAATCAAGATTTTTATGGACGCTTATTTCAGACTTGGGTGCGAATTTTGGAAGCAGTTTTTTCAGGCCCTATGGGACCTAACGGGCTGAAATTTTGGAATTGTGATAAAATTTGTAGTCCACATCGAATTCAGTCACAAAATCTTCTTAAAAATGTATTTTTAGAAAAATCATGATTTTTATGGACGCTAATTTCAGACTTGGGTTCGAACTTTGGAAGAAGTTTTTTCAGGCTCTATGGGACCAAACGGGCTGAAATTTTGGAATTGTGATAAAATTTGTAGTCCACATTGAATTCAGTCATAAAATCTTCTTAAAAATATATTTTTAGAAAAATCATGATTTTTATGGACGCTAATTTCAGACTTGGGTTCGAACTTTGGAAGAAGTTTTTTCAGGCTCTATGGGACCAAACGGGCTGAAATTTTGGTGTTGTGGTGAAATTTGTAGTCCATATCGAATTCAATCACATAATCTCCATAAAGTCTTATTTTTAGAAAACTCATGATTTTTATGGACGCCAATTTCACACTTGGGTTCGAACATTGGAAGCAGTTTCTTCAGGCCCTATGGGACAAAACGGGCTGAAATTTTGGAATTGTGATAAACTTTGTAGTCCACATCGAATTCAGTCACAAAAACTTCATTAAAATGTATTTTTAGAAAAATCATGATTTTTATGGACGCTTATTTCAGACTTGGGTTCGAACTTTGGAAGCAGTTTTTTCAGGCCCTATGGGACCAAACGGGCTGAAATTTTGGAGTTGTGATGAAATTTGTAGTCCATATCGAATTCAATCACATAATCTCCATTAAGTCTTATTTTTAGAAAACTCATTATTTTTATGGACGCTAATTTCAGACTTGGGTTCGAACTTTGGAAGCAGTTTTTTCAGGCCCTATGGGACCAAACGGGCTGAATTTTTGGAATTGTGATAAAATTTGTAGTCCACATCGAATTCAGTCACAAAATCTTTATTAGAATGTAATTTTTGAAAAATCTTGATTTTTATGGACGCTAATTTCAGACTTGGGTTCGAACTTCGGAAGAAGTTTTTTCAGGCTCTATGGGACCAAATGGGCAGAAATTTTGGAATTGTGGTAAAATTTGTAGTTCACATCGAATTCAGTCACAAAATCTTCATTAAAATGTATTTTTAGAAAAATCATGATTTTTATGACGCTAATTTCAGACTTGGGTTCGATCTTTGGAAGAAGTTTTTTCAGGCTCTATGGGACCAAATGGGCAGAAATTTTGGAATTGTGGTAAAATTTGTAGTCCATATCGAATTCAATCACAAAATCTCCATAAAGTGGTATTTTAAGAAAACTCAGGATTTTTATGAACGCTAATTTCAGACTTGGGTTCGAACATTGGAAGCAGTTTTTTCAGGCTCTAAGGGACCAAACGGGCTGAAATTTCGGAATTGTGATGAAATTTGTAGTCCACATCGAATTTAGTCACAAAATCTTCATTAAAATGTATTTTTAGAAAAATCATGATTTTTATGGACGCTAATTTCAGACTTGGGTTCGAAGTTTGGAAGAAGTTTTTTCAGGCCCTATGGGACCAAACGGGCTGAAATTTTGGAATTGTGATAAAATTTGTAGTCCATATCGAATTCAGTTACAAAATCTCCATTAGGTCTTATTTTGAGAAAACTCATGATTTTTATGGACGCTAACTTCAGACTTGGGTTCGAACTTTAGAAGCAGTTTTTTCGGGCTCTATGGGACCAAACGGGCTGAAATTTTGGAGTTGTAATGAAATTTGTAGTCCATATCGAATTCAGTTACAAAATCTCCATATAGTTGTATTTTTAGGAAAATCAAGATTTTTATGGACGCTTATTTCAGACTTGGGTTCGAATTTTGGAAGCAGTTTTTTCAGGCCCTATGGGACCTAACGGGCTGAAATTTTGGAATTGAGATAAAATTTGTAGTCCACATCGAATTCAGTCACAAAATCTTCTTAAAAATGTATTTTTAGAAAAATCATGATTTTTATGGACGCTAATTTCAGTTTTGGGTTCGACCTTTGGAAGAAGTTTTTTCAGGCTCTATGGGACCAAACGGGCTGAAATTTTGGAATTGTGATAAAATTTGTAGTCCACATCGAATTCAGTCATAAAATCTTCTTAAAAATGTATTTTTAGAAAAATCATGATTTTTATGGACGCTAATTTCAGACTTGGGTTCGAACTTTGGAAGCAGTTTTTTCAGGCCCTATGGGACCAAACGGGCTGAAATTTTGGAATTGTGATAAAATTTGTAGTCCATATCGAATTCAGTTACAAAATCTCCATTAAGTCTTATTTTTAGAAAACTCATGATTTTTATGGACGCTAACTTCAGACTTGGGTTCGAACTTTGGAAGCAGTTTTTTCGGGCTCTATGTGACCAAACGGGCTGAAATTTTGGAGTTGTAATGAAATTTGTGGTCCATATCGAATTCAGTTACAAAATCTCCATATAGTTGTATTTTTAGGAAAATCAAGATTTTTATGGACGCTTATTTCAGACTTGGGTGCGAATTTTGGAAGCAGTTTTTTCAGGCCCTATGGGACCTAACGGGCTGAAATTTTGGAATTGTGATAAAATTTGTAGTCCACATCGAATTCAGTCACAAAATCTTCTTAAAAATGTATTTTTAGAAAAATCATGATTTTTATGGACGCTAATTTCAGACTTGGGTTCGAACTTTGGAAGAAGTTTTTTCAGGCTCTATGGGACCAAACGGGCTGAAATTTTGGAATTGTGATAAAATTTGTAGTCCACATCGAATTCAGTCACAAAATCTTCTTAAAAATGTATTTTTAGAAAAATCATGA